>OV743449.1:14807500-15547451 GCA_928269145.1 Agriphila tristella | reverse complement strand
ATTACCAGGGTCACATAAACAAGGAGGAGATTATGTCTTTTGCTTCTCTTATTTATGGTAGCCTGGTCGTGTAGACTAGTTCTTACGTACTAGGGTCACATAAGTACGGAGAAAGTTACTTCTATTGTTGTTATAGTTATAGTAACCTTATAGATTCGTTCATGACTACCAGGGTCACATAAATACTGAGGAGATTATGTCTATTGCTTCTCTTATTTATGGTAGCCTAGTCGTGTAGACTTGTTCTTTTATACTAGGTTCACATAAGTACGGAGAAGGTTACTTCTATTGTTGTTATAGTTATAGTAACCTTATAGATTTGTTCATGATTACCAGGGTCACATAAATACTGAGGAGATTATGTCTGTTGCTTCTCTTATTTATGGTAGCCTAGTCGTGTAGACTTGTTCTTTTATACTAGGTTCACATAAGTACGGAGAAGGTTACTTCTATTGTTTTAATAGTTATAGTAACCATGTAGATTCGTTGATGATTACCAGGGTCACATAAACAAAGAGGAGATTATGTCTAATGCTTCTCTTATTTATAGTAGCCTGGTCGTGTAGACTAGTTCTTACATACTAGGGTCACATAAGTACGGAGAAAGTTACTTCTATTGTTGTTATAGTTATAGTAACCTTATATATTCGTTCATGATTACCAGGGTCACATAAATACTGAGGAGATTATGTCTGTTGCTTCTCTTATTTATGGTAGCCTAGTCGTGTAGACTTGTTCTTTTATACTAGGTTCACATAAGTACGGAGAAGGTTACTTCTATTGTTTTAATAGTTATAGTAACCATGTAGATTCGTTGATGATTACCAGGGTCACATAAACAAGGAGGAGATTATGTCTATTGCTTCTTATTTATGGTAGCCTGGTTGTGTAGACTTGTTCTTACGTACTAGGGTCACATAAGTACGGAGAAAGTTACTTCTATTGTTGTTATAGTTATAGTAACCTTATAGATTCGTTCATGATTACCAGGGTCACATAAATACTGAGGGCATTATGTCTATTGCTTCTCTTATTTATGGTAGCCTAGTCGTGTAGACTTGTTCTTTTATACTAGGTTCACATAAGTACGGAGAAGGTTACTTCTATATAGTTATAGTTAACTTCTTGAATCGTTTATGATTATCAAGGTAACATAAATACCGAGGAGATTATGTCTGTTGCTTTTCTAGTTTATGCTAGCCTAGTCTTTAAAACTTGTTCTTATGTACTAGGGTCACATAAGTACGGAGAAAGTTACTTCTATTGTTGTTATAGTTATAGTAACCTTATAGATTCGTTCATGATTCCCAGGGTCACATAAATACTGAGGAGATTATGTCTATTGCTTCTCTTATTTATGGTAGCCTAATCGTGTAGACTTGTTCTTTTATACTAGGTTCACATAAGTACGGAGAAGGTTACTTCTATTGTTTTTATAGTTATAGTTAACTTCAAGAATCGTTTATGATTATCAAGGTCACATAAATACCGAGGAGATTATGTCTGTTGCTTTTCTAGTTTATGCTAGCCTAGTCTTTAAAACTTGTTCTTATGTACTAGGGTCACATAAGTACGGAGAAAGTTACTTCTATTGTTTTTATAGTTATAGTAACCTTATAGATTCGTTCATGATTACCAGGGTCACATAAATACTGAGGAGATTATGTCTATTGCTTCTCTTATTTATGGTAGCCTGGTCGTGTAGACTTGTTCTTACGTACTAGGGTCACATAAGTACGGAGAAATTTACTTCTATTGTTGTTATAGTTATAGTAACCTTATAGATTCGTTCATGATTACCAGGGTCACATAAACAAAGAGGAGATTATGTCTAATGCTTCTCTTATTTATAGTAGCCTGGTCGTGTAGACTAGTTCTTACATACTAGGGTCACATAAGTACGGAGAAAGTTACTTCTATTGTTGTTATAGTTATAGTAACCTTATAGATTCGTTCATGATTACCAGGGTCACATAAATACTGAGGAGATTGTGTCTATTGCTTCTCTTATTTATGGTAGCCTAGTCGTGTAGACTTGTTCTTTTATACTAGGTTCACATATAAGTACGGAGAAGGTTACTTCTATTGTTTTAATAGTTATAGTAACCATGTAGATTCGTTCATGATTACCAGGGTCACATAAACAAGGAGGAGATTATGTCTATTGCTTCTCTTATTTATGGTAGCCTGGTTGTGTAGACTTGTTCTTACGTACTAGGGTCACATAAGTACGGAGAAAGTTACTTCTATTTTTGTTATAGTTATAGTAACCTTATAGATTCGTTCATGATTACCAGGGTCACATAAATACTGAGGAGATTGTGTCTATTGCTTCTCTTATTTATGGTAGCCTAGTCGTGTAGACTTGTTCTTTTATACTAGGTTCACATAAGTACGGAGAAGGTTACTTCTATTGTTTTAATAGTTATAGTAACCATGTAGATTCGGTGATGATTACCAGGGTCACATAAACAAGGAGGAGATTATGTCTATTGCTTCTCTTATTTATGGTAGCCTGGTTGTGTAGACTTGTTCTAACGTACTAGGGTCACATAAGTACGGAGAAAGTTACTTCTATTGTTGTTATAGTTATAGTAACCTTATAGATTCGTTCATGATTACCAGGGTCACATAAATACTGAGGAGATTATGTCTATTGCTTCTCTTATTTATGTTAGCCTAATCGTGTAGACTTGTTCTTTTATACTAGGTTCTCATAAGTACGGAGAAGGTTACTTCTATTGTTTTTATAGTTATAGTTAACTTCTAGAATCGTTTATGATTATCATGATCACATAAAAGCCTGGTCGTGTAGACTTGTTCTTACGTACTAGGGTCACATAAATACGGAGAAAGTTACTTTTATTGTTGTTATAGTTATAGTAACCTTATAGATTCGTTCATGATTACCAGGGTCACATAAATACTGAGGAGATTATGTCTGTTGCTTCTCTTATTTATGGTAGCCTAATTGTGTAGACTTGTTCTTTTATACTAGGTTCACATAAGTACGGAGAAGGTTACTTCTATTGTTTTTATAGTTATAGTTAACTTCTAGAATCTGTTATGATTATCAAGGTCACATAAATACCGAGGAGATTATGTCTGTTGCTTATCTAGTTTATGCTAGCCTAGTCTTTAAAACTTGTTCTTATGTACTAGGGTCACATAAGTTCGGAGAAAGTTACTTCTATTGTTGTTACAGTTATAGTAACCTTATAGATTCGTTCATGATTTTTAGGGTCACATAAATACTGAGGAGAATATGTCTATTGCTTCTCTTATTTATGGTAGCCTGGTCGTGTAGACTTGTTCTTACGTACTAGGGTCACATAAGTACGGAGAAATTTACTTCTGTTGTTGTTATAGTTATAGTAACCTTATAGATTCGTTCATGATTACCAGTATCACATAAACAAAGAGGAGATTATGTCTATTGCTTCTCTTATTTATGGTAGCCTGGTCGTGTAGACTAGTTCTTACGTACTAGGGTCACATAAGTACGGAGAAAGTTACTTCTATTGTTGTTATAGTTATAGTAACCTTATAGATTCGTTCATGATTACCAGGGTCACATAAATACTGAGGAGATTATGTCTATTGCTTCTCTTATTTATGGTAGCCTATTCGTGTAGACTTGTTCTTTTATACTAGGTTCACATACGTACGGAGAAGGTTACTTCTATTGTTTTTATAGTTATAGTTAACTTCTAGAATCGTTTATGATACAAAGGAGATTATGTCTATTGCTTCTCTAGTTTATGCTAGCCTAGTCGTTAAGACTTGTTCTTATGTACTAGGGTCACATAAGTACGGAGAAGGTTACTTCTATTTTTTTTATAGTTATAGTAACCATGTAGATTCGTTCATGATTACCAGGGTCACATAAACAAGGAGGAGATTATGTCTTTTGCTTCTCTTATTTATGGTAGCCTGGTCGTGTAGACTAGTTCTTACGTACTAGGGTCACATAAGTACGGAGAAAGTTACTTCTATTGTTGTTATAGTTATAGTAACCTTATAGATTCGTTCATGACTACCAGGGTCACATAAATACTGAGGAGATTATGTCTATTGCTTCTCTTATTTATGGTAGCCTAGTCGTGTAGACTTGTTCTTTTATACTAGGTTCACATAAGTACGGAGAAGGTTACTTCTATTGTTGTTATAGTTATAGTAACCTTATAGATTTGTTCATGATTACCAGGGTCACATAAATACTGAGGAGATTATGTCTGTTGCTTCTCTTATTTATGGTAGCCTAGTAGTGTAGACTTGTTCTTTTATACTAGGTTCACATAAGTACGGAGAAGGTTACTTCTATTGTTTTAATAGTTATAGTAACCATGTAGATTCGTTGATGATTACCAGGGTCACATAAACAAAGAGGAGATTATGTCTAATGCTTCTCTTATTTATAGTAGCCTGGTCGTGTAGACTAGTTCTTACATACTAGGGTCACATAAGTACGGAGAAAGTTACTTCTATTGTTGTTATAGTTATAGTAACCTTATATATTCGTTCATGATTACCAGGGTCACATAAATACTGAGGAGATTATGTCTGTTGCTTCTCTTATTTATGGTAGCCTAGTCGTGTAGACTTGTTCTTTTATACTAGGTTCACATAAGTACGGAGAAGGTTACTTCTATTGTTTTAATAGTTATAGTAACCATGTAGATTCGTTGATGATTACCAGGGTCACATAAACAAGGAGGAGATTATGTCTATTGCTTCTCTTATTTATGGTAGCCTGGTTGTGTAGACTTGTTCTTACGTACTAGGGTCACATAAGTACGGAGAAAGTTACTTCTATTGTTGTTATAGTTATAGTAACCTTAAAGATTCGTTCATGATTACCAGGGTCACATAAATACTGAGGAGATTGTGTCTATTGCTTCTCTTATTTATGGTAGCCTAGTCGTGTAGACTTGTTCTTTTATACTAGGTTCACATAAGTACGGAGAAGGTTACTTCTATTGTTTTAATAGTTATAGTAACCATGTAGATTCGTTCATGATTACCAGGGTCACATAAATACTGAGGAGATTATGTCTATTGCTTCTCTTATTTATGGTAGCCTGGTCGTGTAGACTTGTTCTTACGTACTAGGGTCACATAAGTACGGAGAAATTTACTTCTATTGTTGTTATAGTTATAGAAACCTTATAGATTCGTTCATGATTACCAGGGTCACATAAACAAAGAGGAGATTATGTCTATTGCTTCTCTTATTTATGGGAGCCTGGTCGTGTAGACTTGTTCTTACGTACTAGGGTCACATAAAAACGGAGAAAGTTACTTCTATTGTTGTTATAGTTATAGTAACCTTAAAGATTCGTTCATGATTACCAGGGTCACATAAATACTGAGGAGATTATGTCTATTGCTTCTCTTATTTATGGTAGCCTATTCGTGTAGACTTGTTCTTTTATACTAGGTTCACATACGTACGGAGAAGGTTACTTCTATTGTTTTTATAGTTAACTTCTAGAATCGTTTATGATACAAAGGAGATTATGTCTATTGCTTCTCTAGTTTATGCTAGCCTAGTCGTTAAGACTTGTTCTTATGTACTAGGGTCACATAAGTACGGAGAAGGTTACTTCTATTTTTTTTATAGTTATAGTAACCATGTAGATTCGTTCATGATTACCAGGGTCACATAAACAAGGAGGAGATTATGTCTTTTGCTTCTCTTATTTATGGTAGCCTGGTTGTGTAGACTTGTTCTTACGTACTAGGGTCTCATAAGTACGGAGAAAGTTACTTCTATTGTTGTTATAGTTATAGTAACCTTATATATTCGTTCATGATAACCAGGGTCACATAAATACTGAGGAGATTATGTCTGTTGCTTCTCTTATTTATGGTAGCCTAGTCGTGTAGACTTGTTCTTTTATACTAGGTTCACATAAGTACGGAGAAGGTTACTTCTATTGTTTTAATAGTTATAGTAACCATGTAGATTCGTTGATGATTACCAGGGTCACATAAACAAGGAGGAGATTATGTCTATTGCTTCTCTTATTTATGGTAGCCTGGTTGTGTAGACTTGTTCTTACGTACTAGGGTCACATAAGTACGGAGAAAGTTACTTCTATTGTTGTTATAGTTATAGTAACCTTAAAGATTCGTTCATGATTACCAGGGTCACATAAATACTGAGGAGATTGTGTCTATTGCTTCTCTTATTTATGGTAGCCTAGTCGTGTAGACTTGTTCTTTTATACTAGGTTCACATAAGTACGGAGAAGGTTACTTCTATTGTTTTAATAGTTATAGTAACCATGTAGATTCGTTCATGATTACCAGGGTCACATAAATACTGAGGAGATTATGTCTATTGCTTCTCTTATTTATGGTAGCCTGGTCGTGTAGACTTGTTCTTACGTACTAGGGTCACATAAGTACGGAGAAATTTACTTCTATTGTTGTTATAGTTATAGAAACCTTATAGATTCGTTCATGATTACCAGGGTCACATAAACAAAGAGGAGATTATGTCTATTGCTTCTCTTATTTATGGGAGCCTGGTCGTGTAGACTTGTTCTTACGTACTAGGGTCACATAAAAACGGAGAAAGTTACTTCTATTGTTGTTATAGTTATAGTAACCTTAAAGATTCGTTCATGATTACCAGGGTCACATAAATACTGAGGAGATTATGTCTGTTGCTTCTCTTATTTATGGTAGCCTAGTCGTGTAGACTTGTTCTTTTATACTAGGTTCACATAAGTACGGAGAAGGTTACTTCTATTGTTTTAATAGTTATAGTAACCATGTAGATTCGTTGATGATTACCAGGGTCACATAAACAAGGAGGAGATTATGTCTATTGCTTCTCTTATTTATGGTAGCCTGGTTGTGTAGACTTGTTCTTACGTACTAGGGTCACATAAGTACGGAGAAAGTTACTTCTATTGTTGTTATAGTTATAGTAACCTTATAGATTCGTTCATGATTACCAGGGTCACATAAATACTGAGGGCATTATGTCTATTGCTTCTCTTATTTATGGTAGCCTAGTCGTGTAGACTTGTTCTTTTATACTAGGTTCACATAAGTACGGAGAAGGTTACTTTTATTGTTTTTATATTTATAGTTAACTTCTTGAATCGTTTATGATTATCAAGGTAACATAAATACCGAGGAGATTATGTCTATTGCTTCTCTAGTTTATGCTAGCCTAGTCATTAAGACTTGCTCTTATGTACTAGGGTCACATAAGTACGGAGAAGGTTACTTCTGTTGTTTTTATAGTTATAGTAACCTTATAGATTCGCAAGGAGGAGATTATGTCTATTGCTTCTCTTATTTATGGTAGCCTGGTCGTGTAGACTTGTTCTTACGTACTAGGGTCACATAAGTACGGAGAAAGTTACTTCTATTGTTGTTATAGTTATAGTAACCTTATAGATTCGTTCATGATTACCAGGGTCACATAAATACTGAGGAGATTATGTCTATTGCTTCTCTTATTTATGGTAGCCTAATCGTGTAGACTTGTTCTTTTATACTAGGTTCACATAAGTACGGAGAAGGTTACTTCTATTGTTTTAATAGTTATAGTAACCATGTAGATTCGTTCATGATTACCAGGGTCACATAAACAAGGAGGAGATTATGTCTATTGCTTCTCTTATTTATGGTAGCCTGGTTGTGTAGACTTGTTCTTACGTACTAGGGTCACATAAGTACGGAGAAAGTTACTTCTATTTTTGTTATAGTTATAGTAACCTTATAGATTCGTTCATGATTACCAGGGTCACATAAATACTGAGGAGATTGTGTCTATTGCTTCTCTTATTTATGGTAGCCTAGTCGTGTAGACTTGTTCTTTTATACTAGGTTCACATAAGTACAGGGAAGGTTACTTCTATTGTTTTTATAGTTATAGTTAACGTCTAGAATCGTTTATGATTATCAAGGTCACATAAATACCGAGGAGATTATGTCTATTGCTTCTCTAGTTTATGCTAGCCTAGTCATTAAGACTTGTTCTTATGTACTAGGGTCACATAAGTACGGAGAAGGTTACTTCTATTGTTTTTATAGTTATAGTAACCTTATAGATTCGTTCATGATTACCAGGGTCACATAAATACTGAGGAGATTATGTCTATTGCTTCTCTTATTTATGGTAGCCTAGTCGTGTAGACTTGTTCTTTTATACTAGGTTCACATAAGTACGGAGAAGGTTACTTCTATTGTTTTTATAGTTATAGTTAACTTCAAGAATCGTTTATGATTATCAAGGTCACATAAATACCGAGGAGATTATGTCTGTTGCTTTTCTAGTTTATGCTAGCCTAGTCTTTAAAACTTGTTCTTATGTACTAGGGTCACATAAGTACGGAGAAGGTTACTTCTATTGTTTTTATAGTTATAGTAACCTTATAGATTCGTTCATGATTACCAGGGTCACATAAATACTGAGGAGATTATGTCTATTGCTTCTCTTATTTATGGTAGCCTAATCGTGTAGACTTGTTCTTTTATACTAGGTTCACATAAGTACAGGGAAGGTTACTTCTATTGTTTTTATAGTTATAGTTAACGTCTAGAATCGTTTATGATTATCAAGGTCACATAAATACCGAGGAGATTATGTCTATTGCTTCTCTAGTTTATGCTAGCCTAGTCATTAAGACTTGTTCTTATGTACTAGGGTCACATAAGTACGGAGAAGGTTACTTCTATTGTTTTTTTAGTTATAGTAACCTTATAGATTCGTTCATGATTACCAGGGTCACATAAATACTGAGGAGATTATGTCTATTGCTTCTCTTATTTATGGTAGCCTAGTCGTGTAGACTTGTTCTTTTATACTAGGTTCACATAAGTACGGAGAAGGTTACTTCTATTGTTTTTATAGTTATAGTTAACTTCAAGAATCGTTTATGATTATCAAGGTCACATAAATACCGAGGAGATTATGTCTGTTGCTTTTCTAGTTTATGCTAGCCTAGTCTTTAAAACTTGTTCTTATGTATTAGGGTCACATAAGTACGGAGAAAGTTACTTCTATTGTTGTTATAGTTATAGTAACCTTATAGATTCGTTCATGATTCCCAGGGTCACATAAATACTGAGGAGATTATGTCTATTGCTTCTCTTATTTATGGTAGCCTAATCGTGTAGACTTGTTCTTTTATACTAGGTTCACATAAGTACGGAGAAGGTTACTTCTATTGTTTTTATAGTTATAGTTTACTTCAAGAATCGTTTATGATTATCAAGGTCACATAAATACCGAGGAGATTATGTCTGTTGCTTTTCTAGTTTATGCTAGCCTAGTCTTTAAAACTTGTTCTTATGTACTAGGGTCACATAAGTACGGAGAAAGTTACTTCTATTGTTTTTATAGTTATAGTAACCTTATAGATTCGTTCATGATTACCAGGGTCACATAAATACTGAGGAGATTATGTCTATTGCTTCTCTTATTTATGGTAGCCTGGTCGTGTAGACTTGTTCTTACGTACTAGGGTCACATAAGTACGGAGAAATTTACTTCTATTGTTGTTATAGTTATAGTAACCTTATAGATTCGTTCATGATTACCAGGGTCACATAAACAAAGAGGAGATTATGTCTAATGCTTCTCTTATTTATAGTAGCCTGGTCGTGTAGACTAGTTCTTACATACTAGGGTCACATAAGTACGGAGAAAGTTACTTCTATTGTTGTTATAGTTATAGTAACCTTATAGATTCGTTCATGATTACCAGGGTCACATAAATACTGAGGAGATTGTGTCTATTGCTTCTCTTATTTATGGTAGCCTAGTCGTGTAGACTTGTTCTTTTATACTAGGTTCACATATAAGTACGGAGAAGGTTACTTCTATTGTTTTAATAGTTATAGTAACCATGTAGATTCGTTCATGATTACCAGGGTCACATAAACAAGGAGGAGATTATGTCTATTGCTTCTCTTATTTATGGTAGCCTGGTTGTGTAGACTTGTTCTTACGTACTAGGGTCACATAAGTACGGAGAAAGTTACTTCTATTTTTGTTATAGTTATAGTAACCTTATAGATTCGTTCATGATTACCAGGGTCACATAAATACTGAGGAGATTGTGTCTATTGCTTCTCTTATTTATGGTAGCCTAGTCGTGTAGACTTGTTCTTTTATACTAGGTTCACATAAGTACGGAGAAGGTTACTTCTATTGTTTTAATAGTTATAGTAACCATGTAGATTCGGTGATGATTACCAGGGTCACATAAACAAGGAGGAGATTATGTCTATTGCTTCTCTTATTTATGGTAGCCTGGTTGTGTAGACTTGTTCTAACGTACTAGGGTCACATAAGTACGGAGAAAGTTACTTCTATTGTTGTTATAGTTATAGTAACCTTATAGATTCGTTCATGATTACCAGGGTCACATAAATACTGAGGAGATTATGTCTATTGCTTCTCTTATTTATGTTAGCCTAATCGTGTAGACTTGTTCTTTTATACTAGGTTCTCATAAGTACGGAGAAGGTTACTTCTATTGTTTTTATAGTTATAGTTAACTTCTAGAATCGTTTATGATTATCATGATCACATAAAAGCCTGGTCGTGTAGACTTGTTCTTACGTACTAGGGTCACATAAATACGGAGAAAGTTACTTTTATTGTTGTTATAGTTATAGTAACCTTATAGATTCGTTCATGATTACCAGGGTCACATAAATACTGAGGAGATTATGTCTGTTGCTTCTCTTATTTATGGTAGCCTAATTGTGTAGACTTGTTCTTTTATACTAGGTTCACATAAGTACGGAGAAGGTTACTTCTATTGTTTTTATAGTTATAGTTAACTTCTAGAATCTGTTATGATTATCAAGGTCACATAAATACCGAGGAGATTATGTCTGTTGCTTATCTAGTTTATGCTAGCCTAGTCTTTAAAACTTGTTCTTATGTACTAGGGTCACATAAGTTCGGAGAAAGTTACTTCTATTGTTGTTACAGTTATAGTAACCTTATAGATTCGTTCATGATTTTTAGGGTCACATAAATACTGAGGAGAATATGTCTATTGCTTCTCTTATTTATGGTAGCCTGGTCGTGTAGACTTGTTCTTACGTACTAGGGTCACATAAGTACGGAGAAATTTACTTCTGTTGTTGTTATAGTTATAGTAACCTTATAGATTCGTTCATGATTACCAGTATCACATAAACAAAGAGGAGATTATGTCTATTGCTTCTCTTATTTATGGTAGCCTGGTCGTGTAGACTAGTTCTTACGTACTAGGGTCACATAAGTACGGAGAAAAATACTTCTATTGTTGTTATAGTTATAGTAACCTTATAGATTCGTTCATGATTACCAGGGTCACATAAATACTGAGGAGATTATGTCTATTGCTTCTCTTATTTATGGTAGCCTATTCGTGTAGACTTGTTCTTTTATACTAGGTTCACATACGTACGGAGAAGGTTACTTCTATTGTTTTTATAGTTATAGTTAACTTCTAGAATCGTTTATGATACAAAGGAGATTATGTCTATTGCTTCTCTAGTTTATGCTAGCCTAGTCGTTAAGACTTGTTCTTATGTACTAGGGTCACATAAGTACGGAGAAGGTTACTTCTATTTTTTTTATAGTTATAGTAACCATGTAGATTCGTTCATGATTACCAGGGTCACATAAACAAGGAGGAGATTATGTCTTTTGCTTCTCTTATTTATGGTAGCCTGGTCGTGTAGACTAGTTCTTACGTACTAGGGTCACATAAGTACGGAGAAAGTTACTTCTATTGTTGTTATAGTTATAGTAACCTTATAGATTCGTTCATGACTACCAGGGTCACATAAATACTGAGGAGATTATGTCTATTGCTTCTCTTATTTATGGTAGCCTAGTCGTGTAGACTTGTTCTTTTATACTAGGTTCACATAAGTACGGAGAAGGTTACTTCTATTGTTGTTATAGTTATAGTAACCTTATAGATTTGTTCATGATTACCAGGGTCACATAAATACTGAGGAGATTATGTCTGTTGCTTCTCTTATTTATGGTAGCCTAGTCGTGTAGACTTGTTCTTTTATACTAGGTTCACATAAGTACGGAGAAGGTTACTTCTATTGTTTTAATAGTTATAGTAACCATGTAGATTCGTTGATGATTACCAGGGTCACATAAACAAAGAGGAGATTATGTCTAATGCTTCTCTTATTTATAGTAGCCTGGTCGTGTAGACTAGTTCTTACATACTAGGGTCACATAAGTACGGAGAAAGTTACTTCTATTGTTGTTATAGTTATAGTAACCTTATATATTCGTTCATGATTACCAGGGTCACATAAATACTGAGGAGATTATGTCTGTTGCTTCTCTTATTTATGGTAGCCTAGTCGTGTAGACTTGTTCTTTTATACTAGGTTCACATAAGTACGGAGAAGGTTACTTCTATTGTTTTAATAGTTATAGTAACCATGTAGATTCGTTGATGATTACCAGGGTCACATAAACAAGGAGGAGATTATGTCTATTGCTTCTCTTATTTATGGTAGCCTGGTTGTGTAGACTTGTTCTTACGTACTAGGGTCACATAAGTACGGAGAAAGTTACTTCTATTGTTGTTATAGTTATAGTAACCTTAAAGATTCGTTCATGATTACCAGGGTCACATAAATACTGAGGAGATTGTGTCTATTGCTTCTCTTATTTATGGTAGCCTAGTCGTGTAGACTTGTTCTTTTATACTAGGTTCACATAAGTACGGAGAAGGTTACTTCTATTGTTTTAATAGTTATAGTAACCATGTAGATTCGTTCATGATTACCAGGGTCACATAAATACTGAGGAGATTATGTCTATTGCTTCTCTTATTTATGGTAGCCTGGTCGTGTAGACTTGTTCTTACGTACTAGGGTCACATAAGTACGGAGAAATTTACTTCTATTGTTGTTATAGTTATAGAAACCTTATAGATTCGTTCATGATTACCAGGGTCACATAAACAAAGAGGAGATTATGTCTATTGCTTCTCTTATTTATGGGAGCCTGGTCGTGTAGACTTGTTCTTACGTACTAGGGTCACATAAAAACGGAGAAAGTTACTTCTATTGTTGTTATAGTTATAGTAACCTTAAAGATTCGTTCATGATTACCAGGGTCACATAAATACTGAGGAGATTATGTCTATTGCTTCTCTTATTTATGGTAGCCTATTCGTGTAGACTTGTTCTTTTATACTAGGTTCACATACGTACGGAGAAGGTTACTTCTATTGTTTTTATAGTTAACTTCTAGAATCGTTTATGATACAAAGGAGATTATGTCTATTGCTTCTCTAGTTTATGCTAGCCTAGTCGTTAAGACTTGTTCTTATGTACTAGGGTCACATAAGTACGGAGAAGTTTACTTCTATTTTTTTTATAGTTATAGTAACCATGTAGATTCGTTCATGATTACCAGGGTCACATAAACAAGGAGGAGATTATGTCTTTTGCTTCTCTTATTTATGGTAGCCTGGTTGTGTAGACTTGTTCTTACGTACTAGGGTCTCATAAGTACGGAGAAAGTTACTTCTATTGTTGTTATAGTTATAGTAACCTTATAGATTCGTTCATGATTACCAGGGTCACATAAATACTGAGGAGATTGTGTCTATTGCTTCTCTTATTTATGGTAGCCTAGTCGTGTAGACTTGTTCTTTTATACTAGGTTCACATATAAGTACGGAGAAGGTTACTTCTATTGTTTTAATAGTTATAGTAACCATGTAGATTCGTTCATGATTACCAGGGTCACATAAACAAGGAGGAGATTATGTCTATTGCTTCTCTTATTTATGGTAGCCTGGTTGTGTAGACTTGTTCTTACGTACTAGGGTCACATAAGTACGGAGAAAGTTACTTCTATTTTTGTTATAGTTATAGTAACCTTATAGATTCGTTCATGATTACCAGGGTCACATAAATACTGAGGAGATTGTGTCTATTGCTTCTCTTATTTATGGTAGCCTAGTCGTGTAGACTTGTTCTTTTATACTAGGTTCACATAAGTACAGGGAAGGTTACTTCTATTGTTTTTATAGTTATAGTTAACGTCTAGAATCGTTTATGATTATCAAGGTCACATAAATACCGAGGAGATTATGTCTATTGCTTCTCTAGTTTATGCTAGCCTAGTCATTAAGACTTGTTCTTATGTACTAGGGTCACATAAGTACGGAGAAGGTTACTTCTATTGTTTTTATAGTTATAGTAACCTTATAGATTCGTTCATGATTACCAGGGTCACATAAATACTGAGGAGATTATGTCTATTGCTTCTCTTATTTATGGTAGCCTAGTCGTGTAGACTTGTTCTTTTATACTAGGTTCACATAAGTACGGAGAAGGTTACTTTTATTGTTTTTATAGTTATAGTTAACTTCTAGAATCGTTTATGATTATCAAGGTCACATAAATACCGAGGAGATTATGTCTATTGCTTCTCTAGTTTATGCTAGCCTAGTCATTAAGACTTGCTCTTATGTAATAGGGTCACATAAGTACGGAGAAGGTTACTTCTGTTGTTTTTATAGTTATAGTAACCTTATAGATTCGTTCATGATTACCAGGGTCACAAAAACAAGGAGGAGATTATGTCTATTGCTTCTCTTATTTATGGTAGCCTGGTCGTGTAGACTTGTTCTTACGTACTAGGGTCACATAAGTACGGAGAAAGTTACTTCTATTGTTGTTATAGTTATAGTAACCTTATAGATTCGTTCATGATTACCAGGGTCACATAAATACTGAGGAGATTATGTCTATTGCTTCTCTTATTTATGGTAGCCTAATCGTGTAGACTTGTTCTTTTATACTAGGTTCACATAAGTACGGAGAAGGTTACTTCTATTGTTTTTATAGTTATAGTTAACTTCAAGAATCGTTTATGATTATCAAGGTCACATAAATACCGAGGAGATTATGTCTGTTGCTTTTCTAGTTTATGCTAGCCTAGTCTTTAAAACTTGTTCTTACGTACTAGGGTCACATAAGTACGGAGAAAGTTACTTCTATTGTTGTTATAGTTATAGTAACCTTATAGATTCGTTCATGATTACCAGGGTCACATAAATACTGAGGAGATTAAGTCTATTGCTTCTCTTATTTATGAAAGCCTGGTCGTGTAGACTTGTTCTTACGTACTAGGGTCACATAAGTACGGAGAAGGTTACTTCTATTGTTTTTATAGTTATAGTAACCTTATAGATTCGTTCATGATTACCAGGGTCACATAAATACTGAGGAGATTATGTCTATTGCTTCTCTTATTTATGGTAGCCTAATCGTGTAGACTTGTTCTTTTATACTAGGTTCACATAAGTACGGAGAAGGTTACTTCTATTGTTTTTATAGTTATAGTTAACTTCAAGAATCGTTTATGATTATCAAGGTCACATAAATACCGAGAAGATTATGTCTGTTGCTTTTCTAGTTTATGCTAGCCTAGTCTTTAAAACTTGTTCTTATGTACTAGGGTCACATAAGTACGGAGAAGGTTACTTCTATTGTTTTTATAGTTATAGTAACCTTATAGATTCGTTCATGATTACCAGGGTCACATAAATACTGAGGAGATTATGTCTATTGCTTCTCTTATTTATGGTAGCCTAATCGTGTAGACTTGTTCTTTTATACTAGGTTCACATAAGTACGGAGAAGGTTACTTCTATTGTTTTTATAGTTTTAGTTAACTTCAAGAATCGTTTATGATTATCAAGGTCACATAAATACCGAGGAGATTATGTCTGTTGCTTTTCTAGTTTATGCTAGCCTAGTCTTTAAAACTTGTTCTTATGTACTAGGGTCACATAAGTACGGAGAAAGTTACTTCTATTGTTGTTATAGTTATAGTAACCTTATAGATTCGTTCATGATTACCAGGGTCACATAAATACTGAGGAGATTATGTCTATTGCTTCTCTTATTTATGGTAGCCTGGTCGTGTAGACTTGTTCTTACGTACTAGGGTCACATAAGTACGGAGAAATTTACTTCTATTGTTGTTATAGTTATAGTAACCTTATAGATTCGTTCATGATTACCAGGGTCACATAAACAAAGAGGAGATTATGTCTAATGCTTCTCTTATTTATAGTAGCCTGGTCGTGTAGACTAGTTCTTACATACTAGGGTCACATAAGTACGGAGAAAGTTACTTCTATTGTTGTTATAGTTATAGTAACCTTATAGATTCGTTCATGATTACCAGGGTCACATAAATACTGAGGAGATTATGTATATTGCTTCTCTTAGCCTAGTCGTGTAGACTTGTTCTTTTATACTACGTTCACATAAGTACGGAGAAGGTTACTTCTATTGTTTTAATAGTTATAGTAACCATGTAGATTCGTTGATGATTACCAGGGTCACATAAACAAGGAGGATATTATGTCTATTGCTTCTCTTATTTATGGTTAGCCTGGTTGTGTAGACTTGTTCTTACGTACTAGGGTCACATAAGTACGGAGAAAGTTACTTCTATTGTTGTTATAGTTATAGTAACCTTATAGATTCGTTCATGATTACCAGGGTCACATAAATACTGAGGAGATTGTGTCTATTGCTTCTCTTATTTATGGTAGCCTAGTCGTGTAGACTTGTTCTTTTATACTAGGTTCACATAAGTACGGAGAAGGTTACTTCTATTGTTTTAATAGTTATAGTAACCATGTAGATTCGGTGATGATTACCAGGGTCACATAAACAAGGAGGAGATTATGTCTATTGCTTTTCTTATTTATGGTAGCCTGGTTGTGTAGACTTGTTCTAACGTACTAGGGTCACATAAGTACGGAGAAAGTTACTTCTATTGTTGTTATAGTTATAGTAACCTTATAGATTCGTTCATGATTACCAGGGTCACATAAATACTGAGGAGATTATGTCTATTGCTTCTCTTATTTATGTTAGCCTAATCGTGTAGACTTGTTCTTTTATACTAGGTTCTCATAAGTACGGAGAAGGTTACTTCTATTGTTTTTATAGTTATAGTTAACTTCTAGAATCGTTTACGATTATCATGATCACATAAAAGCCTGGTCGTGTAGACTTGTTCTTACGAACTAGGGTCACATAAATACGGAGAAAGTTACTTTTATTGTTGTTATAGTTATAGTAACCTTATAGATTCGTTCATGATTACCAGGGTCACATAAATACTGAGGAGATTATGTCTATTGCTTCTCTTATTTATGGTAGCCTAATTGTGTAGACTTGTTCTTTTATACTAGGTTCACATAAGTACGGAGAAGGTTACTTCTATTGTTTTTATAGTTATAGTTAACTTCTAGAATCGTTTATGATTATCAAGGTCACATAAATACCGAGGAGATTATGTCTGTTGCTTATCTAGTTTATGCTAGCCTAGTCTTTAAAACTTGTTCTTATGTACTAGGGTCACATAAGTACGGAGAAAGTTACTTCTATTGTTGTTACAGTTATAGTAACCTTATAGATTCGTTCATGATTACTAGGGTCACATAAATACTGAGGAGAATATGTCTATTGCTTCTCTTATTTATGGTAGCCTGGTCGTGTAGACTTGTTCTTACGTACTAGGGTCACATAAGTACGGAGAAATTTACTTCTATTGTTGTTATAGTTATAGTAACCTTATAGATTCGTTCATGATTACCAGTATCACATAAACAAAGAGGAGATTATGTCTATTGCTTCTCTTATTTATGGTAGCCTGGTCGTGTAGACTAGTTCTTACGTACTAGGGTCACATAAGTATGGAGAAAGTTACTTCTATTGTTGTTATAGTTATAGTAACCTTATAGATTCGTTCATAATTACCAGGGTCACATAAATACTGAGGAGATTATGTCTATTGCTTCTCTTATTTATGGTAGCCTATTCGTGTAGACTTGTTCTTTTATACTAGGTTCACATACGTACGGAGAAGGTTACTTCTATTGTTTTTATAGTTATAGTTAACTTCTAGAATCGTTTATGATACAAAGGAGATTATGTCTATTGCTTCTCTAGTTTATGCTAGCCTAGTCGTTAAAACTTGTTCTTATGTACTAGGGTCACATAAGTACGGAGAAGGTTACTTCTATTTTTTTTATAGTTATAGTAACCATGTAGATTCGTTCATGATTACCAGGGTCACATAAAGAAGGAGGAGATTATGTCTTTTGCTTCTCTTATTTATGGTAGCCTGGTCGTGTAGACTAGTTCTTACGTACTAGGAGCACATAAGTACGGAGAAAGTTACTTCTATTGTTGTTATAGTTATAGTAACCTTATAGATTCGTTCATGACTACCAGGGTCACATAAATACTGAGGAGATTATGTCTATTGCTTCTCTTATTTATGGTAGCCTAGTCTTTACAACTTGTTCTTATGTACTAGGGTCACATAAGTACGGAGAAGGTTACTTCTATTGTTTTTATAGTTATAGTAACCATGTAGATTCGTTAATGATTACCAGGGTCACATAAACAAGGAGGAGATTATGTCTATTGCTTCTCTTATTTATGGTAGCCTGGTCGTGTAGACTGTTCTTACGTACTAGGGTCACATAAGTACAGAGAAAGCTACTTATATTGTTGTTATAGTTAAAGTAACCTCATAGATTCGTTCATGATTACCAGGGTCACATAAATACTGAGGAGATTATGTCTATTGCTTCTCTTATATATAGTAGCCTGGTCGTGTAGACTTGTTCTTACGTACTAGGGTCACATAAGTACGGAGAAAGTTACTTCTATTGATTTGATAGTTATAGATTCGTTCATGATTACCAGGGTCACATAAATAAGGAGGAGATTATGTCTACTGCTTCTCTTATTTATGGTAGCCTAGTCGTGTAGACTTGTTCTTACGTACTAGGGTCACATAAGTACTGACAAAGTTACTTCTATTGTTTTTATAGTTATAGTAACCTTATAGATTCGTTCATGATTACCAGGGTCACATAAATACTGAGGAGATTGTGTCTATTGCTTCTCTAGTTTATGCTAGCCTAGTCGTGTAGACTTGTTCTTTTATACTAGGTTCACATAAGTACGGAGAAGGTTACTTCTATTGTTTTAATAGTTATAGTAACCATGTAGATTCGGTGATGATTACCAGGGTCACATAAACAAGGAGGAGATTATGTCTATTGCTTCTCTTATTTATGGTAGCCTGGTCGTGTAGACTTGTTCTTACGTACTAGGGTCACATAAGTACGGAAAAAGTTACTTCTATTGTTGTTATAGTTATAGTAACCTTATAGATTCGTTCATGATTGCCAGGGTCACATAAACAAGGAGGAGATTATGTCTATTGCTTCTCTTATTTATGGTAGCCTGGTCGTGTAGATTTGTTCTTACGTACTAGGGTCACATAAGTACGGAGAAAGTTACTTTTATTGTTGTTATAGTTATAGTAACCTTATAGATTCGTTCATGATTACCAGGGTCACATAAATATGCTTCTCTTATTTATGGTAGCCTTATCGTGTAGACTTGTTCTTTTATACTAGGTTCACATAAGTACGGAGAAGGTTACTTCTATTGTTTTTATAGTTATAGTTACTTTCTTGAATCGATTATCAAGGTCACATAAATACCGAGGAGATTATAACTGTTGCTTTTCTAGTTTATGCTAGCCTAGTCTTTAAAACTTGTTCTTATGTACTAGGGTCACATAAGTACGGAGAAAGTTACTTCTGTTGTTGTTATAATTATAGTAACCTTATAGATTCGTTCATGATTACCAGGGTCACATAAATACTGAGGAGATTATGTCTATTGCTTCTCTTATTTATGGTAGCCTGGTCGTGTAGACTTGTTCTTACGTACTAGGGTCACATAAGTACGGAGAAATTTACTTCTATTGTTGTTATAGTTATAGTAACCTTATAGATTCGTTCATGATTACCAGGGTCACATAAACAAAGAGGAGATTATGTCTAATGCTTCTTTTATTTATGGTAGCCTGGTCGTGTAGACTAGTTCTTACGTACTAGGGTCACATAAGTACGGAGAAAGTTAGTTCTATTGTTGTTATAGTTATAGTAACCTTATAGATTCGTTCATGATTACCAGGGTCACATAAATACTGAGGAGATTATGTCTATTGCTTCTCTTATTTATGGTAGCCTATTCGTGTAGACTTGTTCTTTTATACTAGGTTCACATACGTACGGAGAAGGTTATTTCTATTGTTTTTATAGTTATAGTTAACTTCTAGAATCGTTTATGATACAAAGGAGATAATGTCTATTGCTTCTCTAGTTTATGCTAGCCTAGTCGTTAAGACTTGTTCTTATGTACTAGGGTCACATAAGTACGGAGAAGGTTTCTTCTATTTTTTTTAAGTTATAGTAACCATGTAGATTCGTTCATGATTACCAGGGTCACATAAACAAGGAGGAGATTATGTCTTTTGCTTCTCTTATTTATGGTAGCCTGGTTGTGTAGACTTGTTCTTACGTACTAGGGTCACATAAGTACGGAGAAAGTTACTTCTATTGTTGTTATAGTTATAGTAACCTTATAGATTCGTTCATGATTACCAGGGTCACATAAATACTGAGGAGATTATGTCTATTGCTTCTCTAGTTTATGCTAGCCTAGTCGTTAAGACTTGTTCTTATGTACTAGGGTCACATAAGTACGGAGAAGGTTTCTTCTATTTTTTTAAAGTTATAGTTACCATGTAGATTCGTTCATGATTACCAGGGTCACATAAACAAGGAGGAGATTATGTCTTTTGCTTCTCTTATTTATGGTAGCCTGGTTGTGTAGACTTGTTTTTACGTACTAGGGTCACATAAGTACGGAGAAAGTTACTTCTATTGTTGTTATAGTTATAGTAACCTTATAGATTCGTTCATGATTACCAGGGTCACATAAATACTGAGGAGATTATGTCTATTGCTTCTCTTATTATGGTAGCCTAGTCGTGTAGACTTGTTCTTTTATACTAATGAATGAATGAATGAATGAATGAATGAATGAAATTATTTATTTGCTTATGAATAGGGTTGAATTAGGATTACAAATGGTTAACAAGAACCTTAAACAATAGTTTCACCTACTCAGCTACAGACAATAGCATGCAAATAATAGTATAATATTGAAGCTAATGTAAAAAAATGACAGTGTAGTGGAATCATTAAGAATAAAAAAAAAGAAAAATTATATATAAGATTAAAATTAAAATATAAAAAATTAAACTTGCATCACAAATGTCAAAATAAATGTCAGATTTTGAATCGAAATAAATTGCATGCTAGTCAGAAATGTCTTTAAAATAAAATGTCAATATAATGTTAATTTCTAGTTTTTATAATTCAAAAACTCCTGGACCGAGTAGAATAATTTATCCATAAGCCATCTATGCAGCGCCGTCTTAAATCTAAAAAGGCAATTCTTTTATAGTTTCCGGAATCTTGTTGTATATTAAAATACCCATGTAGTGGCAGTTTTTTCTAAAACGTGCGCTTTTTGGGAAAATGTCGATGACCAACCTATTACAGTTCCTTGTATTTCTGGGAAACACATCCTTGGCAGTCTTAAATTTGCTTTGGTTAGATTTCACAAACTTCGCGATTTCATAGATGTAAAGACATGGAAGTGGTAGAATATTTAATACCTTATAAAATGGCTTACATGACATATCCGGTGCAAGACCACATATTGCTCTTATACTTTTTTTTTGTGCAACAAAAACCCTTTGTATATCTGTACTGTTGCCCCAAATAATGAGCCCGTAGCGTAACACAGATTCCACGTATGCGAAATATGCTGTAAGGGCAGTTTTTTTTGTGGCTACTTTAGTCAATTTAAAAAGAGCAAAAACAAATCTATTTATTTTTTTGCATACCTTATCTATATGGGATTTCCAATCAATTCTTTGATCGAGCTCGATGCCAAGAAATGTGGCATTTGTTACATTCTTTAGAGTATGATGTTGATAATGTATATTTAGGGAGTTATAGTTGTTATAATTTATATAATTTGTTTTGTCAATGTTGATTTTTAAATTATTATTATTTAGCCATGTTGTAATAGATTTAATTGTTTCATTAATGTCATTTTCATGGTCAATTATATAGTGATTTTTATTATTTTTATTAGTAGTAACTACGACTGATATATCATCCGCAAATAGAATGCATCTGTGTTTAGTCACTTTAGGTATATCATTCACATAAATTAAGAACAGAAGAGGACCAAGTATACTACCCTGGGGCACACCAAATTTATTTACTTTGAATTCAGAATTATGTTTATGTACCACTTGATTATTACCGAGTTGGGTGATTTCGACCGATTGCATCCTATTTTGCAGGTACGATTTAATCCAATCTAATGCTTTACCTCTTATTCCACTACGTTCTAGCTTTAACAACAATTGACTATGTGATACGAAATCAAACGCTTTAGACATATCAAATAGTAGAACTGAGGTTAAATTATTATCATTTATGCTTCTTAATATGTGATCAATCAGGCTAAAAGCAGCATGTGCAGTCGATTTGCTTTTCTGAAAGCCATATTGATTGTCATTCAAGACTTTATACTTATTAAAGAATGATATAAGTTTGTCATGCATTACTTTTTCGTATATCTTTGCGAGGATCGATATCAATGTTATAGGTCGAAAGTTGATTACCAATAACTTTGAGCCTTTTTTAAAAAGAGGCTTCACAATTGATAGTTTTAGTTCCGCAGGGAAAATCCCTGTTTCGAACGATAAATTAATTAAGTAAGCTAATACTGAAGCTATCTGATCCTTACAAGCTTTAATCACTTTTGTATTAAGCTCATCATACCCTTCCGAATTTGTATTGTTTAATGTCATGATAATTTTTTTAATGTCATATTCATCAATGGGAGAAAGATACATAGAATTATTTAAATTGTCAGTAATTATTTTATGTCCATTTATGTCATTGTTATTGTTAATATTATTGTCATTGCCATTATTATTATTATTATTATTCGTCAGTGTAATAAAATAATCATTAAAAATAGTAGCGATTTTATTAGGATTATTAATAATTAAGTCATTGTGTTCTATTTTATCTATATAATTGTTATATTGTAATTCAGGGCCTGTTTCACTTTTGATTACATTCCAACTTGCCTTGCAGATGTTTTTACTTTTTAATATGTATTTATTATTTGTATGTTTCTTAGCCATAAATATGCATTTTTTCAACAATCTTGAGTACTTTTTATACTGAAATTTAGCTTTTTTATTTACTCTTGTATAGTATTTGTACCTTAAATTTCTATTTGTAAGACAGCTCTTCCTGATACCCCTTGTTATCCAAGACATGTTTGGTTTTGTATTTATTTTTACCTTAATAATAGGAAAACAAAGCTTATATAATAAACAAAACCAATCATAAAAACCATTAAAAGCTTTATCTGAGTTCTTTTTATTGAAAACATCAGAAAAAGATAAACTGTTAAGATACCCTTGGAATTTTTCTATGTTTTCCTGAGAATAACAACGTTTAAAGGCGAAAACTGTCTTTGGTATAACTGGCTTAGCTTTGGTATTGAAAGTAAGCATCTGAGCAGTATCATGGTCAGAAAGCAAGAGCGGAAGTAGAGAACCAGAGGCATCTGGTACATTACTAAAAATGTGATGTGTGTTTACTAGGTTCACATAAGTACGGAGAAGGTTACTTCTATTGGTTTTATAGTTATAGTTATTTTCTAGAATCCTTTATGATTATCAAGGTCACATAAATACCGAGGAGATTATGTCTGTTGCTTTTCTAGTTTATGCTAGCCTAGTCTTTAGAACTTGTTCTTATGTACTAGGGTCACATAAGTACGGAGAAAGTTACTTCTATTGTTGTTATAGTTAAAGTAACCTTATAGATTCGTTCATGATTACCAGGGTCACATAAATACTGAGGAGATTATGTTTATTGCTTCTCTTATTTATGGTAGCCTGGTCGTGTAGACTTGTTCTTACGTACTAGGGTCACATAAGTACGGAGAAAGTTACTTCTATTGTTGTTATATTCGTTCATGATTACCAGGGTCACATAAACAAGGAGGAGATTATGTCTATTGATTCTCTTATTTATGGTAGCCTGGTCGTGTAGACTTGTTCTTACTTACTAGGGTCACATAAAAATTTACTTCTATTGTTGTTATAGTTATAGTACCCTTATAGATTCGTTCATGATTACCAGGGTCACATAAATACTGAGGAGATTATGTCTATTGCTTCTCTTATTTATGGTAGCCTAGTCGTGTAGACTTGTTCTTTTATACTAGGTTCACATAAGTACGGAGAAGGTTACTTCTATTGTTTGAATAGTTATAGTAACCATGTAGATTTGTTCATGATTACCAGGGTTACATAAACAAGGAGGAGATTATGTCTATTGATTCTCTTATTTATGGTAGCCTGGTTGTGTAGACTTGTTCTTACGTACTAGGGTCACATAAGTACGGAGAAAGTTAATTCTATTGTTGTTATAGTTATAGTAACCTTATAGATTCGTTCATGATTACCAGGGTCACATAAATACTGAGGAGATTTTGTCTATTGCTTCTCTTATTTATGGTAGCCTAATCGTGTAGACTTGTTCTTTTATACTAGGTTCACATAAGTACGGAGAAGGTTACTTCTATTGTTTTTATAGTTATAGTTAACTTCTAGAATCCTTTATGATTATCGAGGTCACATAAATACCGAGGAGATTATGTCTTTTGCTTCTCTTATTTATGGTAGCCTGGTTGTGTAGACTTGTTCTTACGTACTAGGGTCACATAAGTACGGAGAAAGTTACTTCTATTGTTGTTATAGTGATTCGTTCATGATTACCAGGGTCACATAAATACTGAGGAGATTATGTCTATTGCTTCTCTTATTTATGGTAGCCTCGTCGTGTAGGCTTGTTCTTACGTACTAGGGTCACATAAGTACGGAGAAAGTTACTTCTATTGATTTGATAGTTATAGATTCGTTCATGATTACCAGGGTCACATAAATACCGAGGAGATTATGTCTACTGCTTCTCTTATTTATGGTAGCCTAGTCGTGTAGACTTGTTCTTACGTACTAGGGTCACATAAGTACTGACAAAGTTACTTCTATTGTTTTTATAGTTATAGTAACCTTATAGATTCGTTCATGATTACCAGGGTCACATAAATACTGAGGAGATTATGTCTATTGCTTCTCTTATTTATGGAAGCCTGGTCGTGTAGACTTGTTCTTACGTACTAGGGTCACATAAGTACGGAGAAGGTTACTTCTATTGTTTTTATAGTTATAGTAACCTTATAGATTCGTTCATGATTACCAGGGTCACATAAATACTGAGGAGATTATGTCTATTGCTTCTCTTATTTATGGTAGCCTATTCGTGTAGACTTGTTCTTTTATACTAGGTTCACATACGTACGGAGAAGGTTACTTCTATTGTTTTTATAGTTATAGTTAAATTCTAGAATCGTTTATGATACAAAAGAGATTATGTCTATTGCTTCTCTAGTTTATGCTAGCCTAGTCGTTAAGACTTGTTCTTTTATACTAGGTTCACATAAGTACGGAGAAGTTTACTTCTATTGTTTTTATAGTTATAGTAACCATGTAGATTCGTTCATGATTACCAGGGTCACATAAACAAGAAAGAGATTATGTCTATTGCTTCTCTTATTTATGGTAGCCTGGTCGTGTAGACTTGTTCTTACGTACTAGGGTCACATAAGTACGGAGAAAGTTACTTCTATTGTTGTTATATTTATTGTATCGTTCATGATTACCAGGGTCACATAAATACTGAGGAGATTATGTCTATTGCTTCTCTTATTTATGGTAGCCTAATCGTGTAGACTTGTTCTTTTATACTAGGTTCACATAAGTACGGAGAAGGTTACTTCTATTGTTTTTATAGTTATAGTTAACTTCTAGAATCGTTTATGATTATCAAGGTCACATAAATACCGAGGAGATTATGTCTATTGCTTCTCTTGTTTATGCTAGCCTAGTCATTAAGACTTGTTCTTACGTACTAGGGTCACATAAGTACGGAGAAAGTTACTTCTATTGTTGTTATAGTTATAGTAACCTTATTGATTCGTTCATGATTACCAGGGTCACATAAATACTGAGGAGATTATGTCTTTTGCTTCTTTTATTTATGCTACGGTTGGCGGAGTCACCCGATCGGTGCTCGGCAGCGGTTACAACGTGGCAACCTTTGAGGGTAGTCTGCTTTTTACAATGTCGCGTCGTCAGCGGCACTTTGAGTTGGTGTAGTTAGTGCAGTTGCGTTGTCTGACCTATCTATGCGGTGAAATAGTCCAGTATGACTATCTCGAGTGCAATAGATATTTAGTTGATGTCTTTTGAGACACAATACCTTGACAGAAAGTACCCAGCATGGTAAATTCGCATCAAACAAATAAATAAACTGACAGAAAGTACCCAGTATGGTAAATTCGCATCAGACAAATACATAAACTGACAGAAAGTACCCAGTATGGTAAGTTCGCATCAGATAAATAAATAAATTGACAGAAAATACCCAGTATGGTAAGTTCGCATCAAACAAAAATTAAAATAAGGTAAAAGACCAGTGTGGCAGTTACGCCATCATAAAGGTAAGCAGACAATTATGCTGTTTAACCAAATGAACGGCATTTAATAGTGTACCTTCGTCTTGACTTCTTCTTCTTGTCCTCTTCCGTCTTGAAAGCTTTTTCCTTTTTTCACGAAGCATTTTAAGTATAGTTTAATTTTCACTGTAAAAATATAATTTTAAAGAAGTCTCACTTTGAGACTGTATACGTGCGTCCGTGGCGAAGCACGAAAAACGAATGAAGTGGTTGGCGTCTAGTAGTGACGAGGAGAGCTCGGACCGGAAATGTCAAAATATCTGTCAATTTTAAGTCAAAAACCTTCTCTTTTTAGGTTTTTTAGGTTATTGCTTTAAAATAACGTGCTAAGTGGTGATACATGCAAGCGATACTACATTTGTTAATATACTAATATCTTCGGATGAATCTGAAGTATAATACAAAACAAGATTTTACTTAATTCTAAAGTTTTTTTTTTGGTTTTAATTATTGTGAATTGAATAAAACTTAATTGCATAATAGTTATTTATCCAGTAGTTTCTAGTTAGTAACGGGCATTTCAGTGCTCTAAAAAGATATTGTTTATACAGTAATTTTGATCCGACAAATCGAACATTCCAGAGCGTACGCGTGTGAGTGCGGTGAAGCTGACATCGGCCGCTGAGCGGACGGTGTGTGTCATTGTGCTCGGACCCCAGCCACCTGCAAATACATTCCACCAACGTCTGGAGTTCAGATAAGCCCTAAAATAGTTATTTTACTTATTTTTTTTGTTTAAAGAAGTGAATTCCGTTTTGATAGTTGTTGAACCTTGTTGATTTTTTTTGATAGTTTTTTTGTTATTACGGTGAGTACTATTATTAATATAAAATGACACCACCGCCCTCACCTACTCCGAAGGCATCTAATTTGTCGGTTTCTCCAATTCCTACCATATCTATTACTAATTTAAAATCACTAAATACTAAATTGGGGTGGTGGGATCTACCTCCTAGCGGTCCACCCCGGGCAACGGCTCCACAACCTTTAAACTGTGGTGACGGCTGAAGATCTCAATAGCGGTGGTAGGCTCTGAAAGGAACCGCCTGGCTCGCAACCACCATCCCGCCGCAGTCCGGCGCCAAGCAGCTCTGCTGTGTTCCGTCGATGTGCGGGAGTGCCAGTGCCATTGGGGGTTGGAAATTAAGTCAGTTGCACTGCCTAGAACCGGTCTTTGTCTTTAGGTGATGCAGTATCAGGTAACTCGTTCTGGAGGGTAGCGGGATCCGAAGCACGGTGCCAGCCGTTGGCCGACCGCAGGTAGTAGGGGGCCCGACTTGTGCGCTAGCCACGTGTCAAAGGCTGCCCCGCCAACTCGCGAAAAATCCCGTAATGCTCCACCGTGCCAGTTGGCGACTGGACGGGAGGACCCGGTGGAGGGTTATCGGGGGGGTTCGGGCGTCCCCGCAGTCTCCAAACGAGTTCCCCCTCGGATCAGCTGAGCCGAAAAGTACTAATATGGGTTAAATGAGCAGTGCCTCGACTGTTTTTATCCTATCCCCCACAAATCACTATAACTTATAATGTCAAAGCAAAGAAAGAAGAACAAGATTGAACAACGGCGGCACTTCCTCCCACTAAAAGTGCACCTCACTAATATCCGAGGTATGCACTCAAATCTCGATCCGGTCCATCACCACCTCGAGACCGAAAAGCCGCACCTATTCTTCTTAACGGAGACGCAGATAGCAACACCATCGGATGCGGCGTACCTCAACTACCCTGGCTACACTCTTGAACATAAGTTCAAAAAACATGCAGGGGTCTGTGTGTACGTTCGCGATGACTTGTGCTGTAGGCGTCTCCGTTGCTTTGAGAAGTCAGGGTTTTCTGTGCTGTGGCTCCTGGTGGACACTGGGGTAGAAAAATCGATCTACGTCGGTGTCTACCGGTCGCACAGCGGTGACCAGGAGACAACTGAGCTCATTGAACACCTCATTGAGACGACGGACGCTGCACTTCAGCGATATCCAACGGCGGAGCATGTTTTTCTGGGGGACTTCAACGCCCACCACAAGGAGTGGCTGTTCCCATACCAGAAAACTGACCATGCCGGGAGAGAGGCGCGAAGGTTCGCCTTAGCGCTAGATCTCACTCAGCTGGTGGATCAAGCAACGCGGATACCAGATATCGCTGACCATACACCCAACTGCCTCGACTTGCTGCTGACAACTGATCCACACAGACATTCGGTATCGGTCTCAGCTCCCCTAGGTACATCCGATCACTGTGTGGTGAAATCCGTATCGAACCACTCGCCTCCGGATGACAGTCCAAAGGGCACGAGACGAGTTTGGCGTTACGAGTCGGCAGATTGGGACGAGATGCGTACCTTCTTTGCATCTTACCCGTGGCGACAAGTATGCTTCTCTTCAGGAGACCCCTCCTGCTCTGCTGATGTGGTTGCTGATGTGATTCGGCAGGGAATGGAATATTTCATTCCATTCTCCGACATACCGCTCGATCATAAAGCCCGACCATGGTACAATGCAGACTGTGCTCGTGCTGAAGCTCGTAAGCAGTCTGCATACCAGGCCTGGGTGCAAGCTCGCGATCGCAAGGTTCGAGTGCGAAGAGTCCGCGCCAAAAAGAGAGCATTTAATTTAGCCGCAAAATCTTGCAAAAGGGTGTTGCGTAAAGCTAGGTTCGACCATGTCAGCCGCATAGGGGCGAAACTCGCATCCTATCCACCGGGTAGTAAGCGATTCTGGTCCTTAACGAAGTCGGTCGAATCTAACTTCTGCCGTCCCACATTGCCTCCCATGCAGAAGCCCGATGGGACGCTGGCTCACTCCGCAGTTGAGAAGGCGAATCTATTTGCCACTCTGTTTGCGAGTAATTCGCGTCTGGATACTGGCTCTACACAACCACCAACCCTACCTCGCTGTAATTCTTCGATGCAGGAGATTACAATACACAACAAAGAGGTCCGTAGAGTCCTACTTAATCTAGACGTGAATAAGGCCAGTGGTCCTGATGGCATACCAGCAAGAGTGCTGAGATGTTGTGCGCCTGAGTTGTCACCTGTACTGACGCGTCTGTACCGCCTTTCCCTTCTGTCCAAAACCGTACCGAAGTCTTGGAAGCTTGCCAATGTGCAACCAGTACCTAAAAAGGGTAGTCGTGCCGACCCTACCAATTACCGACCAATCGCCATCACTTCCATACTGTGTAAAGTTATGGAGAGAGTACTGAACGGTAAGCTGCTCACTTACCTAGAGGATAACGATCTCCTCAGTGATCGTCAATATGGCTTTCGCCGAGGTCGATCAACTGGGGATCTTCTTGTGTATGTGACGCACTGCTGGGGCGAGGCCATTGAGAAACACGGCGAAGCACTTGCTGTTTCGCTTGACATCTCAAAGGCTTTTGACAGGGTTTGGCACGCAAGTCTGCTGAGCAAGCTTCCAGCGTACGGAATCCCTGCTGGCTTTTGTAGCTGGGTAGCCGACTTCTTGAGTGAACGGTCGATCAGAGTAGTCATTGACGGCTGCTCCTCTGACCTCATGGCGATTGATGCCGGAGTTCCTCAGGGGTCGGTGCTCTCTGCGACGCTTTTCCTGCTACACATCAATGACCTACTAATATCGGGCATTGTTGGCTATGCGGACGACAGTACCGTCATGGAGAGATATCTGTCCAGCGCGAATACCGGTGGAGATGAGGTAAAAATAATGAGAGAGGCCATGATTGAGCGATTGAACTTGACGTTAAGTCTCGTCTCCCAATGGGGTGATGAAAATCTCGTCAGCTTCAATGCCTCTAAAACGCAGGCATGTCTGTTCACCGCGAAAAGGAGTCCATTTACCTTAACTCCTACTTTCCGTGGTACATCTATTCAAGTAACCGATTCTCTCCAGCTTCTTGGCATGGAGTTATCTTCTGATCTCAACTTCGGCACCTCCATCGAGTTCAAGGCTCAAACTGCAGCTAGGAAGCTGAGCGTCCTAAATAAAGTCAAGCGGTACTTTACGCCTGGGCAGCTTTTAACTCTCTATAAAGCTCAAGTCCGGTCTTGCATGGAGTACTGCTGCCACCTATGGGATGGCTCGGCGAAATATCAACTTGCTGCACTGGACTCGGTGGAACGCAGAGCCAAGAGATTAATAGGCGATGAAGAACTGGTAGCAGCTAAGCTTAACAGTTTAGCTCACCGCCGAAAAGTTGCTTGCCTATCGGTCTTTTATAGATTGTACTTCGGTGAGTGTGCTCAAGAACTGCATGAACTCATTCCACCTTCTCCTTTCTACCATCGGACATCCAGACGCACTGCAGGTTACCACCCGTTCTTAGTTGATATACCTTTTCTGCGTACCAAACGCTACTCATCATCTTTCATAATGCGCACAGCTATGGAATGGAATTCCCTGCCGGCGTCTGTGTTTCCGAGCGCATACAACCTGACTCTATTCAAGGCCAGAGTGAATAAGCACCTTCTGGGCAAGCTCGCTCCATCGTAGACCCTGTCTTTGCTTTCTGGGCAAGACTGGGGTCAAGAGCAAACCCATTCAATATAAAAAAAAAAAAAAAACGCAGTTCTATTAAGGGACAAATTACTAAATTCAAAATCTACTTAGACAAATTAAATGATAAAAACGGAGAAATAGGTGAAATTGATCTTGCAGAATTAAATTTAAAATTAAATAAAATTGAAAGTTTGTCAGCCAGGTTCGATGATTTACAGACTGAAAGTGAAAGTGAAATATATTTTATTTAAATAAGCTCACATAATAAGCATTTTTAAATCGTCAATTCTTTTATCCTACCACCCATTATGACGTCTTTTAACTGACAAGAAAAATGGGCGCAAAAAACTTGTCAGCTTTATCAATCAGATGGAACGATATTTACAAATATGTATATCGTTTCCAGACTTTATATTAACAAAGATTAACAAATAAATAACATTATTGAATTAGCTCATTTCTTAATGAGTTTCAAATTTCTTAATCAATTTACAGATTTTAAGCTAAATTCAAAGTTTGAACTTGTTATTCAGTCTAGGCTGTTACAATAAATAAAAATAAAAGAAAAACATACAATTCAATATGCATTAAGATAGGTAGTCAGAAGCAGACCCATTCCCACTGGCAGCACCAGTTCCCGAACATGACGCATGAACCAGCCATCTCTTCGCTCAACCATATTTGAGCCTCATACGACACCACCGCAGAAATGATTAAAGAGAGCATGACATACTAAGACTACCTATGTTAAGGCATCGAATTGAAAATTTATATCCAAAAGCTTTTCATAGGTCTTTCACTAAACTACTGACTATAGAAAGTAAAAATATTGCAATTTAATAAATCAAAACAAGGTAAGCTATTAAGAATTATATTTTTTGAGTAAGAAGTGCCATACATACAGACAATATAAAACAGATCTTTTATATACGAGTTATACGACGCCCTTAATACAAGCAGACAGAAGCAGACTGAGATAGAGGTGTTAAATTTTGATAATTTGTCATCCGAGATCGATGAACGGGAACTCATTGAGGACTGGTTTATTCAATGCATTGCAGCAGCTAAAGCTATAATAAAACAAAATGATTGTTTACAGCATAATAAAACAGTTCACGAGTGCCCTGACATAGACTTAGGAATTAAATTGCCACAAATTCAGATTTCAAAATTTGACGGGTCCTACTTCCGCTGGCTTGAGTTCCGGGACACTTTCACTAATTTGATTCATAACAAAACAAACGTGTCCGATATACATAAATTTCATTATTTGATTTCGTATCTGGAAGGTGACGCAGCACGAATTATCTCAAATCTAGAAGTGTCATCTGCTAATTATAAGGAAGCTTGGCAGCTTCTCTGCCAGCGTTACAATAATAAAAGGCTCCTTATTAATTATCATTTAGATTCATTATTTAAAATACATCCTTTATCGCGAGAATCGGAAAAGTCGTTGCGCTTCCTCGTTGACCATGTTACGAAAAATCTTCGCGCGCTTACAAGTCTTGGTCTTCCCACTCAGCATTGGGATGTGCTTTTAATTTTCATGCTTTCGAATAAATTAGACAGTGATACAAATATTAAATGGGAAGAATTTCGTAACACTTTAAGTGGTATTCCTACATTAGAACAGTTCAATAAATTCTTAGTGGATCGTGCTGATGTTCTCCAGTCCTTAAATTGCAATAAAAATATAAATAAACATACATCTAACAATAATAACTATAAAACACCAAATTCAAATATAAAAGGTCAAAATAATTATTCTCGTTCATTTCATCAAAATAATTCAAATAATAACAACAATAAAGCAGATATGAATAAAAATACTAGCGTTTTCGCTGCTTCAAACTCAAATAAGAATTATTCCTCATTTTTATGCATTATTTGTAATAGTAACCACAGAAATATGACTGTTCAGTTTTTAAATCAAAGGGGCTTAACGAAAAATACTCACTTATTTCTAAATATAAATTATGTAAAAATTGTTTGCGACAAGGGCACCCTTTGAGTGAATGTAGGATGGGTCCTTGTCGTCAATGCAATCAAAAACACAACACTCTGTTACATGACCCTGATGTCATTGCTAACTGTACCACTACCGATGTGGCCGATCATAATAATGAAAATAATTCTGTGGTAACATTTTCCAATGCAAACTCCAATCAAGTGCTTCTCTCCACTGCAATAATAGAAATTCTAAATCCACAAAATGGCAAGATGGAGAAAGTGCGTGCATTGCTTGACTGTGGGAGTCAGTCTTCGTTCATGGCAAAATCTCTATTAGAAAAATTATCACTAAAGTCTACACCTCTAAATTCTATTAACGTTATTGGAATAGGAAACAATTGTTCCAATAAAGTTGTAGAAAGTTGTACAGTTAATATAAAATCTATAAATAGTACTTACGAAATCACTTTATCTCTTTATGTCCTTGAAGAGCTAACAGGAATGTTGCCAAAGACACCTGTTCATATCCAAAATCTAGACATACCTAAACACATTAAATTAGCCGATCCAGACTTTGCTCAACCTGCACCTGTTGAAGTCTTAATCGGAGCAGATCTCTTCTGGGATGTTCTTGGGTGTAAGCAAAGGTCTATAGGATCCAACTGAATCTTCGTAGCACAAAATTTGGTTGGATTGTTGCTGGTCCTACAAATCCAGCTAATCCTAATGAAGTTCATTGCAATCATGTTATGACTAACGCATCTTCTGAAGTTGATGAAATACTAAAACGATTCTGGAAGCTCGAAGAACTTCCGCAAAAGACAGTTCTCAGCTCAAACGAAATTGCTTGCGAAAGGCATTTTGAAACGAATACAACACGTTCTGCTGATGGCAGGTTTTGCGTGAGATTGCCTCTAAAGGACACTCCCGACTGCCTCGGTAATTCTTACTTTCAAGCTAAGAAAAGACTTCTAAATTTAGAAAAACGATTTCTAAAAAATCCTGAATTAAAACTACAATATTCAAACTTCATACGTGAATATCATGACTTGGGTCATTTGTCTGAATCACCTATACAAGTACCAAATCCATCATATTTTTTATGTCATCACGCCGTTTTCAAAGAGGAGAGCGAATCAACTAAACTCCTAGTAGTGTTCGATGGCTCCGCCCCCACTACCGCAGGATTCTCTCTGAACGACATTTTAATGGTAGGTCCTAATGTACAACAGTCTCTCTTCTCCATATTAATCAGATCACGACAATACAAATTTCTCTTGACCGGCGACATCGCCAAAATGTACCGTCAAGCAGAAGTCAATGCTGAAGATAGAAACTTGCAATTAATATTATGGAGAGAGAATGAGCATGAACCTATCAAATCTTTTCAACTCAACACTGTAACTTATGGAACTGCCAGTGCTAGTTACCTAAGTACCAGATGTATTAAGCAGGTTGGAGAGGAATGCTCTGATCAGTGTATCAAGGAAATCATACAAAATGACTTCTACATTGATGACTTATTGACAGGTTGTGATGACGAAACACAACTAAAATACATTCTAAATTCAATTACAAAAGAACTTAATTCTACCTGTTTTCCTTTACGCAAATTCAAACTAACTGTACATCATTATTTGAAAACTCAGAGTTGAACTCTAAAGACAAGTTAACCCAGAGTGAGTCCTCGTGTACTCTAGGTCTAGGTTGGGATCAATCTAAAGATAGTTTTAACTTCCCTATAAAGGTTCCACCTAAAGTTGATGTTGTAACAAAACGAGTAATACTTTCTCACTCATTCCGTATCTATGATCCATTAGGGCTGTTAAGTCCTTGCATAATTCAAGCCAAAATGCTAGTACAAAAACTATGGGTAGAGGGTGTAGGATGGGATGAACCCGTTCCCTTAGATATCAAGAATAAATGGCATGAAATATCTAATAATTTTAACTTTCTCGCTACCCTGAATATTCCACGTAGAACTCTTTGTGATTCTCCAGTATCGATAGAATTGCATACATTTAGTGACGCTTCTCAACACGCTTACGGCAGTTGCATCTTTCTTAGATCTATGGACTGCAACAATCAGATTACCCGGCACCCCTGAAACCGTGCACCATACCCCGATTAGAACTTTGCGCTGCGCTTTTAGCTGCTAGGTTGTGTAAAAGTGTTATCGACTCCTTAAGATACACTCCCACGCGTATAATTCACTGGTGTGATTCAAGCGTGGTTTTGGCCTGGATTAACTGTAATTCCAGTAACTTAAAGCAATTTGTGGCAAATAGAGTTGGTGAATTTTTGGAATTAACAAATCCTGGTTCTTGGCGCTATGTTCCAACAGCTCACAATCCCGCCGACCTGATATCTCGCGGTGTTAATGGCAACCAAATTGCAAATATATAATTATGGTGGTCGGGACCTGCGTTTCTACTCCAAAATGAAACTGATTGGCCTGTTTTGAATAAAAAGGTAATCGCTGAGGACTTACCAGAGTTAAGAACATTAATTGTTATAACTGAAGATAATTCGCTAATAGATTTCAAAAGGTTTTCAAGTTTTGATAAGGTGCAAAGAATCTTAGCTTATGCTTTACGTTATCTACATAATATAAATTCTAAAAATAAAAATAACAGATTAAATATATTTCTTAAATCCGAAGAGTACAAAAATTCATTTAACTTAATATGTAAAATAATACAGAACCAGTGTTTTAATGTTGAATACAACAGATTTTTAAAGGGATTGCCTTTGAATAATAAATCTAAAATATTATCTTTATCACCATTTTTAGATGAACATTCTGTCATACGAGTTAGCGGACGAATTGATTCATCAAACTACTCATTTGATAAGAAGCATCCTATATTGCTGGATGCATCGCATTATATGACGAAATTATTGTTTGAGCGTGAACACGTTAGAAATCTCCACGCTGGTCCTCAGCTGTTATTAGCTACGCTTAGGGAAACAGTATGGCCTGTTAACGGTAGAAGGCTCGCTAGGAGCGTTGTCAAAAATTGTGACACATGCACTCGTGTTCGCGGTCAAACACTCTTTCCTAAAATGGGAGACTTACCTTCCTATCGCGTATCAGTTGATTTCCCATTTAGATCCGTCGGCCTTGACTATGCCGGTGCCTTCTTCATCTTAAATAGGAAGGGCCGTGGGGCTAGGCTTGTAAAATGTTATTTGTGCATCTTCATTTGTTTACGTTTTAAATGCGTGCATCTCGAGGCGGTGTCAGATTTGTCTAAAGAAGCCTTTATAATGACATTTCGTAGATTTGTTGCGCGTCGCGGTAAGCCAGCTGAAGTATACTCCGATAATGGAAGAAATTTTGTGGCAGCCGCAAAAGAGTTGTCTCATTTTTTAACCAAAACTTCTGAATCTCTATCTGAGTTTGCTGCTCAGGAGGGAATTAAATTTAATTTCATCCCGGCTTACGCTCCCCATTTTGGTGGTATGTGGGAGGCTGGGGTGAAGTCTGCAAAATATCATATCAAAAGGGTTATGGGAAATACGCATCTTTCATTCGAAGAATTTAGTACGTTATTGGCACAAGTGGAGGCAATTTTAAATAGTCGCCCCCTTTGCCCTATGTCCTCCTCGCCAAATGATCTCCTTTCCCTGAGTCCTGGGCACTTTCTACTAGGAAGACCGTTGAACGCTCTGCCATCAGCTGCTCTGGAGGATTTGAAGGAGACATCTCTAAATCGCTACGCTCGCTTGGAACAAATACGCCAACATTTTTGGCGAAGATGGCAAAAGGAGTACATATCAGAGATGCAGCAACGTACTAAGTGGAAAACATCTAAAGCCACACTCAACGTTGGAGACTTGGTGCTGATTCAAGAAGATAACAACCCCCCTCTGAATTGGCGTTTAGGAAGAGTCGAAAAATTATATCCTGGACCAGATGGGATTCCGAGAGTTGCTGACGTCCATACCACGAAAGGATCCATAAGACGTGCTTTGGTCCGCCTTTGCCGCCTGCCAGCTGCTGATGAACTTTCTGGTTGAAAAACTTGGATTCTTCAACGGGGGGGAAGATGTCCACGCCCAAGCGCTTGAACTAATGCAACGGCAATCTGTTATAAATACGTTGATGCGGACCTCTTCATACAGGTGTCATTTTAACGCCGGTAGTCGCAACTGATTTTTTTTACTTTTATTCTGTTACAATTTCCGATCGGCGACTATTGAAAACGCTCCATGTATTTTAATTTGTTAACCAAGTAAATGTGAATTTCGAGTCAAAATCGACGTTTTATTCAAGAAACCATTATCAGCTTCTTGCCCAAACAGTATTAGTTTGGATTTATTGCAATTTGTTTCTAGATTATGTTTTTGCAGCCAAGAGTTTATTTTTTTATTACCTTTTATTTTTTATTACCTTGTCAAATTAACATACACATCATCGTTATCCGCAACTAAAAATGACAAAAAACAGTAAAATTCTAATAGGTAATATAATATATTAATTATTGAATTCTTATTTTCAATAAGAAAGGGTCTAGGTATATGAGAAAATTACAATTGTTTTTCATTTTTGAGGTTAAAATCATGGCCGCCAGGCGCATTACCAATTGACGCGGATAGTACAATCAGAGTTGCCATGCGTTGTTTTTTTTAATTTGCCGCCTTTCAGCCAGTCTCATCTATCGTTGACCAGACTCTATCACAGATCCCTATGGTTTCACGACAAGTATCATATTATGTGAACTTAAACACAAGTTATATTGCACTGATTGATTTTATTTATGTTCCTTTATCTGTCAGAATTAATTCATGTGATTAAATGCTTACCTTCAAGGAAAACCATAATTCCGTCACATACATCGCTAGTAAGAAAGAGAGAGAACCTAGCCTATCTCTAGGAAGTTGTATAACTGAGGCTCTATTTTTGAATCGCTTGACCGACTTGGAGCGCTCCCTTCCACTGATCTTCGATCGAAATCTCATACATTTGAGTCAAATATCGAACGAAAATCAGTAGAAACGAGCGCTCGACGCCAGTCGAGCAATTCAAAAATAGGGCCCCTGCATCTTTTTCCTTGAATATCTCCATCCCTATCCTTTCGTGCTGGACGACAAGTTAAATTATACAAGTTGTGCTGCTGAACAAAAAAATCGAATGTTTATGTTGGAACTTTGATAAATTTAATCGATTTTTAAATAATCGATTAATCCTAATAAAAAAATCGAACAATAAAAATCGATTTTTATAGAAAAATAATCGATTATTTTTTCACATCCCTGGTTGAAGCGTGGTCTTTTGGTTATAAGGTCTTTGCTATCACACGAGCCAAGAATCTTATATTCATATTCTAACACGAGCAGATCATTCACGATCGATGACTTAGCAATTAGTCTCCTGGACTGGAATTTGACATTTGACTTTGACACATTATAAAAAAAAACCTAAACACGTTAACAACAAAAATTACATACATTGAAAAAGAAAGAAACAATATTATAAGTTACGAATACCATTATTTTTATCGTGACCTTATCAATTAAAATGGTTCACACAAAGAACATGGAAGGCTCATTATTCGTAAGTAATTCTTGTCATGCATTTATTTCTTTTAAGCTGCAGAAGTATAGGTAGTCGACAGCAGTTGGTGTCCAACAAAAACTCATTAATTTCTTGAGTAAATACAAATATTTACTCTATTTTTATCAGCAACAACGATCCCTGGTAAAAATTTAGAATACTTGAGCACGAATTTGGTGGTTTTGAGAGAAGGGGGGAGGAGGGGGGAGGAAACCTCCCCCCTGGTGGTACTCCCATTCCGCGGAAGTACATATGTACTTCCGCGGAATGGGAAAATTGCAGAGATATTGATATATATGAATACACAAAAAAGTATTGATAACAGCCAAATTGCTGTTATTTTTCGGCAATTAAAGGAGGGAGAGAGGGGGAGGGAAGGGAAACAACTCCCTCCTCCAATCCCCATCTGCCCGTGATGCGTAGTTTTCAAGAAATATTTTTTTGTGTAAACATAACCTCAAAACAAAAAATCTGAAATTAAGCAGGGGAGGCTAAAAAGAGGTGGGGAGAGGGGAAGGGACGTACGTACAAAATTTCGCACGTAAAAAAAGTCGTTTCTGGCGCTTCGCCGGCCGCTGCCGCGGCACGCTCGCTTCGCTCGCTCGGCTCGCGCGCTGGGTTCATGTACATCTAACATGCTCGTCGCTACGCTCCTCGCACCTATCACGTGGCCTGCGGTCTTTGATTCACCATCGCAACAATTTAACAGTGCTACCAACCTAGTGCTCCACCATTAAACGTCAAGAATGACGACACTGGTTTAAAAATTAGACTTAGATCTTTATTTTTTTCGAAAAATAAGTGTTTCCGCGGAAAATGAATATGTGCATTAGAATCTCTGCATGTTTTATAATAAAGTAGTAAACTCACTATATATAATATCGTGCTCAAGTTTTCTAAATCCAAGCCCGATCCCTTTATTCACTATTACTTAATTATTGGGAGCCTTTTATCCATAACATTAATCACAGCTATTATATGCGTTTAAAACCAAAACATACTGCTGTTACCTTTTATCCACACTAATCTACATAAAAGTGATTAAAAACATTCTTACCTACTTAAAGAATTCAACCATCCAATATGCCATGCCATGTCAACCTTTATTTAGATACCATCCGACAGCAAACTGAAATCTATGAAATAAGCATTCTGCTCAAAAAATGGCACCACACGAAAAGTACCTACAACTAAGTGGATAGAGTTAAAAATGCTGGCATTTAATTATGCAGCACAAAGTGTCCGAACACTGGTTGCTTATTAGCGACCATAATTTGTATAGGTAGGTACTCATAGATATTTTCTATACGTAAATGAAAAAATAAGATATGTTTTTCTACATCTTTTTACTGCCATCTTTGCATCTTTTACACCATTTGACTATAAAAGACGTCATTTCTAATAAACTCTCTTTTTCTATCATTTTGTATAGGTATAAGTTTGTATTGTAGAGACAAACTGTAATTTATTGAAAAGAACACTAATGTCAGTCACCGGGTGTGTGGCTGGCCCGACTAAAGCTGAGCGGGTTGTACTTTTTCGACCCCGTGGTGCCATTTTTAAAGCAATATTTGTTTGCAATTACACTTCCATAGATTTTAGTTCGCTGCCATCCAATATGCCATGTCAACCTTTATTTAGATACAATTTATCTCGATACATCTTCCAACATATTTCAGGAGCCAACGTTGTACATAATCAAAGGTATGTGCATCCTGGACAGCGAGGGAAACAGAATCTTGGCCAAGTACTACGACAAAGATGTGCTGCCGACGGCCAAGGAACAAAAAGCATTTGAAAAGAACCTGTTTAATAAAACTCACAGGTATGATAATGGGAATTATTTAATTGAGTAATTAAAGGTGACTGTTAATGGGATACTTAAATACTAAACCTGGCAGCGGCTTATTTTTTGGGTGACAAAATAACTAAATGGGCGACTAACTGTGGATTGCAAAAAACATGTAAAACATGTGGGAGATAAATAATTTAGGTTAGCAGTGAAAATCCAAATGAGTGAGAAAAATACTGAGTGGGCAACTATTATACCAAATAGGCAAAATATTAGGCCAAATATTGCATGGCCATTCGTATGTACAACAAACTCCCATCTGAATTGACAAGTTTAACGCTATTTAAATTTAAAGATAAATTAAGAAAATTATTGTTGACGAAAAATTATTACTGTGTTTCTGATTTTTTAATTGACAAATCAATTAAGTAAATAATTATGTTCTGCGTTATTCAATTAATTCAATATTTGTGATGCATGAGAGTGTTTTTTATGACTTATTTTTCTTTGACATTATATAAATATAATTATAATTATGACATAGCTGCAATTTGTAATGAATGATACTTGCCCTATGCTGTTTTTATTTGATACCAAATAGCTATTAATAATATCTAATATTTCAAATATTTGCACGCTGTTTGCATACGGCAGCATGTAACGGCACATTTTATGATAAAGACCTTTGTTTTACCACATGTTTGCAAATAAACAATTGATTGATTTGATTTGATAGGTAACTATATAACTGATTTAAGCTGCCCAACATGGTATTTTGTCATCTCGATTAGGATAATAGTCACCGTAGAGCTCTAACGGCTGAAAGTAGAGACACCATTTTTGAAGGCTAGTTGCTTTTCATGGTATAGGTGAGCACTAAGAAATGATTCTGGAAATAGGGGATAAAATTTTGTATGGAAGTCCCTCAGTTTCAAATTTTTTTTTTTTTTATAATATTTAATAATAAAAATCTTTCATTGTTCCATAAAATATTACATAGCTTAAAATAATTGACACTTAAGTACCAAAACTAGGTCGAACCAGGGGCCGTATTATGACCTCTTATTTCCAGGCAGTTTTCTGACTGGCTATCAATCTATTTCTTTTAATTGCTATACAGCGAGAAAGAGATGTAACTATAGCAATTCATAAACCTGGCAAGTTTTAAGAGGTTGTAATACCCCCCGGTTCTTATAGGCACTTATGCTCTTTATTAAAAAAAACCGGCCAAGTGCGAGTTGGACTTGCGCACAAAGGGTTCCGTACCAAAAACCGGCAAAAAAATCACGTTTGTTGTATGGGAGCCCCCTTAAATATTTATTTTATTCTGTTTTCAGTATTTGTTGTTATAGCGGCAACAGAAATACATCAATTTGTGAAAATTTCAACTGTCTAGCTATCACGGTTCATGAGATACAGCCTGGTGACATACAGACAGACACAGACAGCAGAGTCTTAGTAATAGGGTCCCGTTTTTACCCTTTGGGTACGGAACCCCCAAAAGTGGTTTGTGTGCTAGGTATGTGTGCGTTTGTATGTTGCATGTATGCTTGTGTGTGTGTCTATGCTATGTTTCAAAATTCAATGTTTACAATTAGACTTTTTAACAGCACCAACAGGGTTACCAGTATAAGGTTTTTTTTAAATAATTTAATGATTTCTCAGGTAAACAGACTTTTTAGACAGACTCTATGTGATCAGATGGTGGTAGGTGCTAGCCAGGTGGACTTGAAATGAGCCCTATCACCAACCAAACAGTACAAATTGTACCCCTCTGGGAATCAAACCCGGGACCCTGACCATGTGGCTAGGTTTTATCAGATAACATCTTTTAGTTTTGTCAAATAACACTCCCCTCTTGAATTGTTTCAGAGCCAACGCAGAGATCATTATGCTGGAAGGCCTGACCTGCGTCTACAAGAGCAACGTTGATTTGTTCTTCTACGTGATGGGCAGCTCACATGAAAATGAGGTAAATACAATCTTTGTTTGGCTTGCATTTTATTTTGGTCACAGTTCTAAATGAGAATCAGTAACGATTTTTGTTTAATTAGAAAGCTTATGCCACCACATGATTAACTGTGCTTCTGTCTGCTTGTATTAAGGGCGTCGTAGAACTCGTATATAAAAGATTTGTTTTATATTGTCTGTATGTATGACACTTCTTACTCAAAAAATAGAATTCTTAATAGCTTACCTTGTTTTGATTCATTTAATTGCAATATTTTTACTTTCTATAGTCAGTAGTTTAGTGAAAGACCTATGAAAAGCTTTTGAATATTAATTTTCATTTCGATGCCTTAACATGGGTAGCCTTAGTATGTCTATGTCATGCTGTCTTTAATCATTTCTGCAGTGGTGTCGTGTGAGGCGGGTCGGTCGTACCTTATGTCCTTCTTTGTGCCTCTGATAACGTTTATGCAAAATGTCATGATGATCGGTTCAGTAGTTAAGACGTGAAGTAACAAACAAACAAACGTACTTTCGCATGTATAATATTAGTAAGGAAATCACTTGTTTTAAATCGTGATTTTTAATCATGATTTAAAGTAGGGCGACTTTAATAGGCCACATTTGACATATGTCAGTCCATAGTGTGATTTGTCAAAATAAATCGCAAATTTGCTTTATTTCCTGATTATTACAATAAATATGTATTATAAACTGAAAAAGTTAAGCAATTATGCCTTTGAATAAATAAATATTGTGTCCCCACCGTTAAAAGGTTACGTTGTTGAGTTTTCATGAACTGTCAAATGTGACCTATTAAAGTGGCCCTACTTTAAATCAAAGTGATTTAATCATGCCAACCCGGGTTATTGTTGTAGTTGATTTTGATGTCGGTGCTGTCGGCGCTGTACGAGTCGGTGTCGGCGCTGTTGCGGCGCAACGTGGAGAAGCGCGTGCTACTGGATAACCTAGACGCTGTCATGTTGGCCTTGGACGAGATCTGCGACGGCGGGTGAGTGACCTAGTGTTATTGTCGGCGCTGTTGCGGCGCAACGTGGAGAAGCGCGTGCTACTGGATAACCTAGACGCTGTTATGTTGGCCTTGGACGAGATCTGCGACGGCGGGTGAGTGACCTAGTGTTATTGTCGGCGCTGTTGCGGCGCAACGTGGAGAAGCGCGTGCTACTGGATAACCTAGACGCTGTCATGTTGGCCTTGGACGAGATCTGCGACGGCGGGTGAGTGACCTAGTGTTATTGTCGGCGCTGTTGCGGCGCAACGTGGAGAAGCGCGTGCTACTGGATAACCTAGACGCTGTCATGTTGGCCTTGGACGAGATCTGCGACGGCGGGTGAGTGACCTAGTGTTATTGTCGGCGCTGTTGCGGCGCAACGTGGAGAAGCGCGTGCTACTGGATAACCTAGACGCTGTCATGTTGGCCTTGGACGAGATCTGCGACGGCGGGTGAGTGACCTAGTGTTATTGTCGGCGCTGTTGCGGCGCAACGTGGAGAAGCGCGTGCTACTGGATAACCTAGACGCTGTCATGTTGGCCTTGGACGAGATCTGCGACGGCGGGTGAGTGACCTAGTGTTATTGTCGGCGCTGTTGCGGCGCAACGTGGAGAAGCGCGTGCTACTGGATAACCTAGACGCTGTCATGTTGGCCTTGGACGAGATCTGCGACGGCGGGTGAGTGACCTAGTGTTATTGTCGGCGCTGTTGCGGCGCAACGTGGAGAAGCGCGTGCTACTGGATAACCTAGACGCTGTCATGTTGGCCTTGGACGAGATCTGCGACGGCGGGTGAGTGACCTAGTGTTATTGTCGGCGCTGTTGCGGCGCAACGTGGAGAAGCGCGTGCTACTGGATAACCTAGACGCTGTCATGTTGGCCTTGGACGAGATCTGCGACGGCGGGTGAGTGACCTAGTGTTATTGTCGGCGCTGTTGCGGCGCAACGTGGAGAAGCGCGTGCTACTGGATAACCTAGACGCTGTCATGTTGGCCTTGGACGAGATCTGCGACGGCGGGTGAGTGACCTAGTGTTATTGTCGGCGCTGTTGCGGCGCAACGTGGAGAAGCGCGTGCTACTGGATAACCTAGACGCTGTCATGTTGGCCTTGGACGAGATCTGCGACGGCGGGTGAGTGACCTAGTGTTATTGTCGGCGCTGTTGCGGCGCAACGTGGAGAAGCGCGTGCTACTGGATAACCTAGACGCTGTCATGTTGGCCTTGGACGAGATCTGCGACGGCGGGTGAGTGACCTAGTGTTATTGTCGGCGCTGTTGCGGCGCAACGTGGAGAAGCGCGTGCTACTGGATAACCTAGACGCTGTCATGTTGGCCTTGGACGAGATCTGCGACGGCGGGTGAGTGACCTAGTGTTATTGTCGGCGCTGTTGCGGCGCAACGTGGAGAAGCGCGTGCTACTGGATAACCTAGACGCTGTCATGTTGGCCTTGGACGAGATCTGCGACGGCGGGTGAGTGACCTAGTGTTATTGTCGGCGCTGTTGCGGCGCAACGTGGAGAAGCGCGTGCTACTGGATAACCTAGACGCTGTCATGTTGGCCTTGGACGAGATCTGCGACGGCGGGTGAGTGACCTAGTGTTATTGTCGGCGCTGTTGCGGCGCAACGTGGAGAAGCGCGTGCTACTGGATAACCTAGACGCTGTCATGTTGGCCTTGGACGAGATCTGCGACGGCGGGTGAGTGACCTAGTGTTATTGTCGGCGCTGTTGCGGCGCAACGTGGAGAAGCGCGTGCTACTGGATAACCTAGACGCTGTCATGTTGGCCTTGGACGAGATCTGCGACGGCGGGTGAGTGACCTAGTGTTATTGTCGGCGCTGTTGCGGCGCAACGTGGAGAAGCGCGTGCTACTGGATAACCTAGACGCTGTCATGTTGGCCTTGGACGAGATCTGCGACGGCGGGTGAGTGACCTAGTGTTATTGTCGGCGCTGTTGCGGCGCAACGTGGAGAAGCGCGTGCTACTGGATAACCTAGACGCTGTCATGTTGGCCTTGGACGAGATCTGCGACGGCGGGTGAGTGACCTAGTGTTATTGTCGGCGCTGTTGCGGCGCAACGTGGAGAAGCGCGTGCTACTGGATAACCTAGACGCTGTCATGTTGGCCTTGGACGAGATCTGCGACGGCGGGTGAGTGACCTAGTGTTATTGTCGGCGCTGTTGCGGCGCAACGTGGAGAAGCGCGTGCTACTGGATAACCTAGACGCTGTCATGTTGGCCTTGGACGAGATCTGCGACGGCGGGTGAGTGACCTAGTGTTATTGTCGGCGCTGTTGCGGCGCAACGTGGAGAAGCGCGTGCTACTGGATAACCTAGACGCTGTCATGTTGGCCTTGGACGAGATCTGCGACGGCGGGTGAGTGACCTAGTGTTATTGTCGGCGCTGTTGCGGCGCAACGTGGAGAAGCGCGTGCTACTGGATAACCTAGACGCTGTCATGTTGGCCTTGGACGAGATCTGCGACGGCGGGTGAGTGACCTAGTGTTATTGTCGGCGCTGTTGCGGCGCAACGTGGAGAAGCGCGTGCTACTGGATAACCTAGACGCTGTCATGTTGGCCTTGGACGAGATCTGCGACGGCGGGTGAGTGACCTAGTGTTATTGTCGGCGCTGTTGCGGCGCAACGTGGAGAAGCGCGTGCTACTGGATAACCTAGACGCTGTCATGTTGGCCTTGGACGAGATCTGCGACGGCGGGTGAGTGACCTAGTGTTATTGTCGGCGCTGTTGCGGCGCAACGTGGAGAAGCGCGTGCTACTGGATAACCTAGACGCTGTCATGTTGGCCTTGGACGAGATCTGCGACGGCGGGTGAGTGACCTAGTGTTATTGTCGGCGCTGTTGCGGCGCAACGTGGAGAAGCGCGTGCTACTGGATAACCTAGACGCTGTCATGTTGGCCTTGGACGAGATCTGCGACGGCGGGTGAGTGACCTAGTGTTATTGTCGGCGCTGTTGCGGCGCAACGTGGAGAAGCGCGTGCTACTGGATAACCTAGACGCTGTCATGTTGGCCTTGGACGAGATCTGCGACGGCGGGTGAGTGACCTAGTGTTATTGTCGGCGCTGTTGCGGCGCAACGTGGAGAAGCGCGTGCTACTGGATAACCTAGACGCTGTCATGTTGGCCTTGGACGAGATCTGCGACGGCGGGTGAGTGACCTAGTGTTATTGTCGGCGCTGTTGCGGCGCAACGTGGAGAAGCGCGTGCTACTGGATAACCTAGACGCTGTCATGTTGGCCTTGGACGAGATCTGCGACGGCGGGTGAGTGACCTAGTGTTATTGTCGGCGCTGTTGCGGCGCAACGTGGAGAAGCGCGTGCTACTGGATAACTTAGACGCTGTTATGTTGGCCTTGGACGAGATCTGCGACGGCGGGTGAGACTATCTAAATACCGTTATTTTGTAGTTGTTTTAATCTCGTAAAGGTTCATAAAAGGAAAACATATTTTTATATAGAAAACGTAAAGTTGTTAGCCACAAAAAACATACGACGAGTTAAGGTCACTGTATACGTAACGGGAAAAACCCCGGACGGGACGGGAACGGAACCGGCACGGGGCGGGAAAAACATCGTTTCATGCAAAATGTATAGGAGCATGCATACGTAGCGGAGGCACGACGGGGCCCGGACGGGACGGGGACGGAACAAACCACGTTCGTGGCACGTCGCCGCCCCGTGTGTGCCTAGTCCCGTCCAGTTCCCGCTACGTATGCATTGAAACTCCGTTCGCTTCGTAGTTATGTCACAGAATATATACTGTAACGCGAAAAGAAACGACACTCGCGCATGTATGCTCGTAAAATCGCTCGCGGCTATGTGTGCGTGTTTGGAGGCGCGCGGGGAGTGCGGCCGCCCGTCGCCGACTGGCCCGGCCAAGGGTTCTACTGTCGCTCGCCGCTCGCTTGGCCCACCCGCAATCCGTATTGTACCGCATTTCGCACGGACTGACTAAGCGACGCAACATTATTTAATTGTTAGATAATCATGCCGGGCGGCGGGCGTTTTTGTTGTGTTTATGGCTGTGGCAACAACCAAAAACGACTCGTAAACTCGCAAGAAGGTAAAATTGACAATAATAAAAAAATGCAAATCAAACATTTTTTTCATTAACATGTTAAAGATTATTAAACTTATTATAAATAACAGAAAATATAGTATAAGAGTTGCAATTTATAATGTACCTACCTAATATAATTTAAAGATTACAAAAACTTATCATAAATCAAACTTATCTTTCATTAACATGTTCTTGCACAAGTTTATATTTCCTAACATACTATGTTATCTCGTCACAAGTCTAAATTCGGTATCAACCCTAGCGCTTACACGCTTTGGCTCAAGGTTGCTGGCGCTCGAACTCTCACGTACAGAGTGAGTGTGTCACGGCTGTGGTTATGTTGCGATGCAAAGCATCTTGGTGAAAAATGGAACTACGATTCAGCCATCGATTTTATTTAACACTATGACATTTTGATATTCAATAATGTTCTGTGATACGTGCGCTGTATCGTAACATAATATTCTATCTACTTATTTTATTTAAAACTTTAAATTAAATCTGAATAAGGTTTAGATTCAAATAAATGGTAGTCAACATATTTTTCGGAAGCAAGACCGGCATAGAATAGAGTTCATGGGTTCTAATCATTGTATCGTCACACAATATTCCCATAGTAAAAAATCTTTGACTATCTGTTTATTTGACAATTAGACAGTTAGATATACTTAAATCGAATAAAAAATGTTCCTTTATTTAGATTGAAAGATCGTTCTGACTTTTATCAATGAAAAATACTTAAGTCGGTTTAGAAAAAGTGGAAGAGATTGAAAATATAAAATTAGTTGCATAAATAGTGTTTCAAATCAATCAAGTTGTCAATAAAGTTGTTTCCACGTCAACTGTCGCGACTAGCACGTTGCGTATGCATTAAACTCCCCATCAGACCACCTTCCATGTCTCGATTTTTGGGTTTAAAAAACAAGGTCTGTGTCAAAAAGTGTTGCCATTCAAACACCATTGAACCACGATTTTGACGTTAACATTAGCAGACTAAACCCCCTGATTTGATGCAACGATCAATGTCTAATTTGATTGCATTAATCACACGAAAACTGTAATTAACATGTACATTGTGTGCAGCGTGATCCTGGACTCGGACCCCGGCTCGGTGGTGTCGCGCGCCGCGCTCCGAGCCGACGACGTGCCGCTCGCCGAGCAGACTGTCGCACAGGTGAATATGACAACACACTACATACATACTCACACACAATCACACACACAGTTCTTAGATCCGATAACGACTTTAGCTAACTGAGCAGACGGTAGCGCAGATCAATATACGACGTCACTACATACATACATACTCAACACACGCAACGATACATATAACACACACACACACACAGGCATACACACACACACACACACACACACATATGAACACGCAAGAACATACAAACATACACAGTCTTTAAAATCGACGCCGGCAACGTGCCGCTAGCTGAGCAAACCGTGGCGCAAGTCAATATACAAAGACACTGTATAAATACATACTCACACACAACGATACACACACACACGCATACACATACACACAAACAAGCTAAAGAAATATGTAAAAATTAACAAGTATATTTCAAAAACAAAAAAGTTACTAAATAAGCAGAAACACTTTTTCAAAAATATTAGTCACATTAGAGAGCGTAGACAACTAATTGAAAAGCTGGATACATGTCAAATTATAATCAATGAGAATAGACTGACATATGAAAATAACATTGCTATGTTAAATACTAAAATTCACTCATTACAGGAGTCATTATCCAGGATGACCCAAAATTATGACCGTTCCAAAAAAGAGATAGGGGAATATATACTGGCACTTAAATGTTTATCCACCCCCTCTCTGTCAGAAAACCACTCAACCCATAATGATAGCTCCTTAGCGTCAGGCCTAGATGCTCGGGACCATTTACAAGACCAAACAGTGTATGAGCCCTTAATCTCAGAACATGTAAATATTTTAGCAAGCACAAGTGAAAATAATTCCTTTGCCACTAACAAATGTTCAAACATTATGTTGTGTGATGAAATTGGAAAAGATTTAGGCTACTTATTCAATAATCAATTGGGAGAAAAAGTTTTAAATTATTGTATACCGGGTGCGACCCTACATGACATTATGAGAAAAGTAATAACTTTAAACTTAAATGAAAATACCAATTTAATTATATTAGTTGGTCAAAGAGGTAATGTAAACAAGAAGGATCTCATTTCATACTACAATAAGTTATGCAGTTTAAATATAAATAAATTTGTATTGTTTACACTACCTTACAGTGCTAGCTTGCCACAGGAAGAAAATAATATCAGATATAATTTGAATTTAACACTAAGCAATTTGACTTATTATAATAGTCAGAGATGTCACATAATAGACATAAATAAATTAATATTTAATTTTAAATTGACAAAAGATAAATATTATCTTACAAATTATTTTAAAAGACAAGTAGCTTTAGCGCTATCATTTTATTTTAAACATTTAGCCAAGAACTTGGCTATCACTTCTGCTTCTATTGAGCAGAATAGTTTTGACATTTTGAATGTGACCTTGGAATCCGTTCCAAGTAATAATAATACAATTTTTACTCCTGCTCCTATTGAGCAAAAAATTGTTGACATTAAAAATAGTAACACTTTGGCATTTGTCCCAAGTAATTCTTTTATTAGTAATTTAAATTACATAATAAGACAATAGAGGAAGTCTCTAGCCGTGTAATGACTAAGGAAAAGCCTAAATATTTAACTATAGTTCACCAAAACATTCAGGGCTTTTCTGGCAAAGAATTAGAGTTAGAACTTTTTTTAACTGAAAAAAATGTTAATATTTTATGTGTCACTGAGCACTGGCTTAAGGAATATGAATTAATTACAGGATTTCAATGTTATAAAATTGCTAGTTCATTCAGTAGGAAATCCACCACTAGAGGGGGATCTTTGATAATTTTGCAAAACAATATGAATTTTAAGGAACGAAAAGATGTGATATCCCTCTCTATTGAACAACACGTTGAACTGTCATGTGTGGAATTAGATCAGTTGATAATGATTTGTGTGTATCGCCCACCAACTGGTAACTACCCTCAATTTGAGTCCGCTATGGAGGACGCTCTAAAATTAGTCATCAAAAAGAATAAAAAAATTGTGGTGTGCGGTGATTTTAACGTAGACATCTTAAAGCCGTCCTCAATTGCAAGTAGGTTTCTGAATTTGTTTAAGTCCTTCAATTTAGCAAACACCTTTTGTGAACCTACAAGAATCACTGCTACATCTAAAACTTGCCTAGACAATATTTTTAGCAACTGTAATGTACTTGATAAAGAAATAATAAATTGTATTCGTTCTGACCATAGCGGACAAATAGCTTCCCTTGAGCACCATCATGTTCCTCATCAGTGTAATATAATTTGCAGACCTCTAACTAAAAATAAATTGGAAAATTTTCATAATAATGTCACTGCCAAAACTCTTTGCTTACCTAGTAATGATAATCCCAATACTCATTATGATGATTTATTTAATTTAATTAAAGTAGAATTTGATAAAACATTTAAGCAAAGATCTATTAAATCCAAAGACTTTAAAAAGAAATTTAGTGATTGGGCAACACCAGGCATATATGTTAGCAGAAATAAGTTGTTTGAATTATATGGTCAGAAAACAATTTCAAATGATCCCGAATTTCATGAATATGTAAGAAACTATTCAAAAATGTTTAATAAAGTATGTACTTTAGCAAAAGCAAAATGTATATCTACAATAATTCATCAGTCAGATAATAAAATAAGAGCCACTTGGAATATTATAAATAAAGAGACTGGGAAAACTAAAAATAATGACCGTGAATACTCATTAGTATCAGACAATAAAATTATTGAGTCAGATGAAGGAGTGGCAACAATTTTTCAAGATTTCTTTTCTAAAATACCTATTGCAACTACCAGTAATTTAAATTCATCTCCAAAAATTGCTGTCTCCCTCTTGGAATCATGTGTTGATAAGTGCAATAATGTATTTAAATTTAGACATATCAATAGTGATACCATTCTTAAAACATTTAATTCAATAAATATAAAAAAGACTGAAGATCTCTGGGGCATTTCAACTCACATAATTAAGTCTATAATAACGACCATTGCTCCCCATCTTGCTTTTATTTTCAATAAGTGTGTTGATGAAGGGATATTTCCAGACTTAATGAAATATAGTAAAATCATCCCTCTTTTTAAATCTGGGGACAAAAGCGATCCCGCTAACTTTAGACCCATTTCCATTTTGCCAGCACTAAGCAAAATTTTTGAAAAGATCATTTATGATCAATTATTAGCACATTTTCTTATCAACAAACTACTTCACGAGAAACAATTTGGTTTTACTCGTGGTAGATGCACAACTGATGCTGGAATTGCACTTCTCAAACACGTCTTTGAAGCATGGGAGAGTAAACAAGATGCAATTGGTATATTTTGTGATCTCTCTAAAGCATTTGATTGTGTCAGTCACAGTACTTTATTAGATAAATTGGAACATTATGGTGTATCAAAAAATGCAATAAGCCTTATGCAATCGTATCTGTCGGCGAGAACCCAAAAAGTTGTTGTAAATAAAACAGAATCCTATGAAGCACCCATTACCATGGGCGTGCCGCAGGGATCGATATTGGGTCCATTGCTTTTTCTTATTTATATTAATGACCTTCCTTACTATACTAAAAACTTATGTGAAATAGTACTGTTTGCTGATGATACTTCTTTAATTTTTAAAGTTGATAGAGGATGTAACTGCAGTGACGATGTAAACAGCACTCTTTCCAAGGTGATGCATTGGTTTACTATTAATAATCTGAAGCTTAACTCTAGTAAAACTAAATGTGTAAAATTTTCACTTCCTAATGTGAGGCAGGTTCATATGACTATACATGTAAATGGTGAAGCAGTCGAATTTGTTGACTCAACAAAATTTTTAGGTATTACTATAGACTCGCGGTTGCAATGGGACCCTCATATCGATATCCTGTCAAGCAGACTTAGCTCTGCTGCCTTTGCAGTTAAGAAAATAAGGCTTCTGACCGACATTGAAACAGCAAGATTGGTTTACTTCAGTTATTTTCATAGTATTATGACCTACGGTTTGTTGTTGTGGGGCTCAGCTGCTAATATTAATAACATATTAATCTTACAAAAAAGGGCAGTGCGCGCTATATACAACTTACGGTCTAGAGATACTCTTCGTGACCTATTTAAAGAAATTAAAATATTAACGGTAGCTTCCCAATACATCTATGAAAATATAATGTATGTAAAGAAAAATTTAGATAGCTTTGTAAAAAATAGTAATGTTCATAAACTCAATACAAGAAACAAGAACAAACTTGCTGTTCCAAGGCGCAGACTGCATAAAACCGGAAGCTCTTTTTTGTGTAGATGTATTACCTTTTATAATAAGATACCAGAACAAGTCACAGAACTGCCCTTGGAAAAATTTAAAAATACTGTTAAATCCAATTTAATGAGTAAAGGTTATTACACTGTTGACGATTATTTGAAGGATAAAAAGGCATGGGCATAGCATTTGTATTGTTAATTATTACTCTAATACCTCAGTATTGATTAGAAAAAGTCCGGGGTTCTTTCATAGGTCTAGATAAAAGTCCTTTAATTAAACTCGAATCGTGATTTTCTTTTCTAAGTATAAAATTGTGAGAAGTATCCTACCTACTTAAAAACGTACTTCTGGCTTCTTGACTCGACGACTTGATATGGGTAGCTTTAGTATGTCATGCTCACTTCAAACATTTCTGCGGTGGTGTCGTGTGAGGCGGGTCGTTACGTTCCCTCAAATATGGTTGAGCGAAGCGATGGCTGGTTCATGCGTCATGCTCGTGAACGGGTGCTGCCAGTGGGAATGGGTCTGCTTCTGTCTGCTTGTATTAAGGGCGTCGTATAACTCGTATATAAAAGATCTGTTTTATATTGTCTGTATGTATGGCACTTCTTACTCAAAAAATATAATTCTTAATAGCTTACCTTGTTTTGATTTATTTAATTGCAATATTTTTACTTTCTATAGTCAGTAGTTTAGTGAAAGACCTATGAAAAGCTTTTGGATATAAATTTTCAATTCGATGCCTTAACATAGGTAGTCTTAGTATGTCATGCTCTCTTTAATCATTTCTGCGGTGGTGTCGTATGAGGCTCAAATATGGTTGAGCGAAGAGATGGCTGGTTCATGCGTCATGTTCGGGAACTGGTGCTGCCAGTGGGAATGGGTCTGCTTCTGACTACCTATCTTAATGCATATTGAATTGTATGTTTTTCTTTTATTTTTATTTATTGTAGCAGCCTAGACTGAATAACAAGTTCAAACTTTGAATTTAGCTTAAAATCTGTAAATTGATTAAGAAATTTGAAACTCATTAAGAAATGAGCTAATTCAATAATGTTATTTATTTATTAATCTTTGTTAATATAAAGTCTGGAAACGATATACATATTTGTAAATATCGTTCCATCTGATTGATAAAGCTGACAAGTTTTTTGCGCCCATTTTTCTTGTCAGTTAAAAGACGTCATAATGGGTGGCAGGGTAAAAGAATTGACGATTTAAAAATGCTTATTATGTGAGCTTATTTAAATAAAATATATTTCACTTCACTTTCACTTCACTTCACTTCACACACACTTGAACACGCAAGAACATACTGGCACAACACAAACACACACTCCTTAGCCAACGAAGACTTGGGTAACCGAGCAGAGGGTGCAGATCAATATGCGACGTCACTACACACACATTCAACACACGCAACGATATACAACACACACAGACACACACACACACGCACGCCTGAAAATACTGACACAAACACACACAACGACGGAGTCGACGACACGAACATAACAACATAACATAACAGGAAAAAAAAGCGCGTAACAATTTTTAGTCAAAGAGGTCCATAGGTGCTAGGACACTTGTTATTTGACTTTTAAGATTGCTTTTGGCAGGGCAGTCGTGTTTTTATTACTTTCACATATTAGTGACAAATTAAATAATGAAAATAAAAAAAAACATCACATTACCTACTAAATGGCGTCAATTAGCCTGTCTTTTTTCAAAAAATCTATAGCCATATAGGAGAAAAAATCTCAGTGGGCTAAATCTAGAGACTAGGAAGGCTTCGTATCTTCATTCGATGGGTTTTGATGTCATGAGTGCCGCCGAGAGGGTCGACAGGGTCATTAAGATAGAAGTCGCTTGAGCTTTTTGTTTCCAAAAGTAATAATGTTTTGCCAAATTTGAAAAAAAAAGTAATGTTAAGAATCCTAAGGAGTTTCTTTTTAAGATACAAAAATAAAATAAGAAAAAAAAAGGTTTTTTTTTCAAAGTCATAAACTTATCAAACCGCCCTCGTACATGAACCCTGAACACACAACACTCTCTATTTTTATGGGTAGTTGCGTAAAAAAGATACGATTCGCAATCCTGTTTTCAATGAGATCCACCTATCAAACCTTTATCAAAAACAAGCTATAAATTACATTTTATTCATATCAAAAACAATTAATCTGCTTAATGATTAAAAATTTTATTGTGCTAATGGTGTGAACAATTGAAACAAAACAATATTCGATGTTATTACAAAAGATGTTTACACTGTTGTCAAAAAAATTTTCAAAAAAGCAGGGATTGAAATACCGTTAAAAAAATAATGATACAAAAAAATAACGTTAAGAATACCTTTAAAACATTTTATCGGTAAATTTACCGGTAAAATAACGTTAAAATTATTGTACCGGTAAAATTAGCGTTAAATATAGCGTTAAACTTTACCGGTAACAGTAACAGTAACAAAAAGTAAGAAATAACGTTAAAATAACGTTATTTACTGAAATAACGTTAATTTCAATGTAACGTTATCTAAGGAAACGTTATTTATTGACATAACGTTAGTGTTAAAAGTAACGGTAAGAAAACTAAAAAATAACGTTACATTTAAAAATAACGTTATCAATCCCTGCCAAAAAAGTGACATCAACACAGTGTATTTGCGTTAACTTTAATACAATTTGCTGCTCATACTTAAAGAAGTAAAAAACACACTATTTAGTAAGTTATCGAGTTGATCTAATAAATTTGTTTGACGCTTTTAGAAACTAGCTCGTTTATTTTAAAATAACGCTTATAATTCAATTTATTCTATTGGGTATTATACAACCTGTTACAAAAAACTAAAGCCTAATAATTATGGTAGATAGAGACCATCAAACTGAACAAGTTTTACTATGGGACCAACTCTGAAATCGCGAAAAAAATCAGCTGTTTCATAGATTCTGATATTTTCTGTAGTAATTTGGTTTTGTATGAAACAGCTGATTTTATTTTGCGATTTCAGAGTTGGTCCCATAGTAAAAGTTGTTCAGTTTGATGGTCCCTATCTACCAATTCTACCATATTCGGCATTAAAGATTTTTAGTAACAGGTTGTATAGTCAGTTCTGAACTGCATGGGGTGAAAGAGAATATTAATAAAAAAAATTTTTTTTTTGTTTCTTGCTTTTATAATATTTATTGTATTGTTCCTATGAATGTATTTATTTTAAAGCTATATGTAATTTTATATTATTTATAAAATTAAACCAACTCAACCCCTAGCATGACCATCGAAAAGCAATATTATACAGAGTGACATGGAAATTCGACCTATTCCTTGAAAGGGGTTATACTAGAGATCATTACCAACAAATTAAGCCCAGTGAACCAGGGGTCAAAACTTGATGGTTACCGAGCAGTTCTTCGATATTTAAGAAATTTTCCGACTTGTTACCAAAAACCAGTAATTATGAATAAACTACTTCACTCTAAACATTGAATTGATACTTTTCTGAAAGCTGAAAAATAAGTGATCAATTTAAAAAAAAACGTTGGCCCAAAACATACATAATCACAGAAATAAAAGGTCCTAAGTAGCAATAACTTTTATTTTATGTATTTTTTCCCGAACATCGTCGTAAGTTATTGAAAAAAAAACTGTATGAAAGTTCGCGTACAAATTAGTAGAATAACTAACTAGTTTCATTAGCTTTCCAAAAAGGTACAAACGTCATTAACTTTCCCAGCTGTTTTAAAAAAATCGGCAAAAGAGCGCCGTAGGTCAAAGTTTTGATTTTGAATTGTTAATTGAATTCAGCTCGAAAGTCAACAGTGTTACTCTAACTACACTGTGAATAAAAAATAAATGTAAGTTGATAAAGTTTAGTAAAAAAAACAGTTAACAAAAATTACAAATCCCGTTCAAACTGCCTGTGCCTACCATTGTTGCGTATGCAAGCACGAAGCCTACGACGTCGTACTCGTACTTCACTCACTGTTACCCGCGTTGAAAGTGAGGTTTTTATTTGTTCGGAAACTGCCAAAATTCTCTCCCGCAACTCTTCAATGGATGTCGCTGGTCGAATCGCAGGGGGTACAATTAGTCCTTCATGTGACCCTAAAGATACATCTGGGCTCCCATCGTACACCATATCTGTTCTTGTAGCACATCTTCCAAAAGCGTGTTCAGATCACTACTTCTCTTAAAAAAATCGTACGATGTACCATTTGGGGCAAGAAGAAAGGCCCGATCAACTTATCATGGACAGTCCCCATCCAAACAGTTAATGACATTTGTACCTTTTTGGAAAGCTAATGAAACTAGTTAGTTATTCTACTAATTTGTACGCGAACTTTCATACAGTTTTTTTTTCAATAACTTACGACGATTTGTGGGAAAAAATACAGAAAATAAAAGTTATTGCTACTTAGGACCTTTTATTTCTGTGATTATGTATGTTTTGGGCCAACGTTTTTTTTAAAATTGATCACTTATTTTTCAGCTTTCATTAAAGTATCAATTCAATGTTCAGAGTGAAGTAGTTTATTCATAATTAATGGTTTTTGGTAACAAGACGGAAAATTTCTTAAATATCGAAGAACTGCTGCAGCTCGGTAACCATCAAGTTTTGACCCCTGGTTCACTGGACTTAATTTGTTGCTAATGACCTCTAGTATAACCCCTTTCAAGGAATAGGTCGAATTTCCATGTCACCCTGTATAACGATTTAACTGTAACTGTCAAAAGACAATGGATTTTGACAGTCGAGTGTGGATAAAACTATATATCACGCGCTATACACTGGTGGCCAGATAATTATGGACGCCAGTCGATTTTCATACAAACGAGGTAACTTTGAAGCCTTGGTTCTCCGCCAGGGATTAACCTAGCTGTGATCTGATGATGGCCATCCAGTGGCGAAGGGTCCATACAAGCCGATTCCCATCGGCTTACCTTTTCAAAATCCCACCCCACCTATCCACCATGCAGTTCATATTATTATGATACATGTTATTACTTAATAATTTTCACCATTTCGGTAATGCCTACGGTTAATATTTATGGGTTTCTAAGTGTAAAAACGCTCGGCGAAAATCACTCGCGCACCGCGCCGAGCGCAAGGAGCACGCAAGGAAGGAGTATCAAATTCGTTGTCACACAAAACCTCAAGGCAAGCCAACATCCTTTAGCTTTCCTTTTCGTACTGTGTCTTGGCGCGGTTGCCACGGGTAACCGTTTGATTGTTATTACTCTGTCTCTTTCTCACCAATGCACACATTCGCGTGCCTTTCGGTTGAAAATAGTGAGAGGTAATCCGCAGCAGGCCGGCTTAAGTTTTCTGTCTTTCTATTTGAAGCGATTTTAAAGTTTCTTTTCTCTTTCTGTTGGAGAGATGAATGAGTATTTATGATGAAAAATAAACAAAATAAGAATAATACAAGAAAATATATCGCAAATCAGATATTTTTTATTTAGAAGTAGGTATAATTTTGTTCGATTTGTTTCGAAATCGGAAGCAGATGTTGGATGTCGTCGAAAGGAAGGAATTTAGAGTATGTGTGCGCCATTATCATTGTTTACGTGCGTGTTTGGTAAATTGATTATGTTTTTTTTTGTATTATCTTATCTTTTTACTTTTTACCTAATTTTGTGGTCCCCGGCTTACCTTCGCAATAAATTGACCCCTCGCCACTGCTACACACCTAACTGATCGGTAAAGCAAACCGATATGTATGCGTGGAATGTGACTGTAAGTAACATGCTCCAAAAAATATCGAGGGATAACGTTAAATGATAACATTTGTGGTGGTGTGTTTCATGTTCACTTCTTGGGATCACTGAAAGGATTTCAGCACTCATCCTGCGACGAGCCCTACGAACTGGCCATAAAACACAACACCACTATGTTATAATGGTAAAATACCACAGTTGCGAAACATACACGCAACAAGCATTGTAAGAGTTCAATTTGAATCAATTCTAAGACTGTCAAAATCCATTGTCTTTTGACAGTTACAGTCAAATCGCTATATCATATCGCTTTTCTGTGGTCATATCCCCCCTGGTATGACCACAGAATGAATATCGTGTTTCGGTGATCAAACTAAAGTAGGGCCACTTTAATAGGTCACATTTGACAGTTCATGAAAACTCAACAACGTAACCTTTTTTTTTTAATATTAATATTTATTTATTCAAAAAATACTTTTAACGGTGGGAACACAATATTTGTTTATTTAAAGGCATAATTGGTTCACTTTTTTCAGTTCATAATACATATTTATTGTAATAATCAGGAAATAAAGCAAATTTACGATTTATTTTGACAAATCACACTATGGACTCTCATATGTCAAATGTGGCCTGTACGGAACCGTACAATTATTTTTATATACATATTTACGAAATAATGCATTTCATTGACGTATGCTTACGTCGCTATTTTATGTACTGGATCGCAACGCGGGTATCAATTATATGACGAAATAAAGTTAGTGCAATTACGGCATTCTACACGGGCAGTTTGATTTATCATCCCCGAATTTATCACTACATATATCATTTTACTATCATATCAATTAATATTGTATGAACCATACAAAGCTTTTTTTTTTATTTTTTTCTTTTTAGAATGCCGTAATTGCACTAACTTTATTTCGTCATATAATTGATACCCGCGTTGCGATCCAGTACATAAAATAGCGACCTAAGCATACGTCAATGAAATGCATTATTTCGTAAATATATATATAAAAATAATTGTACGGTTCCGTACATGGCCTATTAAAGTTAAAAAATTTGTAAAGATAATAATGCTTATTTAACTCCCCACTAGTTGATTCTGACTTTCTGACACATAGTATAGTTCGCATCACCTAACTAAAATATAATTTGTGATACATTTCAGATCCTATACCACATTATGAATACGTAGCTAGTGGCCATTGGGGGAGGAAGCATGCTCAACGTAGAATATTGTAGTATATTATGTAGTTGTATACATTAGTAGTGATTAAATCTATTTATAACATGCTTTTAGTTATTATTTTGTACGAGTTTTTGTTGAAACACCATACACATACGCTCACAAATTTTGAAGAAATGATAGCATTTGAGTTTTGACACAGAATATTATAACTAATATTGATGTAATTAAGTATTAAATTATTGTAATATTTTACCATTAAATCCGCTAGAGGTGCTACGTTCCTGTTTTCATACTAATATTTTTATTAAACAAAAATTTTTTTTTATTGTTTTAATATTTTTCAAGAGATGTGCTGATTTGTAATACGCAGACCGTCATTTTCGCAAATGGTCATCGCGAAAAATTTGGCCACTTTCGCAAAATGTCATTTTCGCAGCTGATCACTTTCGCAAAAGGTCACTTTTGCAAAACGTCCCTTTCGCAGAATGTCATTAACAATTTTTTCTCAAACTCACAATTTTGAGAAAAAGAAAAAAATTGAGAATGACATTCTGCGAAAGTGACCAGTTGCTAAAATAACATTCTGCGAAAGAGACCAAATTTTTCGCGATGACCGTTTGCGAAAATAACGATCTGCTTCAAAACCAATTATATCGGTAGTGGCTCTGTAGAGCAGCTGTATTAGCCCTAGCGTTTTTAACATTTTTGATAAAGTTTCGAAATAGCTTAAATGATTCATTACCCATATCTCCGCAATTTATAAAAAAAACTATAATTGAATCGACAAAGAAATCCATATAAATAAAACCTGTTCACAAAATTTCACGATAATCGGTTGAGAAATGCGACCGGTAGAGGAGAACAAACGGACAGCCGGACAGACACACGAAAGCATTTTCGCACAAGCTGAAGCAGAGACGCTTCGCGCTATCTCGGCCATCAATGGCTGCAAGCCCCTATTATTCATGCTATTGCTCGTAAAGTTAATTTAGGCGTAAACCACAGAATAAATAAAATAGCTTAGGTCCTATTGAGCAAGAGGTTGACAAAATTGTGTCGAGCAATGCCACTTGGCATGGACGCTATATGGACCAAACTGAGCTCAAAAAGCCCGTTAACCAACCTTGACTCCGCGACAGGGAGGGGGGAGGGGGGGTTAAAATACCGAACTCCCGGCACTCGAAGAAAAAAATCTAGTGGATGTAATTGAGGTAGAAAGTCAAGTTTGGTGTCGTTTTCGGATAAATCGAAGACGGCCAATTCATTGCACATCTCATTTTCGTTGGTATCCATAGAGAAAAATTACGTAACGCCTAAAATTAAGTATGTGCAATGAATTGGCCGTCTTCGATTTATCCGAAAACGACACCAAACTTGACTTTCTACCTCAATTACATTCACTAGATTTTTTTCTTCGAGCGCCGGGAGTTCGGTATTTTAACCCCCCCTCCCCCCTCCCTGTCGCGGAGTCAAGGTTGGCTAACGGGCTTTTTGAGCTCAGTTTGGTCCATATAACGTCCATGCCAAGTGGCATTGCTCGACGCAAAATTGTAAAGGTCTCCATACAACGAAGTCCAAAAGGACCTTAGCTAATAGTACAAGTGTTAAACTGAATCATCATTTTTATAGAACACAGACATTATCCTTACTAATAAGGTACCTGGGTCAAATATGGCCACCTTAAGCTTTGACGAATATTTTTTTATACTTGCCTACGAAAAAAGCCTGCTAACTCTTATGTCATTTGTATAGAATCTATTTAACTAACATATTTACATGTAAAATAGGATCTATTTGAAATAGATTTTGAGATTTCGTCATTTTTAAAGAAAATGGGAAATTGGCCATATTAACTGTATGAAATAAAACAAATTATTATTTTCTGTTTTTGGGACTTATAACTCAGTGAAATAAAAATAAATGAGCTTGTTATAAGTTTTTTTTATTGTTTGATAAAGTTTTGAAAGAAATCAATAAAAAAAGAAAGTTAAAGAAAAATAATAATAGAAAACCTTTTTCTTATAAATTTAAACGATCTTAATGGGACAACAATGAGATCAATTGTGTAATTTTTTGGTAAAGTACCAACCAACCAACTTATAATCAACTTTCAACAAATTTAGAATTATTATAAATCTCTTTTTTATTAATTTAAATAAACTTAATCGGACATTTATATCAGTTAGGTAATTTTTGGTAGGTACCAAGTTATAATCAACTCCATACAGCTGATATAGCTAATTTCATATTGGAGTCACTCCAATTTCCTTGTAAACCCTTTGATATATATCGCGGCGCCATGATCTAAAACAAAAATCAATGTATTTAGTTGGAACAGTTTTAATATCGAAAATATGGCCACTTGCTGGCCATATTTGCAGTATATGTCGATGTTTTTCAATTGTATCTAACCTCAAAACACTACAAAAAATCAATAAAATCTGCATGGACATATCAACTAGAGACCCCAAAGAATAATTACACAGTAAGTACCTATTAAAAAACGTTGATAAATAACGGAAAAACCAAAACTTACCGAGAGCAAATTTTTTGCACAACATGTCCGTTTCTGTGATGTGGCACTGCCGGACAGGCGAGGGGTGTGCGGCGGGTAGCGCGTGTTTCGTACTTTACACAAACATAGAACTTCTCGCTCACGCATACGGTGTATGCTGGGTTGCAATAGTTTGGTAGATAATAGGTAGTGGCCATATTAATCGGCTGGCCATATTTGACCAGGTACTTATAAATGCGAAAGTCCGTTTGTTTGTTTGTTTGTTACGCCTTCACGTCTTAACTACTGAACAGATCATGAAATTTTGATACACATTCTCAGGGGTACAGATAAGGACATAAAGTACTTTTCATCCCGAAAAACAATATTGTTCCTGAGGGATAGCAAAAAATCTTTCTACGCAGACGAAGTCGCGGGCAGTCGCTAGTTATATTTAATTTAATAAAATCTGTATCAAATCATGTTGAAATTGACAAATTACTCTATATCTTAAACAATACCTATACTTATTCTATGTTTCAAAAGTTGTCCGGAAGAGATGACTTTCATAACATAAGAGACCTTTGCCATTTTTTTTAGTTTTTCCCCGACTACGTCGAAGCAAAAAACGGAGGGTACCTATATGATTTCGACCGGTATGTACATATAGTCCGTGAGCCCGCGACAGTATTGCCTACGTCATATGACATCACGGTGAAATGCATGGCACACGGTCGGAAATGTTGTGCTGAGTGAGGATCAGAAGATTATCGCAAATAAAATTGGTCGGAAGCTTAAGAAAATGTTCCACTTCCGGTCAAAATTTTAAGATTATATTTACGTCATGTGACATCAGTAAGAGACCCGTGTCATGATTTAGTTTTCAATCGTAGAGAGAGTAAACATAAGTCTGTCAGTTCTGAATTAATGGCCGGAATACCTTAAACTTCTTTTTTTTTTGTTTTTTAGTCATTTCAGAACTGACAGACTTATTTTCTAGCTCCCAGACGGCTTGTTCAACAATTATTGACATATTTCTATTATTTTACATAAAACCTCAATTTACTATACACATAAACCTTCCTCAGGAATCACTCTATATACTGGTGAAAACAGCATGAAAATCTGTTCAGTAGTTTTTGAATTTATCGCGAACAGACAGACAGACGCGGCGATGGACTCTGTTTTATATTAAAAGTAGTGATGTGGCATCACTTTTAATTGCATTTGGCGCCCTCTAAAGGACTTTAAGTAGGTAATGAACTAAAAATATATAAGTTTATAGGCTCAGTTGCACCAACTAACTTTAACGATAACAAGCTTGTTAAAGTACCGGATAAGCATAAGTTAGCCAAAAAAAGAGGTTGCCAGCCAGCATGATGTCCTTTGACAAGTTTGACGTGACAAATAGGTAGCATTACCATTTGACGATAACTTTAACTTTGACAGCGTTTTGGTGCAACTCACACTTAATAAATACATTTGACTTTAACTTTGACAAAGTTAATAATTTTATGTTTTTTTCAGGTGCTGCAGTCGGCCAAAGAACAACTCAAGTGGTCACTTCTGAAATGATTCCCAACTTCATATACAGGGTGGAAATAAAAGACTGTAGCTGGTGGGAAAGTACCCGAAATATTAATTATAGCAAATTGTACTGAAAGGAAACATTCCTTTATTTAAAAAAATAGGTTAAACTGCATTTAAAGATTTTTTGATAAATCGCTTGTCTCATCTGGGAATCGAACGGGCTAAACAACAATTTCTTTGTCATTCTTGGGTCTGCCTTTAATTTAAGATACTATGTTATGTAGAAGAAATTGACTCTTATCATTGAGCCCACGATTGGTGTCATTAAAGTACAGGATGTTATCTATTCAGATTTTATTTAGCCCGTTCGATTCCTGGCTGACACAAGTGATTTATCAAAAAATAAAGTAATATAAGTAAAATGTGCCATCATCAATGTTTATGGTACTTTCCCTTCAAGAACCGTATTTTTTCCCACACTGTATATAACGTGTTACAAAATAATGCCAAATATGGTAGATAGGGACCATCAAACTGAACAACTTTTACTATGGGACCAACTATGAAATCGTAAAAAACATTCTGCTGTTTCATATATTTTGATATTTTCGTTATTAATTTTTGTATGAAAAACTGATTTTTATTGCGATTTCAGAGTTGGTCCCATTCCGTAGTAAAAGTTGTTCAGTTTGTTGGTCTCTATCTACCATATTCGGCATTAGGGTTTATAGGGCTCTATGTATATTATAATAAGTAATAAAGTTTATTCATATTTAACAAAAAGCCCAGTCATTTTTATTTATTTAAAGGAGACAAAGTTCTCTGTTTGTTTAAGTGACGTCTGCTTGGGGCCCGTTTTCAGCATTCAATTCAATAGTAGGCCGTGAGCCCGCGACAGTATTGCCTACGTCATATGACATCACGATCACCTAACATATGACATCACTAAAAAACAAACAATTTAAGTTTAGGAATACCTTAAACTTAAAATTTTTGTTTTTTAGTCATTTCAGAACTGACAGACTTATGTTTACTCTCTCTACGATTGAAAACTAAATGATGACACGGGTCTGTTACTGATGTCACATGACGTAAATATAATGTTAATTTTTTTACCGGAAGTGGAAGATTTTCTTAAGCTTCCGGCCAATTTTATTTGCGATAATCTGATCCTCGCTCAGCACAACTTTTCCGACCTTGTGCCATGCATTTCATTGTGATGTCATATGACGTAGGCAATACTGTCGCGGGCTAACGGACTATAGGGAATGTCCGAAAAAATCAAATTGACTAAATATTTTTCTATAGGTAGGAATAAGGTCCCTTACTAATAGAAAAAAGTTTCAGAATTTTCGGTTGCGTAGGAAAAATTTTAAAAATCAAAGTCTCTTCGACTTCACGCAGGTAACTGACCATAATTGTATTTCATTTGCAGACGATATATCTATTATAGTGACATCAGATAATAAAAATTGTACAACTAATGAACACGAAATTGACATTAACCACACTATCCAAAATTTAATTCATTACCTTGACATGCATAATTTAAAAATAAATCTGACTAAAACTAACTATATTCAATTTAATAATCATAAAAGTACTAACCTTGACATTCATTATAATGACGTAAAAATAGAAGAAGTGAAACAGACAAAATTTCTAGGGGTAACAGTAGACCGTGATATAAACTGGAAAACTCATGTAGATAATGTTTGTATTAGAATCAATAAGTTTTTGTATGCTCTGAAACAAGTCAAGAATGTAACAAATGTTAATACAGCCATATCTACTTACCATGCCTATGTAGTGTCTTTATTACGATATGGCTTGATAATCTGGGGTAATAGCACAAATGTCAATAGAGCTTTTATTGCTCAGAAAAAATGTGTACGAGCTATATGTGGTGTCCCCCCACTCACATCCTGTCGTGCGTTATTCCCGCGTCTGGGCTTGCTGACTCTGCCATCACTTTACATATTTGAGGTGTGTGTATTTGTTAAGCAAAACATACAACTATTTAAGAGAGCATGTGAAATCTACCCCCGAAATACCAGAAATCCAAATAGATTGGTACTGAGAGAAACACCTCAGACATTTCAGTATTCTAAGAGCTGTCTCACTATGTGCGTAAAATTGTTTAATAATATACCAGAAAATTTGAAATCTCTAAATATTATTCATTTTAAAAATTATATGTATAAATGGCTATTAACGGAAAATTTCTACGACATCAAAGAGTTCTTGACTAAAAAATATAATTAAGTAATTAACTGTAATCTAAATTGTAATTGTATTTATTAAATGCATCCAATATCTAGACATTTCAATTGTAATTTAATATTTATTATTTGACATAGGTATAATAATCTGATATATTAATTTAAATTTAACAATATTGTATAAATTTGCATGCTTAGTAATAGGCGAAACATGATAATGTACAAACTATTTTTTACCTTCTATCTTATTTACCATGTTTGAAGCAAATAAATAAATGATTATGATTATGATTATGATTCACTAATGTATGCAAGTAACAGCAGAATGGAGATTATACCTTTGCCGCTAACTGCCACAACCATAACACGTATTTAAAAAAAAGTATTGACATTTTGTCTTGAAACTTTTTTTTAATACCATGTTGTGGTTGTGGCAGGTGGTGGCAAAGGTATAATCTCCATTCTGCTGTTACTTTCATACATTTGTGAAGTCGAAGAGAATTTGTTTTTTTTCTAATTTTTTCACGTAACTGAAAATTATGAAGCTTTATTCTATTACTAAGGGACCTTATTCCTACCTATAGAAAAATATTCAGGCAATTTTATTTTTTTGGGACATTCCCCATTCATTATTTTATTGCATACTACCTACATGCTGAAATTTTAATAATTTGGTTCCCGCAGTGGGGTGGTTTGATTACAAGTAACTTTTACTATGGGGTCAACTCTGATATCGCGAAAAAAATCAGCTGTTCCATACATTAAGGTCGAGTAGGTATTTCGCTTTTGTATAGAACATGTATTTATGTATGTAAATACACATAGTTCAGGCAAAGAAAGCTCAAAAAAGTATAGAGGGAATGCGTGGAACACAATTTTTGACTTCGTAACTTTGTTTGGACCCCGCCCGTAGCCCCTATGCCGGGGGGGGAGGTGGGGGGATTTGAAGACCCAATTTTTCTGTTTTTCACATATATCTCAGAAGCTATGCGTTCTAGCTGCATAAGACATTCTACAAAATGAAAGCTGATTAAATTTGCTTTCAGGAGCGGATATCTCGAAAACTATAAAATATATCGAAAACCTGACTGAATAATACTTGTAAGAAATTTAATAAGCTGTTATTTTGTAACAAGTCTCATGTCGCTAAAACGCATAGTTTCCGAGATATATGTGAAAAACCCAAAAATGGGACCTTCCCCCCTCTCCCCCCGGCATAGGGGTTACGGGCAGGGGACTTTTGATAATTAATATGTTCACCTCCTTATTGATCCAAACAAAGTTACGGAGTCAAAAATTGTGTTCCAATCATTTCCCTCTACACCTTTTCGTTTACTGGGCTAACATAATAATACGGGTACGTATCAGAATGTCTAAAGTTAGAATGTCTAAACTTAAAATGGCAAAGTTCAAAATGTCAAAAATATGAATGACTAACGATTGAAATGTCGAAAACTAAAATGTCTAACGGTAAGATGGTCAAAATTTAAAAAACTAAGTTCAAATGAACAAAATTTAAAATGTCTAATATTTCAAATACATAATGACGTGGGTATAGAATTAACTTATGCCTTTTTTCATTTAGGTACTTAATTAACTAGGTCAAATAATTGCGTGTTAACCTCTGTACCTACGCCGCACATCACCATAGCCGCGCCGCTCCCTGATTCGGTAGCCGGTGCCAGCCACTGATTCAGTAGCTGGCGATCAAAATCCACCAATAGAGTTTAAAATAGGTTTTTTCAGGCGCTTCGCCGGCCGCTGCCGCGGCACGCTCGCTTCGCTCGCTCGGCTCACGCGCTTGGTTCATGTCAACCTAACATGCTCGTCGCTACGCTCCTCGCACCTATCTCGTCTCCTCTACGGTTTCTAAGTCCCAGTAGACTAGTTTAGACTCATTTCCGGCAGCTAAATTTGCTATAAAGCATTTCAAGCGAAGCCCAAAGACACTTCCAAAGACTCAATTAACCTCAAATAAGGCGATTCGTTTTAAGATCCAACCCAATTCAAATAAATCATTGGGATCTTATACTTAATGACCATTGATATTTTAACTCGTCAAGTATTTGCTATTTTAACACGTTTTATTAGGTTGCTTTCGCGTTTGTTTGTTTGTTTGTGTGTTTCTCCACAAGGTTTGCGAACGATTTTATCCTAGCTTCCCGATGAGCTAGAGACTTGAAACTTTGAACATAAGTCAGAACTGGAAGGCAATGCAATATTATGGTGTCATTGAGCTGATCTAATGATGAAGCCGGAAGAAGGCCACTGGGACTCTGTAATAAAACCATGCAACCCCATCGAGTTTGGGCTCGTTTAAATCGTCTTGACGAGTGCTCCGATAGGAGATGGTATATTTTTAGTCTTAGCTCGTTAACTAAAAAGCAGAAAATAAAAATATACTGAAAAAAAACTTTTTTAAAAACACGTTTTTAAAACGGACTAAATTATTACAAAAAAATCGGACTAAAACATTAAAACGGACTAGTAAAAATAGACTGAAAAGTATCAAATAAAGTTTTCTGTAAATATTTATAACCCTATACCTACAAAATTTTTCCGTTTTAAAAACGTGTTTTTAAAAAAGTTTTTTTTCTGTAAACTTGAAGTTATACATAATTATTTTTGACATTTTAAACCATTTGAATTTGAATTTTTGATATTTTGAACTTTGCCATTTTAAGTTTAGATAAGATTCTAACTTTAGACATTCTGATACGTACCCAATAATACCTATACACAATTTTAATAAAACTTTTCGAGGGAATTTTAGGGCATAGTCAAGTGTTTTTCGGTATCATTCACGAATTCAAAAGACGAAACGCTCATGGCGGAAATTGACAGGCTGATCGTACTCAATCACGTTTGTTAAGCAACGTTCATTCGACTCTATCTTTTTATCGTCAACAACTGCTAAAATCATTGATTAAAATATCAATAAAATGTTACTACTCATATATCTACTCGTATAGTAAAAAAAAGACAAACACATTTTTCTGTCTGCAGTTTCGAAACCGCAGTAAAATAGGTACCTATCCTAACCTAGAAAACAATATAGAATTAGGTGAACTTTAATAGCAAATTAAGATTTCAGCCAAACAATTATCTCATAACATTTTAAATTCATCAAGCAATCTCTGATCCGATTACTAACCAGAACCAAGACCACCACGAGGAACCAATTACTTTTGAAGAAGTGCACAAAGCTATGCTAAAGCTTAAGAACCACAAGTCCCCAGGAATCGACAACATAACAGGAGAGATGTGGAAGTATGGGGGGGAGCATTGCAGTCCCAATTGTATGTAATCATACGCAGAATCTGGGAAGAGGAACGCCAGCCTATGGAGTGGAATGTGGGAATTATCTGTCCGATACACAAAAAGGGCTGCAGAAAGAAATGCGAAAATTACAGAGGGATCGCACTGCTTCCAACCGCATACAAAGTCCTTTCATACGTCATCCTGGCGCGACTAGAATCCTACGCTGAGCGAATACTCGGAGACTACCAGTGCGGCTTCCGCAAGAACCGCAGCACAGTGGACCAAATCTTCCTCTTAAAACAAATTATGGAAAAACGGTGGGAGTTTGCCCAGAATGTTTACTGCCTGTTTGTGGACTTTTCCAAAGCGTACGATAGTGTCGACCGAGAAACGCTTTATCAGATCATGACCTCGTTCCAAATACCAGCTAAGCTAGTCAAAATGGTAAAAATTGCTACGGGCACGAGTAAAATGCGAGTCAGAGTTGGTGGCGAACTGACAGATGAGTTCGAAGTGCTGACCGGACTCAAGCAAGGAGATGCCCTTTCGCCTATTCTATTCAATTTGGCTCTTGAATACATCATCCGAAAAATATTGCAGATAGATGGAGGAGTAGAACTGAATGGAAAGCACAAAATTGTTGGGTATGCTGACGACCTTGCCATTCTGGGGCAATGTGAGCAGGAAGTAGTGGAGATGACTGAAGTGCTGGAGGAAGAAGGAAAACGGGTGGGTCTCAGAGTCAGTCGTGAAAAGACACAATACCTCCACATGAAAAGATATAAGGACCCGAGAGCAAAAAGGAAAAATCTTACTGTGAGAGGCATAACTTACAAGGGTGTCGATAAATTTAAATATCTTGGCTGCACAATAACAGATACTAATCAAAGAGAGGATGAAATCAGTATCCGCATAGTTAATACGTTGAGATGCACCGCAGCCCTTCATAAAGTGTTAATATCCAAGTTATTAAGCAGAGCTACCAAAATTAGTGTCTACAAGACAGTGATTAGACCGATTCTTATGTATGGGTGTGAAACTTGGACATTGACACGGAAGGAAGAAAACAAACTCCTAGTGACGGAACGAAAAATCCTACGTAAGATTCTGGGCCCAACCAGGGGAGAGAATGGGGAGTGGAGACAAAGATATAATCAGGAGATTGAAGACCTAGTGTCCGAACCCAACATCATCGGGGAAATAAAAACCGCCCGACTTCGCTGGCTGGGACATGTGGAAAGAATGGGAGAGGTTCGAGCTGTAAAGAGAGCATACCTTGGTCAACCTTCCGGGCGTCGTCCGGTGGGCCGACCGAGATATCGCTGGAAAGACGAAGTCGCCAAAGACCTCAAAGAGCTGGAGGTGCCCGACTGGTCAGATCTGGCAAAAGATAGGGAAAAATGGCGCACTTTGATGTCGGAGGCCAAGATCCACTTCGGGTCGCTGAGCCAGCGAAGTAAGTAAGTAAGTATTTTAAATTCATCATAGGCACAATTATTAAGATAAATATTTTTACATAAATAATCAAGTTTTTTTTCACGTATATGTTTTTATTTTGACAATAAGCAAAATTTATGTTTTTCAAATAAACAAGTAAAAAATATTCTCATGAAAAATACAATGTTACATAATTTAAGCCAAATTCTCTAATTAAAATTGAAATGAAGGAATTTTTGTATACTTTCTACCACACAAAACATTTTTTTTTCTTTAATTAACATTATTTTTATTACGTTACCTTTTACACATTATAAAGAATATAGAGTTCCAAATACTGGTTTCATGAAATCAAGAAATGCGCAACGCTTGCAAATTGTAATAAACGACGCGAAGGTCCGAAATTGTCCGAACTCACCTTTCACCCGGCTGCGTCCTCATCTGACTCCTGCGTCTCCCAGCGCCCAGCTTTTGTATCCTCATCTGACTCCTACATCACCCGGCTCTCAGGTTTTAGCTTTCTCATCTGTCACCAGCATCTCCCGGCGCCCAGCTTCTCTTTACCATCACAATAAAATTCCACTCTGCAATTCGTCTTTCGCCGCAGCAAACGATTTTTGCAATAAAGATTTCACCTATCTCCATGTTTTGGAGCACTCATTGTTCCACTAATTTGCTATTGACGTTAGTAAGTAATTTTATTTATTTTGTCAATTTTTCACTTATGTACCTATTTATTCAAAAGTTCAACTTTAACTTATTATAATTACGTGACTATATGACCCTTTTCACAATATTGTTTATTCACTTAGTAAATGTTCAGTTTTCACTCTCACTTTAGTCTAATTAAATTAAGTGTTCATTTATATTTATTTTTATTTTATACAAAAGTTTTTTCCGAAACCATCTGCGCAGCACTGCCGCTAGGCAGCACTGGCAGGGTCGCCATGCAAGGTGGCGACCGGGAGACGTTAAATGAGAACGACGGTTCAGTGGATACTGATCGATTTATTTGTCTAAACACTACACTGAGAGCAATCAGCACCTAAGGCGAGTTATTCAAGGACTTCAACAACTTCAATTCAAGATGATGGAACATTTAATCATCCGTCAGAAGGAGCTCCTCAAAGAAATTGAGCGGCTCAACATCAACTTTGGGAAAGATGGTCCCGGGAGAAAATCTCAAGAATACATCCAGAAAAAGGTGGATACTTTAGACAGTTTGTGGCAAGAACTTATACCTCCCTCCAATGCAGATTGCACGGCCAGTGTCATAGTGAAGATCATAGATGTAGCAAATCCCTTTTTGGTGAAGATAGAAAAAATTTTCTTGAGTGACGTGACGGCTTATTGCAACCTCTTTCTTTAGTGTTACAAATGTTACAATACGTGTTCGTTGTTCGTCGTTCGTTCGTTCGTGAGAAACGAAAATGTATTGTAAAACGAAAAGAAAGAGATAGCAATAAGCCGTGACGTCACTTAAGAGTATTTTTTTCAATCTATAAGCTTCTTGGCTGCAATGACACTTAGTGATTATTTCCTCTGTGGCAGGCAATGCCTTTCATTCAGCGATTATAATACCTAGTAATAATAAAACGGAATCATTATGAGGCTTCGATCAGATACCTTGATCGAAGTTATGAGGCGTAAAAAATGCGGAAGGCGAACCCTACTACACGCATGGTAAATACTGTGATCGATCAGTATTTTATCAGGGGCCTATTTCACAGAGCCTGATTAAAGGCTCAATTACACTACACAATTTTAAGCATGCGATTTCAAGACTGTCTTGAAATCGAGTAAGAATGAGCGCATTTATAGCTCGCGCGGCGAGTTAAGAGCGCTCGACAAATGTAGAGAGGGTATGCGCAGTAGTAGGTAATTTGTTATTATAAAATAATACTGCGCATACCCCTTCCACATTGCCCAGCACTCTTAACTCGTCGCGCGAGGTATACAACACATAATTTCTAGCACGCTCGACCGTGCTTACTGTCATAGTAAAAGAGAAGGCAGTAAGTCTCTAATGTCTTTTTCGATCAACGCACTATTGGAGCTATTTACATTGAAGTTTTTGTATTTGTTTTATTTTCTGTTTTAGTTCATTAAGCACCTACCTAATTCCTTTTCTTCGTCGTGTAAATAAAATTTTAGTTACCTACATATCTCCTTACATATTAGGGGCCATCCATATACGTATACGTCACACGAATTTCATGGTTTTTGACCCCCAGGCCCCACCCCCCCTACCCAGTCCTTGTCCCAGCTGGTCACATGTGCATTTTCTCTAGTTTTTTAACACGTTTTTATTAGGTTGCTTTCTCGTTTGTTTGTTTGTTTGTTTGTCCGCAAAGTTTGCGAACGATTTTAAACTAGCTTCCCGATGAGCTAGAGACTTGAAACTTTGAACATAGGTCAGAACTAGAATACAATGCAATATTATGGTGTCATTGAGCTGATCTGATGATGGAACCGGAAGAAGGCCACAGGAACTTAATGATGAAACAATACAACCCCAATGTAATTAGGCTTGTTAGAATCGTCTTGACGAGTACTTTGATGGGAGATAAGGTCCAGGGTCTGATGATGAAGCTGGAAGACCATGCCAAAGGAACTCAATATTGGAACCGTGCAATCCCATCGAGTTTGGGCTCATTTGAATCGTCTTGACGAGTACTTTATTGGTAAATAGTGTCCGAGGATCTGATGATGGAGCCGGAAGAAGGCCATAGGAACTCTATGATAAAACCACGCTATCCCATCGAGTTTGAGCTCGTTTGAATCGTCTTGACGAGTACTTTGTTGGGAAATAGTGTCCGAGATCTGATGATGAAGCCGGAAGAAAGCCATAGGCACTCTTTGATAAAACCACGCTACCACATCGAGTTTGGGCTCGTTTAAATCGTTTTGACGAGGACTTTGTTGGGAAATAGTGTCCAGGGTCTGATGATGGAGCCGGAAGAAGGCCAATGGAACTCTATAATAAAACTATGCAACCCCATCGAGATTGGGCTCGTTTGAATCGTCTTGATGAGTTCTTTCTTGAGAAATAGTTTCCAGGGTCTGATGATGGAGCAGGAAGAAGGGCACTGGGACTCTGTAATAAAACCATGCAACCCCATCGAGTTTGGGCTCGTTTGAATCGTGCTGACGAGTTCTTTGTTGGGAAATAGTTTCCAGGGTCTGATGATGGAGCCGGAAGAAAGGCACTGGAACTCTGTAATAAAACCATGCAACCCCATCGAGTTTGGGCTCGTTTGAATCGTTTTGACGAGTGCTTCGATACGAGATGGTATATTTTTAGTCTTAGCTCGTTAACTAAAAAGCATAAAATAATAATTTACTGAAAAAAATATTTTTTTTAAACACGTTTTTAAAACGGACTAAATTATTACAAGAAAATCGGACTAAAAACATTAAAACGGACAAGTAATAACAAACTAAAAAGTAAAAAATAAATTCTTCTGTAAATATTTATAACCCTAATAACCTATACCTACAGAAATTTTAAACCTAAAAATTTTAAACCTAAAAACGTGGGGCGCGTTTTGTAAAATTTGTCATCCATATTGTCTATAGCATGCGCCCCACGTTTTTTGGTTTAAAATTTTTAGGTTTAAAATTTCTGTAGGTATAGGTTATTAGGGTTATGAATATTTACAGAAGAATTTATTTTTTACTTTTTAGTTTGTTTTTACTTGTCCGTTTTAATGTTTTTAGTCCGATTTTCTTGTAATAATTTAGTCCGTTGTAAAAACGTGTTTTTAAAAAATATTTTTTTCAGTAAATTTTTACATTTTCTTTGGTCTATTCGACTTCACAAATATACAAAAGTAACAGCAGAATGGAAATTATACCTATGACACAACCTGCCACAACCACAACATGGTATTAATAAAATGACAAATGTCAAAATGTCAAAACTTTTTGTTTTTTATTCATATTGTTGTTGTGGCAGGTGGTGGCAAAGGTATAATCTCCATTCTGCTGTTACTTTAACACATTTGTATAGTCGAAAAGACTTTTTTTTATACTCAACGGAAAATTCTGAAACTTTTTTCTATTACTAAGGGAGCTTATTCCTAAAAATTTTAAACCTAAAAACGTGGGGCGCGTTTTGTAAAATTTGTCATCCATATTGTCTATAGCATGCGCCCCACGTTTTTTGGTTTAAAATTTTTAGGTTTAAAATTTCTGTAGGTATAGGTTATTAGGGTTATGAATATTTACAGAAAAATTTATTTTTTACTTTTTAGTTTGTTTTTACTTGTCCGTTTTAATGTTTTTAGTCCGATTTTCTTGTAATAATTTAGTCCGTTGTAAAAACGTGTTTTAAAAAAATATTTTTTTCAGTAAATTTTTACATTTTCTTTGGTCTAGTCGACTTCACAAATATACAAAAGTAACAGCAGAATGGAAATTATACCTTTGACACAACCTGCCACAACCACAACATGGTATTAAAAAAAATTACAAATGTCAAAATGTCAAAACTTTTTGTTTTTTATTCATATTGTTGTTGTGGCAGGTGGTGGCAAAGGTATAATCTCCATTCTGCTGTTACTTTAACACATTTGTATAGTCGAAAAGACTTTTTTTTTTACTCAACGGAAAATTCTGAATCTTTTTTCTATTAAGGGAGCTTATTCCTACCTATACAAAAATATTCAGCCAATTTGATTTTTTTCAAACATGAAAAGTTGGCTTCAGAGATATTAGAAGGTCCCGTTCCCGTTCCCGTTTACTTTATAACCCAACAGCTTTATAACCAAGTATTTATCACTAGTTATGTTAGTAACGTGTATGCTAGTCTATCCAAACATACCAATTTAATATTAGGCATGATGGCTCTGAATCTGAACCGACCGTGATGAGCACTAAGAAATTCGGTTTTCTTAGATCCTTTTTGTAAGAAATAATTTTTTAATGTAGGAGGTAGGTTCCATAATATGGAAATATCCATGTATTTCATCAATAAAATAACTTCGACCGAAGCATCTGTTTTATTACATCCTCTTTGACGATATTGCAGCCTTGATGATCAGAAAAAAAGTTTATATTGTCAAAATAATTATTCTTATTCTTAATTTTTTTAAAGTCACATGGTTGCATTAAAATTCAAATTGCTTAATTTTAATTTTTTAATTTTAATGAACTTTGCATGTCTGTTTGTTATTGTTAACTTTTTTTAAATCGTATTAATATCCATGCTGTGCATACTTTTTATTGGATAATAGTTTGGATTTTTTTTATTTAAGCATGTACTCGTTGATGTGATGACTGTTATCTGTCTGTGTGCCAAATTATAAAATGAAATAAAATAAAATTAAAAAAGGTTTTATGACCAAAATAATTTTATAGTAGGTTAGCGTTAGCGTGTAGGTTACCGTCCGTCGTGGGTAAAAAACGGCCGCGTAGTGCGATTTTTAGTCAGTTTCGTCCACTTATCTTGTAATATTGCTTGTTTACAGTAAAATAAAGGCCGCGATTAGGCTGGCGGAGGTCAGTTGAGTTACAAAATAGGCCTGCAGGTTCCCCTTTTGTCTCTAAGAAGTTTTATTTCGTTTTTAATCGGTAGATGGCGCTATACAAATTAACAAACAGCTATCGAAACAATACCTAACGCGCGGATTTTTTTTCGTTAGCTGAGTAGAATATGCTACGGGCTTGCTACGGGGCTACGCTCGGATGGATCGCGCGGACTGCACGCTCGTAGTACAGACAGTGCGCGCTAGCTATAGCTACGTAACTTTCGTAGAGCGTTCTGGGGCCCTATTTTTGAATCATTAGAATTCCAAATCGTGTATGAAAACGCAAGATTCGTATGCGAATCCCTAAAATCGCTATTTTTGAATATTCATACTCATGAATTTTGCAACGAGTGGTCCGACCCACTCGTTTTCGATATTCTATAGTCTGTTCACGGAAACGAGTTAGTAGAGCGCTATCTCACTCGCACAATTTTTTACAGTGATTGGTCAGTGATAAACGCTAAAGCGGTGTACACAGTATGAGTACTTTTTAGTCTACTCATATTCCCCGTACTGTGCAGACGTGCTCTTACTTATGGCTGTACAGGACTGTACGCTCAATTCGTTACCTACCTGGCTTGTGTATTGAATTTTGAAGCCCAAGGTGGCGCAGGTGTGCTGATGACCCGTATTGTTCTTTTGTCATCAATGAGCAATAACTAAAGTACTTTTTCACTTCTCAAGCTTACGCGCTCACTAAAAAGTCTTACATTAAATATTACATTAAATACATTAAAAAGTCTTTTATTTCATGTCTAGTACCTACATGAAATAAAAGACTTTTTGATGGATACTAGCGCGGTTTTATTGAAAGTACTTTGGTAATTAGTTGGTATTTGGTTTGATTTTTGATTTTCCGACGTTTCGGCACCTTTGCAGCTGCCGTGGTCACGGGGGACTGAAGTCACTCGTGTGAGTAAGTACTTTTTTACAAATTTTTGTACAATAAAATAGCCCAGGTGTGCTAGTGCCATTGTTATTTTCTGTAATAAATGGCTTTCAAATAGGACAGATGAAGCCGCGGATATAAGCTAAGCGAATTTATAAGAAGCGCAATGTGAACGCGCATTTACTTTTCTAAGGTATTGTTAACGCCCACTGACCCTAAAAAAGTTTTTTCACTCCTCTTGCTCTAAAAGTACGTCATTGTAAGGTACAAGAGCCAGGATAAAATAGCAAAATTACCCCTAGGGGATAAAGTTTTTTCTTTTTTAATTTTTGTCTATTACCAATGAGCCTACTAAAACGAAAAAGTCTTTATTCATAATCACGAATAAAGACTCGCTCGACTTATACTGTTTCTAATTTTTATTTTTGAAAATGGAACTAAAAGCAGCGATCTCTTCGGTGAAATCATAGACTTATTTATACTCTGTGACTTTAAGTTTGATATTAACTTTATGGTTTGATCGTAGAATGCGTGCATTGTGTTTCTTAGCTGCTACAGTAGAAATTAAAAAAGGCGCGAAATCTTTAGACCACCAGGGGGCGCTGCAGCAACCAGGTAAGTTGCGCTTGAGAAGTTCTCTAAAACTACTCAATTGATTTCGATGCGGTTTTCTGTAATGGGTTTGTGGGTTATCGGCCATGGTTCTCAGATAGATGTTATGGTGTTTAACCGCTAGGGGGCGCTGTAGTTATCATTTTCTAATTTATTTTTGAAAATGGAACTAAAAGCAGCGATCTCTTCGGTGAAATCATAGACTTATATTTATACTCTGTGACTTTAAGTTTGATCGTAGAATGCGTGCATTGTGTTTCTTAGCTGCTACAGTAGAAATTAAAAAAGGCGCGAAATCTTTAGAATTTTTCTCTAATACCAAACTGATTGAATTGTGTGACTGTAAGTAAGTAATAGGAAAGAAATAATTTTAATGTTTTGCCGTCAAGCACAAATCATTTATTTAAATACTGTATGAAAAGTTTATGAAGTGGAGGATAGAAAAATGAGTGGATTCGTTTACGTAAGTATAAACTAGGTATTTAATATTGTATTTTATTTTCTCGCCTTCGTAGTGAAAAGTAGAGTGTAACACACGACGCTAAAACCCATTGTAACTCGGTTTCTATTTATTCCCTCGCTAAAGCTCGGGAATAAAACTACCTCGTATGCAATGGGTCATTTTAGCGTCTTGTATAACAATCTACTATTAATGTCTTTGTTATTTGTATAAAAATGTGTGATAGAGAAGGCGCTATACTAACTCGTTTCTGTGAACAGAGTATACCAGTAGAAATTATGTGTGAGAGAGAAATATCAAAATCAAAAGACTGACAGACAATGACATTATAACTTTTTTATTTACGTTCCGTTCCCCCGTAACTCAATACCGGTTTTTATTTTTTCTGTGTTAAATGAAAAATGTTATAATATTCGAGTTTTAGGGCAACACTCATTTCTATTGTTTCAGAAATACGTAAAATTGGGAGCAATCAAAATTTATTTCGTATAATTATGTTTTGCTTTCGTGCATGAATTCAAGATCCATTTCGAATGATCCAAAAATGCATCCCCTGAGTGCTGCTACGACCGTGCGATGTCCAAGACGGTCGGTCGGTCAACTAGTTTAGTTTGTACACTATCATAGCCTTCTATATCTTCCAAGCCCTGAAGTTGAGCAGAACGGCAACATCGCATGTGGTCAAGCACATAGTATAAAATTATTTTAAAAATTATTTATTATTTGTTTTTCCTATATTATCTATGTTTAAACTAGTTGTAAATTGTGATGTAAGATTATTTCAATAAAATTTTATATTTATTATTATTATTTATTTATTAGAACATAAGGTTTGAGTCAAATTATTTGATATTTTCGGGGGTCCTTTAGTACGATGAGCATTTTGATCTAAGCCTCCTCTAGCAATAAATCTTACATCATTGGAAAGGTATTTATTGAAACACTTTATTGTACAACTATAAACGTCAACTATTAGTAGGTACTTTGAGAGTTATAACGCTCTAAACTTGACCAATTTTTTTAACATTAATGACCTAAAACTCCGGAAATACTAACAATTAATAGAAATTATGTTTGCAGCAAATATTTGACACATAAAAACCTTTCTTATGATATATCATTTATTTCTATAGGTGTGGTATATCAACTCCCATAGACAATAAACCACTTTTATACTGTTAAAATTAAGGGATCAGGCATACATAATTAAAAGCACTAAGTCACTGTTTAACAAGGATATATTTGAGTAACTAAAGCAATACTCGCATTATCAAGGAAACAACATCTTAGACCTTATTAATCACTATAATATTTGATTTACCAAGATTTTACAAGAAAATATAATTAATCTTATCAATCACTATATTTTAACGTAACTTTTATAATCACTAACATTCTAAATTGTGTTACAAATAAAACAACACATTAGACTTTATTATTCATAGTGAATAATAGCATAGCCAATAAACGAATCATAAAACATTAATCATCATGAAAAAACCATTAAACTTTACTTTTGTAATCACTTCTATTTTAAATTTATTGTATTACAATGAAATAACAAATAGTCTTTATTATTCATTCTAACGAACATTGCATAAAATGCCAATAAAACAACACATTCAATCAAACAAATGAACAGAGTGTTCTGAACAGAATAACATCTTAGATGTAACACAGGTATTCAATACTTATCTTATTATTCGGCGAGGCACAAAATCAGACTGACCCGTTACACTATTTCGATTTCACTTTTATACATTTATTCTTGGCGGGAATTGAGACTTCTTTCACCGTTACTGTCCATAGTCATTTCACTACTTATTATCTCGATAATAACTGTAAAACATTAATTTCCAAGAAAGCATGCGTAACACAATTTTGAAATGGACAGTAAGAGTTATTGAAATAGAATCACGCTCATAAGTGTGCTTAAATATTTCTATAAATTTAACAAATGAACCTTGCTCTAAAGCCAAATACACTTCCGTCAATTTACATACTTTTAATCAGTGCACTAAAATCTTATAATTTGTTACTTAACATTTTTACACTACTACAGTTCGTCATAATATTTGTGATCATTAATATAAAATGGTAAATAAATAGTTTTAATAAAATTAACAATTAACCATTACACAGTCAAATAATTCAACCGGAAACCAATAAATATGTTGATAAAATTAAATAATCACTTTCGATTTATTTAAATGCTTATAATTTTGCGAAGATATTAATTTCAGTAATGAAAAATATAAATAAACTTATAATTAAGCCTAAAATTGTTTGAAAACATCCGTATGACAAATTTATTATCAATTGTTACCCAGCCGGAACACTCGATATATTATAGTTCGTCCATCCTGACAAATTTGCGACCCCGCAAACCACGTGGTTTCTGTAGGAGATATCTGTAATGAGAAAACATTTTGTATTACATGTTATCAATGATCCAATTTCCATTGTGATGATTTACCTATTTTTTCCATCGTCTGGTCCGACGGCCTATGTTATTTATTTTTAAATAGAAAAATCTCAACAAAATATCGTCCAATATTTACTGAATGTTATTTAAGTTATCAATATAAATACAACGGACAATTCATTAACTTTTAATATTCATGAAATTAATTAATTCGAACTACTACACATAGTTTGCCCATGAAAGTTCATTAAATTTGGTATAATTCATTTAAACCCTTAATTTCTGATAAACTTTATTAAGATGGTCCCCGTTACATGACACCAAGGTGGTCCTTAATACTTGCCAACCAGGCGGCCCTTAGCAAAATAAAGTTCTTTTTTCCATCGTCAGATGAGACGATCTTTAACAAGATAAACCCTTTTTTATCGTCAGATTAGACGGCATTTAACAAAATAAAACTTTCCGTTTTCATCGTCAGGTTAGACGGCCCTTAACAAATTAACCTTTTTCCATCGTCAGGTTAGACGGCCCTTAGCAAATTAACCTTTTTCCATCGTCAGGTTAGACGGCCCTTAACAAAGTAACCTTTTTGCATCGTCAGGTTAGACGGCCCTTAACAAAATTATAAGGTGTTCGTATTACTGTAACATCCATTATTTTATTATAATTCTATTAATTGCAGTAACATTATCCTTCCAACAAATCTATAAGTTATCTGTGCTGTCAAATTGACTCACTAATCTCACTATCACTTGCCTTATGCATTTAATTAGGATTCAAAGCAACTACTAATACACTTATACTCATTGGGTCCCTCAATGAATACTATTATTTATATAAAATCAAAATAACTGGAGACTTTCGACATTCATATCACCCTAAGGCCGCTATTACATTATCATATTTTTATCATTTATATATGATTTCATATCTGTCAAATACTACGATCATAGTTAAATGATGCTGTCCTTCATTTTTACTTATTACACTTATGATCCACCTATGATCATATAAACGTCATAAATCAAGATGGATAACGATTTAGCCGTGATTCCCGTTGCTATGAGTGCAATTTTATTAATAGCATTAAAAAAGGAGAAAACTGTTAAGAACAAAACATTAAATAAAAGACGTATTTGGGTTTTATATAGACGTATTTTGTAATCTGGAGCAAGATTATTATACATATAAACACTTATTTTCCTCGTAAAGAGTAAATATTTTTGTTATTTTAATATTCCAGTCAAAATTAATGCACTTGAAAGATGCCATTTATTAAGGTTAGGCGCATAGAGGAAAGAAATAATTAAGACTGGGGCGACGAATATGATCCTACTTGTACGCTCGCTGTCAAATAGGATCCCATAAATATGATCATAGACAATATAAATCATATGTAGTTATTAGATCGTCCTAGTTTCTTCATATAAAAAATGACTCATACATATATGATCATATTTCTATGATAGTCTAATAGCACTCTAACACCAATTTAACTTTTCTAGCTGACAGGAAACTAATTTTCAGCTTCTGCAAAGATAAGTTCAGTAGCTTTATTTACATAATATGCCCACTCGTAATTATTATTACCAATTTTATTAAAATACAGAGTTGCAACCTTGCAACATATTTATAAAAAATAATACTATAAAGTCAAATGAAAACAAGCATTGCTGTCTTTTAAATAATTTTGTAATAACCCTTGCTCGTGAGCAAATTTTACCATGTATTTTAAATCTATACGAAGGCAGCTCTATGCTGTCGTGTGCTCGTGTCGCAATCGCAACTATGTTGTGAAATTTCATCAACGAAAGGCAATGCCTTTCGACATATAGTTTCTGTTGTCTAAATCTTGGAGCGGCAACTTCATTCTATTTCCCGTATTAAAACAATGGGTATCACCTTATCAATTGATCCGTATTACTAACAGCCTTAAACTAAACTCCTTTACATATCAACATATTAATTTTTCCTTAAACAATTCTCTCAGATAATCCCGCAACAAAGGGTGTACTATTGTGCATTCTGTGGTACAGCTTGCCGTACAGACGTCTTAAACATATCTTTTGAAGTAAAAATTATATTCTCAATACTAGCTGCTGAGATAAAAATATATTTTTATTGAATATTATTCATATTACAGTACACTATGAAAGCAACTAAGGTAGGCCAACCCTGCCTTGTCGCTTTAGGTAAACTGTAAATGTCACAAAACAGTCATCTTGATAAGATAAATATGTAGATTGGATACAATTGTCGTCGTGAATCATTACATTTTTATAGGTACATTAGAGATTTTGTATTTTCAACAAACTCAAACTATGTCTGCATTCAAATTAATATTAAAAAGTATATTAGGTAATTTAAATAATATATTTTATTTTCTTCGATTGATCATTTATATTGCTTCAATGTAAAACTTAAAAAGGAGCACTGATTTCGTCGTTAGAACAATTTCATTATCAATATCACTGTTACCTTTGGAAAAAATTAAATTGAATCTTATATTGAATATAAATAATTGGGAAATATTCCAATAATTAATAGAAAACTTTGAATTATTTTCTTTTCCCATTATTTTACTGGGTACATGTAATTATAATATACTTATAATATGCACTACGTACAGGTACAGGTAAATTGGCCTAAAAGTTAGGCTCACTTTTTATCTCCTGCTTCAAACAAAGTAACCAATTTTATTTACTACATATTTTCCACTGGGCCAGGAAAAGTACCTCCTTTAAAATAAATGTTAACTATTATTGCATCAATATTAATGATTAAAAATATTGGTAGGATTGACCCAGAGCCTCGGTTAAATACCTCAACACCTATCGACACCTGATTCAAGGAGGTCAACAAGACAACAATGTTAAGACAAGAATTTAAATTTCTGACATTTTCTAAGTGAACCCAAGTGAATGATTTTCCCAACCTTATTCCTAATTTTAAGAGAGAATGACTATACCATTTGTTTTTCCAGTTTCTTGATTAAAAATTTTCGCAAACAAGTTCTGATTTTCATTCGACATATTATACTTGGAATTTGCTAGAATACATGCATGTCAAAATGTTCTTGATGAAGTAATCAATACATATTCAAAGCTATCAGGATCGAAGTAGGTCCTTTTTGAAAACTTATTTAAAACTCAACATTAATATATAAATTAAGTTAAATATTACTAAAAATTTGTTCAAAGCATTGTATCCACTAATTATTATCTTTTAGCTCTAGTTGTTATTTGTTAGTAGGTTTTCCACAAAACAAATAATAAATAAAATTTATTTCTACTTCTTTGATGATCAGTTGTGGCTAAATCTCATAAATTACTTTGTTTGGACCACTCCAAATAAAATATGATAACAAAGGTTATCGAGTTTCCTAGTAGGGATTGGTGCAATTCCAAGTTTACACAATTTATAGTTATTGGCCTATTTACTACCCATTCCGCGTTTTAAGACAAACATACTTTTAAGGTATAGGTACTTATGTAATTGAATATTGATACTAGCCATTGTTAAGCTTTTATATTTCATAATAAAATAAACTTGATAGATTTAAGACATATTTTCGTAATGTTGCATACTGATTGTTCATCGAAACATGTTGGCTAATATAATGTATATCTACCTATATCAACAATGTTAGCCACGTTTCTATCCAAATGAAATTATTCTATTCATTTCTAAAACTTGCTCCGCAATGAAATGAACTCAAACGCCGGGTGTTCCCCAGGCAGTCTGTACGTATACACTACACTACACATTAATAATTATTTATTCCAGTTACACACATAGTAACTAATTGTTTTGTTCAAATATATTGGAAACTTTTTATCTTGAACTATGTAAGAATATAACGCCTACGTCTCTTAGGGGGATTCCTACTAAACAAACATGCATCCTTTTACAACTTTCCAACTACAGAATTTTACAAACCGCTAATAATAATTTAGGATATATTATCATTATAATTGCTTATAATTCTAATTATCATTATAATTTATAAAAACGGACGCAATTATCAATATCAATATCAGTAGGTATCAACATCCACATTAACACCAACATCAACACCAACATCGACATCAACATCAACATCAACATCAACATCAACATCAACATCAACATCAACATCAACATCAACATCATTATCGTTATCATTATCATTATTGAACAGTTTTTGCAAAGCGTCAATGTACTACCATATTAACTAACCGTTCATTGAAATTATTAAACTCAGCAAATAAGATATTAAGTATTTGTATAAAAACCGACATTTGAATATCGAATCTCTTCGGATTATGTTAATACCAAATACTGAAAAACCTTCTTTTTAATATTACAAAGCTAGCCTCTAATGTTTCAAGCGGTAGTTTTAAATTAATTAAAAAAAATGAGAAATTTCATCATATTTAAATAAGCTCCAACTAAAATTATTTTTTACTTGTAGCAAACTTAGACTACAGGGAAATATTAAGACTTCAATATTTCTAACATTCAGGGAACACAATGTATTGAAAAACCACTTCATCCTACTCCCAACGTCACCTTACATCCCTAACATCGCATTACATATGCACTGAATTTGATCAATGTATGCCTATTATAATAAATAATCGGAACGGACTTGCCTTGTGTTTTGCTTGCGTGCCAATAATACCCTGCTATCGTCGGAGCTGGAATCTTGCGGAACCTTTCTTGAACTCACGGACGCAATCGCTTCTGTTCTGGCTCACAAGGATTCTCGGCTCGAACTCGTTGGCACCTTGTCTTCGGACTTACTGGTTATCACCACTTCTGAAATTGTTAAAATTAAGGGATCAGGCATACATAATTAAAAGCACTAAGTCACTGTTTAACAAGGATATATTTGAGTAACTAAAGCAATACTCGCATTATCAAGGAAACAACATCTTAGACCTTATTAATCACTATAATATTTGATTTACCAAGATTTTACAAGAAAATATAATTAATCTTATCAATCACTATATTTTAACGTAACTTTTATAATCACTAACATTCTAAATTGTGTTACAAATAAAACAACACATTAGACTTTATTATTCATAGTGAATAATAGCATAGCCAATAAACGAATCATAAAACATTAATCATCATGAAAAAACCATTAAACTTTACTTTTGTAATCACTTCTATTTTAAATTTATTGTATTACAATGAAATAACAAATAGTCTTTATTATTCATTCTAACGAACATTGCATAAAATGCCAATGAAACAACACATTCAATCAAACAAATGAACAGAGTGTTCTGAACAGAATAACATCTTAGATGTAACACAGGTATTCAATACTTATCTTATTATTCGGCGAGGCACAAAATCAGACTGACCCGTTACACTATTTCGATTTCACTTTTATACATTTATTCTTGGCGGGAATTGAGACTTCTTTCACCGTTACTGTCCATAGTCATTTCACTACTTATTATCTCGATAATAACTGTAAAACATTAATTTCCAAGAAAGCATGCGTAACACAATTTTGAAATGGACAGTAAGAGTTATTGAAATAGAATCACGCTCATAAGTGTGCTTAAATATTTCTATAAATTTAACAAATGAACCTTGCTCTAAAGCCAAATACACTTCCGTCAATTTACATACTTTTAATCAGTGCACTAAAATCTTATAATTTGTTACTTAACATTTTTACACTACTACAGTTCGTCATAATATTTGTGATCATTAATATAAAATGGTAAATAAATAGTTTTAATAAAATTAACAATTAACCATTACACAGTCAAATAATTCAACCGGAAACCAATAAATATGTTGATAAAATTAAATAATCACTTTCGATTTATTTAAATGCTTATAATTTTGCGAAGATATTAATTTCAGTAATGAAAAATATAAATAAACTTATAATTAAGCCTAAAATTGTTTGAAAACATCCGTATGACAAATTTATTATCAATTGTTACCCAGCCGGAACACTCGATATATTATAATACTTTAATAACCTTTAACTCCAAAAGTATTACCAATTGGCATAAAGTATTTTAACAGCAAATATTTGTCTTTAAAAAACCTTTCTAATGATAGGTATATCATTTATTGCTAGAGGGCGTGTTAATCAACTCCCTGCTGAAGAAAATCAACAAAAAAGATGACATCTTTGACAGCCATTTTTTCCTGGTTAACATTGATATTTTTCTTATTGTTTAATATACAAAGCATTTCAATAAAAGAACTAGTTAAATTATTTTCATATTTAAAACCCCACACGATTACTATGAAAAAAAATATCGACCTCTTAAAATTGAAATATTCCCATACATTTAGTATGGAGACTGGCGGACGACATGACCACGAACTGACAGTAACAGACGTTGCCAAACTTATGTTCACGGCATGATTATATACATTGCCAGAACGCCACACATTTACTTATTCAGTTTGACCACTATTTAATTTACGTAATGACAATTAACTAAATACATGAGGGTTTTCCAAAAAAAGTGTACCCCCCACTTTTGGGCTGTCCCCCGTGTTTGAAGTTTAATAATAAGAAAAATTATAGGTATCTTGCTAATATAATGATTGCAGTGCATTAAAAAGACTCTAAACTAGGTATTCAACCAATTATTTTACCAATACTTTGCATAATATTAAAAGAATGACCATTTTTAAAAACTAAAGTGTCAGTTTTTGGCGTGTCCCCTACTCGAGTTCTTTGATGGTAGAAGCGATTCTAAAAACTTTTTGTACTGGGGTACCGTGAGATTTTTGTATCGTTTGAATGTACTCTTAATCGGCTATTGTCGACAGTAGTTAATAATTTAAGCCTTATTGCCATTAAATTACAGTTTGATTTCCAAAAAAATTTTAATAAGTGATACTGACCGGACATGTCAGGTTGGTCACGCTAAAAATTGCCATTTGAAAATTTACTAAGACTATTTTAGTTTTTGAAATGGCAACATCATCCTTTACATTCACCAACAGTCATTTTAAAAATGCTAGTTTTCTGTTACGTTTCGAGTAAACGCTCGTGTTTTAGTGAGTGCCACGGCCGTCAAGATTTTTGGTGTCGGATTTGAGACACGTTGTCTTCAAATTCAGGTTAGTTTACAACATTTAAATATTTTTAGAAGATAAACTATATTCTAATGTACTATTATTTACATTTGATACCAAACGTGAGTAAATGTTTTCATCGGAATATAATTTTGAATATAGTATGGGAAGAGAACGTCACGTCAGTTTTGCTACATTTTGCCTCGTGACCTACAGGCTGACCAGCAAAGTCGCAAAACCGACACTGTAAGGCTGAGACTACATGTAGGACTTCTATTCCTGTACATAAATCTGGCTGGTATCCTGTGGGAATGTTCGCGTATAAAGAAGAATTATTTTTCAGGAATGTTTAGTAGCGGGCCTACTAAGTGTTTTAGAGTTGGGTGGGCATCCCGCACCTTGTATAATGATCAGATACGACGTCACAAAAATAGATGTACAATTTTTTTATTTAAATCTACCATGTGAGGGATATACAGCCGTAGCCGGTAAAATAAAGTTTAGTGCACAAACGCCGTTATACAATTACAACTTATTTTGATATTCAAAGTCATGCGTCGTAACTTTATTTACCAAAAAGTTCGAATTATGAATTGAACGCCGCTCATACAGTACAAACTGCACGGTAGCCCTAGACCACAGACCATACAACAAGTACTAAGGTCTGTGCGCTAGACTTACTACAAAAACGTCATCTGACGTCATCTGTTTATAACGCTATGGTTGTATGGAGTGCCTGGGGTGTGGTTATATAATATTTTCAGGTTACTTACAACACGAAGTGACTATTTAGTAATCTGTGACGTTACGCATAAGCGCTTCTGAATCCAGCCTTAAATGCTGACGACAAGTAAGGCAAATAAATATCTGTCTTATTCAGAGTGCGTTCGTTAAACTAGTAGGGCCAAAGTTAAAGTTAGTTAGTAGTTGTTAGACTGCGGACTTACGTCACTTTAGCGCAAATCGTATTCAGAGTGACAGTTTAACGTTTAGTTTTAGGATTGAAAGGTGCATTGTGATTGGTTTACAAGCATCAAACCAGGTTTTGTCAGAACAGTCTTGAACCCAAGTTTTGTCAAACATCTCTGAATAAGACAGTAAATGTATTAATTAATATATTTTTGAAAATAATTACCTACCTAAATCATGAATCTCTGGGAAGCAACAAGCGACCCATCGAAATTTAACAACAACAAATGAGGTGTTATTTGATTGATATCATCGTGTTATTAATAAAAAAAAATTGACAAATTTGACAACATACATTATATAGCACTTGTGTTATGGAAATCAGAAACAACGGTGGTATGACACACACCAAGACCTGAGACAATATTGAAAAGTTCATTTTCTACATTGACCCAGCCGGGGATCGAACCCAGGACCTCAAGAGATGGTGACGCCTTGAAAACCGGCGTGCGATCCACTCGACCACGGAGGTCGTCAAATTATTCTATTGTATTAATTTTTTACCCAGGTCACGGACGGAAAACAGATTTGTAGGTAGGTGTGTCTGTTACCATTTCCTCGAAAACTACTGGACGAATTTCGTCGCATTTTTTTGTATTTAAAAGGTATCATTTTCTTTTGAAGCCTTTTGACAGTTTAAAATTTTTAAAGTGGCTTGTCACTAGCTTCCAAATACAAAAAAAAACATTTTTTACTAAGTAGGTACTACGTACCTATTAGCTAACGGCAAAAGTTAGGTACTAACTATCTATTGAGTAGCTAAACATAGAAATTTTCGCTTTTTAGGGTTCCGTACCCAAAGGGTAAAAACGGGACCCTATTACTAAGCCTCCGCTGTCCGTCTGTCTGTCTGTCTGTCACCAGGCTGTATCTCATAAACCATGATAGCTAGACTGTTGAAATTTTCACAAATGATGTATTTCTGTTGCAGCTATAACAACAAATACTATATAATGTTAAAGTGACTAGCTTTCAGTGGAAGTGGATGGAAAAATAATAAGAATTATTGTTTACTATTGGATTATTGGATAATCTAGACACTTTTCTGATGTAATTTCTGTATTCTTATTACGTAGCTCAATCATTATAAATCTTATAACTCAATATAAATAGGCAAAGAAAATAACATTAATTAACTTATTGATATACCAAATAGAAGTAATACTTACAAAATCAGCAGTATTGACTATATTACCAATTACCATAGACACACAATCCTCTACCGTTTTGCTGTAGTTGTGCACTGGACGACGTTCGAACAACGAATGACGCTTGGTCGGCCGTATTGCCCCTTTTATAGTGATAGTTGGCGTAAACAACAAGATGGCGTCGATGGCGCGATGGCGTGACCGAGCGTCGTCGTTTCACAACTTTTAAATTATTATAAACTATCGTCGTTTCACGACTTTTAAAAGATTATTAACTATTAATAAATTATTTTAGCATAACAATAGGAAAAAATAGTACTATCATAACAATAAACATTAATAATTTAGTATAGTAGCTAACAGATTCGGCCATCCGATATTAAGTGTGACCTTACACTTGAATTAGATAAGAACAGTCAATGACACGTTGGGTTTCCATGACAGGGTAATCAAATCAATTTTATGTACTTCAAATGCAAAGTTCAAAATAAATTGCAGGTTTTCATATAACCTGACGTGCTGCTAACTGTACAGTACATATTCTCTACATAAGTTTTGAGTAAGTAATACCATTATAAAATAACAAACGAGAATAAAAAATAACAACATGTAATAAAGTATTTGTGTTTTGAAATGGGCCTCATTGTCCCCCAAAATATTTACAGACGGTGTCTATTACCACAGACCACTTTTGTTCTGGGTACAAAAATATAATAAAATGGTTTATAACAGGCCTCATTGTCCTGATACAAATATAATTACAGACCTCATTGTTCTGTATAATAATAAAAAAAACAATGATTATACCTAGTATATGTATATTATTTGAATAATTATTATAAGTAATTTTATTTTTAATAAAGCATGCAAATTAATCTGACTCCTCCTCACTCAGAATATTGTCATTAGGTCGTGAAAAGTTGAGCCATGGTTTTAATTTATCAATAGCAACCACGGTAGAATATTTCTTATTACCTTTTCTGGTCAAAGGGGTGTCTTCTACCTGATACCTATCGTGGTCATAAACTTTTGTAATTTTATAAGGACCCTGAAATTTGGGGATCAATTTCTTACTACTACCCGTAGCAGGTACCTGCCTTTCTACTCTGACTAAATCTCCCTCTTTAAATTTGATAGGTTTAGATCTTGATTTATCATATCTTTCTTTTTGTTGTTGCTGCGAACTAGTCACAAAGGAGCTAATCTCATCTCTAATGGAATCCAGATCAGAATTTGGAGTATTTGTTGTAACACCCTCATCAATTGCCGCTATTAATCTACTGTCACTAACACCCTTTGGTCGGACACCAAAAAGGGCTTCTGCAGGTGTTCTATTAATACCCTTGTTGAAGGTATTATTGATTCCCCACTGTATTTCTGGTAAGTGTTCCTCCCATTTACTTTCCGAAGTCCCTACACATTTAGCTGTCAAAGAATCTACGATAACTCTGTTATAGCGCTTAACCTGCCCATTCGCCCTAGGAGTGGCAACTGCGTTAAGGACATGACTTATGCCTTTTTCGGTAATGAAAGACTTAAAAGAATCACTAGTAAATGATGTTCCTCGGTCAGATATTATCCTACGTGGCACACCAAATATACCCATATACTCACGCATTACTTTTATAGTTAAACTGCTTTTAGTACTACAAACTGCTTTTAAGTAAATAAAGCGAGTAAATGCGTCAATAAGAACCAGTATATAAATATTACCTCTACTACTTTTGACAAAAGGACCAACGTGATCTAAATGTACAGTATCAAATGGTTGATTAACTTTTTCGATAGGATTTAGGAAACCAGGCTTTTTGCCTGCCGAAGCTTTAGAATATGCACACTCTAGGCAAGATCAAAGTCAAAGTCAAAGTCAAAAGTCAAATAAGCTTTATTCAAATAAACTTAATTATTAAGTACTTTTGAATCGTCTATATTTTCCTACCACCCGTTCCAGACTTTTTTAGCTGACAAGAAGAACGGGCGCAAGAAACTTATCAGCTGTAACAGCCATAAGTAACGATATTTACAAACTTGAATATATCGTTACCAGAAAATTACAACAGGGTGACAGGATTATTGGCAACAACATAGACTTATTATATTACTTCAACAAAGTACTTATTAGCAAGTTATGTGTTACATCATTTCCACGCATTTAGATCTTTAAGATAATCATCTACTTTATAATAACCTTTACCCATGAGCGTTTTTTTAACATGGTTTTTAAATTCATGCAAAGGAAGATCAATCACTTGTTGTGGAACTTTATTAATAAAGGCTTTCCCCATAAATGAACCTCTAGTTTTTGCAAGCCTAAATCTTGGAACGGCAAGTTTATCTTTATTTCTTGTATTGAACTGGTGAATATTGCTGTTCTTAGCAAATGAATCATAGTGTTTCCTTACATAAACTAAATTATCATAAATATATTGGCCTGCCAAAGTTAAAATATTTATTTCTTTGAACATTTCTCTCAAGGTATCTCTCTGCCGTAGATTGTATATGGCGCGAACAGCTCTTTTTTGGAGTACAAAAATATTTTCAATACTGGCAGCTGAGCCCCACAATAGCAGTCCATACGACATTACGCTATGAAAATAACTAAAGTATACTAACCTTGCCGTTTCAATATCAGTTAAAAGCCTTATTTTCTTAACAGCGAATCCGCTGAACTAAGTCTACTTGACAAGGCTTCAATATGTGGATCCCATTGCAGTCGAGAATCTAGTGTGATACCTAGAAATTTTGTGCTCTCGATAAACTCGACTTCATCGTCATTCAAATTAATATTTAATTTTGTCTGCTCAACATTAGGTAATGAGAATTTAACACATTTAGTTTTTTTGGGGTTAAGTGCTAAATTATTACTATTAAACCAGTATGAAACTTTAGAGAGGGCACTATTTACTTCGTCCGAACAGTTATTACCTCTGTTTACTTTAAAAACTAAAGAAGTATCATCCGCAAATAGTACTGTTTCACATAAATTATTCGCGTAGTTGGGAAGGTCATTTATATAAATTAGAAACAGCAATGGGCCCAATATTGATCCCTGTGGCACACCCATATTGATGGGGGCTCCAGTAGATTCAGTTCTATTAATCACTACTTTCTGAGTTCTATTGTACAAATACGATTTCATAAGACTAACTGATTTATCAGAGACACCATAATGTTCTAGCTTCTTTAATAGTGTTTGATGATCAACGCAATCGAATGCCTTAGAAAGGTCACAGAAAATGCCAATTACATCTTGCTTTTCTTCCCAAGCATCAAGAATATGTTTGAGAAGTGCAATTCCAGCATCAGTAGAACTTTTACCCTTGGAAAAACCAAACTGATTTTTATGAAGTATATTATTGTATGTGAAGTAATCTAATAATTGGGAATATATAATTTTTTCAAATATTTTACTAAGTGCTGGTAGTATAGATATTGGCCTAAAGTTAGCTGGGTCACTTTTATCCCCAGATTTAAAAAGAGGAATCAATTTACTATTTTTCATTAGATCAGGAAAGACCCCTTCGTCAATACATTTGTTAAAAATAAAAGCCAAGTAAGGGGCTAGTATATCAATTATTGATTTAATTATGCTTGTTGACATGCCCCAAAGATCTTCTGTTTTTTTAACATTAATTGTTTTAAAAGCTTTAATGATATCTGCACTATTTATATATTTAAAGGAAAAACTTTCATTGCACTTATCAACACTTGACTCCAGAAGGGAGACAGCGATGTTGGGACAAGCACTAAGAGTACTGGTAGTTTCTACGGGTATTCTAGCAAAGAAATCTTCAAAAACTTTAGCGACCTCATTGTCAGATTCAAAAGTTTGATCACCAGTTTTTAAACAGAAGGAATTTATATTGGATTTTGATTTGCCCGTTTCTTTGTTAATAATATTCCAAGTAGCCTTAATTTTATTGTCTACTAATTTAATTTTATTTGCAAAGTACTTGGACTTTGCTAAGATACAGACTTCTCTGAATGTTTGTGAATACTTCTTGACAAATTCAATGAAGTTAGGATCACTAGAAGTAGCTTTCTCTGCATAAAGTTCATATAATTTCCTTCTGCTCTTATATATGCCGGGTGTGGCCCAGTCACTAAATTTCGTACTATCATTACATTTGATGACTTTTTGTTTAAAAGTTTTACTAAATTCAGTTTGAACTATGCTAAATAAATGATTATATAGGTTATTGGCTTCAAAATTTGGTTCTGGTAATGTTTCAATTTTACTTGTGACATTGGTTCTGAATTTTTCAATACAGTGTTTTTTACTGGCCTACACATTATTTCCCTTTTAGGCGGAACATGATGGTGCTCAATGGAGGCTAATTGTCCACTATGGTCGGATTTAATACAATTTAAAATTGATTTTTTAATGACATTACAGTTACAGAAAATATTATCTAAGCAGGTTGCCGATGTGGGTGTGATACGCGTTGGTTCATTAAAAATATGTAGCAAATTAAATGATTTAAATAGGTTTATGAACCTACTCGACAGTTTGGCTATTTTAGGGTCTAAGATGTCGACATTAAAATCGCCGCAAATTGCGACTTTTTTATTCTTCCTACAAGTTATTTTTAAAACTTCCTCCATAGTGGACTCAAACTCAGAGTAATTCGCTTTGGGGGGTCTATATACGCATACTATAATTATTTGATCAAGTTCCACGCACGATAACTCAACGGTTCGTTCAATTGAGAGGGATACTACATCTCTACGCTCTTTACATTGTAAACTATTGTGTAGAATAATAAGTGAACCCCCTCTTATAGTAGATTTCCTACTAAGCGAGCTAACAACTTTATAATTATCTAAACTTAAAAGTAATTCGTGCTTTTTCAACCAATGCTCAGTAACACATAACACATCAATATCTTCAGAGTTTAAGAATAAGCTTATTTCTAAATCTTTGCCAGAAAAGCCTTGCATATTTTGGTGTACAATTCTTAAACACTTTGGCTTTTCTATTGTTAAGTCAGGGCTAGAGGACGCCTCTATTGTCCTAGATGGTAATTTAAATGTGAAACATTATTATTACTTGAACTAAGTAAAATGTTATAATTATTTTTATTTGGAACAGATTCCAAAGTTGAATGACTAATGTCAATAGTTGACTGCTCAATAAAAGCAGTTGTTTTACTAGCCAGATTATTGGCTAAATGTTTAAAATAAAAAGATAGCGATAATGCTATTTGTCTCCTAAAAGAACTAGGCAGATAGAACTTATCTTTTGTCAAGTAAAAACTATTAAATAATTTATTGATGTCAATTATGTGTAGCTGTTCACTATTATGAAATGCTACCGTATTCAATGTTACGTTCAACTGATACCTAAAGTTATTTTCCATTTGTGACACACTTTTGCAATAAGGGAATGTGAACAAAATCACTTTTTTTACTTTTAAAGACATTAAGGAATTACAATAAGCTATCAGTTGGTGTTTGTTCACATTACCCCTATTTCCTATCAAAATTATCAAATTAGTGTTTTTATTAAATGTTTTTTTAACAATAATTCTCATCAAGTCATCCAAAGTTGACCCAGGCATACAATAATTAATTATGTTTTCCTTGGTGTGTTTTTGAATTAATTGGCCTAAATTCTTACCCATCTCATCGCAGAACATAATTGTTTCACAACAGTTTTTATCAGAAGATCGATTATTTTTTGTTGAGTTTTTCAAATCGTTACAAGTGTATGAGACCTCTGGTTCTGGTTCACATACTGAGTGGGTAGTTAAGTTAGTTGGGTTATTATCAGAAACTTTAAGCTCACACACTGAGTGGGTAGGTAAGTGCTCTGGGGCATCCTGGACAACTGCATCACACTGCTGTCTTACAACAACAGTATTTTGGTTAAAACAGCTACAATTCTGTTTTTTGCCAAGGGATTCGAACCGGTCTGTATTATAGTTACACATGTCAATCATGTCATTTGCAGCTAGCTTTTGGTAATTTAGCTGTTTGCGAGAAAAATCACTTAAATTATTGTACATTTCCCTGAGTGAAAGTTCCAAATTATCAATTTTTTCACTTAATTGATTATTTACCTTTTCACATTCTTTACTGTTATTACATGATGCCCTATTAATTACATCTAATTGCCCTAATAATTGCTTACGCTCTTTCCTCAGCTTTGAAAATTGGCTATAATAATTTTGTCTTTTTATCAACCTTTGAGTTTTCTTAATATATCTATTTAAGCGGATATATTTTTTGATTTTCTTTCCACTATTAAGTTGACAATTATTTCTAATGACAACAGATTTGTCATTATAGTTATTACATGCCAAGGTTGAATTGTCATAATATATTGCAGAATCACATTGATGTAACTCGCTAAACAGGCTTTGAGAATGCTTCTCTTCTACAAAAGTTTTATTTTCTTTTTCTAACTCTAAAATGGTCTTTTGAGCAAGAGACAAACTAATTTCAAGGTCGGTAATGCGACTCAATGCCTGTTCATGAGTGTAGTGACATTCTCTAAATTTTTCTATATACAATTGCATCTGGTTGTATTTATCTACAATCTCAGAATACTTTGTATGAACTTCAGCAAGCTCATTCTTGAGGTCAGTGTTCCGGGATATGGTCTTAAGAATCTCGCGTTCACTGTCTTCACGTTCCAGCAATAAGGTGTCATTTAGCTCTTTGGCTGCCTTCAAATCCTCTAGTGCCATTTTGAGTTTGATCTCCACATCCTTTGCAGTTGCCTTACGGGTCATCATGTTGTTATTGAGCTAGATGGAACTTGCAATCCGCAATCACTGCAAGTATACAATAAGTGATCAATAATCAAATATTATTACAAGTTGTCAGTGTGATTCCTATGTTACAAAAAAAGAAATAAAAAAAAAAAAACTAAGTTAAGCAAAGTGATAAAATGATAAAATGATAAAATGATAATTTATTCGCAAAAAACATGGTAAAAATAGGTGGTCACAACATTGGAGCGTACAAACATGTTTTACCAGACTGGCATGCAAATATTATATTGATTTAGTTAAGTTATTACAGTATTAATTAAAAATCGAGTTCATTTCATTACTAGAATGATCATGTCAAATAAAATAATTAAAATTAAGTTCAGAAAATAACCATTGCTCATAATATGGATTACAAAAATTAAATATTTATCACATCATATTGGTCACATAACATCCTTAAAAAAAATCAATTCTTCATCGATAAAAATTCTGATACACTATAAAAACTGTGGTCTATTAGAAAATGTCTTAGTCTTGTCCTAAATATAGCTAAAGATGGTGACTGTTTGACATCAACAGGTAATTTATTAAACAGCTTCATTGTCATTACTAGGCAGCTTTTAGAATACATTGCTGTTCTTGGATAATGAGCCAATACCAATCTATTTATATTTCTACTTGCACGTGGATACACTTCCTTTGCAGTTTTATAAAGATGCATATGCTGTCTAACAAAAGTACACGATTCAAAAATGTATAGACATGGAAGGGTAAATATTTTCAATTCTTTAAAGTGCGGTTTACATGATTCAAACGGTTTAATTCCCACTATTGCGCGTATACATTTCTTTTGGGCTATAAATGACCTATTAATGTCTGTAGAGTTTCCCCATAGGATCAACCCATACCTCAACACAGATGCTACATAAGCATGGTAAGCTGTAAGAGCCGCTTCCAAAGAGACTGTTTGCCGCAATCGTCTGAGAACAAACACAAAACTGTTGATCCTATTATTCACCTTATTAACCTGCTCTTTCCAATTAAGGTGTTCATCAATTATTATACCAAGGAAAGAGGCTTTTTCATTTCTTTTTATTAGTTCATTTTGATATCTGATTGATAACTTTCGTTCATCTTTTCTGTAATGTTTTCTGAATATCAAATAATTCGTCTTAGAAGCATTTAGCATCAGATTGTTTTGGCGAAGCCAGGCAGCAACACGTGATACTGAGTCATTTATTTCATATTCTAGGTTCTGGTTCTTGTTTGAAGTTACAATGACTGAAATATCGTCTGCAAATAGTACAGTCTTATGTGGTGTCACACTCGGTATGTCATTAATATAAAATAGAAAAAGAAGGGGACCTAGTACGCTCCCTTGTGGAACGCCATACCTATTCATGAGATAATTAGATTCATAAGTAGTAAGAATACCTTTTTCATTAATATTGTTAATTTGAACACATTGTGTTCGGTCTATCAAATAGGATCTGATCCAATCTAGAGGTGGCCCTCTGATTCCATTTTCTTCTAATTTTCTCAATAAAATAGGATGGGAAACAAAATCGAACGCCTTCGTCATGTCAAAAAGAAGAACACTTGTTTCGTTGTTAATATCTAAGTTTTTTATCACATTACTGATAAGATTATACATGGCTAAAGTAGTTGACTTCCCTTTCTGAAACCCATTCTGTTCGTCCTTAATAATTTTAAATTTATCACTAAATTCGACTAGTCTTTTATGAAAACACCTGTAACGGTTGCTAAAAACCTACTACTTATAATTAATAATTACTGTCGAACTATTCTTAAAAATTCATTACATCACTTCACCTGTGGAATGTGGGAAGTTCTGACCTCTGCCTTATTCCAAATCGCGACTCGGAACGCGGCCGTAGTGTCACACGGTGACAGATGATGTCATTGTTAATAATGACATCCACCTTCGTTATGTCAAGCTCGACCAATAGGATAAGACCGGGACTTCTAGATGATTCTCGCTGTTTTGAGGTGCTTCTCGATATTTATCTTGCTATAAATACGAACGATTCGCAAAAATCCTTTTCTTCTTTTCAAAACATTCGTAACCTCAACAAGTTACATTAATTTCATTTCATTCTTTGTGTTGTGCAACCCCGTTTCTAGGGTGAGTGTAGCTATAATACGTTCGTTTTGCATTTCAATTCCTTATAAATTTTTATAGTGAATTCTCATATTAAATACCTTAATCAAATATCTAATAGTTTTTCTCATATTAATATCTAATGGTTTAATCAGTGTGATTTTTGTGCTAAATTCTTATCGAGTGTAAACGATTCATATCAATGTGCAGCAATATTTTGTGGAAAGTGATATGCAGAACGAAATCCTTGTTTACAGTAAACTCAGAAGGCAGATAATAGTATTTTGTATGAGCTACTAAATAGCTTGTGAATAAATACTATAACCAACATTAATTTAATTTCTATCTTGCAATGAAATGATTTCGTTTTATAACCTACGACGCTGCCAATGGGTGAATCCCGATCTTAATGTTTATTTTATAATATTCTAAATTGCCTTTCAAAATTAAGCATTAAATTATTATTCCCTTTTATTAAAATATACCTTTCTACTAATAAAATTATTCTTTTCAAACATGTTAATAGGGTGAAGTGCTCGAATGCTCACCATAAGTAATATTATAGTCAAATTAGTTAGTTTGATCAAATTGACCAAAATAATCATTTTGATTATTACGGTCAATAACTTTTTTTGAGACTTTTCAATTGTAGCCATCTGCCCTAGCACCTATTTAGCAGCGGTCAGAATTAGTGAACACCTGTTCATACCTTTTTTTGTAACATTCCAGGGTCGTACCTACGGGCAGGAGTTCCCCTACCGGACCCTCTCCTGCGCCGCCTACTACTACACCTCCGGGCACCTACCTGCCCGAGTCACCACCTGCTGCTTCCGGCCTACCCCGGAGCAACTCCCACGCCGAGCCTGCGCACCCGCTTTTCTCCGAGCACACCCTCCTACTGAGGCTGGACCAACCGCTCCCTCAGCGAACGTAGCGCTCGTGCCGCGCATGCGCTTCTGCCTCTTCTAGGCAAAATATAAGCTAAGTGCTTTTTATGCTACAAGGCGACTACCACGAAACGAGATCCGTGTACCCCCCTTGAGACCTTTTTTTTCAATATATCTTGGTAAATTGTAACATTGACGTTTCATTTACCACCTTCTGCGCACTGGTCGTGCTTCACACTTCCAGCTGTGGCAGTGGCAATAATTATTCAATTTAAAATCTTTGATATGCCAAGAACCCAGATTTTTCCCTTTCATATCGACAAGTTCGTAGACCAAGGGCGACAATTTAGATTTTATACGACATTTAATATATTTAGGAGCAAGTTTTTTAGAAAATTTCTTATCTTTGTCGCTTTGATAATAAGTTTTTCGCCAGACAATATCATCTACGTTGAATTCGAACTTTTTACGACGAAGATTATAAGGACCACAATTACGAGCATGCGATTTTATAAGAGAACTTTGCACTTGATCAAAAATTTTCCTAAGTTTCCCAGTATTTTCAGCATATTCATCCCTAGGTGAGAAGATAATGTCGTTTAGATCGACATCAAGATAATGAGATCCACAAGAGACTAATTCCCTCCCGAAGACCAGAAACGATGGGGTATAACCCGTGACTTCACTTACAGCAGAGTTGAGAGCGAATTGTATTTTAGGGATATTAAGATCCCAAGTTCTGTGATCTTCATCAATAAAGGTCGAAACAGCCGTCATAATGGTCTTGTTGTAACGCTCGACTGTATTTACCTGTGGAGTGTATTTAGGCGTAAAATGCACTTTCGGTATTTTATATTGAGCGAACATATGCTGTAGTTTCTGACTAACGAACTGTTTACCATTGTCCATCAGAACGGTGCTAGGAATGCCATGTACAAGAAAGACTTTCTCCTCAATAATATTAGTTATAATTTCAGCAGTTGCACGACGTATAGGAAATAATAGAGAGTATTTAGAAAAACAGCAAGTGACAACCAGGAGCATAGTATTTTGCTTCCTACTTGGAGGTAGTGAACCGACCAAATCAATACTAATCATTTGGAAGGGCCTAGAGCATTCTTTAGGTCGACCCATAAGTCCTAAGATAGGATGATTAGCATGTTTGTGCGAGTTACAAGCATCACAATTATTTACGAAATTAGCAACATCCTTATGTAAGCCGGGCCAAAAATAATTTAAAGAAATACGTTTAAAGGTTTTAAAAATTCCCAAATGTCCTGAAGTAGGATTTGAGTGGTTAGCAACAATAATATCAAGTCTGGAATCGTTAGGGACAACTTCCTTCCATTCGAATTCCCTAGCTAGAGGGTTTAAGGATTTCATGTGACGATATAATTTATTGTTAGTGATTTTGTAATTAGGAAAGGAAGTAGGAGAGGATTGGCAACCATTAAAGATCTCCAAATACCATGGATCTGTTACAGGTGAACAAGATTGGTTGGCACTGTCTATAGCTGCTACAGGTAAGGCACGAGATAGAGAATCTGGCACAACGTTGTCCTTGCCACATGTGTATATGATATCGAAGTTGAAGGCCGATAGACGTATTCCCCACCTAGCAAGGCGACCTGTAGGGTTATTCATGTTAAGATACCATTTTAAAGATGAATGGTCAGTATAAACAAAAAATTTTCTACCGTTATCCAAGTAACACCGCCAGTGTTCAATAGCAACAAGTACCGCGAGAGCTTCGCGCTCTGTAGCGCCGTAATTACGTTGTTGGGCTGATAAGGATTTACTCATATAGGCTATAACCCGCTCTTCGCCGTTTTGAATCTGAGAGAGCACAGCACCTAACCCGTAGTCGCTAGCGTCGGTGCGAACTTGGAAAGGTTCAGAATAATCAGGACAAGATAAGATAGGAGGTGACGTCAGACACTCCTTCAGTTTAACAAAAGCGGCCTCTGCTTCTTCTGTCCAAGCAAAGGGAGGCGCCGATTTACCTTGAGAAGTTAGTTTGTTCAATGGTGCAGCCAAGGAACTAAAATTAGGGATAAAACGACGATACCAAGAAGCAGTGCCCAAGAAACGACGAACTTCCTTCCTATTAGTAGGGGAAGGATAATTTACAATAACATCCACCTTTTCAGGATCAGCATGGAGACCATTTGAATCAACGACGTAGCCCAAATACTTAAGCCTTTCTCTGAAAAATTGACACTTTTCGAAGTTAATTGTTAAGTTGGCGAATTTCAATTTTTCTAGAACCCGCGTAAGAAGCGACATATGTTCTTCGAAGGTGTTTGACACTATAATTACGTCATCGACAAAAACGTAGACCTTATTTTCAAATTCAGGACCGTAAAAGAGCAAATCTACTAGTCTTTGCTGAGTAGCAGGTGCATTAGTTAAGCCAAACGGCATAGACTTAAATTGGAAGGTCCCCCTAGAGGGAATATAGAACGCAGTCTTGCATCTGTCTTCAGGTTTTATTAAAACTTGCCAGAACGATTTAGAAAGATCAATACTAGATAGATATTTAGCATCTCTAAGATTGTCTAGGATCTCCGAGATATAGGGTAAGCTATAGGCATCTTTACGAGTGACAGCGTTTAGTTTTCTGCTGTCCAAACAAAACCTAAATTCACCGTTCTTCTTAGGAGCCAGAAGAACCGGATTCGACCAAGGGCTCTCACACGGTTCCACAACGTCATCCTTTATCATCTCCTCCAGCTGTTCGGAGAGAATTTGTTGTTTATGAGGAGACATTCGGTAGTATCTCTGTCTAATAGGAGCAGCGTCACCAGTATCGATAGTGTGAGTGATCAAGGAGGTACGACCCAAACCGCATTCCTCATACGAAATACCGCGGAAATCAGAGATTATATTATCAGCAGTTTTCTTTTGGTCATCTGAAAGTTGAGCGTACGGACAAATATGTTTAGATTCGTCAAGAGCGATGTTCGAAATATTTGCCTCCTGAGACCCATCAAGTACAAGGCTATCAAGTTCACTGGGAAATAACCCAAAAGTCCTCCAGAAATCCATTCCTAGAATAAGATTATTTAGTATTTCCGGCACAACGAAGAGTTTAATATTGTGAGTTTTATTATTAAAGGAGAGAGGTAAAATGAAATATTTAGAAGAACAAAACTTCTGACCGCCAGCTGCAGAAAGCTGTAACGGATCACAAGAGTAACATTTATAGTTTAGTTTTAAAAAATAGTCATGAGAATTATTTCCTAATAATGTTATGCCGGAACCAGTATCTAAAAGACCAACAATTTTTTTGTCACCAACAGACACATTAATATAAGGTCGAGAAAAATTAGTTTCAGAATCCAGGATTGGAGACACAGATTGGCTCGATGAAAATTTAGAAATAAAGGTAAGCCAATCCTTCCATTCAGTCTCATTACAACGGCTAGAAAATCTCGTGTGCTGAGATTCACTAGTTCTCCAATCCTGACTAACTAGTTTTTTGGATTACATTTAGTGCAATCAGGAGTACGAACACCTTTATTCCCACACTTAAAACATACAATAATGCGTGGCTGAGTACATGTTTTTAAACTGTGCGTATTATTACGACATCTGGGACAATAAACGTTATCCGTAGCTACGGCCGAAACAAAAGTTTTATTATTAACTGAACTTCCAGAGCTAGCAGAAGCACTGGATTTGCCACGATATGCAAATTCAGGAGCTAGGGTTGAAGAATTTGGAGCAGAAGGCTCATGAAATTTGGAAAATTGAGATTTTATTTTTTCAAAGTTTTGGCAAGCTGCCTTAAGTGCTTCTATAGTTAAAATTGGCCATGCTGAAGCCAATGCATTCGCATAGCAAGGACGCACGTTATGCGACAATATTTCCAGTTTTTCGTCCTCAGGCAAGGGTTTGGTAAGTCGTGAGAACATGCCATCCATTATGGACAGGTAAATACAAATAGATTCACCCTCACCTTGAGTACGAGACCGAATTTCAGATAAAAACTGATAGTCAAAGTCGTGTAAACTAAAATCGGCCTTCAACAATTCCGCTAATTGGGACCAATTATGAACTTTGGGTTTAACACCACGAAACCAATGCAGGGCATCGTCTGTAAAAATCTCATAACCAAAAGATAACACTTTATCGTAGCTGATACCTCTTGATTCTACAAATTCATCCACTTTTTGAATGAAGGATCGGACACAAGACTTCCCGCTAAATTTAATTTTGGAAAAATCAGGTACGGTATTACGATCAACAACTAAATTAATAACTGATTTTTCCAATTCACCGATGTTTGCACTTATACTAGATTTCGCCTCATCAACCGGTGTCAACGACTTAATCTCTTTCGTTTGGAACTCAAACATAGATTGACAATCCGACAGAAGAACCAGCAAGGAATCATCATCAACCTCGATTCTATTCAACCTATGGTATATATGATTTAGCAAAACTTCAGTTCTTAAGAATAAGTTTTTTTCAAATTTAGATTTTAAAGATTTTAAATTTTTAAAAGATTTTTCAAGAGAGGCCTTAACACCCTCAATATCCTCAGATGGAGGCAAGTGTGAAGTTAAAATATTTTCAGAAGGAAGATCTTTAGATAGTTTAACAATCTGTTTTCGCAATTCTTGAACCGAATCAGCTGGGGTTTGACCACGCAAGGCCACTTCGTATTCAAGTTCTGACTTTTGAAGCGAAAGAAAATTTACTGAACGTTCAACCATGATTACGATAGTTAAAAAAAATTAAAGTAAAACGAGACCAAACTAAGGTGAGTGTAGCGTGAGCCTAATCAATTGCAGCACAATAAAAAAATATTTAAGTGGGTAGCTACAAAAAAATAAGGTTAAAATTTAAAAAAAATCAAAAAAATTCGTGAAACAACGTTAAAAAATTTAAATAAGCACTAAAGCGCAGTAGCAAAAGTACTTGTACGTTTTAATAGATAACAACGGCTTAGTGACCGTTAGTTACACAGTAAAGGTAGGTAGGTACCCACCTAAAACACAAAAAAATCAAAATTTAGTAAAAATAAAAAGGCGAGAACCACTGAGCGAAAGATCTTGAGCGAGTTGGGCGCCACTGCCACAGCTGGAAGTGTGAAGCACGACCAGTGCGCAGAAGGTGGTAAATGAAACGTCAATGTTACAATTTACCAAGATATATTGAAAAAAAAGGTCTCAAGGGGGGTACACGGATCTCGTTTCGTGGTAGTCGCCTTGTAGCATAAAAAGCACTTAGCTTATATTTTGCCTAGAAGAGGCAGAAGCGCATGCGCGGCACGAGCGCTACGTTCGCTGAGGGAGCGGTTGGTCCAGCCTCAGTAGGAGGGTGTGCTCGGAGAAAAGCGGGTGCGCAGGCTCGGCGTGGGAGTTGCTCCGGGGTAGGCCGGAAGCAGCAGGTGGTGACTCGGGCAGGTAGGTGCCCGGAGGTGTAGTAGTAGGCGGCGCAGGAGAGGGTCCGGTAGGGGAACTCCTGCCCGTAGGTACGACCCTGGAATGTTACACAAAAGGTATGAACAGGTGTTCACTAATTCTGACCGCTGCTAAATAGGTGCTAGGGCAGATGGCTACAATTGAAAAGTCTCAAAAAAAGTTATTGACCGTAATAATCAAAATGATTATTTTGGTCAATTTGATCAAACTAACTAATTTGACTATAATATTACTTATGGTGAGCATTCGAGCACTTCACCCTATTAACATGTTTGAAAAGAATAATTTTATTAGTAGAAAGGTATATTTTAATAAAAGGGAATAATAATTTAATGCTTAATTTTGAAAGGCAATTTAGAATATTATAAAATAAACATTAAGATCGGGATTCACCCATTGGCAGCGTCGTAGGTTATAAAACGAAATCATTTCATTGCAAGATAGAAATTAAATTAATGTTGGTTATAGTATTTATTCACAAGCTATTTAGTAGCTCATACAAAATACTATTATCTGCCTTCTGAGTTTACTGTAAACAAGGATTTCGTTCTGCATATCACTTTCCACAAAATATTGCTGCACATTGATATGAATCGTTTACACTCGATAAGAATTTAGCACAAAAATCACACTGATTAAACCATTAGATATTAATATGAGAAAAACTATTAGATATTTGATTAAGGTATTTAATATGAGAATTCACTATAAAAACTTATCTCTAAACTTATCACTAAATTCGACTAGTCTTTTATGAAAACACCTTTCAAATATTTTTGAGAAAATTGAGATTAGTGTCACTGGTCTGTAATTTTCCATTAATTTTCTATTCCCTTTTTTGTATAAAGGTTTTACGATAGATAGCTTTAAAACCTCTGGAAATACTCCTTTTTCCATGGACAAATTGATCAAATGAGATAGAATCGGAGCAATTTCTGACGCACAGGCTTTAAGTACCATCGTAGAAACCTCATCATAACCTTCAGATTTTGTATCTTTTAGGGATTTTATTGTTTTATAGACTTCATCAGTAGATGTAGGTTTTAAAAATAATGAACTACCATTTTTATTGATATTAGTATTATATTTGACATACTCGCTATCATTAGTGACTGATTTATTTGTCATTTTTATAAAATAATTGTTGAAATTTGAAGCTATATTTTTACTATCTGTAATGATTTGGTTTTCATGATTGATTTCGTCTATATATTTAGTATCTTGTTGGACGCTACTTGTTTCTTTAATTACTTGCCATGATGCTTTACAAACATTTTTACTCTTGCTAATAAATTTGGTGTTAGATAATATTTGAGCGTTTCGAATACATTTTTTCAGTGTTTTAGAATATGTTAAATATTTATTTTTACCTGTTCTTGTTTTTTTTTTGTAGTAGCTATAACGTAGATTTCGTTTCGTAGTACAACTAATTCTAATACCTTTGGATATCCATTTTATTTTTTTCTTCCCGTTATTAATTTTTGTTTTTATTTTAGGAAAACTTATTTTATAAAGTGTGGTAAACAGCTCATGGAATAATGTAAATGCCTTATTTGGGTCAGGTTCATTAAGCGTTTCATCAAATGACAATTATTTAAGTAGGTTTCTAAATAGATTGATGTTTTGAGTACTATAATTTCTTCTGAAATAAGTTATTGACTGGTGTGTGTTATTTTTATTATTGACAGGAAAGCTAAGTAATTGTGCTGTTTCGTGATCTGAAATATCAAGTGGAATAACCTCTCCAATACCTGACTCAATATTACTAAGAATATGGTCTATACAGCTTAATTTTCTTGTTGGTTCATTTATATGCAGTATAAGATTGTAGTTTTTTGCTAGATCAATTAGATCTTTTGTAGTGTTGTTAGAAGTAAGAGTGTTTATATTAAAGTCTCCTGCAACTATAATTTTGTTTTTCGGATTTTTGCTTATTTCATGAAGAACTAGGTCTAATTTTTTTATGAAAATACTAACATCAGAATCAGGTGTTCTATAAATACATAAAATAACCAAGTGCTGGTTTGGTATGACCACTCCGCAACATTCGAAAGATTTAGATACTGAATATTGTTTTAACCACCCTAATTCGTCATACCTCATGTTTTTTTCCAGTAAGATACAGACGCCTCCTCTTTGTTTACTCCTACAAAAAGATGAAGTCAACTGGTATCCATGAATTTTAATATTCGTTTCATTCCCGGATTTTATAAAAATTTCGGTTAGGCATAAAACATTTGGTTCCCTTCCTTTCTCTTGAAGTTCAGTTAATGACAGTTCCAGTAATTCTTTTTTAGCTAAGACACTTGCTATATTTTGGTGTAGAATACGAAAATAATGACCAATATAATTAATATTATTATTTACGAAAGGAATGTTGAGTAGCGTTATTCGTCAATGTAGGTTTCTTAATTCTATTAAAATAAAATGGTATTGTACCTTTTTTTGCTGCTGGATTTCCAATTGGCTCCTTTTTTTTTAAATTATTAAAATAATAAGGGATCGTACCTTTTTTGAAGCTACGAGTACTAGTTGCCTGCTTCTGTGGTGGCTGTGTGACGCTAGTTTTGTGCTTGTTCTCAAAGCCCTGTAGCATATTTTTAAGGTGATGATTACTTTCAATATAATGACACATTTTAAAATTTTGACTAATTAATTTAAATTGATAATTAAGTATATCGCTGTTGAAGTGAGGGTTATTTGCAATTTTTAGAATGAAAATATGGTTATTGTGAAACTTTTTTAAAAGAAAATGTAGCTCTAAAATTACTTTGTACGGATTGGAGTCATTTTCACCAATACTAATTATGAGTTTATCACTAGGATCGACGTATAATTTGCTGCAATCTTTTAGTATTTCCTCCGACGATGCATATGGTTTCGTGCTAGCCGTGACATTAGAGGATATGGGGTTCCGTCCTTGAGTTAATCTTGAAGCGAGGCCTACGCAATTTTGGCCTCCAAATATCCATATCGATGGTTTAATTTTTTCATTGTTTTTCTTAATTAAAGTTGGTTTTTTCTCTGTTTCTTTCTCACGGTTACAACTATTTCCATTTGTTTGTGTTTGTGGCGTTTGTTTCAAAATTGTTTCCTGCTCATTTAACATCAAACATGTTTTACTATTTTTCTCTTCGGTTTGTGTCAAAATCACATCGTTTGAAGTAATATTATGCAATTCTTTCTTTTTGGAGGTTTTAGGTGTTTTCCCTGAGAAAGTTTCCGGGCTCTTGCACACGTCTTTTAATAAAAATATTTGCCTTTTTAGCTGTTCTATTTCTTTCTTTAAGCACCCGTTTTCTAACATTATATTATCTATTTCATTATCTCTTATTTCTAGTTGTAGTTTCAAGTTTGTTATTTCTTCTCTTAGGTCGTTTGAACTTTGGTTAATATGTGTAGAAATGTCTAAACTTTTCGTACTATATTCTGATTCTAGGGAGTTGTTTAACGATTCCGTAGATTGTGATTTAAACAGTTGTCTAGGTCGCCGCGGTCGTGCGTTTACATTAATTGATGTGTCCATTTCTTAAAGTCGTTTTCTATTTAATATTTGTAAATTAATCTTCCTACTATATTTTCAATCTTCCAGTTAGTTTTTGTGATGAATGATGAAAAAATACAAAGCTCAAAATAAATCACCGCTGCGTGGTTCGAACCGTGGATTCTTGGCTTGAGACGTTGTCTTCTTACCGATCGGCTACGAACTCATTAGATAAAGCGACCAAATAATCGTTCCTATTCTTGCAAATGGATAACGTTCTGCAGTGCGAGTATGATACAAACCATCGAAATGTATACATAGAAACGACATTACGGCTCCGATTTTTGCTCCACGCGTTGAGGGCAACTGCCCTCAACTCATTTAGTCACTCGCCAACGCTCACCGCGAACGCACGGTGTAATTGTTCCGATAAAAATGCCGTCCTGGGTGTTAAAGACGTGAAAAAATCACTCCACTGTGAAGCAAAAAGATAGTGGAGTGACTTACCATCGGTAAGTAAACAAAACATCAACATAAACCAACCAAAACTAATTTTTATACATTATTTCTACTGACCCGACATTTTGTATGAAAATCATAGATTATGAAAAGTGAACCATTACAGATTGTATACGTAGGTACAAAACTAGGATAGGTGAACTAGCACAGTTTTACAATTTAAGTATATTATTCTATTACCGTTACGAACCGCCTATGATGTAGGTGGGACGACACCGTCACCACCGCCCGTGTAGGTAGGTACTTAACTTCGGTGTCAGTCAAAAATATTCCAGGGGCTTGTCAAAAAAAAAAAAGTGATTATTGATCTTAAATCCCTGCTATATTTTGCTGTCGAGGCACATCCGTGCACAGAACAACTGTGCTCCATTGCCGCAATTACTCATCCCGCTCGAGTGCCGGGGCAGGCGAGGCAGACAGCGAGTTCGAATGTATACATTACCCCAGCACGAATATATCGTGATAAAAAAAACGCACGTAAAAGTGCTCGATAGAGTAATTGTCTATGAGAAAGGAGAGTGGGAAAATTTGTACGGGAAGTGGTCTATGAACCAATAGCGACACTTTTGTTGTATTTATGTACGGATACCTCAACTACACCCTTGTGCAAAGCGGCATCAAAATCTGACTCGGCAGTATAGAGAAAAAAAAAAATTAACACATATGTTTCTGTTACATTTTTTGTTTGTGAAATGCTTAATTCAGCTATTTTAGACTGTAGTATACCTACATCAGTAGTAAGTTTTGGCATCGTCGGTGGTATAGTGGTTAAGGCCGTTGACTACCATTTGGGTAGGCGCTGTGCCGGCCGGTTCAATCCCCGCTACGTACCAACACAGAATACATAATAGTACAAGTGTACCAATGAGTTTTTGATATTAGAATTCATTAGTAAGTTTATTCAACGCATTTGCGGTGAATGACAACAGCTGCTACATAGGTAATACCTATAACATTGGATGGGCAACTATTATACCAAGTAGGTAACTATGTGACTGATTGAAGCTGCTCAACATGGTATTTTTGTCATCTTGATCAGGATAATAGTCAAGTGACCTTTCTTAAATAAAATATATGCCAAAGGACATCATCCAATTTGGTCCAAATGTGAAAGTGCCGGCCAAAAACGGTGATTTATTCTGATAGATTTTGTCCACCTAAGCATTTTTTATTATGGCACCGAAGCTGTAGCACCGCTATACTTGATTTTAAATAAGTTTAAAAAGTCTGTTTTTTCATACATTTTGGCACAAATGTAAAAAAATCGGCCAAAAAGCATATTCTGATAGATTTTGTCCGCCTAAGCATTTCTTATAATGGCACCGAAGCTGTAGCACCGCTGTACTTAATTTTAATGGAGTTCAAAAAGTCTGTCTTTTCATACATTTTGACACAAATGTGAAGCGGTGCTATAGCTTCGGTGCCATAATAAAAAATGCTTAGATGGACAAAATCTATCAGAATAAAGCACTTTGGTCTTTTGGCCGGCACTTTCATATTTGGACCAAAAATGTATAAAACGTGGATTATACATTTCCTTTTAAATATTTTGTGTGGCCTAAGTAGCAATTTGGTCACACGTTCTCAAAAACTAGTTACTCAATTTGTATTTTAAAGTCACCCATTTTCAACATTTGTAGTCGCCCTCAGTTCGTCGCCCACTTCGTATTTCAGTACGCTATTTTCAGTATTGTTGATACCCAAAATGGGAAAAAAATCTAATCGTTGACACCAAATGAATGTTATTAGTGCGGGTACTAAATGCCCATCCTCCTTTTTTACTTTTATTTTTCGAGTAAGTATTAACATGCACCTATTACCTAATTAAATTGGGTTTTACTATAATTTTATGCAATATTATTAAACAAGTAGGTATATCCTAATCATTATGAAGAATGTGTCGCATCTGTGTGCATGCTACTTTTTCTTTGACAACTCACGCTCGCACTGCGCGTTGCTTAGCCGCCATCTTTGCAATTGCTGCGACAATTTGTGCCGTAAATCTGTCCTTTCTATACGTAGTAATACATTTCGATGGATAGATACAAACAAAGTTTGTTCCTCCACCTTCACAACAAAATAAATTATGCGTACTTTTAATTATATCACTGTATTTTCCACTTTTATTGCAATATATGCTGCACTAAGTACGCATATTTGTTTTTACTAGTATTTAGTGACGGGATTTATTAAAGTTTTACGACTGAATCCCTGTTTTGTTTACACTTTTGTATCACTGTTTTTTCCACTTATTGCACAATATTTTTGGAAGATAATATTTGCACTTGTTACTTAGGTCTTGCTTTTCTAGATATTTACTTTTTCGATGTGAATTAACATAGGTTACTATTTTAAATGGATAAAAAATACGGAGCTGTTGTTGTTAGTTAGGAACCAAGATGGCCGAATCGAGGTGAGGGCAGTAAATTATAACATATGTTTATTATTTATAATAGATTTGATGTGCAATTGTAGCAAAGGTTTATCTATTACTAGGTATCAACTTTGACTATAAAAGCAAGGTCAAACCTTTCTTTTTAATGTATAAGTCAGTCAGTTCCTATGAATTTAGTAAACAAATGTAGGTACCTATCTATACTTAAACTATACTTATATGAAGTTAAAACTGAGTGACTGATAGTCTAGAATGAAAATTAATTAATACCTGAACAATATTATACCTATATAACTAAGTTATATTGTAAGAAAAGGAGCAGAATGGTTGCCCAAAATTATTGTTTAAAAGTGAAGTAGATCTGACGTGTTTATGTACAAATATAATGCTTGTGAAGTGTAACAGTATATCGAATGTCTGTGACAATAGTAGCCACCGTCTACATTACTTCCACGAATTGTCAAGTAAAGAGAGGTTATAACTGTGCCAGATTGTATTGAGTTGTGACGTTACTCACTATTAGTGAGTTTTGTACAAGTGGAATGGTCAATGTATTAGTTTAAATTGGGAAACAATCCGCCACTGTGGTTTTAGGTAGGTATAAGCAAATTCAATTCAGTCACAAAGTTTTGACTTGATATTTTCCCATATAACCTATACCAATGGGTACCTATTCATAACTAAAATTAAGGAATAAAAGTACTCCCCCGGTTTAATATGCAGCAGATCACAAATTGTCGTTTCTTCTACGAAGTTTATTCGCTTTTTATATCTTCTCCAGTGACATTTGGATGCCGCCCCGCCGTTACAAATTTGAGATCACTTGTTTTTCAATTTATACCACACCGATTGTACTTATAACACTTTTCACGACTATTTATACAGTAAAGAACAATTTAAGCACTACTTATTAAAGAAATTGCTAAGTTTAAACAATTTAATTAAATTAAAATATCAACTGAGATGAGACATATTTCTTAACAAAACGTCTTAATTTGGGGAACCAGAAATGAAGTTTTATTTTCTCGAGGGTCTTCTCTAAGGCGAAATGACCTATGTCATCATGATTTTGTTTTACTACTTGCCACCGGACGCCCTTAGGCACAACCCACCGATCACCTTCAGGGGTGATGCGAAATAATTTACCGTTTTTTAATTTGTAGTTATTTTTAATATCAGTAACATCATCCAAATTTGCGTCATTTAAAATGCCAATAATTCTTTGAATTTCGGAATCAGCGTTTTGGACAGTCGTAATCCAATCAGATTGCATTACGTTGTGAACAGAATATTCAATTTGTTGTTCTGTAGGTGGATTGCGGCTAAGAGCGTCAACGTGGTTCATGGATACCCCAGCCCTATATTCTATACTAAAATCAAATTCTTGCATAAACGTCCACATATCGCGTTTTGAAAATGTAGCGCGTAACGAGTTGCAATCAGTAATCACTTTAAAGTTAATGCCTACAAGGTAAACCCGGAATTTTTGAAAAGAAGCAACTACAGCCAGTGTCTCTAAGTCATAGGAAGAATAGTTTTGTTCTTCTGGTGTAGTTTGCCTACTAAAATAAGCAATTGGTCTTAATTTATTATTATCATCCTTTTGTAGTAAAATACCAGCGATACCTATTTTGCATGCATCGGTGTGGAGTTCAGTTTCAGCTTTAGGGTCATACAAAGCTAATATAGGTTTCTGAACCAATTTATCTTTTAAAGTTTTGAAAGCATTTTGCTGATCCTGTCCCCACACCCATGCTGCATCCTTTCTAAGAAGTTGAGTGAGTGGTTTTGCAATTATGGAAAAATCTTGAACAAAGCGTCGAAAATAACTGGCTAACCCTAAGAATTGCCGAACCTGGTGCTGATTTGTTGGTGGGGAAAAGTTTTCAACTGCTGAGATTTTTTTTGACCCTGGCTTTATACCATCTCCCGAAACCTCAAAACCTAAATAATCTACGGATCTTCCAAAGAAGACACATTTTTCCATCTTTAAAGTAAGGCATGCATTAGACAAAAGTTGTAATACGATTTCAAGACGTTCTAAACCCTCTGAAATATCTGTTGATGGTATAATAATATCGTCTAAATATGCTAGAGCCTCTTTATAACGAAGACTACCTAGAACCTGGTGCATTATTCTTTGAAAAGTGGCTGGGGCATTAGCGAGACCGAAGGGCATCCTATTAAATTCAAAATGCCCTTCGGGTGTCACAAATGCAGTTTTATATTTATCCTGTTCAGCAATCGAAACCTGATAGTACCCAGATGCCAAATCAAGGGTTGTGAAGAAATTATTCCCAGAAAGGACATCTAGTTGGTCGTCGATAAGAGGCATTGGGTAGTTTTCTTTCACGGTCTTTTTATTTAATGCACGGTAGTCTATTGTCGCGTAGCGGGTTGCTAAATGAGAAACCACAACTTACGTGTACAATAATTTATTAATGGCTTGAGCATGGGGTCGTGAGTTTAAGGGACCCGACTGGTATTTACTTGCGTGTCCCAACTTATCTTAAGGGGGGCCCTCAGGTGGTAGGTGACCCGATGTGGCGTGGGAAGGTGCAGTGCAGCGTGTGAAGCGCGTCGCAAAATGGCCGCCAGCAGAAAACCAAGTGGCCAAAGTTGGTCGGCCAAAGTTGGTTTGGCCAAAGTTGAATGGGTCAAACTGGATCCCTGAAATTGCCATCAAACTGCATAAGCTTGATGTTAAGCAGCCGCCGATTGCGATAGCCAATTCACCTAAGCCAAGCCAAGAAAAGTTGGGAGAAGAGAAAGTATGCAGTAGGTGAAGTGGCAAATTATTTAATGATCAAACGAACTTACCCTAAGTGAAGTTCGATCTTAATTATCCCGTCTTCATCGAAGAGATTTAATTTGTTACAAAGTAGTAGCTCTGCTATACGCTCGCACTATATCGCACGTCTTCAGCGCTATAGGAAGGAAAAAGAAAGCAATAGCTACCCCCTCTCTGCCTCCGACCAGCGCTGCCCGCCGCCGCGTCAACCTCATTCAGTTTGGAGTAGTAAGTAAATACATTGATATCTCCATCTATTATAGGGATATGGTTGTTAAACAAACAACTCGCAAGGGAGGGTTGGGACTTTAAATCTCTTCGATGAAGACGGGATAATTAAGATCGAACTTCACTTAGGGTAAGTTCGTTTGATCATTAAATTATCCCGTCTTCATCTCCCGAGATTTAATTTGTTACAAAGTAGGATGTTTAGAGAAGATATCAATGTTATTAGAGGAACCCTTGTTTGTTTATATAAATAAACAAGGGTTAAGTGAACACACATTAAATTATTTTAAGGATTAGTTAAATAAGATAAAAATAAATCAGTGCTCCTGCACTGCAACTGCAACATAATAAAAAAATGTTTTATTACAATGTCGGTTCTGCAAAATTAGAGCCCGAATCCTGGAAACTCGCAAATATTGTCGATTGTCCAGTCCAAACAGCAGATTGCGAATAGCATCCACAGAAAATTTGACACACAGACTAGTAAGTGAACAAATTTTTCGTCACGAATGGCAGCAACTTGGCCGCCGCGCTGATGTAACCACATGTTACACAACATGATAAACAGGTAATGAGATTTAAAAAAAAATCGGTGTAACATTCCTCAATTATAAATTTTGTCAATCGGCCGAATGTTTGTGACGAGGCAGCATTGATAAGTTTTTTTTTTGGGGGGGTTTGTATTAGTTCATAAGGGCGATAATATTTAAGATATTTATATTAATAAACACAAATAATTTTATTACAGAAATAAAAACTCAAAGAATGGAAAGTTCAACAAGTTGAGACTTACAGAAGATGTGATTAAACATCTGTCATTTAAATTTTAAATAATAAATTATTTCGCCAAATCTTACTGTGTTACCTCAGATAATATAATACAATACTGAGTTGCTTAATTGAATTAAGTACATGATCTGTATTCATTCACTTGTAGCCAAGGCTAACAAGGTGACCAATGTGTGCTTAATTGTTCAAAATGTAAGTTATTTGGGAGTAAGTTCAACAGGTAAACTTAAACTATTGTAAGATCCAACGGTATCTAACGGTAATGTAATGTAACAAACATATATAAAAAATTTTTTTTTTTTTTTAGGTTACCATTGCCGCTGATATAGATTTAAAATAATTAGGAGATATCTGAGCAATGATTGTTTAGTGGGATTCGTTTAGAAAGCAGTTATTTAGAAAACCTATTAAATCATAAATTTATATAAAATAAGATATTCTTTCTTGGCACTATTTCCAATAAAAATATAGATTTGCTTGCAGTATTATTCAAATAGGCAAGGTATCAATAGACACTTCTAACGCTTGACTAAGGAACTTGTTTTCTAAGGAACGTTTGCCTTATAATATGCAGCCAGAGAAAACTGACAGCGAGGATGATGTTTCTTTCTGCGAACAGATAAAAATAAATTAACGTTTGTTGTGACTATTACCATCGCTATTTCTTTAACAGCAAGTTGATTAAGGTTTCAACGGGGGAATGGAGTTGCCTGCCACAAGTATATTATTATGTTTACTAGGTAGCTTTAATAATATAAGTTTATTTAATGTATTGTGTAATTGCAGAAAATAAAAAACTTTAATTTTTTATTTTATTTCATTGAGAAACCATGGCTGTGATAGCTATTATGTCATTTGGCTTTGTCATGTACAATAAAATAAGTTATATTTTTTTTAAATAAGTAAGGAAAATGAAGCTGGGGAGGCGTTATTACGCCTATTGTTAATCATAACACTGGCATTTCTCGCGAGCAATTTAGCAATTTGATTTAATTGCAAGCAATGAACACCACTAATTCGATTCATTTATGAAATGGCAATGGTGTTATTAATATACAACAAAAACTTCAGTATAGGCACCTGCAGACAGACGGCGTGGTGCGCGTCCCAGCTATATCCAGCACAGCCGCAGTGGTAGGCGCCGCCCATCGGGTCTAGTATACGCACGGCATGCGAAGAATTTTATAACAAAAAAGCAGATCCAGGTCATTAATGAGCAGCAATTATTCCTCGTTAGTGCAAAATCTTATATTGTCTCACTTTGACCGGCTGCTGTGCAGTCTTATTGTCAAAGCAACTGAAAACTTTTATTTTTACTGTATTGAAAACAAAATTGTTAACTGGTGTTTTCCTAGATAATGAGCACTAGTTGTTTCAAGTATTTGGAATGTAGGTAATTAGTAAACGTTATGCTGGAATACTTATATTGACGTTGGGATAGAAATAAAAGATGTACATTGTCTCAATGCCTAAGTTTTATTTACTTCACTGGTTGATCCAAAGTACACAAGGTTTTCCTTCTCTTAGATTATTATGTTAGGTACTTAATTAGTTTTACACATCATCCTAGATATTTAAATTTAAGGTTCTAACTAAAATACAATCAAGCACTATGAGGTGTAGGTATATGAGAAAGGAAACCCTAGTGGAGAATACATCAATATATCAATCTAAGCATTGCAAATGCATAAGCCCAGGCAGGGTCGCTTTATGTTGGTTCGTGATTATGATTAAATCATCCCAATTACTAAAAGAAAATTAATTAAATAATCAGTCTAAATTTTGTATGGAAAACTAACTGGTAGCCCTACAAGAGATCCTAGATTGGTAGCGGCATATCATCCCGAAGGCAGCGGCTGGGAGAGAATTATTATATAAAACGGTCCCAGCGTCTGTCGACTGGATGTGGTGAACTGACCTTCATGGATCCTCGATGGAAACAATGTAACGGCTTCATACCCTGACTTGCTGCGTTATCATCAAAGAATGTGTTCCATCGCAGAAGGTTAGTGATGGAAGGAACTAACCAGATCACCGATATCAAAACCAAAGGTAAGAAATTAAAATAAGGAAAAGACGAAAAAACCCATCTGAAACAATAAACATGTGATGAGTACAATTCACAAATATTTCACTTTCAGATTCAACTTTGGAAATTTCAAAATGTTTGACTTACCGCAGATGCCTTTTGATTTTGAGTATTATATTTTAACAACTCATGGCGGTTCTGCGAACCACTCCACAACCCTGGAAGGAATAGCACGGCACATGTTGAACAACCATCAGAATATTTCGATTTCTCCAAAAAATACAACATGTGGGAAAATGTTTTACTTACCAAAATTAGATATTCAAGGGGAATTCCCTCATTTTAATAAAATGTTAGCCGATGATTACGGCTAATTTTCTTTTCCATGCTCCAGGAGACCATTCTCCCAAAAAAATGAAATCTAAAAATGACCCTGATTAGCCATTTTTCTCTGACAGTTCACCTCCCGACTTTTTTTTTTTTATGTGTAACCACAGACGAGAACTGGGTCTAACTTCAAATATTTTCCTGATTTGTCAGGCTGCTAACGCCATCTCTTGTGAGGCTTGAGAAGTACACTCTTTTCAACCAACGATTTTGAAGAAAATTAATATCTATTTTTATAGAAATGTAACGTTAAAAAATTTGCAACGTTACAATACACCCCCTCCAATGAAAGTTTTGAACGTAGTGAGAAACTACGCTGCCCTCAGCGTCAGTAATTAAAATCCTACCGGAGGAGCGTGCAACCATTGACTGAAAACATGCTAAAACCAAAACCTGTGGAATTGAGACAAAAAAACTTAACCTAAAAATCCGCCTTGGCGTCGCCGGGACTCCGGAGAGACTCCGACACACGAAGATGGCCTACGGTATGGCGGGTAAACAACAGCTTACCATAAAAACACCATAGCCATAAATCCAAAATAATCACCAAAACCAGACCGCGGCATGGTGGGTAAAAAAAAATACCGTCAAAGTCACCTGTTGGTCAATGGTTGGTTGTAGTAGAAACAAGCTAAAGAAATATGTAAAAATTAACAAGTATATTTCAAAAACAAAAAAGTTACTAAATAAGCAGAAACACTTTTTCAAAAATATTAGTCACATTAGAGAGCGTAGACAACTAATTGAAAAGCTGGATACATGTCAAATTATAATCAATGAGAATAGACTGACATATGAAAATAACATTGCTATGTTAAATACTAAAATTCACTCATTACAGGAGTCATTATCCAGGATGACCCAAAATTATGACCGTTCCAAAAAAGAGATAGGGGAATATATACTGGCACTTAAATGTTTATCCACCCCCTCTCTGTCAGAAAACCATTCAACCCATAATGATAGCTCCTTAGCGTCAGGCTTAGATGCTCGGGACCATTTACAAGACCAAACAGTGTATGAGCCCTTAATCTCAGAACATGTAAATATTTTAGCAAGCACAAGTGAAAATAATTCCTTTACCACTAACAAATGTTCAAACATTATGTTGTGTGATGAAATTGGAAAAGATTTAGGCTACTTATTCAATAATCAATTGGGAGAAAAAGTTTTAAATTATTGTATACCGGGTGCGACCCTACATGACATTATGAGAAAAGTAATAACTCTAAACTTAAATGAAAATACCAATTTAATTATATTAGTTGGTCAAAGAGGTAATGTAAACAAGAAGGATCTCATTTCATACTACAATAAGTTATGCAGTTTAAATATAAATAAATTTGTATTGTTTACACTACCTTACAGTGCTAGCTTGCCACAGGAAGAAAATAATATCAGATATAATTTAAATTTAACACTAAGCAATATGACTTATTATAATAGTCAGAGATGTCACATAATAGACATAAATAAATTAATATTTAATTTTAAATTGACAAAAGATAAATATTATCTTACAAATTATTTTAAAAGACAAGTAGCTTTAGCGCTATCATTTTATTTTAAACATTTAGCCAAGAACTTGGCTATCACTTCTGCTTCTATTGAGCAGAATAGTTTTGACATTTTAAATGTGACCTTGGAATCCGTTCCAAGTAATAATAATACAATTTTTACTCCTGCTCCTATTGAGCAAAAAATTGTTGACATTAAAAATAACACTTTGGCATTTGTCCCAAGTAATTCTTTTATTAGTAATTTAAATTACATAATAAGACAATAGAGGAAGTCTCTAGCCGTGTAATGACTAAGGAAAAGCCTAAATATTTAACTATAGTTCACCAAAACATTCAGGGCTTTTCTGGCAAAGAATTAGAATTAGAACTTTTTTTAACTGAAAAAAATGTTAATATTTTATGTGTCACTGAGCACTGGCTTAAGGAATATGAATTAATTACAGGATTTCAATGTTATAAAATTGCTAGTTCATTCAGTAGGAAATCCACCACTAGAGGGGGATCTTTAATAATTTTGCAAAACAATATGAATTTTAAGGAACGAAAAGATGTGATATCCCTCTCTATTGAACAACACGTTGAACTGTCATGTGTGGAATTAGATCAGTTGATAATGATTTGTGTGTATCGCCCACCAACTGGTAACTACCCTCAATTTGAGTCCGCTATGGAGGACGCTCTAAAATTAGTCATCAAAAAGAATAAAAAAATTGTGGTGTGCGGTGATTTTAACGTAGACATCTTAAAGCCGTCCTCAATTGCAAGTAGGTTTCTGAATTTGTTTAAATCCTTCAATTTAGCAAACACCTTTTGTGAACCTACAAGAATCACTGCTACATCTAAAACTTGCCTAGACAATATTTTTAGCAATTGTAATGTACTTGATAAAGAAATAATAAATTGTATTCGTTCTGACCATAGCGGACAAATAGCTTCCCTTGAGCACCATCATGTTCCTCATCAGTGTAATATAATTTGCAGACCTCTAACTAAAAATAAATTGGAAAATTTTCATAATAATGTCACTGCCAAAACTCTTTGCTTACCTAGTAATGATAATCCCAATACTCATTATGATGATTTATTTAATTTAATTAAAGTAGAATTTGATAAAACATTTAAGCAAAGATCTATTAAATCCAAAGACTTTAAAAAGAAATTTAGTGATTGGGCAACACCAGGCATATATGTTAGCAGAAATAAGTTGTTTGAATTATATGGTCAGAAAACAATTTCAAATGATCCCGAATTTCATGAATACGTAAGAAACTATTCAAAAATGTTTAATAAAGTATGTACTTTAGCAAAAGCAAAATGTATATCTTCAATAATTCATCAGTCAGATAATAAAATAAGAGCCACTTGGAATATTATAAATAAAGAGACTGGGAAAACTAAAAATAATGACCGTGAATACTCATTAGTATCAGACAATAAAATTATTGAGTCAGATGAAGGAGTGGCAACAATTTTTCAAGATTTCTTTTCTAATATACCTATTGCAACTACCAATAATTTAAATTCATCTCCAAAAATTGCTGTCTCCCTCTTGGAATCATGTGTTGATAAGTGCAATAATGTATTTAAATTTAGACATATCAATAGTGATACCATTCTTAAAACATTTAATTCAATAAATATAAAAAAGACTGAAGATCTCTGGGGCATTTCAACTCACATAATTAAGTCTATAATAACTACTATTGCTCCCCATCTTGCTTTTATTTTCAATAAGTGTGTTGATGAAGGGATATTTCCAGACTTAATGAAATATAGTAAAATCATCCCTCTTTTTAAATCTGGGGACAAAAGCGATCCCGCTAACTTTAGACCCATTTCCATTTTGCCAGCACTAAGCAAAATTTTTGAAAAGATCATTTATGATCAATTATTAGCACATTTTCTTATCAACAAACTACTTCACGAGAAACAATTTGGTTTTACTCGTGGTAGATGCACAACTGATGCTGGAATTGCACTTCTCAAACACGTCTTTGAAGCATGGGAGAGTAAACAAGATGCAATTGGTATATTTTGTGATCTCTCTAAAGCATTTGATTGTGTCAGTCACAGTACTTTATTAGATAAATTGGAACATTATGGTGTATCAAAAAATGCAGTAAGCCTTATGCAATCGTATCTGTCGGCGAGAACCCAAAAAGTTGTTGTAAATAAAACAGAATCCTATGAAGCACCTATTACTATGGGCGTGCCGCAGGGATCGATATTGGGTCCATTGCTTTTTCTTATTTATATTAATGACCTTCCTTACTATACTAAAAACTTATGTGAAATAGTACTGTTTGCTGATGATACTTCTTTAATTTTTAAAGTTGATAGAGGATGTAACTGCAGTGACGATGTAAACAGCACTCTTTCCAAGGTGATGCATTGGTTTACTATTAATAATCTGAAGCTTAACTCTAGTAAAACTAAATGTGTAAAATTTTCACTTCCTAATGTGAGGCAGGTTCATATGACTATACATGTAAATGGCGAAGCAGTCGAATTTGTTGACTCAACAAAATTTTTAGGTATTACTATAGACTCGCGGTTGCAATGGGACCCTCATATCGATATCCTGTCAAGCAGACTTAGCTCTGCTGCCTTTGCAGTTAAGAAAATAAGGCTTCTGACCGACATTGAAACAGCAAGATTGGTTTACTTCAGTTATTTTCATAGTATTATGACCTACGGTTTGTTGTTGTGGGGCTCAGCTGCTAATATTAATAACATATTCATCTTACAAAAAAGGGCAGTGCGCGCTATATACAACTTACGGTCTAGAGATACTCTTCGTGATCTATTTAAAGAAATTAAAATATTAACGGTAGCTTCCCAATACATCTATGAAAATATAATGTATGTAAAGAAAAATTTAGATAGCTTTGTAAAAAATAGTAATGTTCATAAACTCAATACAAGAAACAAGAACAAACTTGCTGTTCCAAGGCGCAGACTGCATAAAACCGGAAGCTCTTTTTTGTGTAGATGTATTACCTTTTATAATAAGATACCAGAACAAGTCACAGAACTGCCCTTGGAAAAATTTAAAAATACTGTTAAATCCAATTTAATGAGTAAAGGTTATTACACTGTTGACGATTATTTGAAGGATAAAAAGGCATGGGCATAACTTTTGTATTGTTAATTATTACTCTAATACCTCAGTATTGATTAGAACAAGTCCGGAATTCTTTCATAGGTCTAGATAAAAGTCCTTTAATTAAACTCGAATCGTGATTTTCTTTTCTAAGTATAAAATTGTGAGAAGTATCCTACCTACTTAAAAACGTACTTCTGGCTTCCTGACTCGACGACTTAATATGGGTAGCTTTAGTATGTCATGCTCACTTCAAACATTTCTGCGGTGGTGTCGTGTGAGGCGGGTCGTTACGTTCCCTCAAATATGGTTGAGCGAAGCGATGGCTGGTTCATGCGTCATGCTCGTGAACGGGTGCTGCCAGTGGGAATGGGTCTGCTTCTGTCTGCTTGTATTAAGGGCGTCGTATAACTCGTATATAAAAGATCTGTTTTATATTGTCTGTATGTATGGCACTTCTTACTCAAAAAATATAATTCTTAATAGCTTACCTTGTTTTGATTTATTTAATTGCAATATTTTTACTTTCTATAGTCAGTAGTTTAGTGAAAGACCTATGAAAAGCTTTTGGATATAAATTTTCAATTCGATGCCTTAACATAGGTAGTCTTAGTATGTCATGCTCTCTTTAATCATTTCTGCGGTGGTGTCGTATGAGGCGGGTCGTTACGTTCCCTCAAATATGGTTGAGCGAAGAGATGGCTGGTTCATGCGTCATGTTCGGGAACTGGTGCTGCCAGTGGGAATGGGTCTGCTTCTGACTACCTATCTTAATGCATATTGAATTGTATGTTTTTCTTTTATTTTTATCCTAGACTGAATAACAAGTTCAAACTTTGAATTTAGCTTAAAATCTGTAAATTGATTAAGAAATTTGAAACTCATTAAGAAATGAGCTTATTCAATAATGTTATTTATTTGTTAATCTTTGTTAATATAAAGTCTGGAAACGATATACATATTTGTAAATATCGTTCCATCTGATTGATAAAGCTGACAAGTTTTTTGCGCCCATTTTTCTTGTCAGTTAAAAGACGTCATAATGGGTGGTAGGGTAAAAGAATTGACGATTTAAAAATGCTTATTATGTGAGCTTATTTAAATAAAATATATTTCACTTTCACTTTCACTTTCACTTTCACTTTCACCACACCAGTAGCCTTAAGCCAAAACCCATAACCAAAACAAATGTAGGAAAAAATCTATCATAAATAAATACATACCAAAAATATATAAAAAAACAGTATAAATAGATAAATACTCGCATAAATAAATACCAAGTATAAATAAAAATAAATACCAGCACTGCACCACATAAAAAAAAATATTGCAGCACCGATTTTTGTCCAATCGTGCGCATGAAAAAAAACCTACAGAAAGTCAAACCAATACCCCCCATCTTCAGGACTATTCTCAACCCTATCTTACCCCGCTGTCCGGAAATACCCATAACAATTTCATTCTCCTTACATTCATCACCTTGTTTCCCTCAACTACCAAAACTCAATCAAACTCCATCAAACATCCATCATCTGTCCTACTCGGTAGCAACAAGCTTGAAAACTGCCGTTGCCACTATCCTTTTATTCACCCCTGAGTTTTTATTATAGAGGTACTCGAAAAACTCTCTTATTCCTCCACCCCTGAGTTTTTGTATAAAGAGGGTACTCGTAAAACCCCCTATTCCTTAGGACGGACAAGCGGTCACTAAGGGATCGACAACCGTCGTCAGGTAAACCCTCGAGTTGTGATACAAAAGAATCTACAACCGTCTTCGCAGTATAAAAAACCGCTCGAGTTGAGAAACTAAGGCACCAATTTAAGCTAGGCCGGCACCACACAAAACAACAACCGTCTTCGCAGCATAAAGCCCTCGAGTTGTGTAAAAAAAACACGACCATATTCGCAGTGAACTGAAGAATAGGCGTGAAACAGCACAAAATTGACCGTCTTTGGGAAAAATATAAAAAATAGGCCCTCGGGTCAAATACATACTTACATACATTTATATAAGTACATATTATAAAATAAAAATATAAATGTACAAACATACAATACATGTGTACATAAATAATAAAAAAAATATGGGGTACATAAATAAATATTTAGTGCAGTGCCAAAAAAAAAATTCTAAAAAAATAACCTAAGTCAAACCCTAGAGGTTTCACTTCGGCATCGCCGGGTCCCTAAAGAGACACCGACGTACAAAATGTGGCTTACAGCATGGCGGCAATAACAGCCATAACCGTTTAAAAAAATTCCACCAAACAAAAACGAAAAATAAAAAAACGTGTTGCTGCTGGATGAACAGGTAATAGGCGTGCCGTCTGTATCCCGTTTCAGTAACCGTTACTAAACTATGACCGAGAAAAAAAAATTCCCAAAAAAAAAATTTAGTTCCAAAAAACTCGAAGTTCGGTACTACAAATTCTAAAATATTAACAGTCTTTATTTAATTCTCCACTAAAGTTGAACAAAAGAACAAAAAAAAAATGTCCTAAATTTTTTTTCAAACTGATGGTCACCCTAGTTCATGATCAAAATTTTATTTTTACAAGTCGTGGGGACCAATCGGCAAAATACCTTTAAACTGTTTTGTTAACACAAAATTCTTATTGTTAAAATGTATTAATTAACATGTTAAATTCTTTACTTAAAGTTTACATTCTATAAATTTTAACAAAACTTTAACTAATTGTTTTACTGCCTGTACATACAATGTTAACCGACGTTATTACTAAGAACCATCAAATCTTCTATATAAAAGGTACATAAACAAATCACCTTCTAAAAATAGAATAAGTAAATCCTTCTATTTTTATAAAGTATTTCTTAAAAAAAAAAACAACATTATGTTGACTTAAAATTATCAAACATAGTAAGTAATAGTTTGTGTTGACAAATTAGACAAAAGCTAACAAAATGGTTTTAGGTTTGTCGCATTACAAATTGTTCCAAATTTTTTTTTTTGTAATTAGGTAGGTACCAACATAATAAAACAACACAAATGATAGGTACCAAACAAACAAATAACTTAATGCTCACAAACCATGTCTTGTCAAACTTTACCGAACCAAAAATTACAATATTTAAGTCTACGTTCGATATAAACTATTTTAATACCAAATTTTCACTAAAATTAATTGAATTGGGATTAATTTAATCATAATAAAGGGGCGCCATTGAAAACTTTATTTTTACTTTATTGAAATCAAAATTGTTAACTGGTGTTTTCCTAGATAATGAGCACTAGTTGTTTCAAGTATTTGGAATGTAGGTAATTAGTAAACGTTATGCTGGAATACTTATATTGACGTTGGGATAGAAATAAAAGATGTACATTGTCTCAATGCCTAAGTTTTATTTACTTCACTGGTTGATCCAAAGTACACAAGGTTTTCCTTCTCTTAGATTATTATGTTAGGTACTTAATTAGTTTTACACATCATCCTAGATATTTAAATTTAAGGTTCTAACTAAAATACAATCAAGCACTATGAGGTGTAGGTATATGAGAAAGGAAACCCTAGTGGAGAATATATCAATATATCAATCTAAGCATTGCAAATGCATAAGCCCAGGCAGGGTCGCTTTATGTTGGTTCGTGATTATGATTAAATCATCCCAATTACTAAAAGAAAATTAATTAAATAATCAGTCTAAATTTTGTATGGAAAACTAACTGGTAGCCCTACAAGAGATCCTAGATTGGTAGCGGCATATCATCCCGAAGGCAGCGGCTGGGAGAGAATTATTATATAAAACGGTCCCAGCGTCTGTCGACTGGATGTGGTGAACTGACCTTCATGGATCCTCGATGGAAACAATGTAACGGCTTCATACCCTGACTTGCTGCGTTATCATCAAAGAATGTGTTCCATCGCAGAAGGTTAGTGATGGAAGGAACTAACCAGATCACCGATATCAAAACCAAAGGTAAGAAATTAAAATAAGGAAAAGACGAAAAAACCCATCTGAAACAATAAACATGTGATGAGTACAATTCACAAATATTTCACTTTCAGATTCAACTTTGGAAATTTCAAAATGTTTGACTTACCGCAGATGCCTTTTGATTTTGAGTATTATATTTTAACAACTCATGGCGGTTCTGCGAACCACTCCACAACCCTGGAAGGAATAGCACGGCACATGTTGAACAACCATCAGAATATTTCGATTTCTCCAAAAAATACAACATGTGGGAAAATGTTTTACTTACCAAAATTAGATATTCAAGGGGAATTCCCTCATTTTAATAAAATGTTAGCCGATGATTACGGCTAATTTTCTTTTCCATGCTCCAGGAGACCATTCTCCCAAAAAAATGAAATCTAAAAATGACCCTGATTAGCCATTTTTCTCTGACAGTTCACCTCCCGACTTTTTTTTTTTTATGTGTAACCACAGACGAGAACTGGGTCTAACTTCAAATATTTTCCTGATTTGTCAGGCTGCTAACGCCATCTCTTGTGAGGCTTGAGAAGTACACTCTTTTCAACCAACGATTTTGAAGAAAATTAATATCTATTTTTATAGAAATGTAACGTTAAAAAATTTGCAACGTTACACAACGGAGAAAGTATTGAAAACTATTCGTTTATCATATTGATTTAAACGTATCAGGAAAACAAATATTATTTTTCCACCATACAATACAAAGTTGACAAGGTACATAGTACGATATAATACGTAATTATTATATTAATTATTTTAAATAGTTAAACATTAATTCTCAATATGTACAAGCCTTAAGCTTGTCCAATATTAAAATTTTAAGTGTTAAAATAGTAATGCTACCGCAGTACAAACTCCTGTAATAGTTCCCAAGTATCTGACAAAGTGTTAAAGTAGTTGTGTAGTTAGTATAGTAAAATGTATTTTATTTGATTTTAATAACTTCTTCTAAAAATATTTTGTTTGTCCTTATTTGTCAATATACAACTAATTTTAGAAATTCAATACAAGGCCAAAGAATTTACATGTTTGGCTGGGAGTAATGGGACTTTCTTGATAGTTAATGAGGATCTTAAATATTAGAATCATTGTTTTTATAGTTTCTAATACTTGAAAATTTGAGAAATTTTGGTAATTAATACCCAGAGATAAGTGTCATCTTAATAGGACATTGAAGCCTGTAATTAATGGGTTAAAATTATTGGTTTAAAAATCTAGTAAATATGATGATTCTGTGTAGTGCTGTGAAAAAGCCAAAGAATAAGACCCAAAACTCATGAAGTTTATTGACTTAATAACATCCTTACTAATTAAAAATGCAAAAGTCCTTTTGTTTGTTTGTTTGTTACACCCTCACGTCTCAACCACTGAACAGATCATCATGAAATTTTTATACACGTTGTCTGGGTTACAGAGAAAGACATACGGTACCTTTAATCCCGAAAGGAAAATATTGTTCCTGAGGGATAGCAAGAAACATTTCCTTGGCGGCCGCTAGTCTTAAATACTTTTTGCGCTGTGCGTGAAAGCAACCGTTCTCAAGGACTAATAGTTGTGCCATGACATTATCAGGACACATGTTATGAGTTAAGTCGTTCTAGCATTCTCCATAAAATGTTCAGAAAGTACCCACATGTTCTATTTTCTATTGTAAAGAAAATAAAATATATTTGTTTATTTTTTAATTTAACTAACTGAATACTTAGGATTAGTATTGGAAAATAACCTCAAGCACATAACGGTCGTTTGATAGTTTTTACTCGAATCGAGAACGTATTTTAGCTGACCAGCTAAAAATACAGACAAGGTACAGACCTTTTGTTCTGATCCGGTAGCGCGACGGTGCCGACGGTGGTGATCACGGGTAGCCATTGGAGCTGGAAGCTGCAGGTAGGTGCCGCAAGGCTGATGAAACACGTTAAAGTGGCCCTGCTGATTGTTGTCCGTCACCTCGGCTCAACTGCTTGTGTTCCAAGATATGGTTGTGGTTGTTGTGGCAGACCCCGAGTTTAGAGAGAACTGAGCAGTAGGTGTCGTCGCGCTGACGGTCTTTAAAGACACTGTTCGAACGATTTTCAGTAGTGGCATAATTCATGATAATAGCATGATTCATTTTCAACGAATCGGAGATGAATTTGCCGGTAATGTTTTTTTTTTATTTTACTGACCATAAGGGCACCTTTAACACTTGTGGGAGTGCATTTTGATGTTCATCATCATTGCTGATTTTTCTCGTTTTTCTCGAAGGAAAAATAAAAAGGAATCAGAATTTTGTTTTATAATGTTGTTCGAGAAAACCGAAACATTTAAAAGTACTTGTACATACCTGTATCAGTGACAACAATTTTGATGTTTCACGAAAAAGATTATTAGGCCTTCATTTTTGATAGCAAATATCTTATTAATATTTGTAAAATAACAGTTAATATCTCGTATTAACACATAGAAGTATCTCGTATTGACTTAAAGTAAATTATCTGCAGTTTACGTCAGCAAATCTAGGTATATATGTTTTATAAAATTACGGCTAATATCTCGTATTAGCTCATAATAGTACTTATCACTGGTCAATATCACGTATTGACTCGGAAAAAATATCTCATAAAAGCAAGTATGTCGTATTGACTCAAAGCAAATATTTTGCAGTTAACACCAGCAAATCTATTCATATTTTATAAAATATGAAGCGGTTAATAATGATTAAACAAACTTACCTGTAAGTTGAGTTCAATCATAATATACGAAGGATTCGTTATTAAGACATTAACTCACAAAAGCAGGTCGTATCGACTCGAGGCAAGTATTCGGCAGTTTATTGTAAAATGATGGTTAATATCTCGTATTAACGCATAAAAGTATCACTGGTCAATATCTCGTATTGACTCGGGAAAAAAATTCACTGGCCAATATCACGTATTGGCTCGGGAAAAATGTACCATTGGTCAATATCTCGTATTGACTCGAGGCAAATATAAGGCAGCTTGCCTTTGTGAATAACTTGCATACTTTTCATCACTAAGAAAAAAGATAAATTGTGAGTCTACCTTCAACATTCGTATCACTTGCATAGTGACGGTATTTTACCGTTTTTCACGAATTAATTCACGTTTATAATTTCACTGATTTTAAGACTATAGTTTAAAAAAAAAAGTAATATTTTTGTGATGACCGACGTGCGTCTTGCGCGCGCGCGCAACAAAGAATGAGGTTGACGCGGCGGCGGGCAGCGCTGGTCGGAGGCAGAGAGGGGGTAGCTATTGCTTTCTTTTTCCTTCCTATAGCGCTGAAGACGTGCGATATAGTGCGAGCGTATAGCAGAGCTACTACTTTGTAACAAATTAAATCTCGGAAGATGAAGACGGGATAATCGCAATCAGAGCGGAGTGTACAAATACTAAAACAAATTAAATTGTGCAGAAAAGCATTGCGCTAATTGCTTACAAAAGGATTAATATTAAAAAAATGAAATAACATTGAATAAAATTGTAAAATTAATAAAATTAAAATGGGAGGGTATGAAGTGAATGATTTTGCAAATTTGATTTCGTCGTTATGGAATTTAAAAGATCACACCGAGATTATTACACACAGGAATGCATAATCATCAGCGTGCACTAAATTTTACATGAAACACAATTATTTTAAAACATAATACCAAAATTACTAACTAATACCTACTACAAAGCGATGTTCAACACTTACCCTTTCGGGGATTGCACTGAATTTATATTTTGAACAGACAAAGTGACAAAAACACAATTTTAATCACTAAGGTGATATTATCATATGGTTAAATAAAATAATTCCCAACGGCGACTATGAAGACGAAATAAGTTCGTGTCGTCGTCCGCGGGAGCTCAGGAAGCGGTGTGTCAATGACGCAGCAAACCAATGCATCGCGAAATTAGTACGAGCTGCGCAGTCTGTTGCGCACACGCATTGTCTTATTCGCAATCACTGCCTTCACATCGATACGCGATACAAAGGAAGGTTAGGGTACCGTTCGCGAAGTGGTAAAATGTTTAAATAAATAATACGTTCGATTTGCATTTTAATGTGCAATATTATTTTAATTGTAGTTATTAGTTTAGTGTTATATTAAGTTAGAAATAAGGTTAGTTTAGCTATTTAAAAAAATGCTTTTATTTATTTTATTTTAATAAAATGGAGATTTTATGTTGAATTTGAATTAACAATTAACATATAACGTTACACTATACAAAGACGATAGTCACCCGTCTTTTTTTTCACAAGCACTACGGGGCTAGAATATGAAGAAGTAGATGGTCTGATGATGTCATTCTCGAGAAGATCCTTGACCATATCCCTAACTATTTCCTTTTCTTTTATTGCTAGCCTATATGGTCTATATACAACGGGTTCATTGTCTTCTAAGCTGATTGACATCTTGGAAACTTGACAGTTTCCTAATTCGGACATTGAAAAAGCAAAACAACTACGAAATTTATTGAGGAGTAACACTAGCAGAAACTTTGTCTATACTTTCATCAAGGTTTAATTCAGACAATGTAATAGGCCTAGGTTGATTTTGATGGTTTCGAGTCGATACACGGAGCACATCCCTTTGAGTTTCCTCATACGCTATTCTACCACGTGCAATTAAATAATCTTTATTGACTAAGAATGTTTTTGAGTTAAGTACATTAATAGCAATTTCACCCTCACCAGTGTCATTAAATTGATAAATACCTGTAAGAACATAATGATATATACCCCCTTTAGTTCTTAAGCCACCATCAACAAATAGCACCCCAGTAAATTTCGGGTCAGTATATACTTTCACTATAGTGAAGCCGGATATTGTGACAGACTCTAAACAGTGCAAATTTGTTTTACTATTAGGTATTATATCTGTAAAGTTATGTAAGATATCTAATCGATCACTAGTTTTATGTATTAAAATATGTGATTGTTCAGTAAATGTCTGACCTATCATCAAAGGCATTTTCATAGAATCATCTGGAACTAAGAACAGCTCCGTGCATGCCCCCACCCCATCAATCTCAATATATACACTAATTCTGCCCAAAACGTTTACAAAAGAATTACCAAATCCTTTTAAAATCGGCAAATTATCTAGTTCAACGTCTTTAATCCCTAACTTAGAAAGGTAAGATTCTTTTAACATGGAACATTCACTACCTAGGTCTACAAACGAGTCTATGGGAATTTTGTTAACTAATGCGGTTTTTAGAAACTTCTGCCCTGAGTCAGAATCTAAACTAACTCTATTTACGGATTTTTCAGTGGTGAGTATGTTAAAGAAGCATTTTTCTGTTTCATGCATGACCTATTCTAAAACATTTAGTGCACTTTCTGATAGGGAGACTACACTGACTAACCATATGACCTTCACCCTTGCAATTTGCACATCGTATAATTTTTCTCTTAAATGAAGTTGTTTGGGACTGACTGTTAGCCTGAGGATTATCGGAGGTAATTTTAGCTGGAAGAGGCTTTATATTGCGTTTATCTAAATTTACTTTAATATTACGTGAGTTTCTTAAATAAGTCAATAACTTGTCTAAATCATCATATTGTGCTGCTTCAGCGCCTAGCCTAACAGCGCGATCATCAATTCCGTGTAGTACGCACTCTACAGCTTTTTTTCCGGTAATAGAACATCTATTTATAAGAGCAATTTTATCGTAAAAGTAATCTTCTAAGGAATCCCCAAATTTAGCGCGCCTAGCTAGCATGTCGCTAAGCATTTGACCGTAGTTTTCATCTGAGGGGAAAGCGGCAAGCAACTTAGATTGCCACTCTTCCCAAGAAAACAGAACCGAAGGGAGTCCCTCGTACCACCTTTTGGCTACCCCCTTTAGCTTAGGTAGAGCGAAATGTACAATTTGTTTATCAGACCACCCATATATAGCGGCACACTCGTTTACTTTGTGTAGCCACATCTTCATGGTCTGTTCTTTACCCGCAGGATCGAACTCGGGTACTGTGTTATTTTGTGGATTTATTTTATATGAGTCAGGAGTAGGGCATGGAATACCGGAATGATTTTCATACCGGTATTGATACCGGTATTGAAATTTCAATTACCGGTATACCGGTATTTTTTCGGTATTTTTTTAAAAACTGCTAGTTACATACTTTTTAAATGATTCTAAGAACGATTAGTAAGTCTTGTTTGTGGAGAGCGATTAAAGCCATTTTCTACGCTATATTTTATGGCATAAACACTCAAACTATTCACCAACTGCCTAGAAACCACAAAATGAGTTATTAAAATAATACCTAGGTAATTAAGAATACAAAAGAAAATACGTTATTTGATTCAATTATTATTGAAATCAACAAATATCAAAATTTCCATAAAGAAGATGGTTGGAGAGTACCACCAGCTTGGGACCCTATAATTACCAACTAAAATCCCATCTCAAATCACACACTGCCGGATCTAAAGATACAGTTTGTTCGTTTTGTAGATCGGGATCAAAAGGGAGGTCGACATAACCTCTCTGAGTATTCTTCCGCCAGTTCTTTCTCTGAGAGGCCTCCTAATTTGTGAACTGGTGGTATATTCAGTAGCTAGATCGTGTTTTCCGGCACAATATTACTCAAGTAAAACATTAGATAATACTTTTTTATTTTGTTCTTTAAAGAACTACAGACCCGTCTCACTTCTGAGTCATGTCCTTACGAATCGTCACGCTCGCAAGTTTGACGACTTCCAAGTTCCAACCCCGAACAAGCCGGGTTTCGAAAAGGCTTTAGCACCATAGTCTAGAGTTCATCATCCTCCTGTCCTTATCCCAATTTATTTGCAGTGCTATGTCTACACCAAGAAGCTTATACCTCCCTCCAATGGAGATTGCACGGCGAGTGTCATAGTGAAGATAGAAAAAATGTCCTTGGGTGACGTGACGGCTTATTGCAACCTCTTTCTTTAGTATTACAACACGTGTTCGTTGTTCGTCGTTCGTTCGTTCGTGAGAAACGAAAACGTATTGTAAAACGAAAAGAAAGAGATAGCAATAAGCCGTGACGTCACTAAAGAGTCTTTTTTCAATCTTCACCATCGAAATGTATGTATAGAATCGACATTCGCAGCCCCGATTTTTGCTCCACGCGTTGAGGGCAACTGCCCTCAACTCATTTAGTCTCTCGCCAACGCTCACCGCGAACGCACGGTGTAATTGTACCGATAAAAATGCCGTCCTGTGTGTTAAAGACGTGCAAAAATCGCTCCATTGCAAAGCAAAAAAATAGTGGAGTGACTTATCATCGGTAAATAAACAAAACATCAACATAAAGCAACGAAAACTAATTTTTATACATTATTTCTACTGACCCGACATTTTGTATGAAAATCATAGATTATGAAAAGTGAACCATACAGATTGTGTACGTAGGTACTAAACTAGGATAGGTGAACTAATAGCACAGTTTTACAATACAAGTATATTATTATATTCCGTTAAGAACTGCCTATGATGTAGGACAACACCGCCGTCACAGTGTAGGTGCTTAACTTACGCTGTCAGGCGAAAAATATGCCCAGGGGCTTGTCAAAAAAGAACAATAAATTAAAAGTGATTATTAATCTTAAACCCCTGCTGTATTTTGTTGTCGAGACACATCCGTGCACAGAACAACTGTGCTCCATTGCCGCAATTACTCATCCCGCTCGAGTGGCAAGGCAAATAGTGAGTTCGAATGTGTACCTACATTACCCCTAGCACGAATATCTATCTAGAAAAAAAACGCGCGTAAAAGTGAGTGCTCAATAGAGTAATTTATTGTCTATGAGAAAGGAGAGTGGGAAAATTTGAATGGGAAGTGGTCCATGAACCAATAGCGACACTGTTGTTGTATTTATGTAGGGATATCTCATCTACACCCTTATGCAAAGCGGCATCATAATCTGACTCGGTAGTTTAGAGAAAGAAAATTCAACACAATATGTTTTTGTTAAATTTTTTGTTTTGACTATTTTAGACTATATTATACCTACATCAGTAGTAAGTTTTGGCGTCGTCAATGGTATAGTGGTTAATGTGTTTTCTCTTTACATATATTTTTAATATATTTATGGTTCCAGCTGAAAACCAGCGTTGTGGAATAGACTTCACAACACAAGCTGAGCCTGGTCAGCCCTTTCGCTCGTCTAATTCTAATCTTTAAGATCTGTATTGAAAACGCCGAATAAATGCTTACTTTCCTTTACTTTACTAATGCCGTTGACTACCATTTGGATAGGCGCTGTGCCGGCCGGTTCGATCCCCACTACGTTTCAATGTGTTTTTGAATTACAAAATTCATTAGTACGGTTATTCAACGCTTTAATTTTGAGGGCGCATTTTCGAGACGCTAGCTAGTGCCTTATCTTCCCTTTTCTTTATTTCAATTTTATAAGATTTCGTTGCAATTACATATAGATTTTTATTTCAATTCGTTTATTTCTTTAATGCTATGATGACAGTGTAATTATTATAAGCAGTAGATAAAGCAGAGTATAATTAAGTAAAATCATATTTGCATTTTTTTAATAATATTAACGTATATGCAATTATTATGATATCAACTAGAACTTGCACTTTGTGAGCTTTCCGCGGTTTCCGGACAGGGATCTGAGTTAGTAAATATTTTTCTATGTTGCCAATTGCCATAGAAATATTTTTCCTAATAAAAAATCTATTCGACGACATCAAATACGGGTACTAAATGCCCATCCTCCTTTTTATTTTTCGAGTAAGTATTAACATGTACCTATTACCTAATTAAATTGCGTTTTTACTATAATTTTATGCTATATTATTAAACAAGTAGGTATATCCTAATCATTATGAAGAATGTGTCGCATCTGTGTGCATGCTACTTTTTCTTTGACAACTCACGCTCGCACTGTCCATGCGTAGCCGCCATCTTTGCAATCGCTGCGACAATTTGTGCCGTAGATCTGTCCATTCTAGTTTACATACATTTCAATGATCTTCACTATGAGACTAGGCGTGCAATCTCCATTGTGGGTATAAGCTTCTTGGTCTACACAAAATAAAATTTTGCGCTCGTAGAACGACCACTATTGGGGTCGGCGCAGCATGTAATACATACTGCATTAGGTTTTGGCAAAGTTTTACGATCGGCCGCCTGCCTGACACCAACCCTCCTTGGGAATGCTGTTGTTGACAGTTTCCTCGCTGCCATTCGAGTGACCCTTTGTGCAATGGTCTGCACCGGGTCCCTAAAAAAACGAAAACCATAGACTAGAGTTCTAGACCACAAATCCAACATCAGCGAGGTGTGAGACAGGGAGACGTTATTTGTCCGAAACTGTTCACAGCTGCGTTGGAGAACATCTTTAAACTCGTAGACTGGAATGGACTTGGTATCAATATTAATGGCCAGTACCTAACACACCTTCGATTTGCCGATGATATTCTATACTTCGTTTAGACCTTGGAAGACCTGAATACAATGCTCGAAGATCTCCGTAGTCAAAGAGTGGGTCTCAGGATGAACATGGATAAGATGAAAATCATGTCGATTGCCCATGTTGTGCCCGCTCCTGTTCATGTTGGGAACACTACACTTAAAGTTGTTGACCATTACGTATACCTAGGACAGGTAATCCAGTTAGGCAAGTCCAACTTCAAGAAAGAATTTCTCGTCGAATCTTACTCGGATGGGCAGCATTCTGGCGGGCAAGCGCGTAAAGGCGTTTTTTCCGGCATATAAAAAAAAGGTCCCAGCATGCATTGGAGAGAGCCATGGCCATGCTCCGCGTTTCCCTGCGTGATCGAATCAGAAATGAGGAGATCAGTAGGAGAGCTAAAGTAACCGACATCGCTCGAAGGATTGCTCAGCTGAAGTGGCAGTGGGCGGGACACATAACGAGAAGAACCGATGGCCGTTGGGGCGGAAAGGTTCTGGAGTGGTGACCGCACATCGGACGACGTTTCCCGACAAGGTGGATCGACGATCTGGTGAAGGTCGCGCAGAACCGATCGTCTTGGAGATCCTTGAGGGAGGCGGAGATCCTTGAATGAGACCAGCAGTGGTCGTCGTGAGATGATTATGAAAACATTAAACGAACAACTAAAAGGAATATCATTTAATACCATCTAGATACTAGCTATATGCTTGCAGTGTTTTGCGTAGTTGATTTAGTGGTGATTTTTCCTATAGTCGTGATTATTCGTGATTCGTTGAGTTTTCATTTCGTAAACTCATCTGCAGTATGAACAACACTGTGAACCATAGAAATTGAACGTTCTGAATAGTCTTTAAACACCCTTGCAAAAATATATAATATTTTTTCGAAATACCGAAATACCGGTATTTTACTCTCAAATACCGGTATCAAAATACCGAAAAAATTTACCGGTATACCGGTATTTCGGTATACCGGTATACCGGTATCCATGCCCTAGTCAGGAGCAATTGATCTAAGAGCGTGCAATAACATGTTCAAAGTATTATTATCTGAATTTACTAAATTAGGTAATGATGAACTAACCTCCTTATCCGTACTGGCACCCGGAATGTGTTGCTCTCCGGAATTCTGTTGTGGACTGTGAGGCTTGGCATGGCTCGCATCATGTCGCTGGCCTGGGCTGCGACGAGATGAGTTGTGCTGCTGGTCGTTGAGGCCACAATCATGTGACCGCCGCGCTTGCTCGGTCGTCCCGCTCCGGGACCGTCGTCGCAGTTGACTTCTTGACCGGCTGCGACAGTGACGAGATGCTTGGGACCGCTCTTGCGACCTCCTTCTTGAGTGTTGGCTGGTTTGGCTTGGAGAATGCCGCAGTGACCGATGCCGCCGTTCTCGAGATCGCTCTCGCGACCTCCTTGATTGGCGGCTGGTTCGGCTTGGAGAGCGCCGCGATGATCGATGCCGTTGTTCTCGAGATCGCTTTCGTGACCTCCTTCTGGATTGACGGCTGGTTCGGTTCGGAGAACGCAACGGCGACCGATGTCGTTGCTCACGAGACCCGGCCCGAAGCGCATCCCTCGGCTGCTGGCTAGCCGACTCTGGTCTTGTTGGACTCAGCAGTAGCCGTTCTGATGCTCGACCTGGTACCCGATGACTTGGAGGATGCTCCGGTTGCTCGCTCGCTACATCGAGAGCTGTTTGGCACGCACTGCCTGGCTCTGGACCAACAGGCAGTACAGGAGACCTTGAAGCTTCCATGTTTATCCTAAAAGGAAAATAAATTACCCAAGTATATGTTTTTTTTTTGTTTCTTTGAATAGTAAAGAAAAGAAAGAAAAAAAAATAGCAGTAAAAAAAAACTGACACATCACATAATAGTACTGCACTGCCAGGATCTTTATCCCACTTCTGACTTGTTAAAGTGACTAGCTTTCAGTGGAAGTGGATGGAAAAATAATAAGAATTATTGTTTACTATTGGATTTATTTAGAATAATCTAGACACTTTTCTGATGTAATTTCTGTATTCTTATTACGTAGCTCAATCATTATAAATCTTATAACTCAATATAAATAGGCAAAGAAAATAACATTAATTAACTTATTGATATACCAAATAGAAGTAATACTTACAAAATCAGCAGTATTGACTATATTACCAATTACCATAGACACACAATCCTGTACCGTTTTGCTGTAGTTGTGCACTGGACGACGTTCGAACAACGAATGACGCTTGGTCGGCCGTATTGCCCCTTTTATAGTGATAGTTGGCGTAAACAACAAGATGGCGTCGATGGCGCGATGGCGTGACCGAGCGTCGTCGTTTCACAACTTTTAAAAGATTATTATAACCTATCGTCGTTTCACGACTTTTAAAAGATTATTAACTATTAATAAATTATTTTAGCATAACAATAGGAAAAAATAGTACTATCATAACAATAAACATTAATAATTTAGTATAGTAGCTAACAATAATAAAATAAATATTTAAGGGGGGCTTCCATACAACAAACGAGATTTTTTTGCCGTTTTTTGGTACGGAACCCTTCGTGCGCGAGTCCGACTCGCACTTGTTGTATAGTTGGCAGCGCACGATGACATACCTACCAACCTAATATTTTTAAACAAATACTAGCTTTTGACCGCGACTTCGTTCGCGTGATTAAGATAGTTTTGCATTTATTTTGAAAGTCGCGGATAGCCAATATACCTAGGTATATTGGCAATCCACGACCACATTTAAATTTTCTCATAAAAATTCAAGTACAAACTGAAACACTCTGTAGCACCCTGTATAACGGGAATTTTCCAAAACCCTACCTTAGTGCTCACCTATACCATGAATGAAAGGTATTTACCCTCCAAAAATGGTGTCTCTACCTTTATACAAACTGGAACACCCCTGTAGCATCCTGTATAACGGGAATTTTCCAAAACCCTTTTCGTAGTGCTCACTTACATTATAAAAAGAATCTACCCTGCAAAAATGGTGTTTCCTTCAGCCCTATACAAATTCTCATTCAAACTTGAACAACCTGTAGCACCCTGTATAACGAAAATTTCACAAACCCTTTCTTAGTGCTTACCTACACCATAAAAGGTATCTACTCTCCAAAAATGGTGTCTCATCTTCAGCCCTATACAAATTCTCATACAAACTCACAGTGTTTGATTTGACTCAAAAAATTTCCCTATGCCGTTTATTGCATAAATCGATCTAGAAATGCATTTTAAAGAACACCCACGTGTCTCCGCTCATCTACATCATGAAAGGTATCTACCCTCAAAAAATGGTGTCTCTACCTTCAGCCGTTAGGGCTCTACGCTTATCCCAACAATGAATCAGTGAATCAGTCAATCAATTTAGAATTTTATATGTATAGATTTTGTCCACTAATGTCTTAGATGTATGAGAGATATAAACTAGTCCAATCTTTGAAGCGCCTAAATAAATTCAATCAATATTTGTCATATTATCTGAATACAGGAACCTATATTTCACACTACGAGATAATAACCCTTTATTGCAGTTCGGTTCGCAAAATCGAGAGGGTCGCATCGTAGCATCGCATCGCAGTGGAGTGGGGAGAGGGAGGGGGTGACTCCCTCCCTCCAGCAGCCAGTGGTGCCGCGACGGCCGGCGGGAGCGGACGTGTCGCGTAGTTCAGTGTAAGTGACCAAAGCCGCGACCTACGTTACCGGTAAGTAATTAATATTTATAACAAATCGAGACAATTCGGTATGTCCAACATGTACAGACCTACTACTACTACTAATTCGGTTAGTGAAAAGTTATTTAAAGTAATACTTTTTCAAATGTGAAGTCATCCGTCCACGGTAATTGCTATGGTATTTTTCCTTACGCATTTTATTTACTAGGAACATTTTATAGAATAATATACTTTTCATTTTAACGTTAAAATATAAATGCCCCTATTTCGAATATTAAATTACACGAAAACCTTAAGCTATTCTTAATGTAATTTTAATCCCGTCTTTGTTTTTCTGAAATGTTACGGAAAGTCAAGAAGATAATTACCTACTGTAGAAAAGGAAGGTAGTGGACCCCCACAGTAAATCCTCAGTTGACGAAACTTTACAGGTATGATAAAGTATCATAAATAAAATATTTTTTTTTAATAATCCAAATCATTTTTTTTTGTTTTTGGATATTTGTACATAGGTTTGTACGTCCTATTCATACTATGTTACATCCCTGCAAAGTTTCATCGAATTTAGGATTTAATGTTGGGGTCTCCATACAAAAGATGGCTTCATTTCCTACACTAAATGTTAAATCGATCGATCTTGATGTCTAAATTATAAAAAAGATCCAGTGTTTTAACTAATGATGCCCACCAGAAAAAAATATCTGTTCTTCACAAAATTTTACAAAAAAACTTGAGTAATATGTTAGTTATGGGGCGTACAATACAACGCTGGAAGAAATTTTCATATTAACAAAATAATTCACATAAATTGATTAATCACAAAACTACTAGAGAGCTATAAATAAGGTTCTTTTATTATAGTTTCAAGTTTATTATTGGTTGGCACAGTATTGAAAAACTACAAAGTTGGAGGTCGTTTTCGGGGTATTTTTATATCGTGAAAAGTTTTGGGACCGATAAACCAAGTGATACTTTTGTAAAGGGAATTAATTAAATGTGTGACTGGAAATAATTAAGAGCGACTGTTAATGGGATACTTAAATACTAAACCTGGCAGCGGTTTATGTTTTAGGCGACAAAATAACTAAACGGGTGACTATACGTGGAAGACAAATAATTTAAGTTAGCAGTGAAAATTCTAAATGAGTGATAAAAATACTAAGTGAGCAACTATTATACCATGTTGGTAACTATATAAATGACTAGCGGCCGCCCACGGTTTCACCTGCGTGGTTCCCGTTCCCGTGGGAATATCGGGATAAAAAGTATTCTATGTTTTAATCTAGGCTATCTAATATCTGTGTGCCAAATTTCAACCAAATCCGTTCAGTAGTTTTTGCGTGATTGAGGAACAAACATCCAAACATCTAAACATCCAAACCCACAAACTTTCACATTTATAATATTAGTAGGATTTAAGGTGCCCAACATGGTATTTTTGTCATCACGATTAGGATAATAGTCACCTTTTTAAATAAAATATATGCCAAATTTCAAATGTTTTGTGTGCCCTAAGGTTGTCGCCCAAATAGTAATTTGAACGACCGTTCTGAATAACCAGTTACTCAATTTCAACATTTGTAGTCGCCCTCAATTCGTCGCCCACTTAGTATTTCAGTACGCTATGTTCAGTATTTTTGATACCCAAAATGGGTATTTATTGTTACCCGTAAAATACTACCCCTGTGTAAAATCGTTGCTCAATTTTATGCGTATTTAACATTACTCCTTATCCAAAACTAGCAGTCGCCCGCGGTTTCACCCGCGTGGTTCCCGTTCCCGTAAGAAGATCGGGATAAAAAGTATTCTATGTTTTAATCTAGGATATATACTATCTGTGTGCCAAATTTCATCCAAATCCGTTCAGAAGTTTTTGCGTGATTGAGGAACAAACATCCAAACATCTAAACATCCAAACCCACAAACTTTCACATTTATAATATTAGTATAGTAGGATGAGCCTAGATTAGAACTTTACCCGTCTGAGTTGCTACGGGTGAGTCGATTTTTTCTAATATTTTTCATTATTTATTCATCTTAATATAAAAATAGCATTGTGAATGCAAAAATCTAAAAGTTTAAAAATTAGAACTTTACGTTACATTACTAGGTATCTCTTTAAACAACACTGATCGATTATTCGAAAAGTCAAATACAGCAATTATACTGAATTGGTCGTTCATTTTTATTTCATTTATGTTGTTTATTTATTCACAAGCATCGCTGGGGTTCGCTATTTTTACAAACACCGGCCGATGTCAAAACACGCGTACCCCTTTTGAGTCCATTCCATGCTTTAATGGCTCCAACAAAAATATTATCTTTCAGTTCAACCTTTACGTTTCAAAATCAGAAAAACAATAATTGAAGGTCATGCGTCGTGTTAGAGAGAAAGGAAATTTGTTTGAAAAACAAACTTGGGCGGGAAAGAATGGAAAAATGGGATTTATTTTGTTAAAAACATGAGATACAATGGCTAATGAACAAAGAAACAATGTAGACATTTCCTCATGCAATTGAGTCATTTCGTCTTACAGCTAAACTAAATATAAATATAAAAGCACTTAACCACTAAGAAGACACATAAGAACGCAGAGCAACTATTCGATTTCCATCAAAAAAAATACATTGAATGAATGATGAAGGACAACCATCAATAAATCCATAGCGTATTGTTGTTAAGGTAACTTGAACTCCATGAGTTGGGTTTCATTAAGAGGGTGGTGTAATTTTACTATTTGTCCTTTAACATGCTTCTTACGAGTGTAGTTTGATAAGTCTATGACTTTGGGAAGAAGAAACACTTTCTTTCGGCATATTTTGAGACACATGAGAATGCTGAGCAACTATTAGACTTCCATAAAAATACCTCCGAATGAATGATGAAGGACAACCATCAGTAAATCCATAGAGTTGTTAACGTAACTTGAGTTCTAAAAGATGAGTTGGGTTGGCTTTCATTAAGAGGGTGGTGTAATATAACTATTTCGGCACATTATGTTTTACACTAGAATCTTTTTGTAGCTCTGCGTACTCAGTTCGACGAAGTTCCTATATCTTAAACCTATAATTTTTCAGGCAAAGATTTTCATAAAGCCAAATGTGGTCATTTGGCTTCATGAAATTTTTTGAATAGATCCTGTAAAAGGCTGTATAAATCAGTTTTTCATCTTTCAAAAATTAAATAGGTGGCTTTTATGTTTGTGGAAAATATCTCCATCAATGCTTTTTAGGTCAATACCTATAAGTATAGTTGGTTGTTTTTTTTAACAACAGGATAGTGGTTAGACTTCATCTCACCTGATGTTTAGTGGTGGATAAGGCCGAAGGTGGAAGCGCACTACACCCGGAATCCTCATCACTGAGGAACTGGCTGTCATACCTCTAACTGCCGGAACACAATTTCTTTATTTTTGTTATGGCGTCAGACGTAGGTAAGATGGTGGTAGCTAGCCAGGTGGTCTTGAAATAAGCCCTACCACCAACCAAACCGAGTACAAATGGTATCCCCCCCTGGGAATCGAACCCGGAACCCCTGCATTTTACACGGGTGGGTAGACCAACCACTAGACCACAGAGGCGGTTAAATTTGTTGTTGTTTTGGAATGTTAATAAATATAGCATTGACAATGCGTAAATCTAAATAAAATAATGAAATGATAGAATATGAATGTGATCAATATTATATTCCCATGAAAATGAACAACTTCTCTCGTTTGCCATCAAATGTATTCAGAAAGTACGATGGTTTATCAGCGCGGTCCGAATAAATAATTCATACAAGTCACCCATTAAAATTGGTTCAGTATCTTGAGCGCTGGTGTTGTGAAACTTGCTCCTCTATTCCGATGCAATTTTAACGGGATTTTTATTGTTACTCGTATCTCCAATTCTAGCTGGTTATTGTATATCTATGACCTAAGTTTTACTATATTTCTAGCATTAAAATAATAGTCATGTTTATGATATTCTATTATTTGGTTTACTGCTTCTCTGTTGATTTTTATTCGTATAAAAAGGTTAGTTTTGCGATGTGCTATGTATTGATCAGATCTTTAATAATAATAATAGACACTTTATTGCACACAAGACAGGAAAAAAATTACAAATAGACACAAAAACAGAAAGAAAGCACACAAAAGGCGGCTTTATTGCTAAATAGCAATCTCTTCCAGGCAACCTTGAGTAGTAAAGAGATAAGAAGAAGAGGATTTAGGGGGAGTGGGTGAAATTATGGAAAGAGATATCAGATATAGATAGATATAAAGAGAGGAATTATGAATAAACTTTAAAGTGAAAGAAAGATCAGGACGTACGATAGTGTATTAGGTAGAGGAGAGGAAATGTCTTCTGACTTGATCGCGAAATGATCTCAGAGTTTGAGTTTTCCTGATACCCTCTGGGAGGGAATTCCACAGCCGTACAGATTGCACAGAGAAGGAATATGAGAGGAAATCAGTTGAATGGCGAGGAATATCAAGAGTAAGGTTAGAAGAAGAGCGCAGTGAGGACAGTGTGGAAGCGGAGCGAAAGCAGAAACATTCTTTAAAATGGACTGGAGAGTAGTTAGATGGAAAAGGATGGAATAAAGAAGCGTAAGAGTATGTAAGTCCCAGTTTATTATGTTTACACTTCCAAGACAATTATTATTGAATCACTATACACCGTAAATTTTTAAGTATATCTAAAAATGAAATGGGATAAAATTAAATGACCACGTTTCTGAATATGAACGTGTAGATAAAAGTTAAAAATTAATAATTTGAAAACAACGGAAAAAATCTTGATTAATCGGCAAACTCAAAAAAATTGCAAGACGTGTTCGTAGATTAATTCTTTCCATTATTTACGTAGGCAAACAAGATAGTCTCTTTTGATTACGCGCGTGTAATTCTATGAATGAGCTCTAAATCCAGCCCCGTTCAAACACAGCGTAGCGTTCAAAAGAAAAGAAAGTTGGCCATTTAAGTGGGGGGACAGAAATCAGTAAAATTTTGGGACAAAAACAAACTTCAATATCTTGGACAATTATTAAATATTGAAACTTTTAACTGTAGACACTCGATTATCATAAGGAAAAGATACACTCATTTAATTTTTAGATATACTTAAAAATTAACCATGTATATTTGCGTGTTTATTATTAGAAATTGCTAGAGACAGTACAAATTATTAATTCTGAAATAAATGTTTAATTACATAAGCGCTCCAGCCGGCAAATTTTTAATTCATATCTCAAACACTGACCGCAAAACATTTCAACTTTCACTAACATAAATCGGAAGTTTTGTTGAATAAATTATTATTAACATACGCGATTTTAACAAGTTCGCATCCCTTCATCCCTTTTACGAATCCCGTTAATTTGCGGCCTCAACTTCGGGATTTACATAATAACACGTCGGACACATTTACATAAAGTGTGGACTGTGGAAGAGTGACACAGAGGAAATGGACAATTTTATGCAAGTTCGAAAGCCGGCGACTGATCTATAACATTTCATCGTAACGTACTCGTATCCTAACGTTACGTTACGACGAAATGTCAGTACTGCGAGCGGCGCGTGCTCCACCCAACTGTCTGTAACTTAACGAATCTCTTTGATTGTTCCGTTACGCTTTAATTTTCGGTCAGTGCAACCCCAAGCGTCCGTCGTCGCGAGCGCATGTAAATCGGACATCGGAGTGTCTAGTTGGTTTTGAATTTTGTCATTGACGGTAGTTATTTTTTAGTTATAATACCTAATTAAGTAAAATCATAGAATCCAGAAACACGACTTCTTTATCCGAGTTATCGATCCAGAGGGCCTAGCCAAAGTAACGTTCGCAAATCTTCGTTATCGCTTCGCTTTCGAAACATGTATGGGATTGACATAAGGTTTCGTTAGAATCGAATTTTAAAACGTCAAATCTATACATGTTTCGAAGCGAAGCGATAGCGAAAATTTGCAAATGTTACTTTGGCTAGGGGGGTTGATATATGTTCCGTTGCGGAGCACAGTCGAGCGCAGTGCTCGCCACAAGCAAGGGTACAGGTTAGTCAGGCAATGCCGTAACGTAACTCGCTCACCTCGAATGTTACGTAATGCTCAGGTCAGTCGCCAGCTGAAGAGATACGCACTCGGCGTATAATAATAGTAGGGCCAAGCTACGGAATACTGAAGTGAAATTGGAGTTAACTAATAGAGTGGTAGTGCATAGTGGAATGCCGTTTAAGATGGTGCAGTTTAGGTTACATCTAAATAACGTCCACTACAGAGGACCACATTTAATTAATTCGAAATATTGTCTCTGCTTTAACTTGGGCAAAAATTATTTCGTATGTCTGGAGGATGTCTGTCGAATGTCTGTCTGTCCGTTTGTTTCCCTCTACAGGTCGCATTTCTTAACCGATTCAGGTGAAATTTTGTGAACAGGTTCTAGTTCAGGTGCTAATTTTTCGACATTTTTCAAAATGGCGGAGGTTTGTAAAAAAACATATTTCAGCCGGTTCGAAAAAATATCAAAAATGTAACAAAACTTTTTTGTAAGTAGTGCAAAGCAAGTTTCGTTTATTTATATTGAAAAAAAAAACTCAATTCGAAAATAATTAAGGTTGTGACTTTGTGGCAGAACCTAGGACTACGTAGATTATTTGTTTTTTAACAACATACCTACAATCTGAGATCTGAGCTACTTTCTAACGCGAGGTTTGCATCAAAAGTGGTGTTATTTTGGTGAAACCTTAATGCTTTTGACTATCCTACGATCGAGCATCACGTTTGTTGTATGGCCCCATTTAAATAATATATTTTTTTCTGTTTTTAGTATTTGTTGTTATAGTGGCAACAGAATTATATTTGACAACATCATTTGACAACATCACATACATTGCTCCAATCCCAAAGTAAGTAGCTATAGCACTTGTGTTATGGAAATCAGAAACAACGGTGGTATGACACACACCCAGACCTGAGACAATATTGAAAAGTTCATTTTCTACATTGACCCAGCCGGGGATCGAACCCGGGACCTCAAGAGATGGTGACGCCTTGAAAACCGGCGTACGAACCACTCGACCACGGAGGTCGTCAAAATACATCATCTGTGAAAATTTCAACTGTCTAGCTATCACGGTTCATGAGATACAGCCTGGTGACAGACAGACAGACGGACAGACGGATCTTTTGATAATTGCATCAAAAGTGGTGTTATTTTGGTGAAACCGTATTGCTTTTGACTATCTATCCTACGAGCGAGCGTGTTAGGTAACGTTGAAATTTTCGACAATATTGTAATGTTTCTCTTTCCAATTTGAAAGTTCGCCTTACAATCTAGTACCCCCCATGCGTCTATTGTGTAGCGACAAACAACGGAAATAATTTAGCGATGAATAAACTTGGTAGGGGAAGTCGTTAAATCGAGATAAGAGTTGAGGTGACTGGCGGTTTGGTGGTGGAGGGTCGAATTGAAAAGCCAATTGGTATTTTTAAATTTTACATTTCAATTTAGATTCTGGTTTACCATTCAATAAAGAAGAGATTTTAATTAGAATAAAACTGAGGGCCTATTCCAAAAAAGCATCGCGACAAGCGTACGATGTTCGTCCTTACTCCGTGGCAGTATTGACTCACGAATAAGGTTCAATATCAAAAAAATAAAACGATGAATTGCGTCCTACTATCGTGATTCTTGTTTGTAATAGGCCCTCTGATTATCTTGTTTAATACAGTTCATTTTATTAGTGTAGGAAATGAAGCGATCTTTTGTATGGAGACCCCAACATTAAATCCTCAGTCGATGAAACTTTGCAGGGATGTAATATAGCACAAACCAAAACCTATGTACAAATATCCAAAAACAAAAAATTAAATGATTAGGATAATTTAAAAAATAAGTTTAATTTATGATACTTTATCCTACTGTAAAGTTTCGTCTACTGAGGATTTACTGTGGGGTCCACTACCTTCCTTTCCTACACTATTATCCCAAGTGTCAGAATCTTTGGCTAAAGAACCATTTTGTGCAAGAAAATTTTGTTTCCAAGGGAAGAAAAAGATTTGATCCATTAAGTAGCTATGATTAATAAAAAATATCGGACTTCACAAGGAATATTATTTCATAAATAACCAAATTTTGAGGAACTGCCAAGGTCTGGCCAAGAAATTGCGGAGGTTAAGCAATGTTCGCAAGGGTCGGTCATGGGATGGGTGACCAAAAAATGTACTATCCCGAGTTCCTCCGTGCTTTGGAAGGCACGTTAAGCCGTTGGCCCCGGCTGCATTTGCAGGCGTTAACACCCACCAATCCGCATTGGGCCCGCGTGGTGGGTTATAGCCCGTCCTCCTTAACCACCCATAAGAAAGGCCTGTGCCCCAGCAGTGGGGACATTAAAAATGGCTGATGGACAAATAACCAAAGGTGAAATGATGATCCGAGATTCTTGACGCGCTTTGGGCCTATGAATCGAAGGTTATTTCTTAATGGTGGTCTATGATTGACGAGCTTCTTTGACATTCATAGTGCTTGTAATAGCCTAGACTTTATAAATGATTTTGATTCAGAATTATTTGGTCAGCTCAGTTTCGGCGATGACACGCAAATTAACCAATATTACCACGTAATGGATTCCGCGCTCCACCGCGACACGCGGTCGGCAACAAAGCGACTCCAAATTGAAACGATAAATCGTATACAACACCCCCCCTTCTCCCCACACCCGCCGAACTTGTCACAACTTGTTATTGGTGTAATTTTTCCCGCGTTTTGTCGAGTTTCCCGCCACTCGATATGCGTGAGTGACGCGCGTAGGGTTACCATAACGGAATTTGAAAAGTCCGGATAATAAGACAGAAACTTTAAACTGTAGTGGCTCTGTGAACTGTAGACCTCGCTTAATCATCTCCGCCGTTTTTAAATTTCGAAAAACTGAATCTCCAAAAATAACTATACCTGTAATTATCGAATCTGCTCACAATTTTTTCCGAGAATCTGTTGAGAAATCCGAACTGTAGATTAGCGTATAGTTGGCAGACTCACCATGGAATTAGAAGGTTTTGACTAGGTCAAAAAATTGTTAATAAATAGTGATAAATAGTGAACTATAGCATATAAATAGTGATACTATGATTCAAAAGATATTTGAGTATCTTGGCGAGGCTGCAAACTTGACGTCAAGTTGGCAGACACCTTAAGAAATACAGTTCGTATCATTATGATTTATATGCCAAAAAATTTTTAGAAAATAGTGAATCGTATACGCAAAATTCCAATAACATTGCTTCAATACAAGCCGAAATATTACGCGGGCTGATTATCTAATTAAAAACCACCTAGCGACTGGTTGCAGTTCACAGATGATCGTGATCCATTGCTACTTCTTTTTGGGTTAAAAAACATAGGTATCAAAGAAAAGTGGCAATGTATGTCAAATGCAACCGGTCGCTAAATAGTTTCTTTTTAGATAATCAGGGTGACGGTCTCTAAGTGGGCTGCCAACTTGACGTTTCAGGCAATAGCGATTCCAGAGAAACGGGTACAAGTTTTAAACAAATAAATATATCAAAAAATTGTTAGTGAAATTGTGATTCCTACTATATAAATAAAACAAGAATTCTTCATTGCTATTTTCTAAAAATCGAATGTTAACTTTTACATAATACTCTGAATAGGATGTCGATCAATATTGAACTTTGCTCTACAGGAATAAGGTTCCAACTTTATTGCAATCATGAGGTGAGTACTATCAAGCAAAAAAGTTAGATTTATATTTTTAGCCATATCCTCGAATTATTATTACACTTGTTTTATTAATTAAATGTTGGTATCAAACAATAACGATATTCATTAATAACAATAATATTCATTACAGTAGCGCCATCTCTCGGAAAAGATTGTCAGATTGTCAATTTCTCAGTTATAATTTAAAGTTAGGTGCCTATATATGTATTAGGTATTATTTTACTTATTTATTTTTGAAATTCAAAAAGGCAAATCATAGCGTGCCAACCACTTTTATTCGTTGCGTCAACTGTCTATTTTTACGAACGGTGGCTTTTGCGCCAACAATAAAGGCAATGATCGACTGTATAAAGACTACTCTTTAGTAGGCTGTGGTCAATACCCTACTCTTAATTCAATATTATTAATTCAGGAGAAACTATTAATAATTTCTACTTATATTACTTCCTACCTACTCACATACCAACTGATACTCATCCTTACTAATATAATATTATAAATGCGAAAGTCCGTTTGTTTGTTTGTTTGTTACGCCTTCACGTCTTAACTACTGAACCGATCATCATGAAATTTTGCATACACGTTGTCAGTGGTACAGAGAAGGACATAGGGTACCTTTCATCCCGAAAAAGAGTATTGTTTCCGAGGGATAGCAAAAACTCTTTCCACGCTGACGAAGTCGCGGGTGGCCGCTAGTTTTACTATAAATCGTTAAATTATAACTGAGAAATTGACAATCTTTTCCGAGAGATGGCGCTATTGCTATGATTGTTATTAATGAATATCGTTATTGTTTGATACCAACACTTAATTAATAAAACAAGTGTAATAATACTTGGAGGACATGGCTAAAAATATAAATCTCACTTTTTTGCTTGATAGTACTCACCTCACGATTGCAATAAAGTTGGAACCTTATTCCTGAAGAGCAAAGTTCAATATTGATCGACATTCTATTCAGAGTATTACGTAAAAGTTAACATTCGATTTTTAGAAAATAGCAATGAAGAATTCTTGTTTTATTTATATCGTAGGAATCACAATTTCACTAACAATTTTTTGATATATTTATTTGTTTAAAACTTGTACCCGTTTCTCTGGAATCGCTATAGCCTTAAACGTCAAGTTGGCAGCCCACTTAGAGACCGTAATATCTCGGCTTGTATTGAAGCAATGTTATTGAAATTTCGCGTATACGATTCACTATTTTCTAACAATTTTTTTGGCATATAAATCATAATGATACGAACTGTATTTCTTAAGGTGTCTGCCAACTTGACGTCAAGTTTGCAGCCTCACCAAGATACTCAAATATCTTTTGAATCATAGTATCACTAATTATATGCTACAGTTCACTATTTATCACTATTTATTAACAATTTTTTGACCTAGTCAAAACCTTCTAATTCCATGGTGAGTCTGCCAACTATACGCTAATAACTGTAGAGGAGAACAGACGGACAGCCGGACAGCGAGACTGCGGGACGGACATACTGAAGCATTTTTGCACAAGCTGAAGCAGATACATTAAGACGAGTGATTAAATAAATAATCAAACATTGTTTTGAAATGCCTTCTTTAAGAATTAAGAAAGAAGCCCCAAATATTCTAGCAATAAAAGTTAAAAATAACACCAGCCCCTTAGCATGACCGACGAAACACGATTGCGTGATATAACGTTTTATGGAAACAAACTGTCAATTTTTTTTTACAGTTACACGTGATACATCACTATATCATATCGTGTTTCAGTGGACATGCTAGGGGGGCAGGACAAGGTCCGTACAGAGGCCCAAAATTCAAGGCATGTCTGGATATATCTAAGTGTGTGGTAAACCTACACGGAAAGATGTTTTTGGTCGTGATCGGGAGATGTGAGAACACGTGTCGTCTTTGATATTTGGAGGTGCTTATCACGTTTTCTAATGCATTCAGTGCGAAAAATTCAACTACCATTATGTATACAACCGTGCTACAAAAAAAAACTCCTAACCACCATAGATCTATGCTAACCACAGAATAAATAACGGAACAACTTTTACTATCTATGGGACCAACTCTGATATTGCGTTAAAAAGCAGCTGTTTCATACAAAAATTGATAACAAAAATATCATTATGATACAGTTGAATTTTTTTCGCGATTTCAAGAGTTGATCCGAAAGTATAAGTTGTTCAGTTTGATGGTCCACTTTCCACGTTGTATATATTTTTTTCTACTTCGTATAATAGCACCGTACAGCCGCCATGTTGGTTTTTTAACGCCACTTACAAAAGAATACTTGGACCATCGAGATAAACTTGGGCTATCAAGATAAATCTAACGATACAGACAGATTGAGGTAATAAAGAATATTACATACAAACATACAAGATACTTACGCTCGAAAAACATAACCCTCTTGCAGTCGGGTAAAAAAAAAGCAGTCACTTAGCAAAATATTTTCTCAAGTAAAGCTCCGTGCGACATCTGCAGATTATTATGTCATTAGCAAGATTTTTATTTCTAGCATTCGAAGAACTTATGAGGGCTTTTGTGACATTAAAAAAAAAGGTAACTATTTGCTTCACTAGATGGCGTTGATGGAAAGAGAAATGTCAAAATTGGCTTTTAGAAATAAACGGCCTGTACCAAAGACGAAAGTAAAGCTGCGATTACATACGCCGATTTAGCATCCTAGTTAGGAACCAATTTCGGGCTGAGGGTTGCCAACTCTCCCGGAATTCCGGGATTCTCCCGGAATTTTGAGAGAGTTTGATTCCCATAATTCATAAAATGATTGATTTCCATTAATTTTTTGTTCACCTCCCGGATTTCTGATCGACACAGTTGGCAACCCTGCCACCCGTACTTTACAATAAAATATTGTATAATAAGTTCGATTTTAAAATTGAATTTACACTCTAACGGAAAAGTAAACATTGTTTAAGATTGGATATGAGAATTGAAAATAAAAAATCATAAAAAATGTTGACCTGTCTGTTATTTGTGGAAATTCACTGTTAAAATTGAACTTATTTATAAGGGTGGCAACTCTAAATTGGTTCCTAACTAGGATGCTAGATCGGGATATGTAATCGTGGTTTAAGCGCTCGCTGGCTGACATCTGCCCAAAGAGAAACATTTTAGGGTTACATCTCTGTCTGCTCACCTGAGTACTCTTCGAAGCTTAGTAAAAAAAATGCAATGACACATACATTTTTATCAACGCCATCTATCGAGCCTACAGTTTTTTGTCATAGTGAAAAAGCCCTCATTGCATATTGCATAGCTCTTTCAGTCAGTTGTTTTCGTAAAAATAAGCGCGTCCAAGTTATTTCGATCTCGTGAGTTTCGATTCAAAGTGATCGCGGGGAGAATATTAAATTTTCTAAGTCAGAAATATCTCTCCTGTAAAGTTTATTTTCGTGAATTGAATTTTCCGAAGTTAAATTATCTGAACATTAGGTACATTACGACGGATGCGAAACCGTATCGCGAGCACTTTACGTCAATTAGTGATTATGCTCTTTCATAATTATTATACCTACTTGAAATAATATGATTTAAGGTGACTGCTTAAAATTCTATCTTTTACTTTTTTATACATACCGTATGATTGACTGAAATTATTGGGTCTAAGAAATGGATTAATTAAAATAATTTTTTTTTTTATTATAACAAGTCTAAAGACGAAAGTCTTCAATCAGTGCGTCTTGCCTGTCATGACATACGGAACCGAAACGTTGACACTCACTGTAGGGCTGGTTCACAAATTTAAAGTCGCGCAGCGAGCTATGGAAAGGGCTGTGCTCGGAGTTTCTATGAGAGATCGGGTCCGGAACGAGGTGATCCGACAGAGAACTAAAGTCATCAACATAGCCCACCGGATTAGCAAGCTGAAGTGGAAGTGGGCCGGCCATATTAGCCGTAGAACCGATGATGGCCGCTGGGGCAGACGAGTTCTTGAGTGGAGACCGCGTATGGGCAAACGTAGTGTGGGACGCCCTCAGACCCTTGTCTGAGGGCGTCCCACACTACGTTTGCCCATACGCGGTAAGGTGGAGCGACGATCTTCGCAAGGTGGCTGGCATAAACTGGATGAGTATAGCCGCGTATCGTGGTCAGTGGCGTGCACTCGGAGAGGCCTATGTTCAGCAGTGGACCATGATAGGCTGATGATGATGATGATGATGAATTAACAAGTTATAGTTTTTTTCACCTTACCTCAAAAACATCGGATGTGAAAATTAAGAGCACGTGCAAACTAGCGTAGTGCATTGAAGCTTTGTGGTAAGTACTATACTTATCGATTTTCACAGATTATGTATTTCTGTTGCCGCTATAACAACAAATACTAAAAACAATAAAATGAATAAGTAATACGGCTCATATACAACAAACGTGTTATTTTACAAATGCTAACTTCTACAAATACCTACTTCTACAAATGTCAAATTCTACAAAATGCCAACTTCTATAAAAACGCCAACGTTGTTGGGTTGTAGTATTTTCAATCCCAATTTATTGGTTATTGCGTTTCCATATTTTTTATATTCATTTATTTACCTTCTCTATATTTATGTAATCCTGGTACTTTGGAGACGTTTTATTACGAAGGAAAGAAAAACCCCAAAAAAATATCCTAATTTCAAAATTGAATGAAAATACACTATATAAACGCAAAAATATATATCAAAAAGTGATTGAACTTATTACAACTAAATGTTGGCATTTGTAGAAGTTGCCATTTGTAGAAGTTGACATTTGTAGAATTTAGCATTTGTAGAAGTTGGAATTGTAGAAGTTGGCATTTGTAAAAGTTGGCATTTGTAGAAATTGGCATTTGGGATTTGTAAAATGGGGCATTAGTACTACCCGTAAAACTACTAACTACTTCAGTAGGACTACTGGGAACAGCGGAAGTTGGCATTTGTAGAATTGGACATTTGTAGAATCTGGCGTTTTAAAACTGCTATTATTAAAAGCCTGTCAGATAGACTTATGCAGACGTCGACATACGCACTATGGCTTAAAATAGCTACCTACAGGGTACAACTGAAATGTATTTAATTGGCTAAGTCTTTTTTGTATTTTTGTTGTGTATTACATAATTTTGTTTTTATGTATGTTTATGAAATGAAATGAAATGAAATGAAATATATTATATTTAAATAAGCTCACATAATAAGCATTTTTAAATCGTCAATTCTTTTACCCTACCACCCATTATGACGTCTTTTAACTGACAAGAAAAATGGGCGCAAAAAACTTGTCAGCTTTATCAGATGGAACGATATTTACAAATATGTATATCGTTTCCAGACTTTATATTAACAAAGATTAACAAATAAATAACATTATTGAATTAGCTCATTTCTTAATGAATTTCAAATTTCTTAATCAATTTACAGATTTTAAGCTAAATTCAAAGTTTGAACTTGTTATTCACTCTAGGTTGTTACAATAAATAAAAATAAAAGAACAATATACAATTCAATATGCGTTAAGATAGGTAGTCAGAAGCAGACCCATTCCCACTGGCAGCACCAGTTCACGAGCATGACGCATGAACCAGCCATCTCTTCGCTCAACCATATTTGAGGGAACGTAACGACCCGCCTCATACGACACCACCGCAGAAATGATTAAAGAGAGTATGACATACTAAGACTACCTATGTTAAGGCATCGAATTGAAAATTTATATCTAAAAGCTTTTCATAGGTCTTTTACTAAACTACTGACTATAGAAAGTAAAAATATTGCAATTAAATAAATCTAAACAAGGTAAGCTATTAAGAATTATATTTTTTGAGTAAGAAGTGCCATACATACAGGCAATATAAAACAGATCTTTTATATACGAGTTATACGACGCCCTTAATACAAGCAGATGGAAGCAGACCCATTCCCACTGGCAGCACCCGTTCACGAGCATGACGCATGAACCAGCCATCGCTTCGCTCTACCATATTTGAGGGAACGTAACGACCCGCCTCACACGACACCACCGCAGAAATGTTTGAAGTGAGCATGACATACTAAAGTTACCCATATTAAGTCGTCCGTATGTGTGATATGGACGTTTGTCTGCAATAAAGATTATTATTATTATTATTAAACTAAGTCGGAATTTGTAGAAGTTGGCATTTGTCACCTTCCCCAAAAACGTCGGGTATTGTCATCTAAGCGACATTCGCATAAATTTATGTAACACTGTGTGTGTGTCGGCATTGCGGTCTCTCGGGAGCCGGTAATCGGCCGCGTCAAATAATTGAGTAAGCACCACTCGCGCTCACAATCTGGACTTATAGGGTGTGCATAATAATGTTTCATCGAGCATTGCCTTTGGCAGTGGCAGCAAATATGTCAAATCTTTTGTCTATATAATTGACCGAGCAAGCGCGAAGTGTCTCCGTTTCAGCTTGGGCAAAAATGTTTTCGTATGTCTGTCCGTCTGTTCTCCTCTATAGGTCGCATATCTTACTTCAATTTCACTTTTCAAAGAAACTCTGTGGAGTAACAATTTATTAGTATTTATACCTACCTACTTAAAAGTTTTATTTTATGACTAGCGGCCGCCCGCGCATTCACCTGCGTGGTTCCCGTTCCCGTGAAAATATCGGGATAAAAAGTATATTATTTTTTAATCAAGGCTATCAACTATCTGTGTGCCAAATTTCAACCAAATCCGTTTAGTAGTTTTTGCGTGATTAAGAAACAAACATCCAAACCCATAAGCTTTCACATTTACCTACACAGAATACATAATAGTACAAGTGTATAAGTAGGATTAAAAAAGTAAGGTCACTTAGATTAGGAGAAAGTTTAACATAGATTAGCTTTAAATTTTTTGTTATTACTAGCGGCTGCCCGCGGTTTCACCCACGTGGTTCCCGTTCCCGTGGAAATATCGGGATAAAAAGTACTCTATGTTAATCTAGGCTATCTAAGTATCTACTATCTGTGTGCCAAATTTCAACCAAATCCGTTTAGTACTTTTTTCGTGATTGAGGAACAAACATCCAAACATCCAAACCCACAAACTTTCATATTTATAATATTAGTAGGATAAAGCCGAGAGATTTTTGACAAAAATATTATATTTTGATTTAATAAAGCAATAATTAATACACACTCTGTATACCATTCCCAACGGACTAACAGTTTACGTAGTGAAGTGTCCACTTGTACCCGCGGAGGGTACGCAGTAAACGCAGTTGTTTGCGGCTGGGGGTAAGGGTAGGGCTGCCATCTCTAAAACCTGCCACCCAGGACCGGAAGCGTAAAAACCCCGGACTTTGGAGTCTTGATCCCGGACATTATTCTTTTTTAGGGTTCCGTACCCAAAGGGTAAAAACGGGACCCTATTACTAAGACTCCGCTCCGCTGTCCGTCTGTCTGTCTGTCTGTCTGTCACCAAGCTGTATCTCGTGAACCGTGATAGCTAGACAGTTGAAATTTTCACAGATGATGTATTTCTACTGCTGCTATAACAACAAATACTAAGAACAGAATAAAATAAATATTTAAGGGGGGCTCCCATACAGCAAACGTGATTTTTTTGCCATTTTTGTACTCGCGCACGAAGGGTTCCCCTTCGTGCGCGAGTCCGACTCACACTTGGCCGGTTTTTTATATTCATTTTTAGCTTGGTTACAAATACATGTTACTTGACTAACTATACTTGTTTTAAATTTCCATGGTTATTGACGTTAATAGAATAAACTATAGAATAAAATATCGGAGTCTCAAAAATAAACAGTACATGGTGTAAATCCCGACATAGTTTATTCTATTAACTATACTTGATTGAAAAAATTGCAATTTAAGACTTTTTCGCATAAAATAGTGTGTTTTACTAGTTATGATGGTAGAGCCGGCCGCCGGGGTGTCCAACACAATTTTGTGGAGGGTCAGGGTCCAGGTTTAGTAGTTTTGCAACCGTAGCGGGCCAACGTAAAAAAAATGGCTGCGCAGCGCGATTTTTAGTCAGTTGAATTCACTAACCTTGTTATCTTGCTTGTTTATAGTTAAAAAATGGTCCTCGCAGCGCAATTTTTTGCGGGGTGCGCGGTGTTTATAGTAAAAAAATGGGCCGCGCAGCGCGATTTTTACGAGTAGCGCGTGCGCTGAATGAATATAGTATTTTTTGAGCGGAGTTTGATCCAAAACCCAGATTTTAATTATACTATAATATTAAATTATGATTGTCCGGGGACCGGTCGCTCCCCGGACGCCCTCCAAACTAGGACAAATCCGGCGAAACCCGGACGGATGGCAGCCCTAGGTAAGGGTACCTACCTCTGTCAAGTCAGTGATGAGTGGGACGATTGAAGACTGTATAACGAGCGTTAACAGTTAAGTGCTCACTTGAATATAAAAACTTTTTAAAACATCTAGCCGACGAAAAATAACTGAAAACCGAAATTGATTGAATGCATAAATTAAATTCATGAAAAACAGCATAAAGCCGGCCTGACGGAATCTCGATAGGGAATTTCGAAAAGTAATATCGATAGTGTATGAAAATTCCGTACGGAAAAATCCCGCATGTGTGTAGTAGGTTCATAGATTTGTATGGATTAGCTGCGTTCGGAATGATTCCGTTACAAAATTCCGAATTGAAATTCCGTTCGTATTGGCCACTCTAAATTAATACTGATATTGTAACATTTTCACTAAATCTTTGTCGGATTTGTCATGCTACGTCTGCTGATCGTTAAAACATCTACACTGAACCTCGGGTTCTCTCGCCAAGCCCTCGCGTATAAACCAATTATATCGACCCTCCGCTGTCACATACACTTATGGCGAAGATATTGCGCGTTTAAGCTTCCCGATTCGATAGTTGAATCTGATTATCTCAAGGCCAAGATACTTTAAAAAACCGGCCAAGGCGAGTCAGACTCGCGCACTAAGTGTTCCGTACCAAAAATGACAAATAAACACGTTTGTTGTATGGGAGCCCCCCTTTAATATCTATTTTATTCTAATTTTGTGTTTGTTGTTATAGTGGCAACAAAAATACATCATATGTAAAAATTATAACTGTCTACCTGTTGTCGTTATAATTATAAAGCAAAAAACGGCAATAAAAATCACGTTTGTTGTATGGGAGCCCCCTTTAAATATTTATTTTATTCTATTTTTTTGTTTTTTTTTGTTATAGCGGCAACAGAAATACATCATCTGTGAAAATTACAACTGTCTAGCTATCACGGTTCATGAGATACAGCCTGGTGATAGACAGACAGACGGACAGCGGAGTCTTAGTAATAGGGTCCCGTTTTTACCCTTTGGGTACGGAACCCTAAAAAAGACTTAAGATACTTATAAAGTACTCCCACACAGTTAACATTAATCAAAATTCAACAACATACCTATACTATAACAATGTGTAACATTTTGCTACAAAATCTAAGAGAAAAAAGTTAGAGAATGTTGCATAACATTTGTTAGTATAACGTTATACAGTGTGTTACAAAAATACCCCTAATGCCGAATATGGTAGATAGGGACCATCAAACTGAACAACTTTTACTATCGGACCAACTCTGAAATCGTATAAAAATCAGCAGTTTCATACATTTTGATATTTTCGTTATTAATTTTTGGTCGGAGTTGGTCCCATAGTAAAAGTTGTTCAGTTAAATGGTCCCTATCTACCATATTCCTTCGGCATTAGGGGTATGTTTGCAACACGTTGTGTAACTGCTGTGTGAGACTGGGAGTACCCTTACATTTCTCGGAGTAGCGACTAGGAATTTACTCATAAAAATCCCAGTAGCATTTTTTTTTACAAAAAATCACTTTTTCACGTTCAACCGCATGTTACTATGCGTGATTTTTTAAAAAGCGTTTGGCGTAACGTTTTATTCGCTATTCCCAGTTGGCACCCCGTGATAACCCGTGTTGAGGTGAGGCCTAGCATTTGATTAGGGTGCGGGTTCCATAGCTGGTCCCGCCGGGGCGACGCACTCGAATATAATATATCGTACGAAAAAGAGGATTTAAAAAAAATATGACCTCTGTTGCCGAATGGGTTGTACACCGCTTTTTAGGGTTCCGTAATCAAGCCAACAAGAAACCCTAGGTTCGCCACGTCTGTCTGTCCCTGGCTTAGCTCAGAGGCCCTTAGCTCCAAAAAAAGTGTAGCATGAATGTATTGTTCATTAATAACATAAAACATAATCAAAAACTGATAGAATAAAATATTTGAAAAAAAATTTTTTTAGTATAGGTACCTCACTTACATTTCAAGTGGAGATGAAATAGTAGATTGTATTACAAGGGAGCAAAATAATATTTTTACGGCGAGGGCGCTTTTTTGAATCCAGAGCGAAGTGAGGGATTCTAGAGTAGAATCCCGAGCGTAGCGAGGGATTTTTCAGTAGAATCCTGAACGTAGCGAGGGATTCAAAGTATGTCGCCCTCGCCAAAAATATTTTGCGCCCGAGTCATATACTCTACTTTTCATCCCCTTTCTATGAGAAAATAAATAGGAGACTGTGTTTATGTAATTAATGAAAATGTTCTTTATTTAAAAAAGACACGTGAAAAGTAAAAATAATTACAAATTTATAGTTACGTTTGATACACTAGCGCAATTTTCAAAAGTTATTGTACTAAGTACGTAAGTATGTACTAATTACAAGAACACAGACTTAATTCGCGCGCTTATGTTTTTTTTAGTCTCCGCGCCGTCTATACAGCCAGTCAATACATACCAGCCGGCGGCGGCGCGTTTGAATTCTTTGAGAGATACATGTTCTAAATTCAAAGAAAAAGTATTTTCATCCCTTCTATTCGAAAAATGATGATTTGTTCCTATATAAGTGGGACCAAAATAGCTCTTTTCTGGTAAGAACTTTTTAGTGGGAGGAAAAGAGATTTGAATTTAGAACATGTATCTTTCAAAGAATTCGAACACCGCCGCCGGCTGGTATGTATTGACTGGCTGTATAGACGGCGCGGAGACTAAAAAAAAACATAAGCGCGCGAATTAACTCTGTGTTCTTCTAATTAGTACATACTTACGTACTTACGTACTTAGTACAATAACTTTTGAAAATTGCGCTAGTGTATCAAACGTAACTATAAATTTGTAATTATTTTTACTTTTCACGTGTCTTTTTTAAATAAAAAACATTTTTATAATTACATAAACACAGTCTCCTATTTATTTTCTCATAGAAAGGGGATGAAAAGTAGAGTATATGACTCGGGCGCAAAATATTTATGGCGAGGGCGACATACTTTGAATCCCTCACTTCGCTCTGGATTCAAAAAAGCGCCCTCGCCTTAAAAATATTATTTTGCTCCCTTGTAATACAATCTACTATTTCTCATCAATCTCCTAGTGTTGGATATGTTTTAAAAATGTTGTACCTATGTTTGTGAATGCCACTTTTCGATTCAGGGATCCGTTTGCGAAATATTAAGTTTTAAAGTGCAAAATTTTTGTTGAGACAAGCACAGAACAAAGAAAAAAAATTCCCCTATGTTCTGTGCAGACAAGTGTAAACGGTTGTAATTAGATACATGAAAAAAATCAGGACATATAATGAATTATAACGGAAACTATCACTGCTAAATAGGCTTTAAAAGTTGACGCGTAATCAAATTCGATACTTGGAAAAGTTTTCATAAGTGGCTGGATTTTTTCAAGGTGTCTTGTACGATCCCCGACCGGGTCAATAATTGATAAAATCAACTTGTCTAACATTCTTTTTAGTCTGATGGGTGTTTGTATTAGAGTCCCCGAACTACAGACCAAACTGTCGGCTGATAACTGGAATCAGTATGAAGAAGTATGCAAGTGCGCACACTACAACTATTTGGTATCGGCCGATTTTTAATACAAAAGCAACTATCGGGCCAACTATTGGCCGATAGAAAGTCTGAAGTCTGCGAGAATGCTTACCACCATTCTTTCTGATATACGTATAACAAGGGCTTTAAATATTTACTTTGGAATCGGAGCAATGTATATTAATATTGCTTTCGGTGCATAAGGTCCATAGTATCATTGCGTCTACAGTATCATGTCAAATGTTTATTAACATTAACAAAAGTCGTTTGTAATCAAAATAGTGAAACTTTGTACTAAGGTCGTAGTTCCAATAACCAGTAGCGGCTAAATAGGGTCCCGTTTTTACTGTTTTTACCCTTTCCTTTGGATACGGATCCCTAAAAAGCAACTTCTCTACATTTTTTTAAGCAGTTTGTGTTACCACCGTTCTTTCTGATATCCATAACAAGTGCTTTAAAATACTTACTTTGGAATCGGTGCAATGTATGTGAAATTAACACTTAGGCTTCCGCGCGTATGTGAATTTTGTCTAATATTTTCTAACAATAACATAAATCCTTTTAAATCGTTTGTAATCAAAATGGTGAAATTTTGTACTAACGTCGCGTCGTAGTTTCATTTCAATAACCCGTAGTAGCTACGGTTTCTGCTACGTCGTAGTCAAATCCGTGTGAGCGTCAGGATGGCTGGTTGTCTGCATCGGTTCGTATCAAGCTGGTGACCAAAAATTGCTACCTATTTGCTACTATTTGCTACCTACAGCCAATTAATTGCTACCTAACTATAAACCAAAATAAAGGGATTTCAAAATGTCCAGCCATTCTGATATCAGGATGGCTGGTTCACTCTCCGTTTGTATAAACTATACAAATTCGTGTTATTATTTTTACTTCAGTAATTGCTACCTGATTGCTACCCTCACGTTTATCAATGTCTACCTTGTAGCTTTAACAAGTAAAAAGTTATGGTCATTTGAAAATTTTACAGGGGAATGGACTACGGGTATTGAAATGATAGTACAGACAAGAACTGGAAGTTAGCAATCACATTGTCGAGGACAGTTTGACGGTCCTTTAGAAATAAAGAAAAAGCAAATAGAAAACCTATTTTTCCAAAAAAATCCATACATTTTTATTTGTATTTTAATGTGTTTACTTTTCTCCATTTCTTTTTTCTTCAAAATAAGTTACCTATATAAAATTGAATTTTCTCTCATTTCTTGATAAAATCACTATACAAGCCTTGTATGCATATAACATCCCGTTCTTGTTTGTAATGTACTATTATTTTAATACCCGTAGTCCGTTCCCTGTAAAAGTTACAAATGATCATAACTTTTTACTTGTTAAAGATACAAGGTAGATTATTGATAAATGTGAGGGTAGCAATCAGGTAGCAATTACTGAAGTAAAATTAATAACACGAATTTGTATAGTTTAATAATAATAATAATAATAATAAACACTTTATTGCACACGACAAATCATAGTACAGAGAGAAACAAAAGACAAAAGAAAACATACAACAGGCGGCCTTATTGCTACATAGCAATCTCTTCCAGGCAACCTTGGGTGAGAGGGAAAAAAATAAATAAATAGGAGAAAGGGGAATGGGTGCATGGTAGAGGATAAATATAGATAATGAATATATGCTAGAGGATAAATACAGATAGAAAAGAGAATTAGATAATATAATATTATATATTATGAGCAGAGGAAAGGAAATGAGTTCTGACTTGATCGCCAAAGGACCTCAGAGTCTGAGCCTTTCTGATACCTTCAGGAAGGGCGTTCCATAAACGGACAGCATGGACCGAGAAGGAGTATGAAACAAAGTCGGTAGAGTGCTTAGGCATGTCTAGTGTAAGGTTTGAGGAGGAACGCAAAGTACATTGTGAAGATGAAGAACGAAAAGAGAAACGAGTTTTAAGATAAGGAGGGGTAGTAGGTAGGAAAAGAATCGAGTAAAGGAGTTTGAGAGTGTGTAAGTCCCTGCGCCGGCGAATAGGGAGCCAGTTAAGTTTGTTACGGAAATGGGACACGTGGTCAAATTTACGAAGATTATAAATGAATCGGATACAAACATTCTGCAGACGCTCCAATTTGCCAAGTAGCTCCTCCGACAGGTCAGTGTAGCAGACATCAGCGTAGTCAATAATAGAGAGTAAGAGAGATTGTGCCAGTGTGACTTTGGTACAGGTCGGCAAAAAATTGCGTAGCCGGTTGAGTGAATTATAAGCAGCGAACACCTTTTTCCTCATTGCTTCTACATGTGGTTTCCACGACAGATGTTGGTCAAGAATAACACCAAGGTTCCTGACAGTACTCGAGAAAGGAATGATTGTGCCGCCGAAAGACACACCCGGAAGCTGTCCAAAATCGATCCTCGAAATGAAATGGCGGCTGCCAATTACAATGCACTGCGTCTTAGCCGGGTTAACGGTCAAGCCAAAGGATTTACTCCAGCACTCGATTTGCGCGAGATCTGAGTTGGTGGTAGCAATTGCCTGTGAAAGTTGCGCTAGTGGTACTTGAGTGTAAATCTGCAGATCATCGGCATAGAGGTGATAGGAACTAGAAATGGAGAGTGTGATAGAATTTATAAAGATAGAAAATAGAAGTGGGGATAAGACGCCACCCTGAGGAACACCGGCCTTTATATCGCACCACTCGGAGAACGAATCTCCAACGCGAATGCGCTGCCGTCGCCCTAGCAGGTAACTTTGAAACCAATCAATTGCAGCTGGAGATATGTTTAGAGAACGTAAAACGCCAAGGAGGATGTCAAAGTCGACGGTGTTGAACGCATTACTAAAATCTAGTAATGTCATTACCGTAAGATGATGATTTTCCATCCCCAAGCGTATGTCATCAGTAATCTTCACAAGTGCTGTAGATGTGCTATGGCCTTTCCGAAAGCCGGACTGGAATGGATTGAGGAGATGATTTTTAATAAGATGGTCAGTGAGCTGTTGATGAACAAGTTTTTCGAGGACTTTGGATAGGAAGGGAAGGATTGAAATTGGACGAAAATCAGAAAACAGAGTTGGTTTAGGTTTTTTAGGAAGAGGGATAACATTTGCGTCTTTCCAGGACTCTGGAAAGGTTCCGGTGGAAACTGATGTATTGAGGATATGGGTAATTACAGGTTTACACAAATGGAGAGTGAACAAGCCATCCTGATATCAGAATGGCTGGACATTTTGAAATCCCTTTATTTTGGTTTATAGTTAGGTAGCAATTAATTGGCTGTAGGTAGCAAATAGTAGCAAATAGGTAGCAATTTTTGGTCACCAGCTTGATACGAACCGATGTAGACAACCAGCCATCCTGACGCTCACAAATCCGTAGCACATGTGCATGCTACGTGACTAGCGTGTGAAGGCACCATTAATTACTGCGAAGTCCACGTGATCTGTCCCTTATAGGATTTATTACTAACTACCGACCCTTAAAATATTGTTTATGTAAATAAACATGATAATTTAGTAAATAAATATTTTTTGCCAGAATAAAAAAAGACAGCTTTTTTTATGCACAACGGGAATAACGGGATAGTGCTTGGTCTTCATCTGATGTTAAGTGACGATAAGGCCGAAGGTGGAAGCACACCCGAAATCCTCACCATTGAGGAACTGGCCATCGTATCTCTAACTGCTGGAACTCAACTTTATCATCATCATCGTCTTTAATTGTTGTTATGGCGTCAGACTTACTAGCTAGCCAGGGGGACTTGAAATAGCCCTACCACCAACCAAACCGAGTACAAATTGTACCCCCCTGGGAATCGAACCTGGGGCCCCATGCGTCTTACACGGGTGGGCGAACTACTAGACGTCAGTCAAACTTGTATCGGAAAATTTCTTAAATTATGTACTATGGGCAACAGCGACGCTTAACCATTTTGCAACAAAATTCGTGTGTGCGCGTATCGCCCCTACACGAACTAAACGTATGGTTGTGCCGGCGCGGCGTGCAAGCGATTTTGACCTTAGCAGTGGTTAAGCGTCGCTGTTGCCCATGGTACGGTCGACATAATATCAGCAAATCTTAATTGTTATGATTTAATCTTTTGAATTATGAAGAGTTGCACAACCTTATTCCGTCATCTCGCTTCTTCCATCGGTCAACCAGACGTACGAATCAGCGCCACCGTTTTCTGGTGGATATTCCAAAGACTCAAACTAAGCGCTTTGCTTCAAATTTCATAATCCGTACCGCTAGAGAGTGGAACTCCTTGCCTGAGTCTGTGTTTCCCGATAGGTACAATCTGGGGGCCTTCAAGTCGCGAGTGAAATAGTTATCTTCTAGGCAAGCGCGTTCCATCGTAGATTGTCTCATCGCTTACCACCAGGCGTGATAGCGGGCAAGCGTTTACCTATCTTTCATAAACCAAGAGTTTTGCGGTAAATTTTTCTTTCGTAGGAATGAGATAGAAAGTTAAATTATATTTTTTGAGCGTAGGTTAACCCTAGATTGGTATTGTCGGGTTATAAGCGTCGGCCTCGCTGGGGAGTCGTTCCCAACATTGGGACGTTTCGTTGCGGCCCCCCGCTGTGATTCCGGCCCTCCGGAATAAATCTCATCAGAATAAAAGAGTCGGAAGCCATTCCGACTGTAGTCACCATACGTCCTGTCTTTTACAGACTTTTGGGTTTCTGTCCGGAGTTTATACGGCTGTTTAATTTATCCCCGGATTTTTAATATCATACTAGCGGCCGCCCACAATTTCGTTCGCGTGGAAAGTTTTTTGCTATCCCTCGGGAACAATACTTTTTTTCGGGATAAAAGATACCCTATGTCCGTCTCTGTACCCCTGAGAACATGTATGTAAAATTTCATGATGATCGGTTCAGTAGTTAAGACGTGAAGGCGTAACAAACAAACAAACGGACTTTCACATTTATAATATTAGTTAGGATCACCCACACGACACTCACTACTGGCAAAGAAAATATACACTACCTACGCGAAAAAAATTGACACACATGTGTAGTGTAAAAGTGCTCGCGGCTGTGCTAGCCATTGGAGTGAGGAATTGACTGCGCAGTCGCGCGTCATGAGAACGAAATACACTAAAACCACAAAATATAAAAAGACAAAACATAGTCCCTAACGCAGCTCAAGGGCATCGGCGCCAGAGGTCACACTTACAGGGGAGTGTCGCCGCTGTGCTGCTCGTTAGGTATATCTCTCAACCAAGGATCTCCGCAACGAGCGGTTCTGCGCTGCCCGTATCCAGCGGCATCCGTTTCCTTTATCCAGATCATCGGTCTATTTGTCGCTTGTCGGGGGCCTGCCCACGGAACGTGGTCCAGTGTTCGGTCGCCTTTTTCTTGTCCCAACGGCCTTCGGTTCTTCTTCACTGTGTGTTCCGCCCACTGCCACTTTCACAGTGGCCATTGTGGGCAAGTTTTCATTTAGATGGTGAAAATAATTACTCAATGACTAGCCTTCGCCCGCGACTTCATCCGCCTGATTCCGGTAGTAAAAATCACCAGGTAGGTATCCCTTTTGCTTGCGATTTAACAATAAAGCGAACAGTTTAAATTATCTCTTTAGTGTGTGAAAGCTTTTACTACACAAAGTTCAAGGTGTTTCCCAAGTTTTATCCACCCGAAATAGATGAAACATAGTTTAAATTTTAAGTTGCACCCCAAGCTACTAAGCTGTGAAAACCCCATCAAAATCCGTTCAGCTGTTTTTGAGTGATTCGTGTTCAAACATTTAGAATTTACTGTTTTATTATATGTATAGATTTACAAAAAAAAATCTGTGGTCTTATAACTGTTCCTTATTTTAGCAATGTCCGGTATTTTCTAATTTCGTTATGGCCACCCTTGTACCGAGCGTTGTCGGCGGCGGCGAGGGCAACCTTTCAAACGGATAATCTATTGAGACAGCCGTTTTGTATTGTTCTGGGGAACTGTGAAATTGTGTTGTGTCTTTTTTGTGCTTTTATGAGGCTAAATTAAACGGCGTTGTGTTTATGGTGAAACACAAAACCCAATTGAATACTCAAATAATTTAGTCATCCAAAAACGGATCAATACGTATAGATTTTTGTAAGCCTGTGGTTGCGGCGGTCAAGAAATTTTCGCTGGGTAGAGTCGGATGACCAAAAATTAAAGGCAGTCGGTCACAGTCACAGTTCATCTTTCTTATCCACCCATAAAGAAGGCTTATGTATGTCTAAGCAATGGCTACATCTAGCCAAATGAGTGATGATGTAACTACATCATCACTCTTTTTTAACCCCCGACGCAGCGCAAAGAGGGGTGTTATAAGTTTGAAGCCTATGTCTGTCTGTTTGTACGTATATTCGTAGTGCCTAAACGGATTAAGTGATTTCAATGCAGTTTTTTTGATTAAAAGCTAAATTATGTATCACCAGTCCGCATTTTTTTCTCATGGTGTGTGGTGGTACTTACACTGAGAAAAACGGGCTACTTAAAATTGGCAAATTTGTAATGCACTGGCAGCCAGATACGTATAATGTGCTTTTCACATGAAATAAATAAGAGCCATACTTATAATGAGCCGACACCATGTCCAGTAAGTATGCGGCATAATGCCCTGTAAAGACAATGTAAACGAGTTACTTGTAATGAGGCCGAATCCTTAATACGTAAGCCGCATCATGAAATTACTGTGCCCGCACTGTTAACGTTTACGTATGCGGTTTAATGATGCCGCATATGTATTAACGGAGCAGCATACGTAATTTACTTAACCCGCAACAGGAAATATATATGCGCTATACGTACGAAGTTATACAGCCGCATTATTTCAGTATCCAGGCTCTTTACAACAGTAACTGGTTGCCAAATCATTGTACTGACTCCGTCTCATTAAGTAATGGTCCGGGTTACGTACATAATGTACGAGCAGGGTCGGAGATATGCCGATACATTTTACGTACACGGGATAATTAATAATGTCTCCGCCTACATAAACATTTACGTATCCTGGCTCATTTTACGAACTCCGTTTACTTACTGGCAGTGTTCGGTACATAGAATCTTTATGACGTCAGCCGCATCATGAAATTACTGTGGCGCACTCTTTACAGTTACGTATGCGGCTTAATTATTCTGCACGGAGCAGCATACGTAATTTACTTTACCCGTAACATGAAATATGTATGCGCTATACGTACGAAGTTATACAGTCGCATTATTTCAGTATCCAGGCTCTTTTTATTAGTAACTGGTTGCCAAATCATTGTACTGACTCTGTCTCATTAAGTAATGGTCCCGGTTACGTACATAATGTACAAGCAGGGTCGGAGATATGCCAATACATTTTACGTACACGGGATAATTAATAATGTCTCCGTCTACATCATCAGTTTTTACGTATCCTGGCTCATTTTACGAACTCCGTTTACTTACCGACTGTGTTTGGTACGTAGAATCTTTATGACGTCAGCCGCATCATTAAATTACTGTTGCGCACTCTTTACAGTTACGTATGCGGCTTAATGATTCTGCACGGAGCAGCATACGTAATTTACTTTACCCGTAACATGAAATATGTATGCGCTATACGTACGAATAGTTATACAGCTGCATTATTTCAGTATCCAGGCTCTTTATAACAGTAACTGGTTGCCAAATCATTGTACTGTCCCTGTCACATTAAGTAATGGTCCCGGTTATCTACATAATGTACGAGCAGGGTCGGAGGTATGCCGATACATTTTACGTACACGGGATAATTAATAATGTCTCCGTCTACATCATCACTTTTTACGTATCCTGGCTCATTTTACGAACTCCGTTTACTTACCGACTGTGTTTGGTACGTAGAATCTTTATGACGTCAGCCGCATCATTAAATTACTGTTACGCACTCTTTACAGTTACGTATGCGGCTTAATGATTCTGCACGGAGCAGCATACGTAATTTACTTTACCCGTAACATGAAATATGTATGCGCTATACGTACGAATATTTATACAGCTGCATTATTTCAGTATCCAGGCTCTTTATAACAGTAACTGGTTGCCAAATCATTCTACTGTCCCTGTCACATTAAGTAATGGTCCCGGTTACGTACATAATGTACGAGCAGGGTCGGAGGTATGCCGATACATTTTACGTACACGGGATAATTAATAATGTCTCCGTCTACATCATCAGTTTTTACGTATCCTGGCTCATTTTACGAACTCCGTTTACTTACTGGCAGTGTTCGGTACATAGAATCTTTATGACGTCAGCCGCATCATGAAATTACTGTTGCGCACTCTTTACAGTTACGTATGCGGCTTAATGATTCTGCACGGAGCAGCATACGTAATTTACTTTACCCGTAACATGAAATATGTATGCGCTATACGTACGAATAGTTATACAGCTGCATTATTTCAGTATCCAGGCTCTTTATAACAGTAACTGGTTGCCAAATCATTCTACTGTCCCTGTCACATTAAGTAATGGTCCCGGTTACGTACATAATGTACGAGCAGGGTCGGAGGTATGCCGATACATTTTACGTACACGGGATAATTAATAATGTCTCCGTCTACATCATCAGTTTTTACGTATCCTGGCTCATTTTACGAACTCCGTTTACTTACCGACTGTGTTTGGTACGTAGAATCTTTATGACGTCAGCCGCATCATTAAATTACTGTTGCGCACTCTTTACAGTTGCGTATGCGGCTTAATGATTCTGCACGGAGCAGCATACGTAATTTACTTTACCCGTAACATGAAATATGTATGCGCTATACGTACGAATAGTTATACAGCTGCATTATTTCAGTATCCAGGCTCTTTATAACAGTAACTGGTTGCCAAATCATTGTACTGTCCCTGTCACATTAAGTAATGGTCCCGGTTACGTACATAATGTACGAGCAGGGTCGGAGGTATGCCGATACATTTTACGTACACGGGATAATTAATAATGTCTCCGTCTACATCATCACTTTTTACGTATCCTGGCTCATTTTACGAACTCCGTTTACTTACCGACTGTGTTTGGTACGTAGAATCTTTATGACGTCAGCCGCATCATGAAATTACTGTGGCGCATTCTTTACAGTTACGTATGCGGCTTAATGATTCTGCACGGAGCAGCATACGTAATTTACTTAACCCGTAACATAAAATATGTATGCGCCATACGTACGAATAGTTATACAGCTGCATTATTTCAGTATCCAGGCTCTTTATAACAGTAACTGGTTGCCAAATCATTGTACTGTCCCTGTCACATTAAGTAATGGTCCCGGTTACGTACATAATGTACGAGCAGGGTCGGAGGTATGCCGATACATTTTACGTACACGGGATAATTAATAAAGTCTCCGTCTACATCATCAGTTTTTACGTATCCTGGCTCATTTTACGAACTCCGTTTTACTTACTGACTGTTTTCGGTACGTAGAATCTTTATGACGTCAGCCGCATCATTAAATTACTGTGGCACACTCTTTACATTAACGTATGCGGTTTAATGATATTAAACCGATTTTTGTTTTTCGGCCGATTTCATTAAACTTGGTTTTTGGTATTATTTTAACAAGGAAATAACAAGGCAATGTTAAAAATAATAAAAATATCCAAGATGGCGGCCAACTTTTTTTGTTTTTGGGCCGATTTACATGAAACTTGGTTTTCGGAATTATTTAAACGAGAAAACAGCAACGCAATGTTGAAAATATTGCAAAGTCCAATATGGCTGTTAACTTTTTTGTTTGTGAGCCGATTTCGATGAAACTCCGTCTTTTGGTACTATTTTTACAGAAAACAGTAACGCAATAATAAAAATATAAAAAATAGATGGCAGCCCACAGTTTGCTTTTGGGCCGATTTTGATGAAACTCGATTTTTGATACAATTATACAAAAAAACAGCTTGGGAAAAAAGGGTTCGTTTTCGTGTTGTTTGGTTAAAAAAAACAAATAAAGAATTTGGCTGTCATCTTAGGTGTTTTAATATTTTAAACATTGCATTGCTATTTACTTGTAAAATAGTACCTAAAACCAAGTTTCGTCGAAATCGGCCCAGAAACAAAAAAGTTGGCCGCCATCTTGGATTTTTTTATATTTTTAACATTGCGTTAATATTGCCTTGTTAAAATAACACCATAAACCAAGTTTCATCGAAATCGGCCCAGAAACAAAAAAGTTGGCCACAATCTTGGATTTTTTTATATTTTTAACATTGCGTTGTTATTGCCTTGTTAAAATAACACCATAAACCAAGTTTCATCGAAATCGGCCCAGAAACAAAAAAGTTGGCTGCCATCTTGGATTTTTTTATATTTTTAACATTGCGTTGTTATTGCCTTGTTAAAATAACACCATAAACCAAGTTTCATCGAAATCGGCCCAGAAACAAAAAAGTTGGCCACAATCTTGGATTTTTTATATTTTTAACATTGCGTTGTTATTGCCTTGTTAAAATAACACCATAAACCAAGTTATATCTAAATCGGCCGATAGACAAAAAAGTTGGTCGCCATCTTAATTCTTTTTATATTTTTAACATTGCGTTGTTATTGCCTTGTTAAAGTAACACCATAAACCAAGTTTCATCGAAATCAGCCCAGAAACAAAAAAGTTGGCCGCCATCTTGGATTTTTTAAGTTATTAACATTGCGTTAATATTGCCTTGTTAAAATAACACCATAAACCAAGTTTTATCGAAATCAGCCCAGAAACAAAAAAGTTGGCCGCCATCTTGGATTTTTTTGTATTTTTAACATTGCGTTATTATTGCGTTATTAAAATAACACCAAAAACCGAGTTTCATCGAAATCGGCCTACAAACAAAAAAGTTGACTGCCATTATGGATTTTTCAATATTTTCAACATTGCGTTGCTGTTTTCGCGTTAAATTAGTTCCAAAAACCGTGTTTCATAGTAATCGGCCTACAAACAAGAAAATTGGCCGCCATCTTGGATTTTCCAATATTTTGAACATTGCGTTATTATATCCTTGTCAAAATAGAACTATGAACGGAGTTTCATCGCAATCGGCTCAAAAACCAAAAAGTTGGCCGCCATCTTGGATTTTTCATATTTTAAACATTGCGGTGTTATTGCCTTGTTAAAATAACACCATAAACCAAGTTTCATCGAAAACGGCCGAAAAACAAAAAAGGTGGCCGCCATCTTGGATTTTTATATTTTAAAGATTGCGTTGCTGTTTTCTTGTCACAATAGCGCCAAAAATAGAGTTTCATCGAAATCGACCTACAAACAAAAAGTTGACTGCCATTATGGATTTTTCAATATTTTCAACATTGCAATGCTGTTTTCTCGTTAAATTAGTTCCAAAAACCGTGTTTTATGGTAATCGGCCCATAAACAAGAAAATTGGCCGCCGTCTTGGATTTTCCAATATTTTGAACATTTCGTTATTATATCCTTGTCAAAATAGAAGAATGAACGGAGTTTCATCGAAATCGGCTCAAAAACCAAAAAGTTGGCCGCCATCTTAGATTTTTTATATTTTTAACATTGCGTTATTATTGCCTTATTAAAATAACACCAAAAACCGAGTTTCATCGAAATCGGCCTACAAACAAAAAAGTTGACTGCCATTATGGATTTTTCAATATTTTCAACATTGCGTTGCTGTTTTCGCGTTAAATTAGTTCCAAAAACCGTGTTTCATAGTAATCGGCACACAAACAAGAAAATTGGCCGCCATCTTGGATTTTCCAATATTTTGAACATTGCGTTATTATATCCTTGTCAAAATAGAACTATGAACGGAGTTTCATCGCAATCGGCTCAAAAACCAAAAAGTTGGCCGCCATCTTGGATTTTTTATATTTTTAACATTGCGTTGTTATTGCCTTTTTAAAATAACACCAAAAACCGGGTTTCATCGAAATCGGCCTACAAACAAAAAAGTTGACTGCCATTATGGATTTTTCAATATTTTCAACATTGCGTTGCTGTTTTCTCGTTAAATTAGTTCCAAAAACCGTGTTTCATAGTAATCGGCCCACAAACAAGAAAATTGGCCGCCATCTTGGATTTTCCAATATTTTGAACATTGCGTTATTATATCCTTGTCAAAATAGAACTATGAACTTAGTTTCATCGAAATCGGCTCAAAAACCAAAAAGTTGGCCGCCATCTTGGATTTTTCATATTTTTAACATTGCGGTGTTATTGCCTTGTTAAAATAACACCATAAACCAAGTTTCATCGAAAACGGCCTACAAACAAGAAAATTGGCCGCCATCTTGGATTTTCCAATATTTTGAACATTGCGTTATTATATCCTTGTCAAAATAGAACTATGAACGGAGTTTCATCGCAATCGGCTCAAAAACCAAAAAGTTGGCCGCCATCTTGGATTTTTCATATTTTAAACATTGCGGTGTTATTGCCTTGTTAAAATAACACCATAAACCAAGTTTCATCGAAAACGGCCGAAAAACAAAAAAGGTGGCCGCCATCTTGGATTTTTATATTTTAAAGATTGCGTTGCTGTTTTCTTGTCACAATAGCGCCAAAAATAGAGTTTCATCGAAATCGACCTACAAACAAAAAGTTGACTGCCATTATGGATTTTTCAATATTTTCAACATTGCAATGCTGTTTTCTCGTTAAATTAGTTCCAAAAACCGTGTTTTATGGTAATCGGCCCATAAACAAGAAAATTGGCCGCCGTCTTGGATTTTCCAATATTTTGAACATTTCGTTATTATATCCTTGTCAAAATAGAAGAATGAACGGAGTTTCATCGAAATCGGCTCAAAAACCAAAAAGTTGGCCGCCATCTTAGATTTTTTATATTTTTAACATTGCGTTATTATTGCCTTATTAAAATAACACCAAAAACCGAGTTTCATCGAAATCGGCCTACAAACAAAAAAGTTGACTGCCATTATGGATTTTTCAATATTTTCAACATTGCGTTGCTGTTTTCGCGTTAAATTAGTTCCAAAAACCGTGTTTCATAGTAATCGGCACACAAACAAGAAAATTGGCCGCCATCTTGGATTTTCCAATATTTTGAACATTGCGTTATTATATCCTTGTCAAAATAGAACTATGAACGTAGTTTCATCGCAATCGGCTCAAAAACCAAAAAGTTGGCCGCCATCTTGGATTTTTTATATTTTTAACATTGCGTTGTTATTGCCTTTTTAAAATAACACCAAAAACCGGGTTTCATCGAAATCGGCCTACAAACAAAAAAGTTGACTGCCATTATGGATTTTTCAATATTTTCAACATTGCGTTGCTGTTTTCTCGTTAAATTAGTTCCAAAAACCGTGTTTCATAGTAATCGGCCCACAAACAAGAAAATTGGCCGCCATCTTGGATTTTCCAATATTTTGAACATTGCGTTATTATATCCTTGTCAAAATAGAACTATGAACTTAGTTTCATCGAAATCGGCTCAAAAACGAAAAAGTTGGCCGCCATCTTGGATTTTTCATATTTTAAACATTGCGGTGTTATTGCCTTGTTAAAATAACACCATAAACCAAGTTTCATCGAAAACGGCCGAAAAACAAAAAAGGTGGCCGCCATCTTGGATTTTTATATTTTTAAGATTGCGTTGCTGTTTTCTTGTCACAATAGCGCCAAAAATAGAGTTTCATCAAAATCGACCTACAAACAAAAAGTTGACTGCCATTATGGATTTTCCAATATTTTCAACATTGCAATGCTGTTTTCTCGTTAAATTAGTTCCAAAAACCGTGTTTTATGGTAATCGGCCCATAAACAAGAAAATTGGCCGCCGTCTTGGATTTTCCAATATTTTGAACATTTCGTTATTATATCCTTGTCAAAATAGAAGAATGAACGGAGTTCATCGAAATCAGCTCAAAAACGAAAAAGTTGGCCGCCATCTTAGATTTTTTATATTTTTAACATTGCGTTATTATTGCCTTATTAAAATAACACCAAAAACCGAGTTTCATCGAAATCGGCCTACAAACAAAAAAGTTGACTGCCATTATGGATTTTTCAATATTTTCAACATTGCGTTGCTGTTTTCGCGTTAAATTAGTTCCAAAAACCGTGTTTCATAGTAATCGGCACACAAACAAGAAAATTGGCCGCCATCTTGGATTTTCCAATATTTTGAACATTGCGTTATTATATCCTTGTCAAAATAGAACTATGAACGGAGTTTCATCGCAATCGGCTCAAAAACCAAAAAGTTGGCCGCCATCTTGGATTTTTCATATTTTAAACATTGCGGTGTTATTGCCTTGTTAAAATAACACCATAAACCAAGTTTCATCGAAAACGGCCGAAAAACAAAAAAGGTGGCCGCCATCTTGGATTTTTATATTTTAAAGATTGCGTTGCTGTTTTCTTGTCACAATAGCGCCAAAAATAGAGTTTCATCGAAATCGACCTACAAACAAAAAGTTGACTGCCATTATGGATTTTTCAATATTTTCAACATTGCAATGCTGTTTTCTCGTTAAATTAGTTCCAAAAACCGTGTTTTATGGTAATCGGCCCATAAACAAGAAAATTGGCCGCCGTCTTGGATTTTCCAATATTTTGAACATTTCGTTATTATATCCTTGTCAAAATAGAAGAATGAACGGAGTTTCATCGAAATCGGCTCAAAAACCAAAAAGTTGGCCGCCATCTTAGATTTTTTATATTTTTAACATTGCGTTGTTATTGCCTTATTAAAATAACACCAAAAACCGAGTTTCATCGAAATCGGCCTACAAACAAAAAAGTTGACTGCCATTATGGATTTTTCAATATTTTCAACATTGCGTTGCTGTTTTCGCGTTAAATTAGTTCCAAAAACCGTGTTTCATAGTAATCGGCACACAAACAAGAAAATTGGCCGCCATCTTGGATTTTCCAATATTTTGAACATTGCGTTATTATATCCTTGTCAAAATAGAACTATGAACGGAGTTTCATCGCAATCGGCTCAAAAACCAAAAAGTTGGCCGCCATCTTGGATTTTTTATATTTTTAACATTGCGTTGTTATTGCCTTTTTAAAATAACACCAAAAACCGGGTTTCATCGAAATCGGCCTACAAACAAAAAAGTTGACTGCCATTATGGATTTTTCAATATTTTCAACATTGCGTTGCTGTTTTCTCATTAAATTAGTTCCAAAAACCGTGTTTCATAGTAATCGGCCCACAAACAAGAAAATTGGCCGCCATCTTGGATTTTCCAATATTTTGAACATTGCGTTATTATATCCTTGTCAAAATAGAACTATGAACTTAGTTTCATCGAAATCGGCTCAAAAACCAAAAAGTTGGCCGCCATCTTGGATTTTTCATATTTTAAACATTGCGGTGTTATTGCCTTGTTAAAATAACACCATAAACCAAGTTTCATCGAAAACGGCCTACAAACAAGAAAATTGGCCGCCATCTTGGATTTTCCAATATTTTGAACATTGCGTTATTATATCCTTGTCAAAATAGAACTATGAACGGAGTTTCATCGCAATCGGCTCAAAAACCAAAAAGTTGGCCGCCATCTTGGATTTTTCATATTTTAAACATTGCGGTGTTATTGCCTTGTTAAAATAACACCATAAACCAAGTTTCATCGAAAACGGCCGAAAAACAAAAAAGGTGGCCGCCATCTTGGATTTTTATATTTTAAAGATTGCGTTGCTGTTTTCTTGTCACAATAGCGCCAAAAATAGAGTTTCATCGAAATCGACCTACAAACAAAAAGTTGACTGCCATTATGGATTTTTCAATATTTTCAACATTGCAATGCTGTTTTCTCGTTAAATTAGTTCCAAAAACCGTGTTTTATGGTAATCGGCCCATAAACAAGAAAATTGGCCGCCGTCTTGGATTTTCCAATATTTTGAACATTTCGTTATTATATCCTTGTCAAAATAGAAGAATGAACGGAGTTTCATCGAAATCGGCTCAAAAACCAAAAAGTTGGCCGCCATCTTAGATTTTTTATATTTTTAACATTGCGTTATTATTGCCTTATTAAAATAACACCAAAAACCGAGTTTCATCGAAATCGGCCTACAAACAAAAAAGTTGACTGCCATTATGGATTTTTCAATATTTTCAACATTGCGTTGCTGTTTTCGCGTTAAATTAGTTCCAAAAACCGTGTTTCATAGTAATCGGCACACAAACAAGAAAATTGGCCGCCATCTTGGATTTTCCAATATTTTGAACATTGCGTTATTATATCCTTGTCAAAATAGAACTATGAACGGAGTTTCATCGCAATCGGCTCAAAAACCAAAAAGTTGGCCGCCATCTTGGATTTTTTATATTTTTAACATTGCGTTGTTATTGCCTTTTTAAAATAACACCAAAAACCGGGTTTCATCGAAATCGGCCTACAAACAAAAAAGTTGACTGCCATTATGGATTTTTCAATATTTTCAACATTGCGTTGCTGTTTTCTCGTTAAATTAGTTCCAAAAACCGTGTTTCATAGTAATCGGCCCACAAACAAGAAAATTGGCCGCCATCTTGGATTTTCCAATATTTTGAACATTGCGTTATTATATCCTTGTCAAAATAGAACTATGAACTTAGTTTCATCGAAATCGGCTCAAAAACGAAAAAGTTGGCCGCCATCTTGGATTTTTCATATTTTAAACATTGCGGTGTTATTGCCTTGTTAAAATAACACCATAAACCAAGTTTCATCGAAAACGGCCGAAAAACAAAAAAGGTGGCCGCCATCTTGGATTTTTATATTTTTAAGATTGCGTTGCTGTTTTCTTGTCACAATAGCGCCAAAAATAGAGTTTCATCAAAATCGACCTACAAACAAAAAGTTGACTGCCATTATGGATTTTCCAATATTTTCAACATTGCAATGCTGTTTTCTCGTTAAATTAGTTCCAAAAACCGTGTTTTATGGTAATCGGCCCATAAACAAGAAAATTGGCCGCCGTCTTGGATTTTCCAATATTTTGAACATTTCGTTATTATATCCTTGTCAAAATAGAAGAATGAACGGAGTTTCATCGAAATCAGCTCAAAAACGAAAAAGTTGGCCGCCATCTTAGATTTTTTATATTTTTAACATTGCGTTATTATTGCCTTATTAAAATAACACCAAAAACCGAGTTTCATCGAAATCGGCCTACAAACAAAAAAGTTGACTGCCATTATGGATTTTTCAATATTTTCAACATTGCGTTGCTGTTTTCGCGTTAAATTAGTTCCAAAAACCGTGTTTCATAGTAATCGGCACACAAACAAGAAAATTGGCCGCCATCTTGGATTTTCCAATATTTTGAACATTGCGTTATTATATCCTTGTCAAAATAGAACTATGAACGGAGTTTCATCGCAATCGGCTCAAAAACCAAAAAGTTGGCCGCCATCTTGGATTTTTCATATTTTAAACATTGCGGTGTTATTGCCTTGTTAAAATAACACCATAAACCAAGTTTCATCGAAAACGGCCGAAAAACAAAAAAGGTGGCCGCCATCTTGGATTTTTATATTTTAAAGATTGCGTTGCTGTTTTCTTGTCACAATAGCGCCAAAAATAGAGTTTCATCGAAATCGACCTACAAACAAAAAGTTGACTGCCATTATGGATTTTTCAATATTTTCAACATTGCAATGCTGTTTTCTCGTTAAATTAGTTCCAAAAACCGTGTTTTATGGTAATCGGCCCATAAACAAGAAAATTGGCCGCCGTCTTGGATTTTCCAATATTTTGAACATTTCGTTATTATATCCTTGTCAAAATAGAAGAATGAACGGAGTTTCATCGAAATCAGCTCAAAAACGAAAAAGTTGGCCGCCATCTTAGATTTTTTATATTTTTAACATTGCGTTATTATTGCCTTATTAAAATAACACCAAAAACCGAGTTTCATCGAAATCGGCCTACAAACAAAAAAGTTGACTGCCATTATGGATTTTTCAATATTTTCAACATTGCGTTGCTGTTTTCGCGTTAAATTAGTTCCAAAAACCGTGTTTCATAGTAATCGGCACACAAACAAGAAAATTGGCCGCCATCTTGGATTTTCCAATATTTTGAACATTGCGTTATTATATCCTTGTCAAAATAGAACTATGAACGGAGTTTCATCGCAATCGGCTCAAAAACCAAAAAGTTGGCCGCCATCTTAGATTTTTTATATTTTTAACATTGCGTTATTATTGCCTTATTAAAATAACACCAAAAACCGAGTTTCATCGAAATCGGCCTACAAACAAAAAAGTTGACTGCCATTATGGATTTTTCAATATTTTCAACATTGCGTTGCTGTTTTCGCGTTAAATTAGTTCCAAAAACCGTGTTTCATAGTAATCGGCACACAAACAAGAAAATTGGCCGCCATCTTGGATTTTCCAATATTTTGAACATTGCGTTATTATATCCTTGTCAAAATAGAACTATGAACGGAGTTTCATCGCAATCGGCTCAAAAACCAAAAAGTTGGCCGCCATCTTGGATTTTTTATATTTTTAACATTGCGTTGTTATTGCCTTTTTAAAATAACACCAAAAACCGGGTTTCATCGAAATCGGCCTACAAACAAAAAAGTTGACTGCCATTATGGATTTTTCAATATTTTCAACATTGCGTTGCTGTTTTCTCGTTAAATTAGTTCCAAAAACCGTGTTTCATAGTAATCGGCCCACAAACAAGAAAATTGGCCGCCATCTTGGATTTTCCAATATTTTGAACATTGCGTTATTATATCCTTGTCAAAATAGAACTATGAACTTAGTTTCATCGAAATCGGCTCAAAAACCAAAAAGTTGGCCGCCATCTTAGATTTTTCATATTTTAAACATTGCGGTGTTATTGCCTTGTTAAAATAACACCATAAACCAAGTTTCATCGAAAACGGCCGAAAAACAAAAAAGGTGGCCGCCATCTTGGATTTTTATATTTTTAAGATTGCGTTGCTGTTTTCTTGTCACAATAGCGCCAAAAATAGAGTTTCATCAAAATCGACCTACAAACAAAAAGTTGACTGCCATTATGGATTTTCCAATATTTTCAACATTGCAATGCTGTTTTCTCGTTAAATTAGTTCCAAAAACCGTGTTTTATGGTAATCGGCCCATAAACAAGAAAATTGGCCGCCGTCTTGGATTTTCCAATATTTTGAACATTTCGTTATTATATCCTTGTCAAAATAGAAGAATGAACGGAGTTTCATCGAAATCAGCTCAAAAACGAAAAAGTTGGCCGCCATCTTAGATTTTTTATATTTTTAACATTGCGTTATTATTGCCTTATTAAAATAACACCAAAAACCGAGTTTCATCGAAATCGGCCTACAAACAAAAAAGTTGACTGCCATTATGGATTTTTCAATATTTTCAACATTGCGTTGCTGTTTTCGCGTTAAATTAGTTCCAAAAACCGTGTTTCATAGTAATCGGCACACAAACAAGAAAATTGGCCGCCATCTTGGATTTTCCAATATTTTGAACATTGCGTTATTATATCCTTGTCAAAATAGAACTATGAACGGAGTTTCATCGCAATCGGCTCAAAAACCAAAAAGTTGGCCGCCATCTTGGATTTTTTATATTTTTAACATTGCGTTGTTATTGCCTTGTTAAAATAACATTAAAAATCGGGTTTCATCGAAATCGGCCTACAAACAAAAAAGTTGACTGCCATTATGGATTTTTCAATATTTTCAACATTGCGTTGCTGTTTTCTCGTTAAATTAGTTCCAAAAACCGTGTTTCATAGTAATCGGCCCACAAACAAGAAAATTGGCCGCCATCTTGGATTTTCCAATATTTTGAACATTGCGTTATTATATCCTTGTCAAAATAGAACTATGAACGGAGTTTCATCGCAATCGGCTCAAAAACCAAAAAGTTGGCCGCCATCTTGGATTTTTTATATTTTTAACATTGCGTTGTTATTGCCTTGTTAAAATAACATTAAAAATCGGGTTTCATCGAAATCGGCCTACAAACAAAAAAGTTGACTGCCATTATGGATTTTTCAATATTTTCAACATTGCGTTGCTGTTTTCTCGTTAAATTAGTTCCAAAAACCGTGTTTCATAGTAATCGGCCCACAAACAAGAAAATTGGCCGCCATCTTGGATTTTCCAATATTTTGAACATTGCGTTATTATATCCTTGTCAAAATAGAACTATGAACTTAGTTTCATCGAAATCGGCTCAAAAACCAAAAAGTTGGCCGCCATCTTAGATTTTTCATATTTTAAACATTGCGGTGTTATTGCCTTGTTAAAATAACACCATAAACCAAGTTTCATCGAAAACGGCCGAAAAACAAAAAAGGTGGCCGCCATCTTGGATTTTTATATTTTTAAGATTGCGTTGCTGTTTTCTTGTCACAATAGCGCCAAAAATAGAGTTTCATCAAAATCGACCTACAAACAAAAAGTTGACTGCCATTATGGATTTTCCAATATTTTCAACATTGCAATGCTGTTTTCTCGTTAAATTAGTTCCAAAAACCGTGTTTTATGGTAATCGGCCCATAAACAAGAAAATTGGCCGCCGTCTTGGATTTTCCAATATTTTGAACATTTCGTTATTATATCCTTGTCAAAATAGAAGAATGAACGGAGTTTCATCGAAATCAGCTCAAAAACGAAAAAGTTGGCCGCCATCTTAGATTTTTTATATTTTTAACATTGCGTTATTATTGCCTTATTAAAATAACACCAAAAACCGAGTTTCATCGAAATCGGCCTACAAACAAAAAAGTTGACTGCCATTATGGATTTTTCAATATTTTCAACATTGCGTTGCTGTTTTCGCGTTAAATTAGTTCCAAAAACCGTGTTTCATAGTAATCGGCACACAAACAAGAAAATTGGCCGCCATCTTGGATTTTCCAATATTTTGAACATTGCGTTATTATATCCTTGTCAAAATAGAACTATGAACGGAGTTTCATCGCAATCGGCTCAAAAACCAAAAAGTTGGCCGCCATCTTGGATTTTTTATATTTTTAACATTGCGTTGTTATTGCCTTGTTAAAATAACATTAAAAATCGGGTTTCATCGAAATCGGCCTACAAACAAAAAAGTTGACTGCCATTATGGATTTTTCAATATTTTCAACATTGCGTTGCTGTTTTCTCGTTAAATTAGTTCCAAAAACCGTGTTTCATAGTAATCGGCCCACAAACAAGAAAATTGGCCGCCATCTTGGATTTTCCAATATTTTGAACATTGCGTTATTATATCCTTGTCAAAATAGAACTATGAACGGAGTTTCATCGCAATCGGCTCAAAAACCAAAAAGTTGGCCGCCATCTTGGATTTTTATATTTTTAACATTGCGTTGTTATTGCCTTGTAAAATAACATTAAAAACCGGGTTTCACCGAAATCGGCCTACAAACAAAAAAGTTGACTGCCATTATGGATTTTTCAATATTTTCAACATTGCATTGCTGTTTTCTCGTTAAATTAGTTCCAAAAACCGTGTTTCATAGTAATCGGCCCACAAACAAGAAAATTGGCCGCCATCTTGGATTTTCCAATATTTTGAACATTGCGTTATTATATCCTTGTCAAAATAGAACTATGAACGGAGTTTCATCGCAATCGGCTCAAAAACCAAAAAGTTGGCCGCCATCTTGGATTTTTTATATTTTTAACATTGCGTTGTTATTGCCTTGTTAAAATAACATTAAAAACCGGGTTTCATCGAAATCGGCCTACAAACAAAAAAGTTTACTGCCATTATGGATTTTTCAATATTTTCAACATTGCGTTGCTGTTTTCTCGTTAAATTAGTTCCAAAAACCGTGTTTCATAGTAATCGGCACACAAACAAGAAAATTGGCCGCCATCTTGGATTTTCCAATATTTTGAACATTGCGTTATTATATCCTTGTCAAAATAGAACTATGAACGGAGTTTCATCGAAATCGGCTCAAAAACCAAAAATTTGGCCGCCATCTTGGATTTTTTAAGTTTTTAACATTGCGTTAATATTGCCTTGTTAAAATAACACTATACTATCCCCGTCAATTGGTAATGCGCCTGGCGGCCATGATTTTAACCTCAAAAACGAAAAACAATCTTATTTTTTTTATATACCTAGACCCTTTCTTATTGAAAATAGGAATTCAATAATTAATATTACCCATTAGAAATTAACTGTTTTTTGTCATTTTTTGTTGCGGATGACGTTGATGTGTATTTTAATTTGACAAGGTTCCAGCGCATTACCAATTGACGGGGATAGTAAACCAAGTTTCATCGAAATCGGCCCAGAAACAAAAAAGTTGGATGCCATCTTGGATTTTTTATATTTTTAACATTGCGTTGTTATTGATTTGTTAAAATAACACCATAAACCAAGTTTCATCTAAATCGGCCGTAAGACAAAAAAGTTGGCCGCCATCTTGGATTTTTTTTTATTTTTAACATTGCGTTGTTATTTCCTTGTCAATATAGTACTATGAACGGAATTTCATCGAAATCAGCTCAAAAACCAACAAGTTGGCCGCAATTTTGGATATTTTTATATATCTAACATTGCGTTGCTGTTTTCTTGTCAAAATTGTATCATAAACCGAGTTTCATCGAAATCGGCCCAAAAACAAAAAAGTTGGCCGCAATCTTGAATTTTTATATTTGTGACATTGCGTTGCTGTTTTCTTGTCATAATTGTGCCAAAAACCAAGTTTCATCGAAATCGGCTTACAAACAAAAAAGTAGGCTGCCATAATGGATTTTTCAATATTTTCAACATTGAGTTGCTGTTTTCTTGTCGAAATAGTACCAAAAAGCGAGTTTCATCAAAATCGGCCCACAAACAAAAAGTTGACCGCCATTACGGATTTTTCAATATTTTTAACATTGCGTTGCTGTTTTCTCGCTAAAATAGTTCCGAAAACCGTGTTTCATGGAAATCGGCCCACAAGCAAGAAAATTGGCCGCCATCTTGGATTTTTCAATATTTTGAACATTGCGTTATTATTTCCTTGTCAAAATAGTACTATGAACGGAATTTCATCGAAATCGGCTCAAAAACCACCAACTTGGCCGCTATCTTGGATATTTTTATATTTTTAACATTGCGTTGCTGTTTTCTTGTCAAATAGTATAAAAATCGAGTTTCATCGAAATCGGCCCACAAACAAGAAAGTTGGCCGCCATCTTGGATTTTTTATATTTTTAACATTGCGTTGTTATTGCCTTGTTAAAATAACACCATTAACGAAGTTTCATGGAAATCGGCCGAAAAACAAAAAAGTTGGTCGCCATCTTGGATTTTTTATAATTTTATTATTGCGTTGCTGTTTCCTTGTCAAAATAGTAACAAAAACCAAGTTTCATCAAAATCGGCACACAGACAAAAAGTTAGCCGCCATATTGGTTTATAACATTCTTAGTAGATATGTAGTTATATACCTACCTTGAATATAGATGTCCCGAAACACTTTCAATAGTCGCATTAGTTAAAAAGATATTCTGGCACCGGAAAAAAACAGAGCCGCTATACTTAACTGTAGTGGCATACATTATACTGCAAGCCTTATACTTAAAATAACTAACCAGCAACATTATAAATATCGCGGCTATTTATAATGAACTTGCTTACTTATTACCTAAAGAACGTCGTACCTACTGCGCATTTTACGCAAATTTGGGGTTGCCATCACAATTAAAGTTATGTTGTTTGGTGGTCATTCATTAGCTACTTCATAAGTTTATTAACCATGTTTGTGTTTGCTCTTTTTTTAGAACTAAGTGGGCAACCACTTTAGTTGTGTAAAAATATAAGCGAAACAAAATTAGTCTGTAAGATGCACCGGCTACTTTCTAACCTTACAATTTTGCATTATATTAGCCGATCGCTGTATTTATTTTGGATTACAAGAATCGATCGAAGATAAGTTACAGATAGGACATGACAGGCAGCCGCGCGTAATAAGATTATAAAAAGTATCGAATCATCTAATAAGATTTAGTTAAATTATTTTCTGTCCTGCACTTGACTTAATTTGATTTTTTCTTGAGATAAGTTGATACTTGTCTTTGTGTGAAAAACAATTAATAAGCACACGAATCGAGAGAAAAATCGATGTAAATTTTATAACAAGAAATTCCACTTTTTGTTGAAAATCCGCGTGTTTTTAAGCACAGCTACCGCATTTTCATTTTGCTCATCTGGCAACACTGAAGCAAGCAGAGAGCGGCCGGCCGGCGCGGGCGGGCGGCCATTTTGTGACAGCAGAGCCCAGCACTCATTGCAGCGTTTTGAGACGCTTTTGTTTTCTAGTTTTATAGGTACAAAACTTGTTTAAGAGTGAGTATCGTGAATACAGTTATTTCGAAAAACCACTCGAGAACTTTTTCAAAATGCCGTCTTGTGCTTTTTATCTGTGCAGTGCACCAACAATTTGTAGAAATACAACATTTCACGTGTAAGTATTATTTAGAGTTTTCTCCATAGACTTATTATTATTATCATTGGTTTTCTCGTAGGTTTTTAAACGTGTATGACAAAGCATTTGTTTTATTGAAAAATCTGCATAATACTAATGACAAACAAGTTTAAAACCTTATCCATTGCTTGTTGGCTAAAGTCGTAAACTATAATGAAGAGACAGAATTTTTTTTTATTGAAAACCGGGGGAGGAGAAAATATTTTCTTTTCTGTCGATCTTTTAAATCTATTTTTTTTTTACATTTGAGCTCTAGCTTGTTTATTAGAGCATTCATACCTTAGAGCATTCAACCAAAGAATGCTGTACAAGATTCCACCACTCCATTATGTAATACCTAATTAAAGTATAAAACATTAGATCATGAACATCTTAGAACACGTAGACAACTAGAAAATTTGAACATGTACTTAGGCAATAACAAGTAGGTAGGTACGGTCGAGTCCATTAATATGTTGGCACTTTTGACAGTTCGTCAACCTTTATGCCTTTGTAATAAAAGTCAATATCCTGCCAAACGTGCCAACATATTAATGAACTCGACTGTATCTACACGTAAGTACTTGTTGTATGGTTACCTACATAACAAGTTTGTGTTTGCATTTTTCAGTCAACCTTATTTAACTAAATTGAAACTGCCATTCTGTAAAACGATGAAGAATAAAAAAAAATATTCCAAAAATAGAATACTATAAAAATTGGCCAGAACATCTTAAAGCGACCGGTGTCAATGTAAGTACGTACTTGTTTTTATACATCTTGTATTTAGGTAAAATATGAAAATGTAAACATAAAAACGTTTTCTTTGTGTTTTCTCTTGGAACTCTGCTGTGTACTTAATAATAAACCTTTAAATTATTATTCTAGAACCTTGAAATTAAGAACGCTGAGCTAAACGACTCAAAAAACTTAAACACTGTATTGTACGCACAGACCATACAACAAGTACTGTGATTGTACGGGACATCGGATCGGTGATAATGAAAAAATATTCACAACCTCGAAGTCATCTGATCCACGCCAACTATCACAGATGCCTGCAGCCGAAGCAGAATATCTGGGAAGTGGTGAGCAAATAATAATTACTAGTCAAATTCGAGTCGGGCTCGCACCGCGAAGGTACCAGTTAAGTATACCGGGTGTAGCAAGACACTTAACGAAGCCGAGGTCTACGTATTCTGCCCATCATCAGAACCATTTCTGTTTAAAATTATTGCAGGGAAACGATTTTAATGTTTGGTGTTAAAAAGCATTACCACGCAAGGTAACTTTATAAAAGACCGCGCCTGCGAGTGAATGCTACAGAGCTGCGTGCGGCCGAGTTGAAAAGCAACGTTTATGTGCGTGCTCATGAAATACATTGAGTGATAATATTTTGAAGCCATTGTTTGTTACGAAATACATAATATTTTGATAAATGTTTCTGTAGACAAACATTAGGAAATAACGAATAAAATAAGATTTCATATTTTGAAAAAAAAAATTTGACTGACCTTCAATAAATTCGTAGCTATTGGTTTCCCAGGTATAGTTTAAAAGACAAAAATTAACCTGATGATGGGCGGAATGCGTGGACTTCGGCTTCGTTGAGTGTCTTGTTAGGCGGCCATTACACACGTCAATCTGGTGTGATCTGATCAAAACCGCAGATTGATGGAATTTGATGCGGTTGGTTTGCGACGTTACACGGTCAATCCAGCGAGATCTGGATCGCAGTAGATCTTGGTAGATTGACAATCTACCACGATCCACGGTGGGCTTTGGCAGGGTTGCCAACTTTTTGCATTAATTTTCGCGTGATATCGATCGATGACCTGAGTGGTGCAGTATTCAACATGCCAGTCTACCGCGCAAGAGATCCTGGGTTCGATTCCCGGACGTAATTGAAATGATGAATTTTAATTTCTGTGACGGTCTGCGTATAATAAGTACCTATCTATTTCGAAAAGTAAGTAAGTACCTAGTAAAATCTGTTGTCTAGCACCCATTTTATGCCTTGATTAGTTAGGGTTAGATGAATATCGATATTTAATTTTACACGCACAGGTGTGTCAAATTTCATCAAAATCAGTTCAGCCTTCTGAAGCTGAACTGATTTGGATGAAATTTGGCACTCAGTTCATAGCTTGGTAATATCGTATTATAAATTTTAATACGATTTTTTATAAATTTTAATACGATATTACCAAGCTATGAACTGAGTGCCAAATTTCATCCATATCAGTTTCATTTTATCATCTTTTACTGCAATCCAATATTTTTAACCGACTTAAAAAAGGAGGAGGTTCTCTTTTCATCTGTATATTTTTTAAGGGATTCTTCAAATGCCCACGCGCATGTAGTCACGGCCGGAAAGAAAGTTAAAATAAATATGGGTTTTATTTTTTATAAATTTCCCAAATGTACTACAAATTAGTTTCAATGTTTAAAATAATTAAAATGCCTAGGGTACCTTTGATCGAGATGAAAAATATAAGTTTTAATCCAGACTATAAACTGTTTGCCAAATTTCATCCAAATCAGTTCAGCTTTCATAAAAAACAAATATGCAGATGAACAGAGAACCTCCTCTTTTTTTGAAGTCGGTTAAAAACATCGGATCGCAGTAGATTGTGCTAGATTGTCAGTCTACCATGGTAGATTGACAATCTACCAAGATATACTGCGATCCAATGCAAGCATATTGTGGTAGATTGTCAATCTACCATGGTAGACTGACAATCTAGCACAATCTACTGCGATCCGATGTTTTAACCGACTTCAAAAAAAGAGGAGGTTGTTTTTATGTTCGTCTGTATGTTTTTTTTTGGGTATTTTTCAAATGTCCATCCGGATGTAGTCACGGGCGGAAGCTAGTTAAAATAAATATGGGCTATATTTTTATAAATTTCCCAAAAGTACTACAAATTAATTTAAATGTTTAAAGAAATAAAAATGCCTAGGGTACCTTTGACCGAGATCAAAAATATCATAAGTTTTAATCCAGACTATAAACTGTTTGCAAAATTTCATCCAAATCAATGCAGCCTTCATAAAAAACAAATATACATACGAACAGAGAACCTCCTCCTTTTTTGAAGTCGGTTAAAAATATCGCATCGCAGCAGATTGTGCTATATTGTTTTTTAATGATTTTTCGAATGTCCACCCACGCGGATGTAGTCGCGGGCGGAAGCTAGTTAAAAATAAATGTGTACTACATTTTTATAAATATCCCAAAAGTAAGTACTATAATGTTTAAATGTTTTGAAAATAATACTTATACCTCGAAAAAAAGGTGCCAACCCTAAGCCAGACCAAGCCAGATTGACGTAGATTGACAATCCAGCACAATCTGATCACGCCAGATAGCGCTAGACCGCGCCAGATTGAAACAGATCGCGAACAACGTTACACAATCAATCTTTGTCAGTCTGGCGCGGTCTGGTGTGATCAGATTGTGTGTGTAATGGGTGCCATACACCCGTTTTGTTAATAGTGCCTTCCCTCAAGGGAAAAAAAATGCGCTTGATGAAACTAGCGGCATAGTTTAGTATGTTGTTAGGCATGGTATTCTGACTAAAAAAGCATCGGGAGACAGTTCTTAACGGGGGGGGGAGGGGGTTCATAACGGGTTATGACGTCATAAAAGTTGCTGTTGCCGCTTTCAGAATATGGCGTATACAACAGAAAGTATGTAATTTATAAGCTTGTGTGGGGTGTCATAAAAAGCAAAATTAAATGCGCTACAATGTTGTTTTTCCTTTTGACCTTGTAAATGCTACATTTGCGAGAAATTTAAAGTTTTATTTTAAACATTGTAAATTTTGTAGGTACCTATCCGTCTAATATGAAATGGTGAATGTGACAAACTTTGGTTAAATCATGAAAAAAATATAACAATAACCGATTAAAGTAAAAAGAACGAAAGTTTTTATGGGATTTTTTTATTACCTCGTAAGTCCTAGCGCACTTCATAAAGTACAATATGACGCTAGTATTTCAGACCTAACAATTGAAATCTATAGCAAGACGTAACTACCTAATGTACTACGTAGAGTACAAATTCTAATCTCCCGTTTTCGACGAAGTTTTTTCTAGAATGGTAATATCGAGACAGCCATTTACTTCTGTAATCTATGGCCAACCTTGCCACCTTAAACCAGTACTGTCAACTGCCACTGTCAGTGTCATTTATTTGAAAATATCCACGCAGTCGGTTTCCAGGCCGATACGAGGTAAGTATAAGTAAATCCAGCTATATTAACGTAATCTTATGTTTATTTCATTGTTTTTAATTTAAAAGAGTAAATTTAAATAGTAATTAATACAAATAAAACAAAATTTAGTTGATAACTCCATATCACCCAAGTTAGATGATTGGTTGAATTGAAATAACTTGTACTGCATACAGTACGTTAAGTATTTCTTCCAATTTCATTTGGTATGTTAGATATTTACTTTTATTTATATACTTGTTACATTTCAGCTTTTGATGATGAGCATATTGCAAAACTTTTAAACAATTTCATTCACGATGATTTTGGTGGTGAAAAGGTGTTCATACCTGAATAAATCATCATCATTTACTCAGATGAAGACAAAAATGTTCAAGAAATTGAAATCAGGATATCTACTTAAATTAAGTTTATTAATCGACAGTGGGACTGTTAACTTTGTTAACTAACCGTACATACTTTTATATTTTAATTTTCTCTCTTTTAGTCTTACACCGATGTGTGTAAGTGAGCTTAAGAATTAAGGCTAAATTGTTAATAGTACTGTTTTTTTACAAGTATTTTTATGAAAATTAGTTAATTATTATTTATTTTTGATAGAAGATATGATTTTGTTGATAATAATAATAACTTTTAAAAATAAAAATGTAAAATGAATTTTGTTGTTTTCGTATTCAAAAACTATCAAAACCTAACATACTAAATTTAGTACAAAATATTTTTACTTTTTGCTTCCAAATATAATCTGGAGCATATCAAACATACCAAAAAACATAAACAACCAGGTTCCACATCTAAATTCGCTGAAAATGAAACTTTTCTGTCTCGGTCTGAAGCACTAATTTTAGTTTGTACTTCATACAGTACATCAGGTCGTTGGAACTACACATTTCAAAAACACAGGACTTACGAGGATAGAACTTAAAATTCTCGCAAACTATGGTATTTACAAGATCAAATGTAATCAATCAATGTAAATGGTCAAATGTAAACGTGTAGGTATTTACTTACCTACCTTGTAAAAAAAATAAAAAAAATATTTTTTTCATGATTTGACCAATGTTTGTCACATTAATCATAAACGCCACAAATTGTAAACACCTCAATACACTGTTGTAAAATATTTGTCGGATAGGTAGGTACTATGGGCAACAGCGTTGATTAACCAGTTAGCAACAAAATTCGCGTGCGCGCGTATCGCCCCTGCACGAACTAAACGTATGTAGTGACGGCGGCGCGGCGTGCAAGCGATTTTAACCTTAGCAGTGGTTAAGCGACGCTGTTGCCTGTTCCTACACAATTTACAATGTTTAAAATAAAACTTAAAATTTCTCGCAAACAGTAGATTTACATGGTCAAATGTAATAACAATATTGTACCACATTTAATATCATTTTTTTTCATTTTTTTTTTCATTTCAATTTTAATTTTTAATTTCATTTCATTCACTTTGACGTTTGACAGCTCGACTGCTGTCATCTCATTCTGCCCTTGATGCGCTTCCTCTTGTTAACTCATCCCACCATACACATTTATGTGGTTTACGTGTGTATTACAGGTATTGTCTAAAGAAACATTAGTCTGGCTGAAAAATGAAATATCATGGAAATCTGGAAACCATGGAAATCTGTTGAAGAAAAGTGGGCAGAAACTGCATAAACCGCATCCAATGTGGAAAAAGTGATATAGTGGATTACTTCAAGGATTTCCCAGCCTTGCAACAATCACAAGGCTATACCTTGGTAAGCATATACCGCAGTCCGCAGCCTTATTTTTTACATAATCTTTGTAGTTTTTTTATAAAAACGTACGCAATGACATATAAATGACAAAAGTTACTTATTCTTTTTTCAGATAATGAACGATTTCAGTCGTCTGTATCTAGGAATGGAAAACAAATTATTTTCCTCTATCACCCTCAAAAAAGGGAGAAATTATAAAATATTATGCTTCATCAAAATTGCGAAAAAATAGAGACACGAGAACAAAAATAGCAAATATAATTGCACTGATTGACGGTAAGAATTTTTTCTCAAATATTAGTTCTTATTATTAAACCTTGATAGAAATAACTATACCTTGGTAAGCATATACCGCAGTCCGCAGCCTTATTTTTTACATAATCTTTGTGGTTTTTCTATAAAAACGTACGCAATGACATATAAATGACAAAAGTTACTTATTCTTTTTTCAGCTACTGAACGATTTCAGTCGTCTGTATCTAGGAATGGAAAACAAATTATTTTCCTCTATCATCCTCAAAAATGGGAGAAATTATAAAATATTATGCTTCATCAAAATTGCGAAAAAATAGAGACACGAGAACAAAAATAGCAAATATAATTGCACTGATTGACGGTAAGAATTTTTTCTCAAATATTAGTTCTTATTATTAAACCTTGATAGAAATAACTATACCTTGGTAAGCATATACCGCAGTCCGCAGCCTTATTTTTTACATAATCTTTGTGGTTTTTCTATAAAACGTACGCAATGAAATATAAATGACAAAAGTTACTTATTCTTTTTTCAGCTAATGAAGGATTTCAGTGGTCTGTATCCAGGAATGAAAAACAAATTATTTTCCTCTATCACCCTCAAAAAAGGGAGAAATTATAAAATATTATGCTTCATTAAAATTGCGAAAAAATAGAGACACGAGAACAAAAATAGCAAATAATTGCACTGATTAACGGTAAGAATTTTTTCTCAAATATTAGTTCTTACTATTAAACCTTGATAGAAATAACTATACCTTGGTAAGCATATACCGCAGTCCGCAGCCTTATTTTTTACATAATCTTTGTAGTTTTTCTATAAAAACGTACGCAATGACATATAAATGACAAAAGTTACTTATTCTTTTTTCAGCTAATGAACGATTTCAGTCGTCTGTATCTAGGAATGGAAAACAAATTATTTTCCTCTATCACCCTCAAAAAATGGAGAAATTATAAAATATTATGCTTCATCAAAATTGCGAAAAAATAGAGACACGAGAACAAAAATAGCAAATATAATTGCACGGCATTGCATATGATTGACGGTAAGAATTTTTTCTCAAATATTAGTTCTTATTATTAAACCTTCATAAAATAAGTATTAAAAAATTAACCGAAACTTTTTTCTTTGAATACAGAAGATAAACCAGAGAAATCCTGCAATATTGCTTTGATGTTGCTGGCTTATGTCATCAACATTTCACTTGCACGGAATGCGACGGCTATATATCGCAAGCTGCTTCTGAATCCGACGTATCCAACAAGATCATTCAAAGAAAGCATAATGTTTCACGGGTACGCCAATTTGACGACCATGTAATTCTAGAATAGTATGATTAATTAAGCTTGTTGTGGTTTTTTTGTAACTAAGTATGTCTCAATTTTTGCGATTGAAAATAAATAATATGAATCTTTTATGTCTATTTCCTTTTAAGCATGTTAAGCTATAAAACTTGTACAGGGTTTGAGAACGGAATTTCTTCTGTTAATAACCTTGTAAAAGTTAAAAAATAAAAAATGTTGTATCATGGCTGTGTACACTAAATGTATATGTATCGTGAAGTATGATTTTATCTAAATTACCAATTATTATATGCTTTTCACTTACAGGTCTGGACTTTGGTGCTATATCGGTGCAGCTGTTAAGTTTGCTATAAAATTATTTTGCATAATAATAATAATAATAGCCGCACTAATATCGTACAAGTTCAACATAAGTAGATAAAGCCTGACCAGAGTTTAAAAAAACCCTGCAATGAGGACGCGACCTTTGTGATTTATTTATACGTAACTATTGCCAGTAAAAGAAATTAAATGTGAAAAATGCCGCATGCGGGTTTTTAAAACATCTGGTCAGCTTTAAAATGATACATCATTCTTTATCGTACCCGCACCAATATTTATAAGTAGATATCTACGTAACCAGTGCAGGTTATACTACAAAGAAGCATAATGTTGTATAAAACTTATTAACTGTTATAGTAGAGGTATGAACGGGAAGTCGAAGCGTGGGCAGACCGCCATTCCTAAGATGTCAGGGCCTACCTCAACCAGATACGCCGCAACAAGGACGACATAGAAAAACCATGGGAGAAGCATATCTCCAGCATTGGACAAATATATATGCTGAGAAGACAAATAGAAGGTATGATACTAGTGTGGGACAATAAGGCACCATACCATTCACCATACGTATGTACATAGATTTACGGCTATTAGACATACTTTATTTTTAGGGTTCCGTGCCTCAAAAAAAGGAAAAACGGAAACTTAAAAATCAAGTGTGTCTAATTAGACTCACGCCCGAGTACATGCGATACTGCTGCGGGTATAAGGCATGATGCACTATTTCACTACGTGTTACGTATTGCACACTATGCCTTACGATAATTGTACCTGTATTTTCCTTATGTTGGCATGGTACAGTCAGTGTCATTTATATACATATATACAGCCATTGAGTCAAAATATGTAAACACCAACCTTATTGTCAGTGACATAGAGGTGTGTAGATATTTTTGAGCTCTTGTTAACGTATATATATTTATGACGCTGGCCGTACATACATAGGTGTTCAGATAATTATTTTGAATATTAACCAATCAAAGTCAATTAAATTTTGTAGACATGGTCTAGAAAGTAATACCTAGGTCTGTGGTTTAATACATTTTCGTAAAAATTTATAGTTTAAATATTACAGGGGGTTTTCATATTTTCATTAAAAACTCCCTGCAATATTTAAACTATACATTTTTACGAAAATGTAATAAACTATAGACCTAGATATTAGTTTCTCGATCGTGTCTACAAAATTTCATTGACTTTGGTTAATATTCATACTAATTATCTGAACACCTTTGTATGTACCATGCCAGCATAAGGAAAATACAGGTGCGAGTATCGTAAGGCATGGTGTGCCATACGTAACACGTATGGTGCACCATGTCTTACTATACCCGCAGCAGTATCGTACGTACGCTGGCGTGTTACATAAGTATGGTTCACCGTGCTTTACTGTTCCCGCACCAGTATCGTACGTATGCTGCCGTAGTATATACGCACGGTTCATCATGCCTAAGTGTCCGGACACGAAAGTGGCGGCGGCCGAGCGGTGGCGGGGCGGCGCGGCAGCGGAGCGGCGGCGGGGCGGGGCGATGAGGACGTGGGCACGAAACATAGCGGTCGGTCAGCCGCGCTAGTAGTGTTGTGACAGATGGGCTAAATACCATTAAGGGCCCGTGGACCTACCGATTTGACCTACTGGTAGGACCACGGTATACCACTAAAGTAAATTCTTATTTTTTTTCTATTGATGTGTCAAATGTGATGTTGCTATGGAAACAATTTCTTGTCAATACCGAAAAATGTTCAAAGGACGAAATATATCCTATGTCTAAAAATGTTATTTAGTTAAAAAAAATTAGTCTATAGGCGTTAACTAGTTTCAAAATCGGATCCTTTGCTCATCTTGTGTTTTTTAAATGATGTCCAAGATACCGACATCCATACTGAATAAATAGGTACCTACCTAGTAATCAAACAGACACTATTATATTTTTCAACACAACACTACTGTGATCGCGGGCTACCAAATCAAACTAGTTTGTTCATTTGTTTTCGTCGCTCTCCTCCCGCCCGTGCATCGCTCGTCGCCCCGCGCCGCCACCGCCCGTTTCGTGCGCGTCTCCATACTGTGCCATACTGTTGAATGCATCGCCGCCGCTCCGCTGTCGCGCCGCCCCGCTGCCGCTCCGCCGTCGCAGTTTTCGTGCCCGGACACTTACTGTACCGGCAACGGTACCTTACCTCTACTACGACAGTTAATACGTCTGGCACATCATGCTTTACTGTGCCTGCCACAGTATCCTACCTATGCCGCCATGGTGCACACGTATGGCGCACCATGATTGACTGTGTCCGCCATAGTATCGTAAGTATGCCGCCGTGGTGCAAACGTATGGCTCACCATGCTTGACTGTGCCCGCTACAGTATCATACGTATGCCACCATGGTGCACACGTATGGTGCACCATGATTTACTGTGCCCGCCACAGTATCGTACGTATGCCGCCGCAGTGCACACGTATGGCTCACCATTATTTACTGTGCCCGCTACAGTATCGTACGGTTGTCGCCGTGGTACACACGTACGGCTCACCGTGCTTTACTGTGTCTGTCACAGTATCGTACGTATGCCGCCGCGGTGCACACGTATGGCTCACCATTATTTACTGTGCCGGCTACAGTATCGTACATATGCCGTCGCGGTACACACGTACGACTCACCGTGCTTTACTGTGTCTGCCACAGTATCGTACGTATGCCGCCGCGGTGCACACGTATGGCTCACCATTATCTACTGTGCCCGCTACAGTATCATACGTATGCCGTCGCGGTACACACGTACGGCTCACCGTGCTTTACTTTGTCTGCCACAGTATCGTACGTATGCCGCCGCGGTGCACACGTATGGCTCACCATTATTTACTGTGCCGGCTACAGTATCGTACATATGCCGTCGCGGTACACACGTACGGCTCACCGTGCTTTACTGTGTCTGCCACAGTATCGTACGTATGCCACCGCGGTGCACACGTATGGCTCACCATTATTTACTGTGCCCGCTACAGTATCATACGTATGCCGTCGCGGTACACACGTACGGCTCACCGTGCTTTACTGTGTCTGCCACAGTATCGTACGTATGCCACCGCGGTGCACACGTATGGCTCACCATTATTTACTGTGCCTGCTACAGTATCGTTCATATGCCGTCGCGGTACACACGTACGGCTCACCGTGCTTTACTGTGTCTGCCACAGTATCGTACGTATGCCGCCGCGGTGCACACGTATGGCTCACCATTATTTACTGTGCCCGCTACAGTATCGTACGTATGTCGCCGTGGTACACACGTACGGCTCACCGTGCTTTACTGAGCCCGCTACAGTATCGTACGTATGCCGCCGCGGTGCACACGTATGGCTCACCATTATTTACTGTGCCCGCTGCAGTATCGAACGTATGCCGCCGTGGTACACACGTACGGCTCACCGTGCTTTACTGTGTCTGCCACAGTATTGTACGTATGCCGCCGCGGTGCACACGTATAGCTCACCATTATTTACTGTGCCCGCTACAGTAACGTACGTAAGCCGCAGTCGTAGTTTCAGGAGTATTCAGTGCGACTTGCGCACTACGTATGTACGTAGCCGGATGTCGGGCTACGTACGTACGTACAAAAATCGACCACTCGTAAATTACGTAACCCGCCCCATGATGAGCGTCAGTATGCCGACTACGTATGACTGACTACTTACGCGTAATGTAGCGGGTTACACACGTCATAGTGGTCGATTTTTATCCTTATTTTACGTAGTGCGGCAGAGGAAATTTTTCTCAGTGTACTTATTCTATAAATAAAGACCACTGCAATGGTTGATACAGACAATTTAGACAATCTATATTTGATGTGTGAAAGCATGCACTAACCGGCTTGCCACTGCCGCGCGCGTCAATAATGAAGAGGTTCAGATTAGCTGTCCCTCGGGCATTGGAGGGAAGCGCGCGTGGTGGGGGACGTGCGTAGTGGGGGACCCGTGGACACACTTATGCGAGATTTATTTGTCATCGCGCGCGAGGGGTTGATAGAGCGGTTTTATGCATTTGATCTTTCAATAATGGTGTCAAGTTTTTAACGTTACTGGATAGCTTTGTAAACAAACCAAATATGGGGCGTGAAAGAAGACTATAATATCTCACATTTTTAGATTGCGGCTTCTTTTAATTTTTAAATTAAATATAAAAACTGGCCAAGTGCGAGTTGGACTCGGGCACGAAGGGTTCTGTACCAAAAAAACGGCAAAAAATACACTTTTGTTGTAAAAAGTCACTTAAATATTTATTTTATTCTGTTTTTAGTATTTTTAGCTATAGAAATACCTACATCATATTCTGTGAAAATATCAAACCGTATAGCTATCACAGTTCATGAGATACAGCCTGGTGACAGACTGATGGACAGTTGAGTCTTAAGGGTCACGTTTTTACCCTTTGGGTACAGAACTCTAAAAAACTGAAAGCTAATTCATTGAGTGTATTTTCAGGGAAAAAATATACTTACTTAATACTAAAAATAATTGTATTATTTTATTTAGCACTTTAGCAAAACACTCCAAATCCTTGGAAAGTTGGAGAGGAAGATTTATTTATTCTCAGAGCCACTTCATTCGTCAAACAGATTTTTATTCAAGTAGGTATGTATTGTCCAACCCTGATCTTTTCCCTAAATCCGCGATCCTAAAATGTTATTAACCATAAGGCCACCACTACACAACACACGACCAAGTAATATATAAACAAATTAATAAGCTACTGTGACACCGTGCAGCCATTCTGAAGATGCAGTGCACGGAGACTTGACAAATTGCACGGGAGCGGGTAATCTCGACTCGACAAATAACGGAGATATGTGTTGTGTACGCCGTACAATGCGTGTTTTGTATGACACCGGGTTACGTACTCGTGGCATAAACTTACTAGGTACTATAACTATGTGAGTTCCGTCGTATTTATGACGTAATAGCGCCATATTTTATTGTGAAAGAAATGAGAATGGTGCTTTTTATCTTTTGACATTATTTTAGGCACTATGTTGATAAAGTACCTAACTCAACCCACTTTTTGATTGTTTTTTAAATAACATCTTGTGGATGGTTTTATTTTGCTTTTACGTAGGCCGTGCGTAGTCACTCGTTTAAAAATGATTTAGGTTAACAAATAGTAGGTACACATACGAGTAGGCGTTGTACAAAAACATAAAATACTTGCTCGGCATGTTTCAAGGGAATTTCATAAGAATTTCAGGATCAAAAGTAGCCTATTGCGTTTTTAAAGTCCATTCTATATACTAAAATAGATAGATGTTGGTTTTGGCAAGAACGTAACAAACAATTTAGATAGATTGACAGACTTTCGCATTATAGTATAAGTATGGATCAATTGTTTTAACAACTAACATTAAATGATTGGAAAACTAAACTAAAAGGATTTTTCTTGTAAAAAACAATCTTTTGTTGTAGCAGCTTAATTTTGTCCACTCTCGCTCGGCCTTTCTTTAGAGAGTGTGCTTACTAAAGCGCCAAGTTGCTTATTTAGTTGTTTCGCGTGAGTTAGTACTTTATTTGAACCATAATGAACTAACAACCTTTCGAATACTGTGTTAGCCTTTTTAGTACTTTCATTAATTTCTAGTAAATCGTTCTTAGTAAGTATGAAGTTATAACTTAGGAATTATTAATCTATTACATTAATGGAAATGATGGAAAAAAATTAATGGAGAAAATGGACTTTACCACTATTATTAGTCCGTGAGTTTTTATACTTGGGGAGTTTGTTCACAAGGGACGGAAAGAGTGAGGAAGACATAGAAAGACGAGTGAAGAAAGGAAATTCGGTGAGTGGTGCTATACACTCGGTTATGAGTAGCCAAACCGTTTCTGCAAAGGCGCGAATGGCTATTCATAACGGAGTGCTGGTACCTACACTGATGTATGGAAGTGAATCTTGGGTATGGCAGAAGAAGAATGAAAGCAGAATAAATGCGGTAGAGATGCGATCGTTGAGGAAAATATGTGGAGTAAAACTGAGTGATAGAGTGAGCAATGAGGTGATTCGCAAAAGGTGTGGTCTGAAAGATGATATAGTGACAAGAATTGAGAAAGGAATGCTCCAGTGGTTTGGTCACTTAGAGAGGATGAATGAAAGGCGAATCACGAAAGAGATATACTGTGCGAATGTGGAAGGAACGATTGCACGAGGGCGTCCCAGAAAAACCTACGCGGACCAAATAGAGGTTATTATAAAAAAGGCTAGTGTACGCAGTGACAAAAACCGCAGGGCATGTATGAAAAGATTGATGGATATGAATGAAGCGAAAGAAGTGTGCAAGGATCGTAGCAGGTGGCGATCCATAGTCTCTGCCTACCCCCATGGGAAACAGGCGTGAGTGTATGTATGTATGTGTATGTAAATATAGAAAAAGTCTATTACTTGCAAGTCAACTGACTGTTTCTGTTTAACCGCCTCTGTGGTTTAGTGGTTCGCCCACCCGTGTGAGACGCAAGGGTTCCGGGTCCCGGGTTCGATTCCCAGGGGGGTACATAATAATCATAATAATCATTTATTTCCTAGAATATGGTAGTATACATTGATGGTATATAAAGATAAGATCTACATATTCTGCCTCCGTTAGGCGTGGAAATCTGTTAGTACGTAATTACAAAGAAATTAACTAAGAAATCAATATTTAAAACATTAATCATAACAATAACAATTCATCACCCATCATTATAAATATCCAATGTCATTTAATATTTCAATAATTATGTCATAAATTAATTAAATTACTCAATTAAATAATTATACAAAAAAAAAATGACAAACTTTAGTAATGTCAAACTTTAGTAATGTCAAATGTAATAAAATGTCAAATCAAAATCATGTCATAGTATTTGCCTGCCAGTACAATGTCAATTTAATCTAAGTTTAGAAACTATTAATTACAGTTTATGTTCTAGGAATTCGTTAACTGAGTAATAACATTTATCTAATAGGATGTTAAATAATTTATATTTAAATTTGATGGTAGGCAATTCTTTTATTTCAACTGGCAACATATTATAGATTCTTATGGCATTGCAAAAGGTACTATTTCTATATATTTTGAATTTCTGCGATGGGATCTGTAATTTATGCTTATGCTTACGTCTAGTGTTAGTTTTATTATATACCGTGTCATGTAAGGGAAAGAGATGTGAGTTATTCTTGACAAACATGCAAATTTCAAATATATAGAGACAGGGTAGAGGTAGAATCCTAAGTTCTTTAAACAGTGGGGTGCAATGGTCAAGGTAGTCAGCTCCGCAAATCGCTCTAACACATTTTTTTTGCGCTTTAAATGCTCTATGAGCATCTACCGAGTTTCCCCAAATAATGAGACCGTAGCGCAAAACCGACGAGACATATCCGTGATACGCTGCTAAAGTGGTTTCTCTGTTTGCTACTAGTCTGAGACGCCTAAGTGCGAACACAATTTGTACAATTTGTACTCAGTTTGGTTGGTGGTAGGGCTCATTTCAAATCTGCCTGGCTAGCTACTACCATCCATGTTACCTAAGTCTGACGCCATAACAATTAAAAAAAATAGTGGTGAGGATTCCGGGTGGCGATATTAGAAATGCCTGTGGGGTACAGACACTACCTGCTCTGTACCGCTCTGGGTTTTTCTAACTAATAACGTTAGAAAAAGCCTGTGTGTTTCAGAGCATCGCTTGCTCTGGAGCGCGCGGGGTTTTTCGACTAAAAATTTAATAATATCACCGTAAAAAGCCTGTGGAACACAGACAATTCAGAAAATTACAGTTGTGGTTAAAGTATTCCTATGTTTCGGTAAATTATGTAGAATATTAAAATAGTGATTTATAGTCATACTAGCGATTTTTTTTAAAGTGGTATATTTTTTTAGTTTATCCTACTATTCATATTAATTTATTGTGTATGTTAAAATATTTTTTCTCTTAACCCCATAAAACTGGCAGGCTATGCTAAATGGGATGGATTGGGATGAAAGGCACACAGATATTTAATTTTTAACCTGGATTAAAATATAGCAGACTTTGGTTCCTAAGAACGTCGCGGGCGGTTGCTTGATAGAGCGCATTTTCAAGTTTCTTGGATAATTAATAAACAATAGGTACTTAATTATGTTTTATTGTATCACTAATCTGACATAAGTAATATTTATGTGATACTTAATGTGTTTTTCATTTCGATTTATTATTTTTTCATTCATATTTATGTTATAAATAAAGAATATTACAAAAAAGACAAAAAACACATTATCAGTGATTATAATTTTCTTGTTAACAGAAAAAGCCAGCAAGATTCTTTATTTCCTATATTACAAAAGTACTCGTTGATGTGGGTATACAAGACAGCACGTTAAGTTAAACAGTTGAACTGCAAAACAGCTTTTATAACGTACGGCATAAAGGCGGTCACAAGGTCAAGTACCTATAATCTAAATCTGATGTGCTGTTGACTGTAGGTACAAACATTATCAAACGAAATAAAAAAAATTAAATAACGTTCGGCTGTTAGTTATTGCACTCGGAAATTGCGAAAAACTAACAAAATACTTTTCTTTTATAAAAATATCAATTTTTGTAAAACTTTTTTTGGTAGGATATTTTCAATTCCCTACACACATTTTTAGGTAAGGTAGGTAAAATGAAAAGTTTGATTGTGCTATGCCGTTTTCGAGAAATTTTGCAAATTACGATAAAACAGCTGTTCTTTGGGGATTTCTTTCTAAAAGGACCTACCAAAAATAAATTATGTCCCATGTTTTTTTGACGAGTTAAACGGTTTTTTTGATAAGAGAGATTTGATATTTTAGTTTAATATCCAAGTTACACGATACTTAGTGCCTTACGCGTCTGTATCGCTCGGGGTATTTATATTTAGAAAATCACTGTGGATCACAGTGCAAGGTGTCTGTGTTCCACAGGCTTTTTAGGATGGTATTATTAAATTTTTTGTTGAAAAACCCCGCGTGATACAGAGCAAGCGGTGCTCTGAAACACACAGGCTTTTTCGACGTTATTTATTTGAAAAACCCAGAGCGGTACAGAGCAGGCAGTGTCTGTACCCCACAGGCATTTCTAATATCGCTTCCGGGTGTAGTGTGCTTCCACCTTCGGCATTATCGTCACTTAACATCAGGGGGCTGATTACGTAAGTCGGTTGCTAATAATTCTCTATTAAAATCGATTGAAATAGCAGTTACATTGCTGCTTTAGGTAAGATAGTTATCACATTAGTTCTAACTAAAGTAGCAATGTAACTGCGATTTCTGTCAGTGTTGATTACAACAATGAAATAAAACAATTTTTAACGGATACTAGCGCGGTTTTATTGAAAGTTCTTTGGTAATTAGTTGGTATTTGGTTTGATTTTTGGTTTTCCCGATGTTTCGGCACCTTTGCAGCTGCCGTGGTCACGGGGGACTGAAGCCAAAAATCAAACCAAATACCAACTAATTACCAAAGAACTTTCAATAAAACCGCGCTAGTATCCGTTAAAAATTGTTTTATTTCATGTCTAGTGAGCGCGTAAGCCTGAGAAGTGAATATGAATACAACAATGTTACAAAATCAGGGGGCAGGTCAGGTGAAAGCCAAGCACTACCCCGTTATGTCGATGATAAAAAAAACCGGCCAAGTGCGAGTCGGACTCGCGCACGAAGGGTTCCGTAACAAAAAACTGCAACAAAACACCTTTGTTGTATGGGAGCCCACCTTAAATATTTATTTTATTCTGTTTTTAGTATTTGTTGTTATAGCGGCAACAGAAATACATCATCTGTGAAAATTTCAACTTTCTAGCTATCACGGTTCATGAGATACAGCCTGGTGACAGACAGACAGACAGACAGACGGACAGCGGAGCCTTAGTAATAGGGTCCCGTTTTTACCCTTTGGGTACGGAACCCTAAAAACGGAACCCGAATGATCACTAAGTTATATAACGCCTGCTCGAAATATTCAGCAACAATATACAACACGAAAACTTTGCTGTTGATATATTGGCAGGCGCTCGGTCTAAACAACGTGTTCAGTCAACAGATATTTTCGTTAAAAATGACAAGCCTATTTTCGACCTTATACTCTAGAATATAAAGTTGATAATAAATTGTCTACAGATTAGAAGAACGCACATGAGTAAATATGCCTTGTATTCGTGATTTCTTTTCTGTCGTTCTGAAAGACTTTTAGTAAAATTGTGTGTTGGATCAATTCAATATCCTTCCTTTTGTAGTCAAAAAAGTGTGCCTATTTAATAAGTTTCTGAGAAAAGGTGTCTACATGTATGATCTCACAAAACATCACAGTCAAATGCCTTAAACATTCGTCATTTTGTTTAGGAATTAATGTTGATAAAAACAGCTATACATATACGTAAGTTACTTAATTGACCGAGCGAGCGCAAAGCGTCTCTGCTATGTTTTCATAAGTATGTCTGGCTTCCATTTTTTCTCCTCTACAGGACGCATTTCCCAACTGATTCTCGTGAAATTTTGTGAGCAGGTTCGATAATATAAAGAGATACAGTTTACCCATTTCAAATTATATTTTCAAAATTACAAGCGCCAACTAGCCTCGAATTCATTTAAAAAAATACCTACCAAACAGCACGACTGTTTTTGAAAACCTCGTAACGACATCTATTAGATTAATTTTTAAACAACATACAGTAGTTAGTTACTTTTTATCCTTTGATTTTTATCGCACAAACGCGAGGTCTACAGCTCACTGAGCCACTATTTATTGCGTTTTTGATATTATCATTAGTTTCATGTTATTATAATAGAATACATAATTTCTTATCTCTTGAATATCAAAATGTTCATCCAATAACATATTGATTTAAAGTAAAACCAGGAACAGGGTAGCTGTTCGCACATTACCGCCCTGTTACGAAACTCCAGGGCCGGCTTCCGCAGTATGGCGGAGGGAAACTCTCTAAATACTTCCTTCCAGATCTGAAGCAACACGATCGGTCTATCCCCCTAACCTCCCCCTTCCCCCGTCGGGACTAGTTCGATAGAGGCCGGCTCACAATAATGAGATTCGAGTTTTGGAAATTCTGTCACATGGCCTTGTGTTATTGGTGAAATAAAGGCACATGTTTGAGACTTGGCAGAACGTTACCTATACTGGGTTATTAATATGCCATTATGTATTTGGAATTTTAGACACATATTACTTTGTACATAATTAATGACTGAACTGACTGAATGATATGCACAAACATCGAGGTCAAAGCAAATAAATTTTGGTAAAAAATTTAATTTTTGGTACCTACAAGCTTTTATTGTCGACTGCACTTTTGTCCACCATATAGGACTTAGAGTGATTTCACTTTATTTAGCCCTTTCATTTGATTTCCATATGGTAGAAGTGCATTAAAAATCACTTGTCTACCATCGGATTTGGAATGACGATGACGTCACACAACTAACCATGCATTGTCATCAAAACTAAACGTGTATAAAAAAATCAGCTCAATCGGTTGAAAACATCTGCTTCAAAATTGAGTTGCAAGATTCCACCCGAACAAAATAAAATAGAATACCTAAATAAACTTTTACGATTGATGTTCAGTGGAAAAATGTCTGTTCAGAAGGGTTATGTAAAGTGCTTATGACGTTAATCGCTACACCTACTTTTCGTGATGTTTTAAGTAAATTTTTCGATGCTAGCTAAAATCTATACTGTGTAAGGAGCGCCTTAGAGTGCCAACATGAAGAAAAAGCCGTTCAATAGAATCATAAACAGCGTTAGTTTGTTGTTAGCGCGGTGTGTGAGGGGGCTGTATCTCTTAGGCGAACACAAGTCGTAGCTAGCTCGTGTGCCATACCTATAGAATATGGCACATACAAGCACCTTAATGGAGCTAGAAATTGAACTTGAATATAAATGGTAATTCGATTACAGAATTTTGCTGTTTTGTGCGACTTATGGGTGTACTCAAGCAACTTTCTTATCTCCTCTTTTTGCTTAATGACTTCTGACTTCTTTTGTTTCTTATTTCCTGTCTTTATTACTACCTATCTAATGTTAAGTAATTTAAACCTACTGTTGCCTAACGTCTGGTGTCATTTTAGCTCCACACAAACGTAGTGCGTACTTACTACCTATACTTTTAATTAATGTTATGATTTTTACGTGTTTTTATTTAATTTAATTAAACGCCTAATGTATGTTCTTTTGTCTTGTCCTAGTAAAAATGAAAACGTAAAAATTTACTGTCATACATTCACAACCTTGACACCTAGTATATTTTTGTCAAACAGACTGTTACATTTGGCACCTAGGTCACATGAGTAATTTACTCATGTGCCTAGGTACCTAGTTTTATTTTTCTCAAACAGACTGTTAGTGTCTAGATCTAGACACACTATGCCGAAATTACGCGACCGAAGTTCGGCAATATTACGCCTGCAATGCTGTTTGAATGACTGACGACACATTACGTCATGTTTTTTTCATAAGAAAAGCATTAACGCCGAACTTCGGTCGCGTAACTTCGGCATAGTGTGTCTAGACCAAGGAAATTATAAGTAGGTACTTCGTACAACAGTACTTCAATTTCCTAGGTCTAGCTAGACACTAAGATAGTAGAACCTAATACGTTTGCACAATACAAGCCAACTGTTGTTACCAACGCCATATTGAATTATGATCACCCACTGATGTGTTTTACCGGATTATCGTCTGGATGGGCACGTGGCACAAAAACGGGAGCGCCTGGGGAATTGTCAGTAGCAATGTCCACGGCCGACGGAAGCCGCTACAATGAAATTAGGCGTTTGAATATGTGCTGTACTGTAATCCTTTGTAACTCAGGAATAAATACTTTTTTTTGGTAATTGTTAATGGAAAAAATGAGACAAATAATTATAAGTCGTGCTACTATGGGCATGATGAATGCAAATATTTATGTCCTTACAATATCCATTTGAAAGAAAATGGCGACATGTTTGAGCTACTACTTATTCAGCCTTAAATTTGAAATGGGTACCTATATCAGACGACTTTATATAAAAATGTGAAAAGTAAAAAATCTATTATGTAGTAAAAAAATATCGGAAAAATACTTGATTATTCAGCTAATTTACAAACATAGCTAGGCGCGTATTCTTTTTATGATTTACCTAACAAGACACTCTCTTCTCACTATAGGAGTAAGTCTAGAATGAGTTCTAAATCCACAAATCAGTAAAATTTTGGGACACAAACTAACAAAATCTTGACTATTTTTTAAACATATTGAAAAAAAACTGCACATATTTAATTAGTAAAAGGAAGAGATACACGACTATTACTTTTAGATATGGGCAACTGTGTATAGATGTATAAATCACTTTGTCTCTTTAAAAAATATTTGATAAATGCATTTGCAATAAAATGAAAATATTTTTGCAATAAACAAAATATTAGAACAAAATATTTTGGAACAGACCATAGAACAGACAGAAGTGCCAAGTTCTCAATAAATAATCTGTAGTGATGTTAGTGACATGAATAATTATGACGTAGTAATAAATTCCCATTTGCATATTATGATGTGGCGCGTACGATTTCTGTTGGCGCACATTATTTCGATAGTAAACTTGATTTCCCTCGGGCACTGTATTATAAAGCTATCATTATTCCGAAAATTTTACATAACAATGCATTGATCGCAATTTGATACGACTGAAATTTAATGATTTTAAGAGAAATTCTAGGTAAGTACCTATAGGTAGTTTGAGTTTAATTTAGGATCTTATTGCATCAAATATTGTTTTTTATAAAAAAAATCACATTCAACAGGTTAAAATTATACTTTTTTTTCTTATCGAATGAGGATTAGTGGCCACCTCTGGTGTTAGAGTTTATCAAGCCGCCTGTAAGGCCTCTAACTTGGCTTAACGACTTTTATCAGATGACAACAGCCGGGACCGACGATTTAACATGCCCCCCGAAGCACAGAAGCGCTCAGTTGTAATGCCACTTTAACGGTCACCCATCAGACACATGTCAGACAGACTGTGATCCTAATAATGTTCGAATTTCTTAGTATGTTTGAGAAAAACAATAGTTTCATCAACTTCTTACTTAATGAAAAATGTGTTATTTTGTTTTAGATGCACCGACCGTCGAGATGAGCGTTTGCCGCGCGCTCTCGCCGCCTTCTGTCTGTTTCGCTCGCGCGCATCCCCTCTCTCGCGCCTGACCCCCCACCCCAGCCACCATGCCGCGCGCTGATTGGCCAGCGCGGACCTCCTCCCGCACAATACTGCGCGCACGCACTCCCTCCTCGCTCATTTACTTCGCATTTCTTATCGGTAAGTTTTTCAACATCATCATCATCATCTTATCAATCGCACGCCACCCACTGCTGGGTATAGGCATAAGAATTTTATTTATTCTTATGGTATAGACCTCCCCCAAGTATCTCCACGACGATCGGTCCTGCGCTGCCTGCATCTAGCGGCGCACCGCGACCTTCACCAGATCGTCGGTTCACCTTTTTCTCATTGTTTTGTATATTGGCCGAATAATTCGCAACATATTAAGTAACTTAGAAAGTTTTCTTGGTGCTTAAATTAATCATTTCTTCGAAAATAATATTGCACTTAATTCCCATTTTTCAATGTGACAAGAATAAATGTTTCTACAGTATAGCCAATCAGGTTTTTAGAATAAACTTTGTATATCGGGATTTACACAATCACCATGTAAGTAGCTGTTTATATCTGAGACTCCGATAGAGAGACATAGTAGAATCGTGTTTATTCTAATAACGTTAATAACCATGGAAATTTAAAACAATATATTTATTTATTTATTTTATTTTAAAATCTTCATTGTACTACAAACTAAAGTACAAAAGGCGGACTTAATGCTAAAAGCATTCTCTGCCAGTCAACCTTTGGGAAACAGAGAAACCATGAATGCGGTACATAATAACATTAATAACATACAAAAGTAATATATACAAATATAATAATAATATAAAACATAATACTTAAAGGTACACAAAATAAATACACAAAAAAAAAAATATAATAATATATAAATATTTATTAAATTTCTAAGAAGGAGAAGGATACAGAGATGACAATGATTTCCACATTATGAGCTTTCCAAGAGAAGAGAGTTAACTTTCTTTTTGAAGGAAAATTTGCTTGGAGATTGTCTGATAGAGTCAGGAAGGTCATTCCAAAGGCGCAGAGCTTGCAGTGTGAAGGAGTCGGACATATAGCCAGAGCGAAAGAGAGGAGTACAGAGAGCAAGAGAATTTGTAGACCGGAGCTGACGATTATGAGAGTCGCAGAGATACTGAAACTTGCATTTTAAGTATTCTGGAGCATGAGGATTATTAAGGACGGAGTAAAGCGTGCAGAGTAGCCTTTGCTGTCTGCGCTGACGGATAGGAAGCCATTTAAGTTGTGACCGATACGAAGAAACGTGATCGAACTTGCGAAGGCAGAAAACGAATCGAAGGGCATTATTCATAAGTCGGTCCAACTTATTAAGAAGATCCTCATTAAGGTCCGGAAAACAGACATCAGCATAATCGATGAGGGGGAAAATAAGAGAAGTGACGAGAGTTACCTTAGTACGGATAGGGAGAAAATTTCTAATGCGATTTAAAAAGCGTAAGGAAGATGTAACTGCTCGACTCACCTCGGCAACATGTGCCGTCCAGCTAAGCGTAGAGTCAATGTGGAGGCCAAGATTTTTGACGCTGGGGCAGAGAGGGATGGTGGTGTTATCCAGAACAATAGGCTGGACTGAGCTATTATCGATCTTGGCAATTTGTTTTGACCCGCCGACAATAATAGCCTGGCATTTTGGTTTTTTTAATATTTCTAATTCAATCTACGCTTATGGTACTCCCACACTGTGGTCTTTGTTGTTAATGTTTTTTGTTGTTTATGTTTAAATAAGTTTGTCGTGATTTCTGAAAAGTTTTTCTCGGAATTTTCATCTAAAATTTTAAATAATGCTCTATAAAAATGTGATGATGCTTATAACTTCAGTGTAAGCAAAGACTGAATTTTCTTGAGTGTGAGATAACTGCAGTGTGAAACTCTTCCATTATTCAAAAGTGTTATAAACAGTACTATCATTAATGACAGACAAGTGCCAAAAGCTCGCGACATCAAAAGTCGTACATTATTTACAACACATATTTCATAAACACAAAGCACCCTTCAAGAGTTGCTTCATAGATCTCTAAAGTTACCAAAGTCGAATGGTTCATTTATCTATGAAGTACTACGTGGGCGTAATTAACGGCGGCGCGGGTGACAAGTTTTGTTCGCTGACGAGTCGTTAATCAAACGCGGGTAATGATCAAGAACTATAACTTGGAAACTCTAAGTCAACATTTTACACCAAAGCTCCAAGTGAGCATTGATTACTTATACCAGGGATGGTAAACCAATGGCATGCGACCAAGGATTCTTGCATGCGACACAATATTTTGGGCACGTCACGATCACAAAATTCATTAACGCTACGAAAAAATTACGAATCATTTAATTTAAATTAATCGTACCGTACCTATAATTGAAACATTGCAAAAATGTAAGTACTTGCCTAATTTTTGTAGTGAATCAAGAGTTTTGAGTTGATGGATGTAGATATTATTTTCCTAATAATTACAAGTCCGGCTTAAACTGTATGGATTTGGCTATTTCAACTGTGTAATCCTAATAGTTTCGGAATAAAGTGGCTGACACATACGGACGGACATCAGGACGGACATACGGAGTAAACGTGATGAATCTATAAAGCTAGGGTTTCCTAGGACAGCGGTGCCGTAAAATTACGGCCGTAATATAGCGGCGTTGAATGTTGTCTATGTAAATAATACGGCGACACTGTAACGTCAGAAACCGCGCCGAATTGTTTACATAGACAACGTTCTACGCCGCTAAATTACGGCCGTAATATGACGGCACCGTCATCCTAGGAAACCCTAGCTTAAGGGTTCCGTTTTGTACCATTAAGCTACGGAACACTAAAAAAAAGAAGTTGTCTTCCAGTCCCACCCGACTTCAATAGCCGTGTTTTATTAAAATTGATTGCCGTATCTGAAATCAATCATCATGAAATTTTAAATACACCTTGTCATTGTCAGGGGTACGAGAAGGACATAGCGTACTTTCATCCCGATAAAAGTACTGTTCCCGAGGGATAGAGAAATAACTGGCCACGCAGACGAAGTCGCGGGCGGTTGCTAGCAGGCAACCCATAAAGCACATGTACAAAAAGCACATGTTCATCGACAGCGGCGCCACCAATCGGGATACATTCTCTGTCATTCATCCCCTATTTCATCTTTAAAGTTTTTCTGAAAACTAACTTTCAGTAATTTAATTTCTCCTACATTTTAGGGACACCAAAGTCGCTCCTTACCACGGTTACCCCGCGGTTTCCCGTTACCCCCTTCTTTCGTCTACAGCAATCTGTCACCGCCACTTCACTTCCTGTTTGGAGTGCTCTTGATTCGCACACGAGGGCACTCTTGAGACTGTGAAACAATTGAATGCGAGGCGATGCTTTCATTATTATCACTTATTACCATTTAGTTTGGATCTGTCTATATTTTACAACCGCACCTCCATTTATGTATTGTTTTTTTGTTATTTTAAGGCTAATTCCATTTTTTGTGAAACACGATTTACATTGAGCAATAATTATTAATAGCCCATAACATACCAAAATTATCATTTATTTCCCGCTATTTCTAAAAATTACCTTAGCCATTAAGGATGGCAACTGAATTAAAATAAGAGTTTTCACTCCGCAAAAGTAAAGGTTCTTAAGGGTCCATGATGGGAAAACATGGTTTGCGTGGGCCATAATATTTTTATATAGAAAAAGTAAAATTGTAGCAATAAAAAACATACGACAAGCTAAAGAGATTAAAGAGCTACAAGTATTAAATCTATACACATAAAATTCAAAGTCCTGACTGACTGACTGACTGACTGACTGAGTGAGATATCAACGCACAGCCTAAACCGTTGAACCTAGAGACTTGAAATTTTGCACATAGATACCTTATATAGTGGAGGCATCCACTAAGAATGGAATTTTGAAAATTCCATCCCTAAGGGGATGAAATAAGGGATGAAAGTTTGTATGAAAGTCCAAATTTTGTGTTTAGGCTGATGATTGAAAATTAATAAATACGTGTCTCAGCGTTTTTCAAAATTCTTCCCCCGAAGGGGTGAATAGGGGGATGAAGTTGTGTATAGAAGAAAATCCTTAATTTTCGAAGTAAAAATAGCTAAATTTATAATTTAGGCTTATGGATGGAAATATAACGCAACATATATTGTTATTGGTAGTATTTCAACCCCTATGGGGATGAAATGAGGTAAATAAATTTTGGCGTAAATAATAGCGGAAACGTATTGAATTATACATCAAATAACACTTTAATGCACTTTGCAGTTGCTCCAATAACTTTTTTCAAGAAAGATAATAATTGTGCTAAAGATACTGTTGAAAAACAACGAAAAACATCGAAAAAGTGCAGAAGTGAGGTTATTTTCCATACTCTTTATACGTAAAGACAAAGACAGAGACAATTTTTTTCGCATAAGCGAACCTTATGTACCTAATTCAAAAATTGTTAACTATTTTCTTTTTTTAATGTTTATTGAAATAATAACGTAACCAATATCTATATATATGACACATCAAAAATGGCGGCGACTTTCCGTTGTCCCTTGCGTCCACCTGTTTGCCCCAGGGCTGCCACTCGCCGGGAATTCTAAACAGGGTTGGCACAGAGTTAATTACTGCGAGTTAATTGGGGCTCGGCTTTCCCGCACGGGACTTGGAAGGAACGTTTTATTTCTCCCGTAAAACGTTCGTTCGGTTTATCACGTATTACATCCGCTTTGGGGAAACTATTCATATTTCTGATAGAATCGTTTTTGTACGTGAAAATGTTTTTGGATTTATAGAGGAAATTAAAGCTTGTTTAAATTATAATTGAAGCTGACAAGCATTGGGATTAGAATGCTTCCATATCAAGCAAAGAAAGTTATATTTTAAGTAAAAGTTACTTACTAAATATATTGGGTGTCTGGAATACATTACTTCTAACTTCCATTCTTTGAATAAACATAACTCAAGGCTGTTATGACTTCTAATTTCGTTTTCGTTTTTTATTGAGTACCTACTTACTGATTATTATTGGACGCCATTATATTCCTTTGATACGAAGATAATTGACCGAGCGAACGCGAAGCGTTTCCGATTCAGCTTGGGCAAAAATGATTTCGCTGTCCGTCTGTTCTCTACAGGTCGCATTTCTCAACCGATTCTCGTGAAATTTTGTGAGCAGGTTCTATAATAATATGATTTTTTCAAAATGGCAGAGATTATGAGGAAAATCATATTTCAGCCATTTAGAAAAATGTTCAAAAATGAGACAAATGCGAGGTCTACAGCTCTACAGAACCACTATTTAGTTAAATCATTGATTTAAAAGCAACTCAAAAATGGAGCTTAATTTGACTTTTACTACGAAAATATTTTAAAGAGGACTATCCTTACTAATATCCTTACTTAATATTATGAATGCGAAAGTCCGTTTGTTTGTTTGTTACGCCTTCACGTCTTAACTACTGAACCGATCATCATGAAATTTTACACACACGTTGTCAGGGGTACAGAGAAGGATATAGGGTACCTTTCACCCCGAAAAAAGAAACTGTTCCCGAGGGATAGGCAAAATACTATCCACGCAGACGAAGTCGCGGGCGGAAGCTAGTAAATTATAAATGAACCTTCACACGGTTCTATCATAAACAAAGAAATAACTCATAATTGCATTCTTTAACCACAGATGATCTTTGTCAGAAGTACTTTTGTCAGGCTAAAGCTTCCATCAATGATTTATAACTCAGCTCAAATGAAGTCACATTGTGAGATTATCTAAATGAAAGGGATTAGAATCCTAGCTGAGTGCAGTACGTAGTGCAGTCTATGATAATGAATGAATCTCAAACTGACGAGGGGTGTTGCTGTCTGGATTGCCAGCTATTAGATTATTGGATGTGAGGGTATTATTTGAGTCGCATTTGGTCTCTCTCTATATTTCGCTCACACGCCATTAATGAGTTTTTAGTCAAACAGCTTATTGTGTTTCTTTTCTACTATTCAAATGTTGAATGATTTGATCAAATAATAAATATAGCAACATTTTATAATCAATATTTTAGATATTTTTTTAAATTACTTTTTTTCCACTGGAGGCAAAATTCTTCAAGGTTTTTGATCGAGCGAGTGCGAAGCGCAGGCGAAGCGTCTCCGTTTCAGCTAGGGCATTTAGCTTTCGTACAACTATTGACTTTGTGAGCTGTAGACTTCGCTAATATGTCTTTTGCATAGCATAAAATGTTCAAGGCGCACCTTAAAGCAAAAAGCTGAAATGTCATTTTCCTTATGATTTGATGTGACACAAAGAATTTTCTTTTCGTTTTCATTATTTTCCACTTTATATAATAAAATAATGAAAATGCAGTTTAATAAGAAAGGAGCTGAAATTTATAAGCATCTTAATAAGGGCAACAAAAATTTTGTACATTTTTCGAAATGGCTCAAATATGATTTTCCCATATCTCCGCCATTTCGAACACTTTTGAAAAAGTGAATCGACGAAATAATGTTTTATAACTTATCGAACCTGCTCAAAAAAATCACTAGAATCTTGCAATATGTCTGCGATTTGTATTTTGACACTAGCAACATTGGAACAACCTTGGAAACGCCCTTTGTGTTTTCATTACAAGGCAGTATGAAAAAGCGCTGAAATAAAACAGCCATTACTCTCATGTGTCACAAGTGTGAATTCACAGTGATAAATAAATGAAGAGTCGCATGTGCAGCCGAACACAAATGATATGTAGCTGCAGCACATGGCCGCGATATGAGGGATATGAGGGGTAAGAAACGAGTGCGATGAAATATGGCGCGCGAGGTGTTGCCAGAATATTGGTGCACAAAATTTACTAAATCTTGAATTCATAAAGACTAACACAAGTTTTATCTCTTGGCATTTACAATATCGTCCTAATAGAACGCGACAATGCGATCATCGCGCGAGTAAGCGTCGCGATGACAAGAATTATGTATCCTAAAATACAACGCGATCATCGCGTGAGTTAATGACGCGACCATAGCGTAACGATGACGCGACGCGATTGTCGCGCGATATCACTAAGTTTGATCGCGGATTCGTACGAACTTAGTTCGTGCGAATCGCGCGAATGTCAATTGGGACACCTATTCGACATCAGTATGTTTGATCGCGAATTCCTACGACTATTCGCGCGAACTTGGAAGCATAAACATCCATAAAGTATTTTTTGAAAGCGAACCTTTTACTTGATCGCATGTAAAGCGATGTTTGCTTAATAAAAGAGATTGAAGTCTTTGATTAAAAAAAAACATTTAAGTTTTCGTGACCGGCATCCTTATTTGTATTGTCTTCGTCGCTACTTGCGCATCCTCATCCACATGGCAAAAATATGCGTAGTCATCAGGAATTACTTTTTTACCCTCGTAATAAATATCTAAAGTTTCTCTAGCTTGGCAACACCGCGAGGGCTTGCCGAACGAGATAAGACAAAACACAGATTGGATTGACAGCAGGGGTGGTCAAGTGTGAAACTAACCGCGTATGTGGCTCACAACTGGTTCACAACTGCGGGGGAACTTTTTAATGGCTCCTGCCGATAGTTACGAAATAGTTGCGGTCCGAGTGTTAAAAGGATGAGGGTGTTAGGGCCTCCGTTGAGGGAAGGGTGATGTGAATAAATGACTTCAAAATTGATTAAGAAATAGGCATGTCGCATACACGTCGTCATAAAGTATAGTAGTAAATTGTCCATCAGCCATTTTTTTAATGTCCTCACTGCTGGGGCACAGGCCTTCCTTATGGGTGGATAAGGAGGACGGGCCGTAACCCACCACGCGGGCCCAATGTGGATTGGTAGGTGTTAATGACTGCATTTGCAGCCGGGACCAACGGTTTAACGTGCCTTCCGAAGCACGGAGGAGATTGAAATAATAAATTTTTGGTCACCCATCCCATGACCGACCCTTGCGAACGATGCTTAACCTACGCAATCGCTGGGCCAGGCGCTAAGCCACTGCGCCACCGAGCTCCTCCAAATTTAATTACACGAGGGTAAGTAAGGGAATTATTAATGTTTTTACGAAATATAATTAATCGTGTGCATTCCAAAGTACAATTTGCTTAGAGAAAATATTTATACCTATCCACAATGTTTTTTAACTAATATTTTTTAAGAAAGTATTCAAATTTGGTTTGAATAATCATGTAGGTATTATTTATCTTAATTTCATAATTCAAGTCGCCAAAACTAAACTGTCCTTAACGAACTTTTAAATGGATGTAAAGTATGATAATGTAAATGCTTAACCATCGGTGATGCAAGTTTTGAAGAGCCTACTGAAGAGATTTGACGACGTTCCCTAAAGGACGTCGGTCGTAAAGAATGTTGAAGAGGGCCGGCCTGATATAAATTGTAATACAAGGAGGGTTCAACTAGAAGAAATGGTAAAATGCCCTCCAGCTACTCCAAGTAGGGTCGGCTCGACTGTGTTTAAAGATCTCGTAACTCGAACCGACCGAGACGGAGTGTACATATTGGTACACGAGATTAAACGAGCTCCTTGTAAAATGTTTAAGTTCATAACCTTTGCTTGCAGGTCGGGAGTTACGTCAATATTATTAGCAGACGTGAGTTTTGAATAATGAGAACTTTGAACTTTAAACCTCTATTTGCGGCTATTAGATAATATTACATTACATACATTGCTCGAATTCTAAAGTTCTGTTATGGAAATTAGATACAATGATGGAATAGGTACCACACACAAGTACCGTGATTTTATCTATAACCATTCAAAGTCCTGACTGACTGACTGGCTAACATATTAACTCACGGCCCAAACCGCTGAACCTAGGGACTTGAAATTTTGCAATAATATACCCTATACAGTGTTGGCATCCACTAAAAAGAGATTTTTGAAATCCCACCCCTAAGAGGGTAAAATAGGGGATGAAAGTTTCAATGAGAGTCCGTCATTTTTAAGTTAGGATCTTAAAATTTTGTATTAAGGCTGACGATTGAAAATTTATATTTACGTGTGTTAGCGTTTTTTACAATTTCACCCCCGATGGGGTGAAAAGGTCAAGGTCACCCAGCGTGCAATGGAGAGAGCCATGCTCGGCGTTTCCTTACGTGATCGAATCAGAAACGAGGAGATCCGCAGGAGAACTAAGGTAACCGACATCGCTCGAAGGATTGCTCAGCTGAAGTGGCAATGGGCGGGACACATAGCGAGAAGAACCGATGGCCGTTGGGGCGGAAAGGTTCTGGAATGGCGACCGCGCACCGGACGACGCTCCGTGGGTAGGCCCCCGACAAGGTGGACCGACGATCTGGTGAAGGTCGCGGGAAGCCAGTGGATGCAGGCAGCGCGGGACCGATCGTCGTGGAGATCCTTAGGGGAGGCCTATACCCAGCAGTGGGTGTCGTGCGGCTGTTATGATGATGATGATGGGGTGAAAAGAGGGATGAAATGGTATCTGGAAAGTCTTTCATTTTCAAAAGAGCAAAACCGATTATTTATTTAGCGAAACCAAATATTGCTTCGTTCAAGCCAAACTTAAACTCAAATACGGCAGCTCAAGTAATTTACATATGCTCTGAAAGTTTACTCACGGCTTGCTACCAATTACCATATAACTCTTCAGACTAGACACTAAAAGTTTTATGCCTAAGCAATTTAGCTGCAGACGCAAATGGATGGAACCACAGATGGGTTGGAGCAATTCGTTTAGTTCATCAACTGCCCAACAATGGGCTGGGAGAAGCTGATCATATTTACAAGCAATTTAAACTTCATCGTGAAAGCTTTCACCAAACAGATGAAACATCTACAATTTACTATGCAATTACTTATACCGTTCTAGTAGCGAAACTCTATGGTACTTTATAAGTAGGTACCTATTTTGTTTTGTACTGAGTCTGCATTTAAACATTTATTTATATTTTCGTACGAAAATAAATGTTAGCTTTAAAATCTACAAATGCAGAGAGACAAATCTAATCTAGGATTTCCAGGATAGCTAGATTGAATTTGTCGTTCCAAAAAACAATCGAATACTCCAGGCGATTAGTAAAAAAAATCACATACAAAGCGTATTTTATTCAGCTAATGCAAAGCACCTTCAAATAAAAAAAATATATTCTGTAGAAGCATCTATAGAAACATAATAATGGTTAAATCAACTAATTTCAAGATAAGACTTTGTTAAAGAAATCAGCCTCGATCATAGATTTTTCAAAAATTCTAGAATTTTACTAACTTCAGTAGAAGCATCACACATGATTAATGAATTAATTTCAAAGTACCTAACTTTACGAATCAGTGTCAAACTAAAATCTCAGATTAGACATAATCCAAGACTAATATACCTATAGACCATGCGCTTGGCATCTTCATTTCATAACTTCAATTCAAGTGCCGTCGGTGCTTAATCGCTAATTTCAGGGCTTGGTAGGAATCCTCATTCCGTCCGCTTCACTGGATCCAAACGAGAAAGCCATAAAATGTTCCCCGTATTAACATGTGGATTAAGCGACTCAATGTATCATCTACATAATCGTATTCTATTCTGAGACCGAATTAGTCTGGGGGAAAGAATTTTCCGGAATGAGCCTTGCCTTTGTATGCTAAAGTAGTATAACCTTTCCTATCCTTCAAATAACTATCATGTGTCATATTACTTTCATAAAGAATATGAAGTTGTTGTCCATGGAGCAAATGTTACACTAGTGGCTCTGAGAGCTGTAGACCTCGCTTTAACATAATAATATTTCTGCCATTTTGAAAATTTTCAAATAACTGAAATGACAAAAAAGCTACCTATAATAACCGAAGCTGCTTACAAAATTTCACGAGAATCGGTTGGGAAATGCGACGTGTAGAGGAGAATAAACGAACATACGAAATAATTTTTGCCCAAGCTGAAGCAGAGACGCTTCACTCGCGTTTAACGCTTGCTCGGACAATTATGTAATTACAACTTTGGTCGAAAATTAAACAAGACGCGATAAAAAGAGTATTGCTTATCTTTTTACCACCAAATTCAGCCGTGCACAAGTTTAGCATATCCATGAAAAGTGCCGTTTCTTTGCTCGCTCCATCTACCTCATACCAAATTACGTGATATAAGTCTCTTGCCGGTTATTTTCGTTCCTCAACGTTTCTGTTTACAAATAAGGAGGGAAGGTTATTGTCGGTTATGTAATAGGCTTCATGAGCAACGAGCTATCAAACGTTGATACAACTTTCACATGGTATTTTTCTTTGTCTGTCCTAATTCAGCAGACTGCGCCGTTAAATCCGTACGTCAATATGAAATCGAATCAAAGTAATTTATCTGGATGAAATTCGTCGTAAACATTTATGACATTTTTATTGTTGTTTTCGATTTATGCAATCACTAAGATTTCCATATTAACTTGCCTCCCAATTTATTTACTTATTAATTGGTTTTATTCATAGGTATAGACATAAACAAGGATGCTAGTATCTCTGCATAATTATTGACATTACTGGCACATTCACAATTTCATCACAAATAAATAATTACATCTAATATCACTGCTTTATCCTAACACGTTACTAAATTAATGTAATCTGCCTCATCCATCTCTTTAATAACAATTTAAATCCGTACAAGACATTTTCCCAGCACGATTTGAGCATTACTGGAGGATTCGGCGAAGTATTTGTCAGAACGAACGAATGAGGAACTATTTAGTGGATCCCCTTTCCCGCGGCTCCCGGGGGATCCAGTTAATCGAGCACGCATTATACAGCGTGTTCTGTTATCGTCCTCGCACACCCCTCCCACCCCTCGCCCCTACACGATAAAAGACTGAAATGCGGTATCTCTAAATCAACTAGAATGTTCTCGTATTTGTGAGTTGTAAGCTTAAAGGACTAGCAAACTGGGTTTAAGCTAAGATATTCAAGATTATTCAAGATATGCATGGAAAGCGGATTTAATGGAAAGACGTAAAGTGGAAATAGGAATAGTAACAGTTGTCTGTGCTAGGCTACACCCTATAATTTGATGTCGTACGGAAAGTCTTTTATAGCACTTTAGGGTAGGATTCTTTGGTCAATTTCCACCCACTGGAACCGTTCCAAAAATAGATTTCTGTTACATTCTAGATATGATGGGATAAGGCACAGTTAAAATGAAAACGGTCATAGAGACACTGAAACCACTATCGATTATTTATAGCATTTGCTATTTTAACATTTCCTCCATCATTAGATTTATGACCACCCTTCACTCTCTTTACTAACCAAGTAAAACCATCCAACATTCCATTTCAGTACCCAACTCATTTGATTAAGTCGAGCGCTCACGTCCAACCTTATCTCCATCGACGTCCAATTCTTTTAATTACCTCCATCGGCATACAGTTCACTGGAATGCGTATCCGAAGCGTTATCAAGCCGTTTCCCTGAATCTGCGTTACGGAGCGTCTCACGTCCCCCCTACGTTAAGTGCCTCCTATAAATCAACGAGGGCGCGTCTTCTCCGCCGTTTTTTCTCTCTCAATTGTCGCATTTATTGACGCTTTGTTCTTGTCTGCACGCGCCTCTGTTTATTCTCTTTGATTGTCCCTTCATGTTTATAAACTCGTTATAAAATAGATTTACCAATAACGTAACAAGATGTCGAGCAGCGTGTGGGATGTTCTGGATTTAACGAAGTCTTTGATATTTGTCAATAAGTTACCTAATATAGAATGTCTTATAAATATTTCCAAATCAAATATGTATTGAACATGAATCTACATCTCAGATACAGTTTATTCAACTGATTCAAATAATCAGTGCTTGCCATATTGAATCGCGGTGTCTGACTGCGCGATTCTCTATTGTAATGCAAAGCAGATTTCGCTAGTGTCGAGTCGAGTATTGATATTGAAGTAATACCCTCGTGCGGTAGAGTGGCACTCAATACCAAAACAATATTGGAGCTCATATTAATATAGGTGTTGACATAGAATCCTTTATCCCCCGAACAATAGTTGGGAACGCTATCAAAACGTATTAATGCCGAACAACTAAGGCTCCGGTCTTTCACATGCAAATGACTCCGGCGACATATCCTCGTGATTCCCGCAACTTTATTATCATCAGAAATTCGGGATATTTCAACAAAATCTCAAGCTGTACGACTAGAGATTTTATTCCGTCGCTTTACAAATTTAAATTGTATCTCCTGGGGATTGGATAGGGATTCGCATGTACAGTTCCCGCTTCCTACAGTATTGCGTTCATCGCGGGCTAATCCGCACAATCAACAGAATTTGGTCCCCCTTGTTGCCCCGCGCTCCTCCCTCGGGCAATAAAAACGGTTTCCTTCACGTGGCCGCGCGAGGCGGCGGGCGCGTCTGATCTGATCGAGCGTCTAGGCTTGCTTGGGTTCTGTACGACATAAAATACACGTCGTTTTGGACAAAGGAGTTCAAATGAGTACGTTATTGATCCGCTTGTTTAGAAACACGTCCCGATCCGTTAAGGAAACTGAATATTGGTGGAAAGCTTTTGATAAAAGCTTCTTTTGTACGAAAATATTGTTATGCTGAATAAAACGTTTGGTTAACGAGATGGTGTTTCCAGATATCCGTTTTGGTATAAGACTTTGTTATTAAAACAAAACTAGTTATCATTCTCTAGTTATTTAGAAATTGTGATCATGAACAATAATTGTTTAAGTATACCTATATAATATACTGTAAAAATGTCTCTTGAGACATACAGCCGAATACTAATAGGCTTTAGCTAAAATCTGTCATGGTCTCCTTAACTTAAAGGAAGCTGTCAGTTTCATAGAGTTTCTGTCTAATCTGTCAGTTTTTTTTAATTTAAGGTCATCTTAAATTCAAAAAAGCTGTCAGTAAGAACTTTAAGATCCGTTTGAGTATTTAAGTCAACGAAATTGGTAAGAGAATTAATTTTGTAACAAGAAATAATTCGATATAGAATATTTATGTTGAGCATTATGAATGCTGAATAATTTCCCGAGAGGAGTTCTAAAATAAATACAATAATTATCATGGATACAAACTTAAGACCCGTTATTGAGATTTGGTCCCATCTCAAGGTCTTCAGAATTGATTCAACAAAACCGTGCTATAGTATTCTGTTGTATCGGAGGCTTATCTGAGGCGGCGTCGTTCGCAGCGACCTCTACAACTCGAGTTTACGATCCGTCCGTAACAAGATCTGGGGGTCTACTTTCTATTGCACCACGTCCGTATTTCTGTTTCTGGCTCAATAGACTTTTTGTACAAATATTATTTTAACGATACGATAGTTACAACTTAGTCTTCATCTTTGATTGTTTAAAAACATCGACTTTTTATAAGTCCATTAGGCAAAGTCTGGTTATTGAATGGTAAGTGGAAAACTGTAGAATTCAAGTTTAAAATAGCAGTACTGTGTGGTGTCGCAATAGCTTCGGTCTTTTTACCGACCTGCAATCTCTTGAGAAGCCTTAGAAGTTTTGTCTCTACTATTTTTTTAACACCTACCGCTGTGTATGTATGTGTGGGTTTGTTTCTATTTCGATACTTCTATTATGTGACTTCGCAAATAGCCCCCTGGATCGAGTTCTGCGTAAACAAACTCTCTGGGTTATGGATATATTACGTCGGGCTCGCGCGAATCCCACCCGTTGACATAAAATTGAATTCGCACTTATAAGACTTAACGAATAAACAACTTGTGTGGGCGACAGCGTCGGGATTCGGTTCTAAAATATATTTTACTTTGTACTGGTGGAATACAATTGTTTTTGTAGGTTAAACATAACAGCATTGCTTGTTTTTGTTCTAGTTGAGTACTAATTAAAATATTTTTCTGGAGTGAAGTAGGATGATGAAAATAAATTTTAACAAGGGTATTATTCTTACTTGTTATAAAAATAGTATTGTTAAAACTGTAGGTACTATTACCTACACTTATATGCTTTTTATTAAAAGTTATAGTAGTCTAGTACTTGTTATTTCTAATACCGTTACAAAACTAAAATAGTGTGTGTTTGATTGCAACGCACATGAAGTTGACGACATTTAACTGTTGACCTATATTGTATTATCTTTGTACATCAGAAAGAACTGTCATCTATTCAATAAACCTCCTTAGCCACTTTACAACACTACGGGTAGCCATTTTCACCGTAACGTCCTCCATAGGCACTTGTGCATTTCACGTTGCAGTTTGCATACAATTTTATGACCACTAAAGTCACTGACGCAATTCCATCCCCTCCATTTTATTGAGCTATTTGTTCAGGCTGCCGCACCAGTTTGCACTAGAGGAAAGTAATGGCCGAGGTTGTTTGTATGAGTTAGAGAATATTGGGTTTGTGATATACTCTTCACACAAAGTCCATAATATTCTTTAAGATTTAATTTGAGTCGTGGCTAAACTTTATGTAACACCAATAATGCAAATTCTATTCTATACTTAGATTGGATGGATCTGAGAATTCAGTATTATTTTCATCATCATATCAGCTGCACGACACCACTGCTGGGTATAGGCCTCCCCAAGGATCTCCACGACGATCGGTCTTGCGATGACCTCATCCAGCGGCTCACCGCGACCTTCGCCAGATCGTCAGTCCACCTTATCGGGGGCCTACCCACGGAGCGTCATCCGGTGCGCGGTTGCCATTCCAGAATCTTTCCGCCCCAACGGCCATCGGTTCTTTTTGCTATGTGTCCAGCCCACTGCCACTTCAGCTGAGCAATCCTTCGAGCGATGTCGGTTAGTTCTGCTACGGATCTCCTCATCTCTGATTCGATCTCGCAGGGAAACAGTATTATTTGTACGTATTTTATTATTATTCAATAAACCATAAGAAATTTGTTTACCTATGGCTTCAGAAAAGCAACAAAAACTCAGTATTGCTTGTGTTTTTGGCGAACTAGTGTCATATATTTAAATACATCAAAGGAATTAGTGCTGCCAAAAATAAAAACTTCTTAATAATTCTTTCTTGATAAAGACGTAGTATAATGGTAATTTGGACATTGCATTGTATTGAAGACTCTTCAAAGGTTGTTTCAAGGGGTAATAACGCCGTTGAAAATGTTGTCAAAACATTGAAACTGCAGAAAGCAAAAGACCTTTGAAGCCGTCGTTTATCTCATAAGAGTGTTTACACTTCTCAGTCAAATTCAGGTCACCGCATTCCTTCCCATTGGACCGAGTCGGGAATGTCCCGGGCCCGCGGCTGCGGTCGGCGGGTGTCACGCCAGCACCGGCGAATAAACACCGGTGCTTCAACTTAATGAAGCTCGGCTTGAAAAGGTGCGACCGAAAGTGCTTATAGGATTAGAAACACAAGATGGCTTCTGTATTTTTTACGGTGAATCATCAGAAATTAATTGGGTTAGCTTGTGATAATCCTACTCCTACTAATATTATAAATGTGAAAGTTTGTGGGTTTGGATGTTTGTATGTTTGGATGTTTAGATGTTTGGATGTTTGTTCCTCAATCACGCAAAAATTACTGAACGGATTTGGTTGAAATTTAGCACACAGATAGTAGATAGCCTGGATTAAAGCATAGAATACTTTTTATCCCGATATTACCATGGGAACGGGAACCATGCGGGTGAAACCGCGGGCGGACGCTAGTTACGTATAATTTCAACATTTAAAACCCAAGATTTTGCTGCATTTCATTTCAATTAACAAATTCAACAACAAGAAACGAGTACTTACCACGCTGGGCGCCAGTTAAATTATCTCTACTAGGTGGCAGTCATATTTTAAGAATAGTACCTATTTTGCATTATAAGCAGATTCACTGAGAAAGTTCATCAATAATACGATAGGGACGCGTTGAGATTTTTCTTTTGTCACGATTTATTTATCATCATCATCATCAATCATCACCAGTCATTTCTAATGTCTCCACTAAGGGCACAGTCCTTTCTTATGGGTCGCTAAGGAGAAAAGCCAGCTTTATAGCATTATTTAACATTACCACAACAATAAAACCGTCGTCAAACAAATGAAGCCATAAAAATGCGTTAAAAGTGTTGCTTTCACAAACAAAAGTAATTTCAGTATCACGAGCGTTATTAACATAAATGGCGTTTCAACCACAAAACTAAATGTTTGCTTGTTGTCGAGAAGAGACAAAGGTCAGTGTTTGTTAAACTATACGACAGTTGCTGGGAATATTATTCTGAGTGGAGCGAACAGGCGCGTGCCACGTTGGGCGCCAATTACAATTATCCCTACTTACTGGAAATTATGCACCATATAATTTTCTCTTGAAAATGTCAGCTTAATTAAATTCAGTGACACGCGTAAACGGCTGGCATTATAATGAGCTATTTACATGGGTTGATTTTAGTCACCTGTGACGGTCGACTTTAGTCACCTAGCAAGTCGCTTCTAAAATTGAATCGCTGGTGATGGCGTCGCTGTATATGTGGTTGATGGCGTAACCTAGATAACAATATGTAATAACGTAGTTCCAGCTTTGGTCATCGGATTAGATAATTTTGTTCAGTCACCTGCGGCCTAGGCTGAATTGTCATTTTTCACGGTCGATTTTCGCCGTGCGGCGAACGTTGTGCGGGTTTAGTCGCTCATGTAAAAAGCACATTACCTTTAAAATTCGAAACGACTAATTAAAGCAATTTCTAAGTAATTAAAATGTTTCAATGATGTACATCGTTAATAGTTTCCAGCTTTAAAATACTATTTCGAACTAAAACGATTCTATGAAAAGGAGTAAAGTCTGCTGCGGATTTAGTTGAACGAGTAAATCATAGCTCGACTCCTGAAAACGGAAACGAAATTGCAGACAGTGCCAATTGAAGTTAATAGCTATCTGGAGCGAACATGGGTACGTGGGGATTAGTCGCTTCTCCCATTCATTCGGGAATGAATGGTGGTGGGATAATCCCCCTAACATCGCCCGCTCTCGTATCAATCCGAGCTGTACCCTTTGAGGCAGCGTTCAACTGTTTTATTTGAGATAAATTAGAGCAGTTTCTCGAATTTGTATTCGTTCTATGATTGCTTAGGGCCCGATAACGGAGCGTCTATTTACTGGGACGGGGGGCTCTCAATTAGTGGATAATTTTAGTACATTTGTTCCGTCGCTCGGCTGAATGGCGACGCGCGACAAAGGGCGGGTCTTGCGGTTTGTTTACCGCAATATTCCCCGTCTTTTGTTTACAGATTAATTATCTTCATAGTGGGGCACTTGTTTTGGATACCTTTTTGTGTTGGGATAAAACGGTTAGTCTTATGTGTTGTTTGTGATCTTTATCTTTAAATTAAAATTTGATATTATTGACCGTGCCAGTGTGAGGCATCTCCATTGGTGTCGATCTGAACTGAAAGTCCAAATTTAAAATAAAAAAAATGTGTATCAAATTGAAACTTATAAGAGAGTTAATAAAAAAATATAAAAACTTGAAGCAAAGGTTCAAAAATTTCTAAAACGTGAATTTATAGCTTTTATAACCGAATGTGTTGGGCCCTCAATACAGACGGTTGCAATAGGCATAGCATAGATCTGAGAAAGTACCATCTCTGTGTTAATAATTTTCATTTTAGAATTTAGTTAGGGATTTCCATTTCAGCTTGGGCAAAAATGCTTTCGTATGTCTGTCCGACTTTCCGTCTGTTCTCCTCTACAGGTCGCATTTCTCAACCGATTCTCCTGAAATTTTGTGAATAGGTTCAATATATAGTTTTTTTGTCGGATCAGTTTTTCGACATTTTCCTAAAATAAAAATCAGTCATTTCGAAAAATGTTCAAACTGTCGCAAACGTGATGTCTACCTACAGCTCTTGGAGCCACTAATTATGACATTGACATAACAATTATAATACCATTACAAAATTATCTAAAATGTAAATTGTCGTTTCCCCGCTCATTAGAAAGGGTTAGCCAGTACAAGTTTGATGAAACATTACTTACTTGTTCCCACAGTCTGTTGGTCCGAATACAAACACGTTGCGAGCCTTAAGCAAACTCCACTAATAACTACGCATATAAACTGCTCCTAACTACTACAGAATTAGCGTTGACGCGTAATTCATCTCGGGCCATCGGGATTGCCTTCGGGCGCTCATCATTTAGATCTTATCAGGGGTAACACGTGTGGAAGTACCTCACAACAATATCTGGTTCACTAAACAATAACAATCTTCCCCCGCCATATTACACAGAAACTTCATAAAGGTAGGGAACTTGGGCAATAAATACAAAAGCCCCAATTGAGGTTACATCGCGGAAACTACGGAATTACTTTTATGTACGCGCAGCATTCGTGATTATACAGACGACTTTCTACGCTCGTTTCGCGGCCGCTTTACAATTTAGAGCGGCGGCGATGGATGACGATCGTTTTACTTGTGATTACCCTTTGTGGAGGGAGATAATAGAAAAACGAGTGATGCGGCAGTTTTCGCCTGAAGCGTCGCAACCAGGTTCGGAAGGGTTGGGTCAGCTATTGTTTGAATTCCATTTCCTTTCTGTTAAACAATACGCATGCGCTAGTTTGACTCCCTATATCTGAAAGATTGTAGCGAAATTGCTCGGTAGCTCCGAATGGATCGCGCACGTTATGCGATTGAACTTTGTGCATTACCATAAATTACGATCTATTCGATTGAACAAAGGATTTACGATGGTCTGCGGAGTTTTTATTGAAATTGAGTGATCGAACAATTTAATCTGAGTGTTGGGATTGCCAATTTATTCAATTTCAAACTGCGTTAGCTGGCTTATTGTTAAGTTCATCAAATGTTTCAGCTTCTGTGAACATTGTAGAAAGTAGTTTATTTTGTCTGTAAGGGAAGTTTAAAACAGGAAAATTACTAGATCTTTAAAATTAATCTTCTTGTTAGCTTGTTACATACGAGTTTTCACAGCTGTTGCAGAACTCATATATTTTATGGTAGGTATAAGTAAGATATTTTACCAAGGAACACTAAGGCACTAAACCTATTCATATTCTAAGGAGATTCGCTAGCGTATAACTTCTAACTCATTTTAAGAAAGAAGCTCAAAGATCTTAGTGAATCATGGAAAAATCTTCTCATCACATAATTTCGAACTTCGATACATATTATGTACTTGATGAGTATTGGATTGGAACAGTGGATGTCTGTTTCCGAAAATTGGAACCTTCAAATGTTACCGAAACCTCTGTCAGCAATTCTAACTAAATTACAATTATAGCGGGCGCTATCGAACCTTCCCTCTATCCTCACCTGCCTAGTGAATCAATCTAACTATATATTGATTCAGTATTCGATTCGGAACTTAAATTCGGCATTACAACAGAGGGCCTAGCCAAAGTAACATTGGCAAATCTTCGTTATCGCTTTGCTTTCGAAACATGTATGGGATTGACATAAGGTTTCATTAACAATCGAATTTTGAAACGTTAAATCCATACATGTTTCGAAAGCATGCAAGCATGTTATAGGTAGGCTGGTATCGGCAACAGACAATGCGTCCAGTTTCGATCAGTAGTATCAGTTATTATTATTATTATTTTTTATTATTATGTATCTCCGGCTATTATTATTATTATTGTTGGCTATGAATTATTGAACGGTGCGATGTAGGTAGACCACTGCACACTATGGACAATCATAAATGATATTCTTTATACTATGGTAGAAGCTTAGAATTATATTCTCCAGGATTTATTCAGTCAATCCATATTCTGAATTGAATGGTAAAGAAAATGTGGATTAACTATACTTAAGACTTTTGCTAGTATGAAATCGTATTACAGAATATGGTTAAACTTAGTAAGTAACTTTACCGTTTCTTTGTTTAAAGGTAAGGTTCCAGAAAGCTGATAGTGTTGATACCCAGAATCAACTAATGTAAGTAATCTATACGTTAACTGAAATGAGCAGATGGAAGACTTTTAATGTATCTTATTACCAATTTTTATGAAAATGATCATTGAGCTTTATTAATTTTCTAAATGCCCAATCGTATCTTTTGTTGTTTCTATGCTTATTCATAGAGCATCAAAAAAGTTTATCAATATCAACAAGACAGCGGATTTCCATGTATTTGAAAACGATCATGTCCATCAAAATTCCCGAAAAGAAACGTCCGAAATTCAAACGTGGTGTTTATATTATATCATAGTTTGTATCATAAATAAGACATATTTTTTAAATTATCCAAGTCGATTTTATTTTGTTTTTGGGTATTTGTATTCTATATTACATCCCTTTAAAGTTTCATCAACAGAGGATTTAATGTTGAGGTTTTTATACAAAAGATCGATTCATTTCATACACTATAAACGACTTCATCATTATTGACCGACCGAGCACGAAGTGCGAGCGAAGCGTCTCTGCTTCAGCTTGGGCAAAAATTATTTCGTATGTCTGTATGTTCTCTTCTACAGGTCGCATTTCTCAACCGATTCTCGTAAAAATTTGTGAGCTGGTTCGAAAATTATATAGATTTTTTTTGTCGAGCTAGATTTTTTTAATTTTTCAAAATGGCGGAGATATGTAAAAAAAACATATTGCAGTCCAGCTTCCCGGCTCTGTCTTTTCTCCTCTACAGGTCGCATTTCTCAACCGAATTTCGTGAAATTTTGTGGGCAGGTTCGAAATTCATATAGATTTTTTAAAATTGAGACAGTTTTTCCAAATTTTTCGTAATAGCGGAGATATGTAAGAAAAATATATTTCAGTCCGGCTTTTTGGCGCTGGATGTTCTCCTCTACAGGTCGCATTTCTCAACCGATTCTCGTCAAATTTTGTGAGCAGGTTCGAAAATTACATAGATTTTTTTTGTCATCCAGTTTTTTGAAATTTTTCATAATGACGGAGAAATGTAAAAAAACATATTTCAGTCCTACTTTCCAGCTGTCCATTTTCCTCTACAGGTCGCATTTCTCAACAGATTCTCGTGGAATTTTGTGAGCAGGTTCGATAATTATATAGATTTTTTTTAGCCACTTTTCTAAATTTACCAAAAATCACCATTTCGAAAAATGATTAAAATTAGAAGCGCCATCTAGCTGCGAACATACCTACCAAATAATACCAAACAGCACGTACCTACTACGTGCTTTGAAAAACTCGTGAACAGTGTGGGAAAAAAAGGGGTGGCGACATCTTTTAGAGAATTTTTTAAACAACATACAATTTGAGCTACTTTTTAACGCGAGGTCTACAGCTCACGGAGCCACTAGTTAATAATGATTTTTATAATAATTTAAGATCATGTTGCGGTGGTCATTCTAGGGGGCAGATTTAAGATGGTGGTAGCCTCTGCAGAACAGTATAGGTTGAACTACTCATCAAGACAACAACCCTACTTGTTTTTTAGTAACAGAAATGGTTCTACGCTGTAGGTATACATTTCATTGCTCCTGACTACACTCTCTGTTTGACAACAAATTGGGGGCGTTCGAATGTCAACATCCTTTGAAGTAGCTTCGTTAGCGCTGTCTTTCGTGACATGTTCACAGTTGATTCTGTGTGGCACTGCCAGTTCGGCTACGCCTGTTGAATCATACAGAAGGCTTTCACCTCCTATAAAAACTAGTGGCTCCGTGAGCTGTAGACCTCGCGTTAAATAAAAATTTAAATTGTAAGTTGTTTAAAAAATAATATTTATGACGCCATCGCCACGAGGTATTCAAAGCACACAGTTGGGTACGTGCTGTTTGGTATATTCGCAGCTAGACAGCGCTTCTAATTTTGAACATTTTTCCTCTCTCTATCAGAATGACCTTTTCGCTGAAAAATCATTCACGTTGGATGACATGAAAGCAAGATACCAAGATAGCCAAAAGACAATTCAGCAACATGACATAAAAACAGAATCAGTCAGCAGAGAGTCAACTCAGCCGGACGACATTAACGCAGAATGAGCTTGATTTTATTAGATTCGAAAATCTGGCTCTACTAAAAAAATCTATATAATTATCGAAACTGCTCACAAAATTTTACTAGAATCGGTTGAGAAATGCGACCTGTAGAGGAGAACAAACGGAAAGCCGGAAGGAAGGACATACCAAAGAATTTTTGCCCAAGTTGAAGCGCTTTTGTCATTTTAAACATTATCAGAGCAATAAATTAAACAATTCCGTATCTGTCTCCTTATTTGACAGTGCTGACGTTAGCGAACTTAAATTGAAACACAATAAAATGTAGATTAGATCCCTTTTCGTCCTCTTGTCGCATCCAGGTGATTGAAAACAAACGAGATTTTACCCGACACGTGTCGCAGAGCATTTGCATCGTATCCACGGGGGTTCTCTGGGCACACGACGACGCGACCTGGGCACAAAATATACGGTACACAGAAGAGTGTACATAAACATTTACTAGTAGCACACCACCCCGGACACTCCATACAACTGCGCCATTATAAACAGTTTTTATCTATATCTACTATCATATCGTAAAATTCGAATTATGAATTTCAAATAGAATTTATACTGACATTTATTTTATACACGCAATACCGAAAAAAAAATAGTAGTTTATGAAACTGACACATAAAGAGGGGTATTAAAACACGAGTGTGTGTTTAAAAACCGAGCCGTAGGCGAGGTTTTTAATAGTATCACACGAGTGTTTTAATACCTAGTTATGTGCAGTTCATACACTACTTTATCTACACTCATACATTTGGGATTGAACCTACTAAATAAAAGATCAACGTTAGAAAAGAGAGAGAGAGAGACTTTGTTTGTATTAGCTAGGTACCTACCTTGTAATAAGTCATTTCCTTAGCTGCATCTAAAATATCGGGCAGAGTAATTTTCTTTTTCACATTTTAAAGCAAGAATAAAAAAAACCTACAAAATTCAGTAAGTATATCAAAATGTAAAAATTGAAATCAAAACTTTATTTGTAATGCTTTAGAAATGGCGCGCATTTCGTTAGAAAAAAAAATGAGATGAGTGCATTCCAACAAACTAATCGCAGTAAGTCATCGATTACCATAGAGTGCATTTTAATCATGGAAAATATGTGGGAAAATATCGTTGTTTTTTTTTAATGTTACGGCACTGCCTTCTTTTTGGATTTGCCCTGTATCGTAATGAGAAAAAAAGTTATTTTATGATGCAGTTGACTGCATCGTAATGAGTTTATTTTTTAATTTTACCTATCCACATAAATAAAGTAGGTATTTATATTACCTTTTTTGAATTCATATTTGGAACATTACGTTGTGAGTGTAGATAAAGTTATTTTATAACATACCCTCGCTATACTAAGCAATGTTATAAAATAACTAACTAAATAAATAAAAAAAAAAAAAAAAAACTTTTTTTCTCATTACGATACAGGGCAAATCCAAGAAGAAGGCAGTGCCGTGATATTAAAAGAAACGACGATATTTTTCCACATACTTTCCATGATTAAAATGTACTCTATGGTGATCGATGACTTATCGTAGCGATTAGTCTTCTGGAATGCACTCATCTCATCCATTTTTAGATTTTAATTTTTACTTTTGCTTAAAAATGTCATAGTAGTGAGTGAAAATTTGACTACACCCGCTATTTTAGATGCGGCGACGGGAAAACGTCTTACTTAACATAATTAGTGCCAAGAGAAACTACAAACTTATTTAGTTTTGTAGGTTCAATCGGTTTAATCACAAATTGTATGAGAGTAGATGCAATTGTGTGTTTATCGGCCGGATACAGAATCGTCTCTCAAATTAACGGCTACTTAGATGTTTGAGTAGCTCCTAAATACAAAATTCGTATCTCAAACGTAAATTGTAAGCATGTGTTAAATTTAAGTGAACTCAAAATTAAGTTGTGCTCAAACCCCACTTAGTGTAAAATTCGTATACTGGAATGCCACTCAATTTTATTTATCTGTCAAATGAACCGTCAAACTGACTTGAGCACCTCTTAGATTTGAGAGTGGTCGAGAGGTCAGTCTAGGGCTACCGTGCAGTTTGTACTGTATGAGCGGCGTTCAATTCTATTTCTAATATTTTGGTAAATAAAGTTACGACGCATTGCTCTGAATACCAAAATAAGTAGACGTTGATAAACATGAATAATCGAGCCTACGATTCGGCATACGAACTCGCGGGCTGGGGTGAGGTCCTTTCTGTACGGTAGTACCATAGACTTAGAAATTTTTTTTCCAGTGGATATTAAGTTTATGGGTTGTACCATAGCCTTCTATATCTTCCAAGCCCTGAAGTTGAGCAGAACGGCAACATCGCATGTGGTCAAGCATATAGTATAAAATTATTTTAAAATTATTTATTATTTGTTTTTCCTATATTATCTATGTTTAAACTAGTTGTAAATTGTGATGTAAGATTATTTCAATGAAGTTTTATATTTATTATTATTATTTATTTATTAGAACATAAGGTTTGAGTCAAATTATTTGAACTTTTCGGGGGTCCTTTAGTACGATGAGCATTTTGATCTAAGCCTCCTCTAGCAATAAATCTTACATCATTGGAAAGATATTTAAATTTGAAGCACTTTATTGTTCTACTATAAACGTCAACTATTAGTACTTTGAGAGTTATAACGCTCTAAACTTGACCAATTTTTTTAACATTAATGACCTTAAACTCCGAAAATACTAACAGTTAATAGAAAGTATGTTTGCAGCAAATAATTGTCATATAAAAACCTTTCTTATAATATATCATTCATTTCAATAGGTGTGGTAGATCAACTCCCAAAGACAATAAACCACTTTTATACTTTAATTACCTTTAACTCCAAAAGTTTAACAATTGATATAAAGTATATTAACAGCAAATATTTGTCTTTAAAAAACCTTTCTAATGATATATAATTTATTGCTAGAGGGCGTGTTAATCAACTCCCTGCTGAAGAAAATCAACAAAAAAGATGACATCTTTGACAGCCATCTTTTCCTGGTTAACATTGATATGTTTCTTATTGTTTAATATACAAAACATTTCAATAAAAGAACTAAATTATTTTTATGTTTTAAACCTCACACGACTACTATGAAAAAAAATATCGACCTCTTAAAATTGAAATATTCCCATACATTTAGTATGGAGACTGGTGGACGACATGACCACGAACTGACAGTAACAGACGTTGCCAAACTTATGTTCACGGCTTGGAAATGAAGAAGGCTATGGTTGTACTTATATCTATTCTGTGCTAGTGGCTCAGTGCTGTAGACCTCGTACAATATGTTTTTTTAAAACTAATCTAATAGATGTCGCCATGAGATTGACACTGCTTTTGAAAAGCAGTAAGTACTATTGTGCTGTTTGGTAAGTTAGGTATTCTTTTAATATTTATAATCTACTAGCGGCCGCCCGCGGTTTCACCCGCGTGGTTCCCGTTTCCGTAAAAATATCAGGATAAAAAGTATCTTTTGTTTTAATCTAGGCTATTTACTATCTGTGTGTCAAATTTCAACCCAATCCGTTCAGTAGTTTTTGCGTGATTGAGGAACAAACATCTAAATATCCAAACATCCAAACCCACAAACTTTCACATTTATAATATAAGTAGGAAAAGTACCTATTAGGCAATATAATGTGACCAAGCGAGAGGAAATACTGCTTTTTACTTACTCTGTGGCTCAGGCGAGATTTATCCGCTGTCACCCGCTTGGGTCGGCGCGATAATTTACGAATAAAAAAATGTTCTTGGTGATTGAGGGACAGATATTGACAAGCCTTTGATAAGGTTTCCTTTGAATTTTTAAGTAAGTATAATTTGCCGAAATAGCTTAATTCAAATCTTTCTGACATTGAATAAAAATTGGTTCATCTGTGTTGATAAAAAAACCGAATAATAAATATTTTATTTTCAAAGTTGGCTATTCACTCGCGACTTGAAGGCCTCTAGTTGGAAACCTATCGGGAAACACAGACTCAGGCAAGGAGTTCCACTCTCTAGCGGTACGGATGGTAAATTCGAAGCTAAACGCTTAGTGCAAGTTTTTGGAATATCACCGAAAAACTGTGGCGCTGATTCGTGAATGAGTGATGAAAAAGTGCTAAAGTGGTGTATGTAAATAAAAAACAAAAGTAAATATTTGTCAAAAAGTTTGTATTTTGTATGCGCGTCACAGTACTCTGTGGTTACCTTAAAGGTAAAGATAAATACTGATCATGATCACTCTCTCCCATCACATCAGACACAATTGAAGCACAAATCTACTCCGCCGGAGACGGATTCGCGGATGCCCGCGAGTAATGTACTTACCAGTCGCAAGTCGGTCCAACTTACGAATCCATTAAACACGTGGAATCTAGAATTTAGAACAAATACACATTTATTAGGGACTATTAATAATGTTACCCTACGCCTACTCTAGATACAGGTCTTGATTAGTGTATTATATTTGCTGATAAGACACTTTTACTAAACACTGAAATATTATACGGTGCAACCGAACTTTCAAGCAAATTAGCAACAACTTGTGATTTAGTTGATGAAATTGACGAATAAATAATTACGCTTTCAAAATTAAATAAATTGATAAGCATACTAGCTCTCCGCGTCTGTGACACAAACTAATCATCAACAAATCGTATAAACTCTTTAAAGCAACCCGCGCTAACAATAGGTAATTAAGTTTCGACACCTACAAGCAAGCTTTTTCGACCTATTTTAAGCACTGTGTAAAAGTAAAACATACAATCAAAGGCCAAAGTATCAAATCATGAATTCACTGGTGCGAATAGAATCAATAATTTATATCTGGTTTCCAGAAGAATGAGCTCAAGCGATTTCTCGAAATCACCAGGAATTTCACTTCTTTCACCTTTATCGGGAGCGAGACGACCTATTGTGGGGTTTCGGTGGAACGGAGGCGATAAACTGCTGCGTGACGGTGTAATGTAAATAAATATATTTTCGCCTTAACTTAGATTTTGGGAAAAAAGTATGTACAAAAAAGTTTTTTTACCAATATTTCCCAATGGGGAACAAACGGGAATAGGGCGTTACGATGCAGGATTTTAACGAATGTTTTCTTTTCGTTTATAGCAACCGGCAACAGCAACAATAGCAATAAATAAATGAGATGAAGAAAATAAAAAAGTTAATATAAAGTTCTAATAAAATTGGTCGAAAACATCGAGTTAGCTGTCACCTAATGTGATACCTAATCATGCTTTCAAGGTTGTCAATAATTCACCCAACTTTATTATGATGTTCGTAAATTCCAATAAACATTTAAAATTATCATTCAGTTTATTTCAGCAGCTTATATTCAGCGAGGCTGACAGCATTAACAAAAATAAATGTTAAGATAGCAACAGTTATCCAAATAGAGAAACAAATTGTATTTCACCTCTACCAGCGAGAAAATTTTCACGTGACTTTCCTGGCAAAAAGTTTTATTCAGCATTAGAAACTTGTTCACTCAACTCTTTTGGAGTTAGACAAGTCTCTTAATCTTCATTGTTGGACGCACTAATTTTTGTAATTATTTATTACAAAAATAGTTTGATCAAACCTATGCTGAAAAAAAATATTCATAGATTAAAGCATGATTAAAGTAGATTCCTGTCGTTTTGAATGTAATTTGACTCAGGCTGCAGCAAAATCGATGTTTCACATCTGGAATGTAGCATTAAGTCTCCACGGGTTTAATGAGGGATTTTTAAAAAGACAAAATGGTGTAGCGTGCTGCCTGTTGCTCTTAGTTTTAAGCTAGTTTTAATAATTTAAGTTTCTTAGGGAATAAGTATTTTTGGCTATAACTTTCCAAATTCATTGAAAATAAGCATTTGCTTGGCAGCAATTTATTCGTCTCTTTACGGCGATTCTTATTAGGTTTGTAGTTTCATCCTTTCTCATACAATTTTGTTGAATTTCATACATACATTTCATACTTAGTAGAAAAGTGAGGTTATAATTTTGAATTTATTTTGACAGCTGCTTGTTTACATGTGACAGCTAAGTTTATTTGCTTTTCTCAATTCTACTCACACTTCGCGTAGGTTGTCTATCAATTGATTGTTCATCCCGCTCTTTCGTATTGCTGCCGAGCGAATACACGAATTCCCATTTCGAAATGCTGTATTATTTTTCTTATACATTTTTCTTTCGATTTTTCAATATTTTCTGTGAGTATAAAAAGATTGTCAAACCTATTACGTGGCTCAGTCAGTCTTCGAAATCTACCGCAAAACGAGTAGTGGCCGTTCCCGGGCCTTAGGCAAGGCCCGGGACTCAAGAAAGCCCGTGCCGCGAGTGCTATCTAATTCTGAAAACTCCTTCCACTGCGGGTGCTGCGAAGTGCGTTCCACGGGTGCTGCGCATAGATCTAGATCGTTAGATGTGCCCCTAACATAGTATGAGCTCACCGAAATGTGTCAACATTCAAATGAGTGAGCCTCACTTCTTTGCTTTTAGTGTTGGTTTAAACACGGTGTCAATAACTTCTATATTTTTTAAGAATAAACCACGAGAAAACTGTCTTGTGCCTTTCATCTGTGCACCAATAATTCTAGGAATACAATTATAGAAAATCGTGTAACATATCACGCATAAGTATTTAGATTTCAATTATTATCGAAATTTATTTTCCTTCCGTTGTCAATTCCGATGGACGTAAAATACAAAATTATAACCTCACTTTTCTACTAAGTATGAAATTTATGTATGAAATTTAACAAAATTGTATGAGAAAGGATGAAACTACAAACCTAATAAGAATCGCCGTAAAGAGACGAATAAATTGCTGCCAAGCAAATGCTTATTTTCAAAGAATTTGGAAAGTTATGGCCAAAAATACTTATTCCCTAAGAAACTACTAATTAAAACTAACTTAAAACTAAAAGCGACAGGCAGCACGCTACAATGGCGTTGATAAAAATGTGTGTCTCAATGTATTTTTTTTTACTAATCTTCGAAGAGTACTCAGGTAGATAGTCAGATGTATCCCTAAAATGATTCTCTTTGGGCAAATGTTAGCCAGCGAGCGCTTACTTGCCTCTTTGGTACAGGCCGTTTATTTTTGAAAGCCAATTTTGACACTAATTCTCTTTCCATCAACGCCATCTAGTCAGGCAAATAGTTACTATTTTTATTTTTAAATGTCACTTTGAAAACCCTTCATTGAATTCGCATTTACAAGCTACAGCTTAAAATTTTTATTTGGAAATCCTTCGAGAATTCCATATTTGAGTTACATTCGTTGGCATGTGATTGGACAGAAAGTCGATATGTCAGACGTCAAAGATGATGTACAATAGTGACACCTGTCCTTTATATAATGAGCGAGGATTTATTTGGAATAACGTTTTCTCAGGGTCAAAGTAAGGTGTCGAAGAATGTTATTTAAGACAAAATTTAGGTGAGAATATTATTCAGGTGCGATATTTGGAAATCCAAATTGATATTTAGATGAATTTGAGTGACGTTGCTAATAATAATGAAAGAAGAGACGTAGTAGTAGTAGTAATAAACAAATGATAATGTTGATAAAATGCATTTTATGAATCCTCCAGTTACAATTATTTAGGAGCAGTTTATCTTCTGACTAAAATTCATCCAATAATAAATTTCATCCAAATCCACTTTACAATTTAAAAATTCAAATCGCAATGCATCTACTTTATCGTGGATATAGCCTCCTCTATATTTTTATCCGAAACACGGGTCTTTACACTTCCAACACAAAGCGATTTCAATCTCATGTAAAGGAGATTCAACCGTAAATAGCCTCGAAGAAAGCGAAACCTTAAGTATTGAGGCATTTACAACTAGATGCGGCGGAGGCCATTATTTAGAATAATATCGATACTAGAAGAAAATAAACATTTGATTTTAACACTTTAACTAAAAAATAAACAATGAAGTGATGCACTAACGTCAAGCAAAACAACCCAACCCAACCCAGATTGGTCAAATTGGGATTTAATGTGTGTGCATCATCAAAGTTATGTTACACACTAAATCCCAGCATAAATGATAATATTACTGAAGTTAATGTTTCTATGTGTACATAAGCAATCGTTAATGTTTTATGTATTGAGGAAGAAATATTAGAAGTTATCACCAATAGGAGCACAATATCCTATCTTAACAAACATGAGAAGGATTACAATAATGTGACAGTACTGACAGCTAAGCCATAATATTTTGAACTTTTGCAAAAAGACATCGAATACAACCAGCTTACAATTTGACATCTTACGAAACGCCAAGAAAATATTTTTTGCTGTGTCATCAGAGGATTAACTTTCTCAAACGGGACGAAATGCCAACGGGGCCGAAACGAGAACAAAAACAAAAGACTGTTGTAAAGCTGCGAGTTATCTTCAAAAAACATCGACACTTTTTCGTATCGAGTAATAAAGTCAGTATCGGAACTTTTTGCTGATGCCCAGCTGATATATTCATAGGTAAAGGTTAAAAACAGCGGCGGAGAGCCTCATCAATATTGACGGGGAACAACAATTTGTTGATTACTACATTATGGCTGTTGTTTTTTCCGGGCGGTTCTGAATTGAGGTTGCACGCTTGTGTGGTTGTTTTAACTTCAGGAATATTTTAAGCTCGTTTAATTTCTTTTTAATAATGAAAAGATTTTCATGTTCAGTTTTTTAAAAGAGCAGCTACTTTGTCTTTTCGATACTAATTATTTATCAGTGTTTATTTATTTCTATGACTATTGGTACCTTCAGTTTAAGGACGACTTTAGTTTCAAGAAACTACGTTCTTACTTTATTACTAAGCACTACTTTCACAGATTTCTATGCAATGATGAATCAAGTACCTAAGTTGATTGGATCATTATGGGATCCTCTTTTCAATTCGCAAACGGTTATTTGCTCATTTAAAATTCTCTTCTGCCTCCAAAGCCACGGCAATCAGATGACCTGCAGTTTGCAACTATTTCAATATGGCCGCCGCCGCCTCCTCTCTCCCAGTTTGTTTACTAATTTAGAAGTTCGCAGCTGATTGGCCTCGAGGTTGGCTGCGTTATCCTTGGCTGAATGTTTCAGTGAAGGGAAAGAGTGATTGCAATTTTCCTATGAAAATATGTTTTTCTGTCTTCTCACGAAAAGGGATTCATTATAAACAGTTAGCTATCTAATGACGAAAATGATTATTGTACCTTAAAATGATACAGAATCACTAGTACATAGTAAAAAAAGTCGCTTCCCGCTGTCTGTCCATATACATGTATGCTTAGATCTTTAAAACTACGCAACGGATTTTGATGCGTTTTTTTAATAGAATAGAGTCAAGAGAAATATTTATACGTATAATACATGCTGTCAAATTCCACACTACACCAAAGCGAAGCGAGGTCGGGTCGCTCGTTTAGACATAAATAGCTAAAACTCACCATGCATTTTACAAAATATTTTCGACGTTGAAGAAAGCTAGTTCCTCATTGGTTGAGAGTTTCATTTGAAGAAAGCTTCCACCTTATCGTCACTTGGCAGGTGACATGAAAGCGAAGCGTTTCTCCGTAGTAAAATAATAAAATCTACAACTCTACAGTACCGCACCACAAAATACTCCCAAGTCGAAAATTCAACATGTCCTGTAAATCGTTGATTATATACAGTACGAGTTTACTTTGCTTTTTACCCAGTTTAAGTCGATTAGAAGTCGTAAATAGGGAACTTACACAGAAATGGGGTGAAGTAACGACGTAATAACGAGGCCCGCAACTTTTACAATTTCTGTTGGTTATATTTAGTAGGCGCTGGTAAATTTTATTCCGACGTGAAAGTCGCTGCCCGCTTTATAACAGCTAATAGAGTTGCTGGCTTGTTTAAGACGGAGGCTTAAGAGTTTTATGGAGTGGAATATGAAATATAGGGTGGAGAATAAAAAGTTGAAGGCGATAATTTAATAGGTGATGTTGGGACATTGGGTTATCTTGAAGAGTGATGAGCGTTGATGGATGTAGAGGAAGAGAACGACCGCGGAAAAGATGGATGAATGATAATTATCAAAGTGAATAGAATGAATGAGATGTTAAAAGTGACAGGAAAGAAACGAAGAAGACAGTGCAGTACGTCATTGTAAGTACTGCACCGACTTCAAATAAAGTATGAGATTGGAACAAGGAGATTGATTTTAAGTTATCCAAAAAACAAAAAAATACTCTCTAACGTTTTGTACCTTCCAAAAAGTGACTAATAAACTAATATAAATAGGATATAGAATCATTAATTTCATTGCAACTTGCAAAAAATATACTTTCTCCTAAAACCCATTGATGTGTCAATAATTATCATCATCATCATCATCCATCCATCCATCATTATCAGCCACACGACACCCACTGCTGGGTATAGGCCTCCCCTAAGGATCTCCACAACGATCGGTCCTGCGCTGCCTGCATCCACTGGCTTTCCGCGACCTCCACCAGATCGTCGGTCCACCTTGTCGGGGGCCTACCCACGGAGCGTCGTCCGGTGCGCGGTCGCCATTCCAGAACCTTTCTGCCCCAACGGCCATCGGTTCTTCTCGCTATGTGTCCCGCCCATTGCCACTTCAGCTGAGCAATCCTTCGAGCGATGTCGGTTACTTTAGTTCTCCTGCGGATCTCCTCGTTTCTGATTTGATCACGTAGGGAAACGCCGAGCATGGCTCTCTCCATTGCACGCTGAGTGACCTTGAGCCTCCTTATGAGACCCATAGTTAGCGGCCACGTTTCACTGCCGTAGGTCATCACTGGCAACACACACTGTTCATAGACTTTCGTCTTGAGGCACTGAGGTAAGTCGGACGCGAAGATTTTTCGAAGCTTCCCGAATGCTGCCCACCCGAGTTGGATTCGACGAGAGATCTCTTTCTCGAAGTTGGACCTACCTAACTGGACTGCCTGTCCTAGGTATACGTAATGGTCAACAACTTTAAGTGTAGTGTTCCCAACATGAACTGGAGAGGGTACAACATGGGCATTTGACATAATTTTCGTCTTATCCATGTTCATCCTAAGACCCACTCTTTGGGAAGCACTACGGAGATCTTCGAGCATTGTGTTCAGGTCTTCCATGGTCTCAGCCATAAGGACTATATCATCGGCAAAACGAAGGTGTGTTAGGTACTGGCCATTAATGTTGATGCCGAGTCCTTTCCAGTCCAAGAGCTTAAAGATGTCCTCCAACGCAGCTGTGAACAGTTTCGGAGAAATAACGTCTCCCTGTCTCACACCACGCTGCAGTTGGATAGGATTTGTGTTCTGGTTCTGTACTCGGATCGTCATGGTGGCATTTTGGTATAAGTACCTCAACACCTCGATATACCTATAGTCCACTTGGCACCTTTGGAGAGACTGCAGCACCGCCCAGGTTTCAATCGAATCAAAGGCTTTCTCATAGTCCACGAACGCCAAGCAAAGTGGCTCATTATACTCCTCAGTCTTCTGTATAACCTGCCGCAGCGTATGGATGTGGTCTATGGTGCTAAAGCCTTTTCGGAACCCGGCTTGTTCGGGAGGTTGGAAGTCGTCGAACTTGCGAGCGAGACGATTCGTAAGGACTCTCGAAAACAGCTTATAGACATGACTCAGAAGCGAGATGGGTCTATAGTTCTTTAAGAGGGACTTGTCACCCTTTTTAAAGAACAAGATCACCTCACTTATGTTCCATGTCTTTGGCGTTCTGCCCTGGACGATGACGGAATTAAAGAGCTTCTGGAGGACTTTGAGTATCGGCTTACCGCCCGCTCTCAGAAGTTCTGTAGTGATTCCATCGTCACCCGCCGCCTTGTTGTTTTTCAGCTGTTTGAGAGCCATACTAATCTCGCACAGGCTGACGTCCGGGATATCTTCGGTATAGTGTCGGGTAAGCTTGGCTCTGGGGTCTTTAGCCTTGCTTTCAACAGGTGTCTGCGTGGAATATAACTGCCCATAGAAGCTCTCGATCTCCCTCAGGATTTCAGGCTTTGATGAAATGATGCGTCCGTCGTCAGTTTTCAGCTTCGTCATCTGGCTTTGCCCAATAGACAGATCTCTCGCGAACACTTTGGAGCCTTTATTCCGCTCGATGGCCTCTTTAATACGATTCGTATTAAATTGGCGAAGGTCGCTCGTCAAAGACTTAGATATCTGTCTATTAAGCTGCCGATAACGATTAGCATCTACTGAACTCTGGAGCCTCATTTCACGTCTCTGATCCATGAGTAGGAGTGTGTGGTCGGAGAGTTTCTTTATATTGGGACGGCGGGTCTTAAAGTCAATAATTATACCAGTAGATTATCTGAAACGGCAGTAACTTTACTCAGTACCGCTACGACGCGACGCTGAACACAAACGCAGTAAAACAGGTACCAACAAACTATCTGTTACAAGTTTTATGCGATCTTATCAACTAGGTATTGGACCATGAAGTACTCACATAGATGTTATTTAACGGCACGATAAAATTTAAAAGACATAACGAAAACTTACTAGTAAAGAGCCCCGTAAACGTTCTTTTTTTTCTCGCAGAAGATCAAATTATTTCAGAAGCGAAAACCAAAAATAAAACTAAATTACTTATCTATAGTCTTACCGCACCGTACAATCGTACTTTATCGGCCGCCGCACAAGAGCCATAAAATACTTTTAGCGCCGATACCGCGTCGCCTAATGGCCGCTACCGGCTAAGATTACTGGCGGCTAGAAAGTTCCGGCTTTATGTGTTGCGACTTGCGACGTGGCTATATTGCTACATAGACAGTAGTCGAACATAGAAGAAATCCACGATCAGCGAGAAGTATGAATACACGACGCTACGCCACCGCATTGAAAGATGTGTAGAAAATTAAATCACGATATAAACTTTCTACTTCTGTTGGAAATGTTGTAGAACCTATTTGTACTTCACTCTTTATTGTAGGTTCTACAAGGTTATTTTTAGTTTATACAAAACCTCTCGTGGGGTTGATCAGACCATCAATCTGAACAACTTTCATTATGGGACCAACCTTGAAATTGCGAAAAAAAATCAGCTGTTTCATACATTTCAATGAAGTTAGATTGTACTTTTGTATGGAACAGCAGAATTTTATTTCGTGATTTGGAGGTTGATCCCATAATGAAAGTTGTTCAGTTTGATGGTCTGATCAACCCCACGAGAATTACATTTTATAATGAAATTAAAAAGAGTTGTAGTTCTGGTTTTTAAAGTGCGTTACTGTGTCCTTGTTTGACTGATTGATTAGCAACCATCTTACATGCTTCCTGTTTTTTCATTTCTGTTTTTCACATAATTCCAACATTGGAAGAGTATTTTATGTTTATTTGATTGAATCAGGCATCACTTGGCGGAAGTCCCAGACCATTTTAAAATATTTTCCGTCTTATTCAGAGATGTTTTACAAAACTGGGGTGCAAGACTGTTCTAACAAAACCTGGTTTAATGCTTGTAAACCAATCACAATGCACCGTTTAATCCTTAAACGGTGGGACTAAACGTTAAACTGTCACTCTGAATACGATTTGCGCTAAAATGGCGTTAGTCCGCAGTCTAACGCCATGTTCACTTTGGCCCTAGTTTAACAAACGCACTCTGAATAAGACAGTTTATGTTTATCTACTGTTACTTTTATTATAATTACGAAAAGTTCAAACACAATAAAGCTGATCCAAAATTAACTAAGAAATGAGAAGATAACTTAGCACAGAATAGATAAGTACTACCATACCTTAGTTAGATGGTAATCAACAGAAATGTCTAAATCCATTTCCTTAATCCGAAAAGTGTTTTATTAAAATGAGTGGAGTACTTAATTTGATTCAGTACCGAGCCTAATTTCGTACGAAAGAATCGAGGGCGAATAATCGAATGATCCCGACAGGTACTGATTAAAGGGCAGTCGGGGCGCATCGGGAAAAGTTTGCCCAACTCTTCGTAGGGCCACAGTGACGGGAAAACTTTGCCCAACCCTTCCCGAACTTGCCACTTTCCCATAAATCATGAGCCGATGAGCTACGATGTTTATTATTAAAAAGCGCTTTTAGGAGTTCTGAAATGATTTCAGTGTTGTGATTTGTGTTGATATGAAGTTGGACAGAATTTACGATCTTGCTTTCGTTTGGTTGTAGGTAATGAAATATTTGATAAGCGACAAAAGGTGCTGATTATAACATTATTTATTGACCAAAGACTTACGATCGGCAAATAAAATTCACGTAACAAAGTCCAATAATTTTATTCAATGTAAACATTGACATCAAAATAACAAGTAGGTAGTATAGTATACTAGGTAAGAAACAAGGTCTCAACTCTATATTTTTTATTTATACGTACTTACTGTATATTCATACTGTTCTTGTTTGTTTCTCGTTTCATTGGATACTGTTTTCTTTTACATGTGTGTTGTAAATAAACGTTTCTGTTCTATTCTATTTATAAAATTTATGTCGTTACAAAAAGCTTGAATAAATTAAATACCCGTAGCAAATCTGTGGCTCTGGATTCCCGAGGTAAAGAATATTTTGTGCCAACTATTTTTACAAGTTTCGGTGATACAAATAGGCATAAGCTTTTATGACGGAAAGATTTTATCTTTATTTCTATTCATATTTTAACGTCGACAGATAAATTATCTAAATCCCGCTTGATGGAGCCCGTAGGTGGAGCTCTAACTACAGAATTTTTTTATACTTGATGGTTCTATGTGGAGCTCTAACTATAGACATTTGGTATAGATACGTAATGGTTCTATCCACTTTGACCTATTCCCCTAACCTTGAAGACCGCCTTGGTGGATCAGTAACGATCCTGTCTATTGTGCTAAAGGTTCCGGGTTCAAATCTTGGTGGGGACAAAATATTTGTGTAACAAAAGATGGATGGATTTACGGGTAGAGGAAGGCTAAAGAAAATATGGATGGACTGTATAAAACAGGATATGGCTAGAAAGGAAGTTAACATCATTGTTAACTTCCTCTTTACACTCGTCATCTCAAGATGACGAGTGATAGAGATGTATGGATGAAAAAGACACGTTGCGACGACCCCAATTAAATTGAGATAAAGGCAGATGATGAACAAGAATAAGCATTAGGCAAGAATAAAATAAGCTTATGTCTTCTATCTGTTAGTTAGGCGCTATAGTTAACCTGGACTCTACTTCATTTGAGAAAATATCATTGGTGTGGGTTGTCTGGAAATATTTAACTTAATTAACCGAGCGAGCGCGAAGCGTCTCCGTTTCAGCATGGGCAAAAATGCTTTCATATGTCCGGCTGTCCGTCTATTCTCATCTTCAGGTCGCATTTCTCAACCGATTCTCGTGAAATTTTGTGAGCAGGTTCGACAATCGACCGAGCGTTAGCGAAGCATGAGCGCAGCATCTCTGCTTCAGCTTGGGCAAAAATGATTTCGTATGTCCGTCCTGCTGTCCGTTTTTTCTTCTCTATCTACAGGTCGCATTTCTCAACCGATTCTCGTATTTGTGAGCAGGTTCGGTAACTATATAGTTTTTTATGTCATTTCAGCTTTTCGAAATTATTTAAGATGGCAGAGATTATTAAAGCGAGGTCTACAGCTCACAGAGCTACTATTATTATTATTCGAGCCTTTCATCTTTGAAAACATTAATGTGAATATGAATTAGAATGTAAATAATCAGAACTTTTTCCATAGTAAAGTATCCAGCTAGTTTCCTAAGATAAAAAAACGTTGCGTTAAAAATAGTCTTCAAGTCACATGCCTTTAGAAATTAAATAGTTGCCATTTAGAAATCAGAAGCTCAAGAAAGTTTGCTAGAAAATTAGAAAGTATAAAAGCCGTAGTTGGGCACGAGTTGGCTCATGGCCTCCCCAGAGGGCGCTAGTTTTAATAATACCCTCTGATTGCTACCAGACTGTTTCTACAAGTTTCTCCTCGTATTCCACATTTTATTTCGAAGTTGGAAAGAATTTACATATTATTTAAAAGTCTGGTAGTGTTATAGTTATTCATCAGCAGTGTATGGGAATTTCAGGCTTTGAAATCCATTATACTGATTTATGATTTATTTGTCGAGATTGTTGACTAAAATTACTTTAAATGCGTCAATAGAATGGTTTTAGTGAGATTGTGTTTGTTTATAAATCAGCACGTTGATCTAATGATAAAACCGATCATTTTCCTTTAATGTTAAGCTAATAAATTTAATAGAAAACATATTAGAAAAAATCGACTCACCCGTAGCAGCTCAGACAGGACTCGAACCCTTAGGATTCCGGCTCAAGGCAAGCCAGCGTTATCTCATCAATGTGAAGAATTACCTTCAAAATTCGAATGCGACACCTTTACAGATGCCAGACAATCGATTAAGATGAAATAGCTATATTTTGAAATTTTTAGATTATAAGTATTCACAATGCTATTTTTATATTAAGCTAATAAAAATAGAAAAAATACTAGAAAAAATCGACTCACCCGTAGCAGCTCAGACGGGACTCGAACCCGCACCCTTGGGATTACAGCCCAATGCACTAACCAATTACGCTACCCAGTCGCTAGTGGGAGTAGCGAAATTTTCTAGTACTTTTTATGTTTTCGCTGTTAGCCAGCGTTATCTTATGAATGTAAAGAATTACCTTCAACATTCGAATTCGACAGCTTTACAGATGCCAGAATATCGACTAAGATAAAATAGCTATATAAATTTTGTTTTTATTTATTTTTTTCTATTAAATTTATTAGCTTAATATAAAAATAGCATTGTGAATGCCTATAATCTAAAAATTTCAAAATTCCTTTAATGTTTTGGACCCTTGAAGTGAGTATAGGCAATTCAATTCTTTGTCGTTTTACAAGAATGCTAAAGATTTTGTCAACTTTCTTATGAACAAGACAATATCTGAACATGTTTACACGTACAAGACAGAATACAAGATCGCGAAAAAAGGCATTTTCCAAGAGTTCTAAGTTGTGTGGTGGCGCCCTCTTGAGCGAAATATTCTAATAATACTCGCTGATTGTGCGAAGCGCTTCACCGAGGCTCTATTCTGATGTTACGAGCTTCATTTTGTATAAAGTTTAGTTTATTTTCTTACTAACCTGACTCGGGATGTTTTCAAGAACTTCCAAGTTTACAAGTGTAACATTTAGTATTATATCTCGACTTACTTTTAAATTGAAACAGCAGGAATTCCAGGCCTCTTTTTATTTTTATTTTTGATACCTACACTTAGAGTAAGACGGGATAGTGCTTGACCTTCATCACAGAATAGATATAAGTACTACCGTACAGAAAGGAAACTCTCCGCCTCGCCCCGCAATCAATTACCTCACCGCGCCCCGCAAGTTCGTAGGTCAGTTTGTATGCTCATTCAATAGCCGTAGACTTCACGCACACAGTTGCGCGTGTGCAAAAACGTCACTGTGTAGCGTTTGTGTAATAGGTAGTTGAAACGCGGCGTTTGTATAGAGTGGCCGGGGTTGTGCCTTCACCTCACCTGATGTTAGTGACGATAAGGCCGAAGATGCACGAGCACTACACCCGGAATCCTCATCACTAAGGAACTGGCTATCTTACCTCTAACTGCCGGAACGCAACAATTTATAAATAATTGTTGTTATGGCGTCAGGTAAGATGGTGGTTGCTAGCCAGGCCGACCACAGAGGCGGTTAAATAATTTGATTTTAAATTCCTCTTTATCAACTCGATCCTTAATTTCGTTCAAAGTTGTCTCTGCATCGCGGGGTAAGCTTAATATCACAATGGCCTGAAGATTTTATTGTCCAACTGTCTTGCAAGTGATGGATGGTTCCGTTTTTATATTTCGTTATTAGGCGATATTCTTAGGGTACCCGTTTCCTGATATTAAAGCAGCCGATCGATGATTCACAATTCTTGAAGAGAATCCTTTATTTTTTCATTCCAAATGAATAAGACTACTAAACTACTACTAATCTTATTAACAAAGTACTTTCAATAAAACCTACGTTACGTTAAAAAGTGTTTAATTTCACTACTAAACTCTCTACTAAAACCTGGAAATAGGTAATCTTAGCAGCCTTGTAAATATCTAAGGAAACATATAGTCATTTATCTCGCACTTATCATTTCCCACAAGTTGTAAAAGTAGATTTAAACTACAAGGATCATAGGTAATGCGTAAACAATGAGCTGGAAAGGAGATGGTCCAAAAAAAACCCAGAATTAATACGTATGAGCTGTATGTATATCAATCGATTGCTTAGATCGAGAGAAATAATCCTACCTTAGTCGCAGATCCCAAATCCATGGGGTATCGGAGATATACGCTGACTAAGTATGTATGAAATATAGGTGAAGTCTAGCATTTAACATCAATCAATACGAACGAGCTATATACCAATCGGTTGTTTAGACCGAGCGAAACGATCTTATTTAAGTCGCTAACCCCAAAATATGTATAGGGTATTGGAGATAAACGCTGACAAAGTATAAATAAATAATCAATTATGTACATCTTTTTTAGCGCACTGAATGGACGTAAACCACTTTCCTAAAATATTTTAATAGATATTATATCACTGAAGTAGTAAAAAGTGTACCTATATTTCATACATACTTTGTCAGTGAATATTTCCGATACCCCATGGATTTGGGGTCCGCGACTTAGGTAGGATTATTTCGCTCGGTCTGAGCAATCGATTGGTATATAGCTCGTTCGTATTAATTCTGGGTTTTTAGTCCATGTATTTTGGACCGTCTCCTTTGTTACTATTAGCAATGTTTTGTATTAATCCATGCTAATGTTATAAATGCAAAAGTGACTCTGATTGTTAAGTAAGCACGCCTAAACTGATGCACCAATTTTGGTAACTATGGGTTTCAGCGGGAAACAAAATCCCATTCGCAAGCAATATCTAGTAGTTTATACACAAACAAGCGAATGCGCAATTTCTCTTTCGTAACTCTCCAAAGTCGTTCACAATCTCCCCATTTCTCTGCACAAAAGCTTACAATTCTTTATTCCGTAAGTCATAAAAATTTCTCCTGTTAGTTCTGCAATAATATAATTCTGTGTAGTCCAAGTTCGGAACCAGCACAACTTGTTCTGTTATCGTTATGGAACACCTTTATTGTTCGCAACTTTTGGATGTACTTTTGGACGTACTTTTGGATTGTTTACCTGTTTTTATGGCGGTGGAAATGGTCCGCAGTAAACGTTGTTGGTGTTAGTTAAACAGGTGGCTAGTTTATGGGTGGGAAATCAGTAGAGGTTAAATTTTACTGTATGTTGACTTCTGTAAAAGACGAAGTCGATGACGACGTCTTTGAAATTGAGACAGTTTTATTTTATTTTTTATAAATGTTTAGAGTCTGGTCAACGAAAGATGAGATTGAAATGGCGGCGTCACTTTCCCTGTTAAATAAATGTAGTATGTAAGTTATTGGAAATGAAACCTTGAAATAAGGCGCAAAATTAGTTCCATTTTCAACAGAGTCTCATCTTTCGTTGACCAAACTTTAGCACATTAGGAAAGTGCTAAATAGCTTTGTAACGCGGCGATTTTTGTTGTTGTTGGGCTTTCAAGTTCAATTCCCACTGAGGTGAATGTAGAAGTATACTATCGTACTATAAGTTAAGTGGAGTTAGACCCAATGATTGGAAAAAGAATAAGTTTTTGTTTCTAATTACACATATTTTAGTGATTTAGCTAACAATTTATCTAGGGAAGAAATTTATCAGATCAACTATATCATAACACTTTGTTCTGTAAGTTAAATTGGTGTGACATAGTAAACTATAGTTTACTAATGGCATACTGCTGAAAATTCAAAGGCTTCTTAGCTAAAATCTTTAGTTAGGGTCTCCTCAGCTTTAAGGAAGCTGTCAGTTTCAAAGAGTTTCTGTCAAATCATTCAATTTTTTTGAATTTAAGCTGGCCTTAACTTTATGAATCGTTTGAATATTTGGCCAGCACACTTAGCTATGCCGTTACAACATGTTTTAACTCCATAGTATCAGGTGTCCCAAATTAATGTCCAAAGTGCAAATCCAGCAAGATCAGCATCACAATGGCGACAGTCGCAGAGCATTGTGCGGTATTGATCGTGCGTAGTTGCATAGTCGCTGGAAGCGAGCATGCAGCTCTGTATGCTGTGGGTGACAGTTTAGAACTGTTACTCATAGCTTAGTTTCAAGTGCAGAGATTTAATATTTTATGCTGAGTAGACATTAATGGTGTTACTTGAAATTTAATTAACAAATTGTGCCACTGGAAAGAAAAGCTTGGCGATAGCTCGCAACGCGAACAAGTAAAACTCCTTCCTTCGTTGTGGTCAAACTTAGTGGTTTAACTGATTTGGCCACGAGGAATATTGACATTCTTCGTGGACAAACTGTATGTTGTTGGCCCGGCCACTGTGCCAAAAAAGGTTGTAGTTATGTTAGCAGACTGTACGGTGCGTACTTTATACGGTACCTACCCAAAAAGAAAAAATACGTACCGTGGTATTTCAATGAGTTGTAGACCTCATGTTTGTGACATTTTTGAAAGAATGTCAAAATTCCTCGTGGTCAAATTACCACTAAGTTTGACCACGAGGAAAGATAACTAGTGGCTCTGTGAGCTGTAGACCTCACGTTTGTGAAATTTTTGAACATTTTTCTAAATGGCTGAAATACCTGATTTTTAAACGATACCTGATTATAAAACTTTGAAAACTGAATCGATAAAAACAATTTTATTATAATTATCGAACCTGCTCTAATTTTCAAGGGAGTAGGTTGAGAAATGTGACATGTAGATGAGAACAGACGCACAGATATACGAAATAATTTTGCTCAAGCTGCAACGGAGACGCTTCGCTCGCGTTTCGCGCTCGCTTGGTTAAATACTTAGGGTTTCTTACTTCATCCACAAAGAAATTACAGTAGCGTCGGGAGTGCCTTGATAATCTTTGTGAATTATAATAATGTATTTTTAGATTGCATGAATAATGTATTATTTCGATTTCTTGACAAAGTCTGTTAAGTGTTGTCGGTAAACTCATTATAAAGAGAACCACAAGTAATAAACCCATTGAAGCAACCAGCGCGACGCGCGGCCATAATTCCTGGAAGCGCTATTTGCTCAGAAGATCGCGACAGAGCGATTACTGAACAGAGAAAAAATAAATCAACTGCGGTCGTACGATGAATTTACATGAGACTATCGGTAAAATGAGAAAAAAATGTTTAGATGTTTAGATAGTAAAAAGGGCGACAGCCCTTTATCACGCCGCCTTTGCATGTGCCGCTTCTTGTCAAAGAATGCCGTTGCTTAAACAAAGGACACCGCGTGCAGCGTACGTACACCCGCAATTGAATTTGAACTTTGGCAGTTTACATAGAAGTGCCGTAGTGAAAGGTTGTGAGTTTGTTACCAGTATTCCTGTCTCTGAACACAAGCGGTTTCGTGTGTACCTACACTATCTAAGCGAACGGACTACAGTGCGTATATTTGAAATAGATAATATTTGAACAGAAAGGAAAACAGATGTTATTTAAAAGATAATGTAATAGATGTCGTCACGAGGTTGACACTCCTTTTGGAAAGCAGTACTATGTGCTGCTGTTTGGTACGTTTTCTGAGCCTGTGGCGCTTTCACCATTTATCGAATGGGTGTTTTTTCTCAATATTTCGAAATACTGGCTCGACAAAAAAAAGTGTATTTAATTATTAAACCTGCTCACAAAATTTCACGAAAATCGGTTGAGAAATGCGACATTTAGAGGAGAACAGACAGCCGGACATACGAAAGCATTTTTGCCCAAGCTGAAGCAGAGACGCTTCGCGCTCGCTCGGTCAATAAAAACTTTTTTTAGTACACACAAAATTTTTACATGAAAAATAATGGACAGAAGAGTAGTACAAGGGCACAGCTTATTTCATATTGAAATTTCTTCCAGCTGGCCCGGGACAGGAAATAACATTGAGAAGGGCAGTCTGTGTGTTTTTATAAATTTGTAATAATCAGATTAAGTCCCTGTTCTACTTCATCTTCCTACGTTGGATGCAGCGGAGAGTTGCAGCGGATGCAAAGCGGAAGCTATAAAACTGATGTTCTGTGTTGCCAGCGCAAATGAGTCTTGAACAGGGTTGCCTGTAAAACTTATATGCGAAAAGTTTTCAGGTTTTTTTTTTTGCTATGTTGAATTAAATACCTAAATTGTTTTTTAGCAATCCCAGGGGGCGTATTATGACCTCTTAGTTCCAGCCTGAAAATGAACTGCCTTGCATTACCGTATTATGATCTCTTATTGCCAGCCAGTCAGTCACGTGACACCTTACTGACTTCTGCCTGGACATTGGCGGCAGGAATTTCCGTATTGTGACGTATCAACTGACAAGCAACTGACATTTCTTGCCGTGTTTTTCTGTCAAAATAAGCCATTCAGTTTACGCCAGATAATAGTAGCTTTTAGTGAATTGTTTTGCAGTATCTGGTATTTTGCATTAGCCTGGGAAAGATTTAGACAAGTCAAAACAAACATAAAATCAGATACTTACCAAAATTAAGGTGAACAATATTTAACAGAGACTAATGATGACAGGTAGAACTAGAACTGGAAATTGGTATAATAATAATTTAATATTTTGACAACCCTTCATTGGTTAACCAAGTGCGGTGCATTTGGCAGACTTTGTCTAGCTAGCTAGACCACTTTAATATTCTTCAAGTGTAGTGTAAAAGTACAGATTTGAATTTTCTATTTTTAAATTGACATTTTCAGCACCTCCTAATATTAATTTATTACTAGTGACTCTGTGAGCTGCAATCCTTGCTTAAACATATCTCCACCATTTTGAAATTTTTCGAAAAACTGAATCGATATTTTTTTATATATTTAATAATCTCACCCTGCTCACAAAAGAAACCTGATAATTGGTTAAGAAATACGAACTGTAGAGGAGAACAGGCGGACAGCCGGACGGACATACAATCATATATACAGGGTCACTGGAAATATGACGTGTTCCTGCTAAGAGGTTATAGATGAGGTCAAAACAAATATTTTTTGTTAGATAAATTACAAAGTTGACATAAAATTCCTAAATCAAAATTTATACGGTACAAACAAATACAGTTATATTAACTTTACCGTGTACCGGTGTAGCCGACAATTAATTGTGCGTATGCACAGCACAAAAAATACTTATTTGACAGACTGTCTTTTAAGATAAACTTATTTAGAAAAAAAAACAATAAGAAACTCAGACACAGCAAGCCGAATAAAGGAATGATCATGCCCTCACTGCTAGCTTATTGGTCGTTATTCAGGTCCGAAAAACCTAAAGATGCCTTCTCACTGAAATCTTTATATTCATATTTCGGTATCCAACATTCTCTAACCATTTACATTTATAGTATCATTCCATTTACGTTGCTAAAACGATGATGTTTCACTATTCAAATTCTTCCTCATCGTCTACATAGAACACAGCATTGCAAAGGGAAATGGGGGGGGGGGGGGAAGAAAAGGGGGGAGGTGAGATGATTTATCGAATGTCGAAGTAATTAGGAAACGCCTTCAATCTCCCCGGCTTGTTAAGCCGAAATTCGTTAGCGAGTGTTTTTTTTTCTTTCGCTGATAAAAATTCATCGCCGGAGAAAATTGTTTGTAAATTACCCGCCTGAATTTGTTAGTATAATTATCAAAGGCAGTTGCTTGCTGTAGACTTTTAGTTTATCATGGTTGATGTTATTAAAGATATCGTTATGTATTTATATTCAAAGGTCTGCTGTTAATTGAATTAATTACCAAAAAATGATAATTTATGCAAATTTCTTCTAGAGATTGCATTTATGATATTGTTTTCAGTAATTTCTCATGTTTTCACGTGACCCTAGGTAACCTACTAATTTTTAAAACTTTTATTTTATGCATTCACAATGCTATTTTTACCCACGACGGACGGAACGGAACATCGAACGTAGGCTTATCGAGTGTCGCGATTTCGACAACGGTGCATCGACTGTACGCTATATCTATGGTACGCCCCATCGACAAGTACGTCATATCGAAACTTGCAGCATCGAGGGACATGGCATTCAGTGTCATCATATCAATAATTTGGGGCTAACAATATCAAAGATTCATATTAATCTCATATAAATAAAACCTATAGAATTTTCATACGGGTATTTAAATCCTATAATTAAATAAATACTCAAATATACTTACCACTGCGCGATTTTAGTGAAATGGAATGAACGTACAAAAGTTCAACTACCCACATGTCTTGTATAAGTTTGTTAAATGCTTACCAAACAAATTTATAGGTTTTATTTATATGAGATTAATATGAATCTTTGATATTGTTAGCCCTTTCGCGACACTCGATAAGCCAACGTTCGATGTCATATACGATTACCAACGGAGGCGGTATATGCGTTTGGGGTTAGAGGTTGTGCGTTTGTTTGTCTGTTTGTGTGTTTGTCTGTTACCATTTTCCTCGGAAACTACTAAGCCGATTTCGATGCGGTTCTTTCATTCAAAAGGTTTCATTTCAGAGCAGGTTCTTAGACATGTTTCATAGTGGTAGACCACCAGGGGGCTCTGCAGCAACCAGATAAGTCAAGTTTGTCTATTACCATTTTCCTTGGAAACTTCTGGGCCGCTTTCAATGCGGTTTTTTGCAATCAAAAGGTTTCATTTCAGAGCAGGTTCTTAGATATGTTACATGGTGGTAAACCACCAGGGGGCGCTGCAGCAACCAGATAAGTCGCGCTTGAGAAGTTCTCTAAAACTACTCAACTGATTTCGATGCGGTTTTCTGTAATGGGTTTGTAGGTTATCGGCGATGGTTCTCAGATAGATGTTATGGTGTTTAACCGCTAGGGGGCGCTGCAGTTATCATTTTCTCATTTATTTCCAAAGCGGTTTGACCAATTTGGATGCGGTTTTCTGTAATAGTTTTGTAGTTTGTCGGCGATGGTTCTTGGTGTTATGGTGTTCAGCCGCTAGGGGCGCTGTAGTAGTCATTTTCCGAATAGTTATTTAGATGCGGTTTTTAGAGTAGATAACGAATGAATTCTCTAAAAAGTTTAAAATATTTTTTTTTTAAAAACCCACGACAGTTAAAATTGTAACTCTTTATTTAAAAAGAGTAAAATAAGTTTTACAAAAATCCTAAAATCCGGGATTTTTGTAAAACTTATTTTTTATTATATTAATCTTATCCTACTAATATTATAAATGAGGAAGTTTGTGGGTTTGGATGTTTGTTCCTCAATCACGTAAAAACTACTGAACGGATTTGGATGAAATTTGGCACACAGGTAGTAGATAGCCTGGAATAAAACAAAGAATACTTTTTATCCCGATATTTCCATAATTCAAATTTTATTCATAAAGTAGATTCCCGCCGTTTTGTTTTACATTATTATCTTATTTATTTATTTATAATCATAAAACACTAATTTGTTAATAAATTTCATTAATTTTTCTTATTTTATATTTATTTCATACATTCGACCTCATTTCGTCCATACTCTTTATTTCGAATTATCAACCTTCTTTTTTAACAATCCTTTTGGTATATCCGTGCATTTTATCTTTTTACTTTTAAATCCATGTATGACACCATAAAGCACTCTATCTATCCTTTTCTCACATACCAATTTTACAAGTATCATCCTTGTCACTTTATTTCTTTTTTATTTATTATTTTAGAAGTTGGTGTTAGAAATTAAAAAAGCACTTTGCCTCACGCTCGCAGCAAAAATCGATTTTCCTGCGAGTTTTTACGCGCCAAAAGCGCCCTTTTCGTGCTGGAGAGGTGAAAAATACTGTCAAAATAATCCTGGTCAAAATTTCCCTAAGGATTTTCCTAATGTCCTCGCAAACGTAGTCGCGGGCTAGTCATTCATAGTTTTTGTATACCACGTTGAAATTGAAGATTGTGAGGCATTTTTACACAACACGAATAGTAACTAATTTTCCAGTGTAGGTGAGTACATATTTTATTATTCATTCTCCAGTACCTTATCTGTGTCTGAATTGTTTATGTTTCCTTCAAAAGGTTGCTTAATATTATTTTCTTCAGCTAAGCTAAATGTCAGAGGGTAATCAAATGAAAATTGAAATGAAACGTAAATAAATTACAATGTTGGAACAAAATTAAATTGTAGGTTGTGATATTGTTAAGCCAAGATTGGAAACAAAATTATATTTATACAGTTTTACGGGTTGATACTACAGTATGAAGTACTTACTTGTGGGAGTATTCATTTAGGTATTTATAAAAAAGTAAATACAACCAGTTTACTTACAATTATAAACAAGTGAACCCAATCTATCGATCTGCGTCCGTAGTATTTTTCTGTTACATCCCTGTGGCATAAAAACTGTCCCTCAAAAATAACTTGATCATCATTTTACAACATAATCGTTTGACTTCAAAACTCTTAAATAAACCCCAACAAAACCTACAACAAGGCAAAGAGCAAGCGGTCCCCGTCGTAATCACGTTACGACCTCAGCGACTGGTCGGCGCGGCGGCGAGGAATGTCGTAATTACGACCGCTGTTAACATCTGTAATGTATTCATGAGCCGGGATTAATATTAAAGAGGGCACCTGTCCCGGTGGTTGGGGCCACCGGTGGCGCTGAGGTGAGGGTGGGTTTTTAATACGAAATCTGGGATTTTTCCATACTACGGTAAATAATGTGAGTAAAACTCATTATTGTTTGTATTACTAGCTTTTGCCTGTGACTTTGCCAGCGTGAATTTTCATTTCCCGTGAAATGGTCTTTCTCTAAGGTCCCTATACAAAATCACAAAATAGATACAAGTAATAAGTAAATTACAACTGGTTATTACGTTGTAAATAAATAAATCCTTAATTTATCAGCTAAATGCAGTTTCATATTAATTTTCCGACAACCTTAAGTAAAAACCAATAGAACTTGTGGCTCAGTGAGCTTGCGTTAAAAAGTAGCTCAAATTGTACGTTTTTTTAAAACAAAACATACAGGAAGTACATACGAAAAAATTTTTGCTCAAGCTGAAGCAGAGACGCTTCGCTCGCTTGTTCAATAAAGTATATGTAATAAATAACGCCGAAACTAGGAAAGTTTTGTTGAAATAAGATTATTGTGAGTTGTGAGTAAACCCAGTTGGCTTGTGAATAAAAAGTCCTAAATTAATAAACCTTATTTATAAGTCCTTCAACATAAACCAATGTCTTCATCCATTAGTCTCTGCCGATATTCCTGGATCCTTTATTTACAATAAATGTCAAAGTCCAAAATGGAACAGTTTATTCAAACAAACCCAACACCATTAGGGAGCAACCGAAAGCCGAGTATTTTGCAAACACGCGGCTCGCCAACATAATGACCACTCGCGAAATAACAAAACGCAGATTTTCTTTCACTTTCGACCGGAGATTTGCATTCATTTTGGGACTCATGAATATTGTTTTGAAGCTGGGGCTTGTCGCATAACTTATTACGTATTTACATGTGGAACCTTTTTTGTTTGGGGCTAAATATTTCGGGGATGCTTTTGGAGCGTCTTATCGTTAATAGAGTACAAGGGTCTGACGATTTTCGCTTTGTGTTTTGTTTCAAATGTTGATAAGGTTCTGGGATTTAGAGTCCGTAGGGGTTAGCAAATGGGCGCTTTTTGGAGGTTTTGTTACGAATGTTGATAAGATGGACTTGGATTTGCTTTTTGTGCAACTTTGATAGGTAAGTATTTTTGTTGAATAAAATTGTAATATCATTTACAAAATAACCTAAATAAAGATAAAATTTAAGTGAAGTGAGGAGGAATGTCTCTTGATAACTCGGGGCAATACTTTAAAGAAGGCCGCTGTCCAATAGCGTGTGGCGACTCTGCAAAGAGGCCACCACTCCTCTATGGCAGGTAGCATTAGAGGAAACATAATTTGTTCTGTCAATTCTTGGTCTGTCACGATTTCACTTATCATGAAAATGTTTCACTACTTGGAAATAAAGATTAAGCTTTATCCGGCTGATTTATAATGTGACCTGATTGTGTATATAAATGCTAACATGAAGTAAACGTGTATTCCACTTCGCAAGCGGTGTTTCTAATGTAACCCTATAGTTGAAAGATCATACCTAGACAGCACATACAACGAGCACAAGTATAGTGCGGGCGGGACCCTAGCCCGCACAAGCGTTACTTTGTCGGTAATATTGTTTTTAAAACGTTTTTACTCGTATTAGGTTGCTTTCTTATTTGTTTTTCCACAAATTTAGCAAATTATTTTATACTTTCCCGATGGCCACATTTCAAGTCTCTATAGGTAGATCCAGCAGTTTGGGCTACGCGTTGATATTTAAAACCAAGTCAGTCAGTGATTCAGAGTACTATTTTATTTATTCTGATTGCTTTTATTATTTTTCACCATTAACTTAATTACAACCTTCGCTTGTGTAAAGAAAATTTTAGCATAACGGAAAAACATTTAAAATATTGTGCCAAAATATTAAAATTTAATTATTGTAATATGGGTAATTAAAAGCAACAATATTCGAATGGTGTAAAGCTTATGGTGAAACCCGACCCATGTATTGCGTGGGCAGGTGTTTCTGTGCGGTGGTTTTAGATTGTAGTAGACGGGCGGTTCACCCGCCGTAATACCGCCGCAGGAAACTGCTCTTAAGCAATGTGTCAGAAGGAAAATGAAAGTTATATCACTAAACTTTAGAATGGAAGAAAGGATTTTTTTTGAGATATACACAATTTTACAATAAAACAAAATTTTCATGTTTCGTCCGGGCCAGGCTCATCAAAATGCTTGGCTTGCGACTAGCGCTTAGCTTTCGAAAATTAATAGCAAATATCAACTGACACTACTAAAGTCTAATTATTAATTCACTGAAGTAATCTGACAGATTCTAATGTCACATTGTAAAATATTGTTGCCTTATTTATTGTACTAGTAGCATAAGAATAATTATTTATTCTTACATTTCGTTTCGTTTCGTTCATTGTGATTCAGTTCACTCACACATAGTCAGTAGCGTTCACGGTTATCTACAACTGGGACATTAATCAAGCCTCAAACGTATGAACGTTTGTTGCTAAGAAGTTGATTTTTTAGGTTTGTTGTGATTCATGGTTACAACCGTAAACGTTCAGATTACTCCAGTGAATTAATAATTAAAATTTAGACGACTCGTTTTTCTGCAATTGCAACCTTTGCAATGGCTATTTTAATATTGAGAATAAACAAAAGACAGTGGTAACCATGAAATTTGATAATCGGTGAAGTTTCTTGGGCAGTATTACACGGCGTAAGAACCGCCAGTGTGTCCTGACTCTTATGAATTCAGATCGTGGGTATATTGCGGGCGTCGGTCGGCATCAAAAGGCCTTTGTTTGTGGCCTCAGACTGTGGCCTTAACTCTTTGTGGAATAACACGTGTCGCCGTTGGGTATTTCTACTGTCGAATTTGAGGCGAATTGTAAAGATGAAGTCGTATCTTAAATGTTTTGTAATTGTTGGTAAAGTTGACTTCTTAGGTTTGTTGTGATTCACATTGATACATAACATTAGTATGAAATAAATAAAGAGGTGTACTTAATGCGAAGCGTCTCTGCAAAAATTCTCTCGTAGGTATGTCATTCCTTCCGTCTTTCTAGCTTTCCGTTTGTTCTCCTCTACAGGTCGCATTTCTCAACCGATCTCGTGAAATTTTGTGAGCAGGTTCGATAAATTTATATACCAATTTTTCGAATATTTTCGAAAAAAAAACACATTTCAGCCATTTTGAAAATTATAAAAATATCATAAGCGCGAGGTCTATAGTTCACGGAGCCAACTTGTTTTAATTTTGGCTTGGTTTTGCCCATTTAGCTCATAATTTTTGAGCAAAACTATAAGTAAATACTAGTAGTAAAGTATGTATTAATTTGTACTTACCTATCGGAAATTTTTGAAAACATACCTGTAATTTAAAATAATAAAGTGCGATATGATCCGGGATTTTTTGGACGGTCCCGTGTTTCGCATCCCGCCCGACACGACGGCGACACGGCGACGACGCGGCGGCGGGACAACAAAGGGTATTATGTGAACTGAATCAAGTATCACATGACAGTTAAACCGCAGGGATTTTCAATATGACATTTTTGTTTTTTGGAAACTATGGTTTTTAGTGTTGTTGTAATAAAGTGAGTAGGTAAAAGCTTGCTCAAATTTTAAAACCGTACAAGGACGATCTAGACTTGACCACTGAGGGTTCCGTGCAAATTTGGTTTTTAGTATAAATGTTGTTATAGCGGCAACTAAAATACATCGTCTGTAAAAAATTCAGTTGTCCAGCTACCACGGTTCATGAGATTCAGCCTGGTGACAGACAGACAGATGAACAGTGGTGTCCTAGTAATAGGGTTTTCTTTTTTTGCCTTTTGAGTACGGAATCCTAAAACTAAGAACTTCGTGATATCATTAGACTTTCTAAGAAAATTTCTAATCTTGTTTTCTCAATTTCTTAGTAAAATATGAGCAAATATTTTTTGGGTGAATTTTATTTTAAGAAGGTATAATCATCTTTTCTTTTTATAACTTGAGGTAGGAGGTACCTAAATAGTTCAACAAAGGCACTGACAACCTTTTCCAAGATAAAAAATATTTAAACAAATCTTCTACACAAAACAGCATTAATTTTTTCTTAAAAGCATTGTGCGACCTCCACAGACAACACATTCATCCAAAACAACAGTATAAATGTGTGTACATTTCAGTTTCGTCTGACTGAAAGTTCCATGGAAACAAAAGAACATCGCGACAACAATGGGACGTCGCGACGCCCGACGCGACACACGACGCAAAACATTGTTGCAGCTTTCTTGTCGTTAGAGAAAGATAACAGATAGAGTCATAATGCAGTGTTCTTTGAGAATAGACTGTTATAAAACTAGTGGCTCCGTGAGCTGTATACCTCGCGATCTAGACCTCGCGTTTGTGCGTTAAAAAAGAACTCACAAATATTATATCTTATACAATGTGTTACTTTTTTTTTTTATTTATTTATTTAATTTCGGACGACCAACAGCTACTATAACATAATACATAACTTAAATAGCAACAGGAGGCCAATTATAGGTCATCACAAATATAAGACAAAATACACTTAACGAGCACTATCTTAGTAGTTAATTATTTTACAAGTATTATACAATTAAGTCGCATTGAAAAAACTGAGACTCATAATGCGCTTGATCGAAGCTTCACTTGTCGCAAAAAGATCCAAGTCTGCCTGACGCGTTGCCGAGTTAAAGCTATTACACGCACGACACAAATATGAATTCTGCCGATAATTTGAAGATGCAGGGGGGACACACAGCAAGTGGTTGAATCTGAGTGGTTTTAAGGGTGTTCGTAATTTCAATTTGCTTAGAAGTTCCGGACAGTTCACAGTACCAGATGCAATTTTCGAAAGAAAAACCAGATCCGCAATCTCGCGACGCTTTTCTAACGGGAGAAAATGATGTTTTTTGCACAGATCGAGATAGAGGCTCGAATGATAACGATCCTTTGTGCGAAAACATAGATATTTAAGAAATCTTTTTTGGATATTTTCGATACGTGATATGTATATATTATACCTGGGGTTCCAGATCTGCGACGCAAACTCCAGATGGCTACGGACCAATGAACAATAAAGAATTACAAAAATACCCCTAATGCCAAATGGTAGATAGGGCCCATCAAACTGAACAACTTTTATTATGGAACCAACTCTGAAATCGTGAAAAAAAAACTGCTGTTTCCTACAAAAATTAAAACGAAAATGTCAAAATATATTATGAAACAGCTGAATTTTTTTTTCACAATTTCAGAGTTGGTCCTATCGTAAAAGTTGTTCAGTTTGATGGTCCCTATCTGCCATATTCGGCATTATATTTTTTGTAATACGTTGTATATGTCGCCACGAGGTTTTCACAGCAGTTCTATGTGCTGTTTGGTAGGTTTACTATTTCTGTTTGATTTTGCGAAATGGCTAAAATATGTTACTGTGGGAAGCGTCGAGGTCGCCAGTGTAGGAATGATGTATGGTAGTATGGTATGGTATATGGAGAGAGGTAGCCACTAGTAGGAAGGCCAAAGTGGAAGATCTTCCTCCGGGCTGGGTGGTATTTGCCCGGGGACCGCGGTCCAACCGATGATGGTTGGCAGTTGTATTTCATAAATACCGTAAGAGGGACTCGTCACAATAACAACGAAGTAGTTGGCTCGTATACGGAGAACAAACTCCTAGAGGAGATAAGATAATTTCGTAAGGAGATGAACATAAAGTGGGAGGAACAAATGAAGGAGCACACACTATTAAAAAGTAAATTAATAAAAACAGAAAACGAATTAAAAGAAGTGAAATCAATTTTGAAGGTAGTTCAAGAAAAAGCTAATAAAATTGATACTTTAGAAGCCAAAATAAATTCACTTATACAGGAAAATATGAAATTAGAAGCTGATAAGAGAACAAATAAGGAAATGACAACACCTAGTAACCAAAAGGGATCATTTGTAGACGCAGTAAAACAAAACAAGCAAATGCGACCGGCCCAAGAAGCAAAGGATAAGGAGTGTGTGGCCACGAAACCAGCAAACATTTTGTCGCAGGAAGAAAAACTACAAAGTGATGAAAGGAACAGCAATAAAAAGAATGGCGGAAATTATAAAGACGAGGATTGGCAAACCGTTAATAATAAGAAAAAGGTAGATACCCCAATCGTGAAGTTAAAAAAGGCGGCATCTCAAATGTTAATGTGATTCAGGGAACTGAAAAGAAAAAATATTTACACGTATGGCGTCTCAATAAAGATACTACAGAAAAAAAATTAGAAACATATATTAAAAGCTTATACGACGCGGATATACAAGTGAAAATAGAAAAGAATAAAACACAAGACGGAGAGGGATTACGCCTCTTTCATTATTGGTGTCCCGGAAAGTCATTATGATAGAATAAATAATCCGGAAAGTTGGCCCGTAAACATTGAATTCTGCGAATGGATTTGGTTTCGAAAATCATATGACAGATCTCAACACACATAATAATAAATCAATCAAAAAATCAAATCGATCAATTGAGATATACTATCAAAATGTCAGAGGACTAAGAACAAAAACGGATGACTTTTATACAAGCATCTCATCATCAAATGCTGACTTGTATGCCATAACAGAAACTGGCTGTAACAGTTCCATTCAAGACGCGGAGTTAATACACCCGGGTTTCACTATTCTACGATGTGACCGAGCGGACGGTCGCAAGCAGGGTGGCGCGTGTCTCGTGGCCGCACCGCGCTTCGAGCTACGACGGGTGAACTGTCCGAGCGACGTAAACATTGATAATCATGTCTTTGAACTAGTCAGTGCTTCCGTGTTTTTAAGAAATCGTTTTTTGTTTTTGTTATGTGTTCTGTATATTCCACCTGGTAGTCACGAAAATGAATATTTGGTTGATGAATGAATGTTCAAAATTATAGAACAATTAAATGTTAGTTATAAAAAAATGATAGTGATAGGAGATTTTAACCCATTTTCTTGTTCGTCGGAAGTAACAAATTATTTTGAATACTTTCAATCTTTTTGTGGATTTGCTCAGAGCAACAAAGTGGGTAATTGTGACAATCGATCATTGGACTTAGTGTTGAGTTCGTTTGACGAGGAGGATTGTGTGAGAGTGCGGGCGGCAGATTCTTGCCTGGTGAGCGTCGATAAGTACCATCCGCCACTGGAAGTGACGGTGATGGCATCGTCCATCACCACTGGGAGCCCCGCTCGCGACTTACTGACATGTACACCTACAGTATCCAGCATAGACACAGGTACCGTTACATATAATTTTTACAAAGCGGATTTCTTACTATTATATTCGCTAATAAATAACATTGATTGGACCCCAATTTATTCGTTGGATTTAGAACAAAGTTTAGATTATTTTTACAAGGAAATTAATTTAATATTTGAAAAGTGTGTACCGAAAAAAAAAGGTAAACAGAGAGGTTCTGGTAGGATTTACCCCGAATGGTACACGGGCGAAATTATCGGGTTAATAAAATATAAAGCAATTTTACATAAAAAATATAAGACAACCGGATTAGAAACTGACTTTAAAAAATTTTCAGAGTTGCGAACTAAAGTAAAAAACATCCTAGTTGCCACACATAATCAATATAGAAACTGTGTACAAAATAATCTCAAAAAGGACCCGAAGTCCTTTTGGAATTATATTAATACAAAAAAGAGCAACCGTAAATCGAGAAACATTTTGAAGGATGGGGAGGTTTTGACGGACGAACAGTGTGTTTTCGAGTTTGCTAGATATTTTCATTCTGTTTACAGTAAACAGAGAGCCGAATTGAAGGTGAGCACGGCGATAGAAAATGCCGGTGGGGGTAACGGGGCGGCTCGAGTTCACTTGAATCAGTTACAACTCAGTGACGTAATAACTGCGCTTAAACAACTAAAGCCAAAAACATCGGCCGGACCTGATGGTATTCCACCATTCATTTTTAAAGATTGTAGGTTAGTTCTAGCGAAGCCACTGCTTCACATTTTCAATAAGTGTTTAGACTTAGCCATATTTCCAGAAAGATGGAAAATCACAAAGGTTGTTCCGGTTCCAAAAGGAACTGGGGCAAGTGCTGAAGATCATAGACCCGTAGCAGTACTTTCAACACCCGCAAAGGTGTTTGAGTCTACTTTACATAGAATCATATACCAACAGGTACACTCACAATTAACGGAGGCACAACACGGCTTTAGACCAGCTCGAAGCACTTCAACCAACCTTCTTGCACTAGTGGCTGAATTAATACCAACAGTAGATGGTGGGGGACAAACCGATGCTACATACTTTGATTTTAAAAAAGCGTTTGATTTGGTAAATAACGATGTGCTTCTTAAAAAAATGGCAGGATTTGGTTTCACCCCACATCTATTGAATTTTTTCGCTAGCTACATGACAGATAGACAGCAGTATGTGGAGTACGAGGGGCATAGATCGAAACCGTATTTTACATGGTCTGGCGTAAGTCAGGGATCAAACCTGGGTCCTTTGGAATTTTTAATCATGATAAATGATTTGCCTGAGGTCGTGAAGAATTCAAAATGTTTATTGTTTGCGGACGACCTTAAGTTGTCGTTGAAAATAAAAAACGTAGAGGATGGTAACAAACTCCAAGAGGACATAGATAGGGTGGTTAAATGGAGTCAAGAGAACATGTTACAATTCAACACATCGAAATGTCAAGCGATGTCTTTTACTCGCAAACAGACCCCCATAGAATACCTCTATAACATTGATGGAGCTCCTTTATGTAGGGTAGTACAGGTTAGGGATTTAGGAGTAAAATTTACAGCGGATTTATCATTTAAAGAACACATAGTAGACATTTGCAAAAAGGCTTTCAGAACATTAGGATTTATGATGCGAACGGTAAATAATTTCACAAATGTACAAGCCATTATAGCTTTGTATAATACATTAGTTAGGAGTCATTTGGAATTCAACGCGATGATTTGGACCCCTCATGAACAGAAATATAATCTTATGTTGGAAAGGGTACAGAACAAATTTGTTAGGTATTTATACTTAAAACTCTATGGAGTTTACCCTTTTTACCCATTACAGTATCCAACATTATTCGTTTTGGGTATGGTAGGATACAACCAGCTAGGAGTTAGGAGGGAGCTCAGTCTGGTTTCATACATTTTTGCGGTACTTAGAGGTAAGATAAATAATACGGAGGTGCTAGGGATGATGTGTATTTGTGTTCCAAATGAATACGTCTGGCGACGGCGCCGTCCGAACCTACTGGAGGTGCCTACAGCTCGCACGAACTTACTGCGCAAAGCTCCACTGACGCGCGCATTCCACACAATCAACCTCATTGATAAAGAAACGGATTTGTTTATTTGTTCTCTAAGTGAATTCACAAAATTAGCTGCGTGGATAATTTGTTATAAGTTATAAGTAGGCATAACAAAAATGCTGTAACTATCGCATTGGGTTAGATAGTACCTGTAATGATAGTTATAAGTTTGTGTTTGTAAAAATAAATAAATAAATAAATAAATAAATATATGCTGCTTCGCTGAGAAAAGTTCGTCAGCGAGATGTAGGTTGCTCCATATATTTTCCATACTACAAGGTGATATCCCTACTGATCTCTTCTGTTTATACGACACTAGCGCCATCTAGTCACATGGTGATGAATCTTGTTGCAACCATGTGTGGTATGTGCGGCGGTACGGTAGATGCCGCTACATCACTCCCCCCCTGAGACCGGAGGTCGATAGTCCAAGGATTGTCCAAGCTCAGCTGTCAGTGCGTCAGAGCTATGCAAGTGCCAGAGTAGAGTGCTGCAGGAGATGCCCCAGTCTGCGGTGACTCGAGACAGTCTACGGTGAGTCGAGACGTTGAGGGGTGAAGGAAGGCGCGTCCGCCAGTGCTGCAAGTAGATCCGTGTCCACGGTGAGTCGGGACCTGTCCACGGTGAGTCGGGACAGTGGAAGGTGACGGTAGGTCCGAGCTGCTGGTGAGGTGCGCAGAGCTACCACGCCGGAGTAAGGGCCCGTGATGCTCCAGTCGTGGGCTGCGAAGACCAGGTCGGGATAATGCCGTCGAGAGTTGCCGAAAGTCCAGGAAGCGTCGTCAATGATGCTGCGATGGAACCTTGAAGGCTGCTTGGCTGCTGTGCTTCTGCTTGCGGTGTGACTGCTGCGGATGCTGGATAAGGTATGAGGAGTGATGGCTGCGCTGCGTTGCTGAAGGTGCTTGATGTGCTCCGTCGGGGGTCACCAGTGTGGGAATGTCGGGGTCGCCAGTGTAGGAATGATGTATGGTAGTATGGTATGGTATATGGAGAGAGGTAGCCACTAGTAGGAAGGCCAAAGTGGAAGATCTTCCTCCGGGCTGGGTGGTATTTGCCCGGGGACCGCGGTCCAACCGATGATGGCTGGCAGTTGTATACATATGCTGCTTCGCTGAGAAAAGTTCGTCAGCGAGATGTAGGTTGCTCCATATATTTTCCATACTACAAGGTGATATCCCTACTGATCTCTTCTGTTTATACGACACTAGCGCCATCTAGTCACATGGTGATGAATCTTGTTGCAACCATGTGTGGTATGTGCGGCGGTACGGTAGATGCCGCTACATTACTATTTCGAAAAAAATCGAAAAATTGCATCGACTAGCATGCAATTTCGAAAATGCGACCTGTAGAGGAAAACAGACGGACATATGTAGCGGCATCTACCGTACCGCCGCACATACCACACATGGTTGCAACAAGATTTATCACCATGTGACTAGATGGCGCTAGTGTCGTATAAACACAAAGATTAGTAAGGAACAGCAACTCGTAGTATGGAAAAATATATGGAGCAACCTACATCTCGCTGACGAAGTTTTCTCAGCGAAGCAGCATATATACAACTGCCAACTGTCTACGCGACATATGGTGCTATTAATAAATGAATAACACAAAATTCTTTGAAAAACTGTAATTGAGTATAGCTCGTACAATGGATAAAATTGATGTGTGGGTGACAATATAAAATTGAAAAAGATGGCGTTTGGATGCATTCTGCATAGCAATAAAAATCCGGAGTGATGCGTTGCTGTTACGATTTTGTAGGCGCGTGCGCGAACATCTTCCCGCCTCGTTGAAATGGTGAAATTTCAACCCTTTGTGATGTCGTCATCAGTAAGTAATGGGCATAAACGGACTAATGGTCTCCTGACGCATCCTCTTGTTGTGTTTACGTCGGCAACACGTGTGATTCCGTCGGCTCCATGGAATAGACGAGTGACTCTTCCCAGTCGCCAGCTTAGCGGAGGCGTGTTGTCTTCGTGAAGCAAGACCAGATCGCCTTCATTGAGTCGTGAAGTGTCCTTTCGCCATTTTGAACGCTGCTGCAGTTCGGCCAGGTATTCTTTGGACCATCTTCTCCAAAAGTGTTGGTGAATTTGCTCCAACCGTGCATACCTCTTCAGGCTGTGTTCTTTCGCATCTTCTAGATTGGGAGCTGGCAACGCATTTAACGGTCTTCCGATGAGAAAGTGCCCGGGAGTCAGAGGTAAAAAGTCGTTAGGAGAGGACGATAAAGGATATAGGGGGCGGCTGTTCAATATCGCCTCTATTTGAGAAAACAGTGTAGAGATTTCCTCAAAGGTTAAATGAGAATTGCCGATGACACGTGGTATTTAGCGGATTTAACCCCGGCTTCCCAAATACCGCCAAAATGAGGAGCGTATGTCGGTGAGAAAATAAATTTAACGCCTTCTTGAGTTGCGAATTGAGATAGAGGTTCAGTATTGTTTTTCATAAAGTTACGTACATCGTTAGTACCTACCTCTTTGGCAGCTGCCACAAAATTGCGTCCGTTGTCGCAAAAAAAATCGATTGGCTTTCCTCTTCGCGCTATAAACCGTTTTAAAGTCATAATGAAACTTTCCTTTGATAGGTCACTGACACATTCCAAATGAATGCATTTGTAGCGCAAACATACGAATAGACATAGGTAGCATTTTATTAGGCAACTTCCTCGCCCTTTACGATTCAAAATATAAAATGGGCCCGCAAAATCCAAACCAACGGACAAATAGGGAAAATTAGGAGTTACACGTTGAGCCGGTAAGTTACCCATTTTGGGAGTTAAAGTTTTCCCTTGAACACGCTTGCATCTGACGCACTTTGAAACTGTACGGCGCGCCAGAAATCTACCATTGACAGGCCAAACTCGTTGACGTACTGTTGCCAGCAATAATTGTGGTCCTGCATGAAGATTGCGAACATGTTCAAGCTGAAAATATAGTTTAGTTAAATGATGAGATGAATGAAGTAATATCGGATGCTTCATATCGTAGGAATAACAGGACGCATCGATTCGGCCCCCAACCCTGATTAGATTGTTCTTATCCATAAATGGAGATAGTGCCAATGTTTTAGATTTAGAATTAATAGACTGCTGTTTAGATAGTGCATCATATTCTGTTGGGAATGACTGTTTTTGCGCAATGATACAAAGTGAATTAAAAGCATCATTTAATTCTGCCAAATAAATTTTACCAGATCGTTTAGTTTTAGGATTTTTTAAATTGTAAATAAATCGATTAACAAATGCAAATGCATATTGTAACATAGTTAAATTAGAATATTTTTCAAAATTAACAAATGGATCCGAGTTGACAGCGGTATTACATTTTATTTCAGGTAGTAAAGAATCCTTACAAGATTTTGTATTTAATATAGGCCATTCAGTTTCCGGTTGCATTAGGAAACTAGGTCCCGACCACCAAAGTTCAAGGTCAATTAATTGCTTACCATGTACACCACGCGATACTAGATCCGCTGGATTAGCGGCAGTGGGCACATACCGCCACGAAGAAGACTTAGTGATCTCTAGGATTTCACAAATGCGATTCGACACAAATGCCTTAAGATTTTTAGTATCACTATTTAGCCAGGCTAGTACGATGCTAGAATCACACCAGTGGTAAACTTGAACTGGCTTGTTCCTTAGAGCATCCATCACTGACTTATAAAGCCGTGAAGCGAGTAAAGTGGCGCACAGCTCGAGACGTGGCACGGTGGTTGGTTTTAATGGTGCTACTTTAGACTTACTGCATAGGAGCCTAACAGTTACTTTATTATTTGAGTCTATTGAACGCATGTAAATACACGCCCCGTATGCACGTTCTGAAGCATCGCTGAATGAATGAAGTTCGATGCGTACTGGATCATCACAAAGAACATGTCTCGGTATTTCAAGCTTAGAAATGTTGTTTAAATTATTAATGTTAATTAATTTTTTCCATTCTTCCTGAATTTCTAAAGGAACAGGCTCGTCCCAGGATATCTTAAGCTGCCATAAACGTTGTAGAAGCATTTTAGGTATAATAATACAAGGACTTAAGATGCCCAGTGGGTCGAAAATTTTGAATGAATTAGACATGATATTATTATTATTATTATTATAGCCTTTTATTTTAACCAATGAACAGTTACATGCTTTTTTATATAAACTAAAAAATGAAAACATATCATTTATCTTAAAAAACTAATCAAAATTGCAATCTGTAGTATTTTCATTCACGGTTCTCATTACTGAGTAAAGGCCTCCTCCATGGTGTTCCAATTTTCTCTGTTTATAGCCATAATTTGCCAATCCTTTCCAGCTATTCTTTTTATCTCATCTTCCCATTTTTCCCCTGGTCTTCCTCTGCTTCTTTTTCCTGTTGGTCCATTCCAAACTGTAGTAGCCTTTGTCCATTTTTTACTGGCCATTCTTGCAACATGCCCAGCCCATTTCCACTTCAGTTTCTTACAGTGGTTAAGAGCATCAATAACTTTAGTACTTTTTCTTATATTTATGTTTTTTATTCTATGGCTTCTTTTTATGTTAAGGATGCTCCTTTCCATCGCTCTTTGGGTAGTTTTGATTTTGTTTGCAGTAAGTTTATTAAAAATCCACGTTTGGCTAGCATACGTCAGGCATGGCAAGAGGCATGAGTCCAAAACTTTCTTCTTATAATAAGTGTTTATGTCGGATTTTAATATTTCCTTATATGACCAGAACTTTTTCCACGTAATTTGTACTCTTCTTTCAATCTCATCACGGTGTCTAGATTGCTTGAACGACATCTGTTTTCCGAGGTATATATAACTTTCTACATACTCTATCACATTTCCTTGCACTTTTATTGGGTGTTGTGTGTGATTAGTCATCGCTTTTGTTTTGTTTGTGTTAAGTTCCAAACCAATTTTTGTACTTTCATTGTTTAAATCATTTATCATTATTTCAAGTTGTTTAGCAGATTCGGAAAATAACACAATATCGTCTGCAAATCTCAAGTTCGACAAGTAAGAGCCATTTATGAATATTCCTTTCTTACACCAATTTAGTTCTTCCATAACATACTGTAGAACCAATATGAATATTCTTGGTGAAAGAGGGTCACCCTGTCTTACCCCTCGACAGATTTTTATTTCAGAGCCGCTCCTGTCCAATTTGATCCTGCTTACACTTTTGTGGTATATATCTTGAATGAGTTGTATCAAATCAGAAGGTGTTCCATATTCTTGTAGAGCCGCCCATATACTTTCGTGTGATATAGAGTCAAACGCTTTTGCGTAATCGATAAATGCCAAGTATAAGGGTTTATTGCGTTCTCTATATTTTTCTATGACTTGATCCAATACATGTATGTGGTCGATTGTTGAATAACCTTTCCTGAAACCGGCTTGCTCGACTGGTTGGTGCTGGTCAGTTAAAATTGAGAGTCTTCGCTCAAGACAGGTGGCTAAAATTTTATATAAACATTGCTGCAAGCTAATAGGTCTGTAATTTCCAATATTTTTAGGGTCTCCTTTCTTATAGAGTAGGACAATGTCTGATATGCCCCATTCTTTTGGTATTTGTCTTTCTTCTAAAATTTTATTGAATAATTTTGTAAGCGGTACCGTTAGCAGGTCACGGGCAATTTTAATTGTATGGTTTGTTATCAAATCCGGTCCGCTGCTCTTGTCCACTTTTAATTTTGTCAGTTCTGTGTAAATTTCTGTTTCTGTAAAAGTCTCTATTTTTTCAGTATTATTTCGTGTTGAGGTGGTTATTGTTGGTAATAAGTAGTTTTTTGCATACAGTGATCGGTAGAATGCTGTAGCCGTTTTTATTATTTCTTGTCTAGAGTATGTTGGTTTGTTTTTATTCAATAAGGTTGGAATCCATTCTTTTGATACTTTTAATTCTTTGTATGACTTTTTTAAACTTCCTGATTGCGATAGGTGTTTTTTAAAATTGTTAAGTCTATATTCTCGACGTTCTTTTCTAATTTGTTTATAAACGGACTTATATAGAGATTTCAGTTCAACTTTTTCTGCTTTATTTAAGTAACTTTTCATTCTTAATTCGTTTCTTCTTTTAATCATCTGGAGAACTGTTTCAGATAGAGTATTAATATTTTTATGAGTATATTCTTCTTTATGTGGAATACTGTTGATAATTCCTGATTTTATTTTCTGGTAAGCAGACTCTACGTCATCATTTTCTGTAGGGCATATATCCTCGAACTTTTGTTCGAGATTATTTAGGAACGTTTGCTCTTGTTGTTGAGTTTTTAGCCGGTATTTTGATTTCGCAAACTTCGCTCTACTTTTTTTAGTTTCTTTCATGTAAATAGTACTTCGTACCAACCTATGATCACTAGGAAAAGTAAATTGATTCAGTACTTCTATATTGCTAAATTTATGTTTTAAGTTTGATATAATGTAATCTATTTGACTTTTCTTTCTTTTTGGCGATAACCAGGTCCATAATCTTTTTCGTTTCTTTTTAAATAAGCTGTTTATTATAAAGATATTGTTTTCTAAGCAAAACTGAATGAGTCTTTCTCCTCTTTTGTCTCTTTTCCCAAAACATGAAGATCCCATAACGGTTTTTTCATTTAATTTACATTGACCGACTCTAGCGTTAAAATCGCCCATTACAATGTAATTTTTTCCACACTTGTTTTCTATAGTTTCTTGTAGTGTTTTATAGAATATTTCTATATCTTGATTTGAGGCATCACAGGTCGGTAAGTGAACTTGAATTAGTGATAGTCTCGATGACTCAAATTTTAAGTTCAAAATACATATTCGTTCGGTTATTCCAATAAAACTTTCAATACAGTTTTTTAATTCTTTCTTTATTAAAAAACCTACTCCTAATTGACCCTTTGTTTCTCCATAATAACAAAATATGTTTTCGGCTTCTTCAAAAATGTTATATCCTATTCTTCTTATTTCGCAGAGTCCAATTATGTCATATTTTATTTTCTTGATTGCTTGTTTAAATTCTATAAATCTTTCATCTGAAGCAAGAGATCTTGCGTTGTAAGTGCAGACGTAAAGTGAGGTTGAGGTGTTTTGTGATTTTGCTTTAACTTTTTGGGTTTGGGTTTCTTCTTTATATGAAGGGTTTTGGTCATGAACTCCCGCGGCGACCACCCGTGTTGGGAGTAGGGGTGATGAAGGGGCTCTACTTATAAGTTTTTTGGATCTTCATTTGTTTTTGAACAGGTGGAAGATTGAGTATTAGTTTGTTGGTTGTTACGAAAGTATGAAGTGATGCCGCTACTGCCAGTTTTGTTTTTCTTTGGATATTGCTTTGAATTCGATCCTACAGCGACAGCCGCTTGCGTGTTTTCAGGGGATTCCGGTAGGTTTCTCTTCTGGTTACGTGCTGATTCCTTTTCGAAATGCTGTTTAGTCTGGTTATTACGTGTAATCAATTTATCGTATCGAATAAAAACGTTTTTCCCTGCTTCTCTTTCGCGTTTGAGTTCATCTTGTAATTCTTTTCGTTTCTCCAACACTTTTTTAGGAAAATCTTCTTTAACATAAAATGAGGTACCTTCTAGTAACTTTTTTCTTTTTAATATGTCTATTTTTCGGCAGACGGTGGTAAAAGACAAAAGTATTGTGAAAAGACAGTAAGCGATATGGGTCGGGACTAGCCAGGACTTTATTATTTTAATTAAACACTGTGATACATAAAATTACTATTGTTTTATTTCAACCATTTTACATTTACAAGAGAGGGGACACAGACTAGTAGCTGTACACAGATTATGTAATACCAATATACCATAGATTACATTCAACACCCCCCCTTAATTTTGTGTTTACAAAATTACAAAATTAGGTTTAACAAACAATGCAACCCAATTTATTTAAGTTAAGCAGATCAATGTTTCAAAACATTAACAGGTAAGCCTAAGTAGGTATTTACTTATTTATACTATTAAACATATATTTTATTTAAATTTTCTTACAAAGTTACATTTCAACGTTACTATCTAAAGTTAACTAATCAAATATTTCAAAGGGTTTTACAATCGAAATATGATTTTCAAATTAAGTAGTTTCTTATTAAAGCGGTAGTTACAGTTAGTTACTTACATGTTATGTATTTTAGTTAATAGGTAGTTACATTAATTGTTTATTCAAGATATGATATTACTCTTATTATGTTAAGGCAAAAAAAAATGAATTTAAGTTGAAATTTATGTTACAATATTTTTTGCAAAATGTTCAAACTTTATTTTATTTAGCGGTTTAGTGAATATATCTGCAATTTGATTATTAGTAGGACAGTATTCTATCATTATCTCCTTATTATCAACTTTTTCATGAATGAATTTATACCTTACATCAATATGCTTTGAACGTCTATTTATTACACCATTTTTAATGAGTTTTATTGCACTTTGATTGTCCACTTTTAGTAACACTTTTACACTGACACTTAATAGTTCTTCACTCACTCTTTTTATATATAACACTTCTTTAGCACATTCAGCAGCGGCGATGTATTCTGCCTCGGTGGTGGACAGTGCGACGATTGGCTGTTTTCTCGTACACCAACTGATCAGGTTATTGTCGAAGAAGATTGCGTAACCTGTTGTGCTTCTTCTAGTGGTAACATCTCCAGCATAATCAGAATCACAATATGCTGATATGTTGTTATCGTTCTGATTGCTTTTATAAATTATTCCTTTACCTGAGGTTGCTTTTAAGTATTTTAGTATTCTTTTAATGATCTCAACGTGTTTTTCAGTGGGTTTTTCAGCGTTTCTGCTGCAGTAGTTTACTACGAAACTGATATCTGGTCTAGTTTTATTCGACAGGTAAGTAAGACTTCCTAACAATTCTTTGTATGGAAAACATGTATTTATTTTTCTTCCTTCTTCGGGTATACTTTCCATGGGTGTATTTACTGTCTTAGCATCTTTTAGGTTGTATTCTTCTAGTAAATTATGTATCAGTTTCTCTTGTTTTAATTTTAAGTAATTATCTTTCCTTTCTATTTCCATTCCTAAGTATTTTTCTGGTTTCTCTTCTATCTTAGTTTGAAATCTTTCTTTTATCTTATTTGCAATTTCTATTATTCCTTCTTTATAACCAATTAAAATACCATCGTCAACATGTATTCCCATAAATAAAGTATGAGTTTCATTTTTGAAAATGCATGGTTCCGTTTGTAGTTGTATAAGTCCTAGACTCTTTATGTAGTCAGTAAAAGTTTTATTCCACTTGAGCGGTGCTTGTTTTATTCCGTATAGGGCTTTCTTTAGTTTGCATAAACCTGCAATGCCTTTGATGCCTTGAGGCGGATACATGTATATGTCTTCGTCGAGAGTTCCATATAAGAAAGCTGTTTTTATATCAAAGGTAAGTATGCTATAGTTTCTTTGTTGTGCGATTGCAAACAACAATCTTAGCGGGCTGCTGTTTATAACAGGACTGTATGTTTCTTCATAATCTATTCCTTTTTCTTGTTCACATCCTCTTATAACGAGTCTTGCTTTATAAGAGCCGTCTTGCTTTATTTTAAATACCCATCTACTGGTTAGAATTTTCTTGTTATCGGGTATCGAGTTAACAACTTCCCATGTATTGTTTTCTAAAAGTGAATCTGTTTCTTCCTTGATAGCTTTACACCACTTTTCTTTATCTGGGCCCATAACCTGTGAAAAGACAGTAAGCGATATGGGTCGGGACTAGCCAGGACTTTATTATTTTAATTAAACACTGTGATACATAAAATTACTATTGTTTTATTTCAACCATTTTACATTTACAAGAGAGGGGACACAGACTAGTAGCTGTACACAGATTATGTAATACCAATATACCATAGATTACATTCAACAAGTATAGGCCTAGCTTTTCCTTTTTTTTGTCCTAATCTTCGTACTTCATCAATTTCCTCTCTTTGACAATTTATTTTTAAAGTTTTAGTTATTAAATTGAGTATTAAATTTATCAATTCATGGTGGTTAGTTTCGGTCTCTTCAATACCAAAAAATATTAGGTTTCTCTTTCTAACTTGTCTTTCTAATTGATCAATCATGTATTGTTGTTGGTCCAATTTAATTTCGAGTTCTTTTGTCTTTCCCTCGATGTATCCAAATTTTTCGTTGATATTATTATTTATAGAATCTTTCATTTCTTCCATTCCTTTTTTCTGATCGCCTAAATCGCTCTGAATTTGTTTCAACATTTCCATCATTGCTTCCATTGCGTTTTCTGCCCTCTAGTGGTAACTGTGGTAAGCACCTGTATGCCGTAAAAATGGGTTCTGATAATAATGCTATGAATCTATTACTTCCGCTAATCCACGATAGATGGCGTTAGTTAGATTATTCGTGCGGTTTGTGGTATGTCAAGTTGTTATGTATGACTCATAAAATAGGTTATATTTAACATTTGTTGTTTCAATTTTGTGAATTTCCACTTTTCCTTTAAAAATAGTCAATATTCACAGCACTAACCTTCCAAAATTGCAACGTTTGTAAAAACTTTGAGCAAAGTGTTGATCAAAATCTCTTCGAATATATTTGCCACTTATTATTTAGTTTTCTTCACTGTCTTCAGTTTCTATTGTTTGCCAACGTTTACACAGCTTCAACAAAAGTTTCCTCAAAAAAATAACACAATGTTTTCACTGAAATTGTACTAATATATTTTTAATTCGAAAAAAAATATCGCGGTAGATGTAAACAGTGGCTCAGTAGCGCCCTCTGATGATCATCACATGATATATCTTTTAGTAATTGTATTGTCATTTGAAAAACTTTGTATGGGAAAATTTAATGTATCTGTAGCGGGACTCCATCCAAGCCCGAGAGTGCTTGTTGATTCACTGATTGTGAGATGTTCTTGCGTTTTGATACTAGAATCATTTAGTAAATTAGGAAGATTACTTTTGTATTTTCTCAAATTAAAGCCACCGGAGCTTAAAGCTTGTGCGACTGAATTTTGAATAAAACGAAGCTGATCGGCATCATTAGAACCGGTTATTATATCGTCGACATACATATCCCTTTGAATTATAGTTTTAACTAGCTCATCATCCTGCTCTTCCCCAATTTGGAACAAACATCGTGTGCTCAAATAGCTCGCACTTGCAGTTCCATAAGTTAGAGTATTTAATCGCAACGTTTGAATGGGCTGCGACTCATCTTCTCTCCACAGGATAAGCTGAAGGTCCCGATCCTCATCGTGAACATGCACTTGGCGGTACATCTTCTCGATGTCGCCAGTAAGTAGGTATTTGTACTGCCTTGCCCTAATAAGAATGGAGATAAGAGAATCTTGCACATTAGGGCCCACCATTAAAATATTGTTTAAAGATAAGCCAGAGGAAGAGGGAGCTGAGCCGTCGAATACGACTCTGAGTTTAGTAGACTCGCTATTTTCCTTTATGACTGCATGGTGACACAAAAAATAGTGTGAGTACGGTCGGGAAACAAATGACTTAGATAAATGTCCCAATTCTGCGTATTCACTAATAAACTGAGAATATTCAACCTTTAATGTTGGATTTCTTTTAAATTTTTTCTCTAGGTTAATTAAACGTCGCTTTGCTAAATAATAGGTGTCACCTAGGCAATCAGGAGAATCTAGTAACGGGAGTTTTACGCAAAATTTTCCGCCATTTAGCCTATATGTATGAGCCAAAAAGTGCTCCTCACATGCTATGTCGTTGTCACTGATGTGTCTTTTTTTGGGAAGCTCCTCTAGCTCCCAGAATCTAGTTAATGAATTTTCTATATTGTTTAGTTGAGAAGTACTGTCTGTAATTGCATGATTACTGTGAATATTTTGCATGAAATGATTTGAAGAGACTGGGCCTGATAACAACCAACCTAATTTTGAACTACGGAGCTTAGGTCCTGATATATTAAGAGAATACTCCTGACTTTCGAGTAAATCCCAGAATAAATCTGCCCCAATTAACATGTCAATTGGAGCTGGCTGGTCGAAAGTAGGATCTGCCAGTTTTATGTGCTTTGGAAATTTGAATGAATTTTTGTCTAATGGAATTTTTGGCAACTCGCTAGTTATTTCGTTTAAGACTAGACAAGATAAATTAGTTTGGTATTGGCTGCAAAGAGACTGTATTGTAGCTGTACAACTCTCAATTACGTTATTTGAATGATGGTTCCCTATTCCTATTACCTTTAGGTTATTAATAGGGTTCGAATCTAATTGCAGCGATTCCTTTAACTTTGCCGTAATAAATGACGATTGGCTCCCGCAATCTAACAACACTCTTGCCCTTTGAGTTTTACCCGTACTTGAGTTAGATACCTCAATGAGAGCAGTTGATAAAATTACTTGCGTTTGAGAATTATTAGAAAAATTAACAACGGGATCGGGTTGGCTGTTGGCGTTGTTATTAACAGACACGGTCGGATTATGGAGTAACGTATTGTGTCGTTGCCTACACTCCCGACAAGGACCCAAACGGCAATCCTTTAGCGCGTGACCTTGACGGAGGCAATTGATGCACAATTTATATTTCTTTACTTCAGCCAACCTATCCTTCACACTTTTAGCCTTAAATGTTGGGCAATCGTATATTTTGTGCTCATCATTACATATTACGCAATTATATTTAAAATCGGTATTGGCAGTAAATGACTTTGTGTATGAATTTTTATTGTTGTGAAAAGATGAAGAAGCTGGTCGTGAATTGGACTGAAATGGTCTTAAATTATTTTCATGTTTATTGCGATTAACTGATTCTAAAACATCAGCACGATCAATTAAAAACCTATGAAATTGCTCAAGGGTTGGCACTTCATCGAAAGCGTTCCGATACTCCTCCCATTTCAAAAGCGTGCGACTATCCAACTTAGATGTAATCATAAAAATAATCAACGTGTCCCATTTGTCCGTCGGTTGGCCAAGGCTGGCCAGAGCACGTAAGTTTTTTGTCACGTGATCAACTATAAAACGCAAAGATTTATCTGATTCAGCATTAAGTTTTTGTATATTAAACAAGGAATTAAGATGTTGATTAATAAGTGACCGTTTGTTATCATAGCGATCGCATAGTAACTTCCAGGCGTCATCATAGTTTGAGGATGACACCTCGAAATTCGATAAAATTCTAGCTGCGTCGCCTTGTAAATATGACAGAAGATAATGAAATTTTTGAATTGGTTTTATGCGTTCATTTTTATGTATTAAATTTTCGAACGTATCCTTGAATTCGAGCCATCGAAAATATGCGCCATCAAACTTAGCAATATTGATTTGAGGAAGCTTAACGGAAAAATCGTGATGATCGTGCAAGCACTGAGTATCATTGTTTAATAAAGATTCACGCCTTTGTTGGTTTTCACACTGTGATTGATACTCAATTATAGATTTGGCAGTTGCCATAGAAGATATTATATCGGCCTCAATGCTTTCGCGATCATCGAGCTCAGCATCTAAATTAGAAAAATTCAACACCTCGATCTCACTTTGCAACTCTTCAAACTTGGCTGACAAAGATTCAAACTTGGTAATTTTAAGGTTTAATTCGGCTATTTCCAAGCTAGTAAAAGTAGTTTGAGGGCTAAAACCACTTAAATATCTTTTAAATTTCGTTATCTGCCCTTTAATTGAACTACGTTTCATAATTAACTCCTTTAATTGCTTAGAATCACTAGAAGTTTCTGTCGGCATCTTTGTCCGCCGAAATTTGCAAAGCGAATGTAACTAATAGATAAGTAATAAATGTTTAAAATTCTCACGCTCCTCGTTTTGCCGGCACTCGCTCGAAACAGCAAACCGGTTACCGCGCACAGCTGATGTGATAACAGCCGCACGACAGCGATGAAGTACTTGCGTATGGATAATAATTCACCTGGAATGCACGGTGAAACGAAGTGAATATTTCGATTGCGAAACGGTTTAAATATCGGGAAATAGTGATAGGAAATTACGAAAGACACTTTGAAATTTGGTAGGATTGGAACAAAATGAAATTAATAAGAAATTTATAATTAGTTTAAGGAAAATTTTACTTATTCTAACGAAATCAGCTTACTACTTTATTAATTTTATGTTATTGCTTGGAATTTATTGCTGAAAACTTGAAAATAATTTAAAATAGAATTGAATTGGTAACGGATATGTAGGTAGGTAAAGTACCTACGGTTGAGATTTTTAAAAGCACAATTTGCAAGAAAATATATGAATTTAGTGAGAAAAACCTTTAGATAACGTTAAATACTGTGTTAATCTGTAGAATTGTAAACAAATTAGGCGATATTGAATGGATTTGAATGGATTTTTTGAAGAGAAAGTTTTGGGAACAAGGTCAAAGGAGGGCACTTAACTCAATTTCTGTATTCTGGCCTGCGCTGCGGTGTGATGCTTTCGCTGCTCCACTGGTCCGGGCAGATGATGATGATGGTTTACCTCAATGCCTTAGACTTTGCTCCGATAACTGGATTTTTACTGCTGACTTTTGGACGTTTGGTAAAAATTGTATTTGATGATTAATTGATTGGTTCTTGATGATAAATCCCCTCATGTGTCCACCAATTTATGTCTACGCGACATATGGTGCTATTAATAAATGAATAACACACAATTCTTTGAAAAACTGTAATTGAGTATAGCTCGTACAATGGATAAAATTGATGTGTGGGTGACAATATAAAATTGAAAAAGATGGCGTTTGGATGCATTCTGCATAGCAATAAAAATCCGGAGTGATGCGTTGCTGTTACGATTTTGTAGGCGCGTGCGCGAACACCAACTATCATCGGTTGGACCGCGGTTCCCGGGCAAATACCACCTAGCCCGGAGGAAGATCTTCCACTTTGGCCTTCCTACTAGTGGCTACCTCTCTCCATACCTTCCATACTAGCATACTTCATTCCTACACTGGTGACCCCCGACGGAGCACATCAAGCACCTTCAGCAACGCAGCGCAGCCATCACTCCCCATACCTTATCCAGCATCCGCAGCAGTCACACCGCAAGCAGACGCACAGCAGCCAGCACCAGCCTTCAAGGTTCCATCGCAGCATCATTGACGACGCTTCCTGGACCTTCGGCAACTCTGGACGGCATTATCCCGACCTGGTCTTCGCATCCCACGACTGGAGCATCACTGGGCCCTTACTCCGGCGTGGCAGCTCTGCGCACCTCACCAGCAGCTCGGACCTACCGTCACCTTCCACTGTCCCGACTCACCGTGGACAGGTCCCGACTCACCGTGGACACGGATCTACCTGCAGCACTGGCGGACGCGCCTTCCTTCACCCCACAACGTCTCGACTCACCGTAGACTGTCTCGACTCACCGCAGACTGGGGCATCTCCTGCAGCACTCTACTCTGGCACTTGCATAGCTCTGACGCACTGACAGCTGAGCTTGGACTACCCTTGGACTATCGACCTCCGGTCTCAGGGGGGGAGTGATGAAGCGGCATCTACCGTACCGCCGCACATACCACACATGGTTGCAACAAGATTTATCACCATGTGACTAGATGGCGCTAGTGTCGTATAAACACAAAGATTAGTAAGGAACAGCAACTCGTAGTATGGAAAAATATATGGAGCAACCTACATCTCGCTGACGAAGTTTTCTCAGCGAAGCAGCTATGCAATTCTCTAAGCTCAAATATTGTAAAAGCCTTGAGTGCAGTGGCTGTGACAGCAGTGAACACTAGATTGGAATTCTCTAATTCGTTTTTCTCCGCTGTTCGATGCCAGCGCCACAAGGCTGTAGACGGTGTGATACAGAATTACTTGATTTGACAGTTCAAGTATGAAAATCGGAATTCTCTAAGCAAAACAGCGCTAACTTCGCTCTGCAGCCTCGACGAACGCCTAGATTTTTTAATGTCAAAACAAAAGCTTGTATTTGGTGGCTGTTCGCAAGGATTTTAGTGAAATTAGAAGTGAATTATTAAATTAAATTATAAATATGTAAGTTCAAACTGTTTTATTTAAGTTATGGACCAAAAACTTATGTGAATTTTAAAGATACATCATCCTTAAAGGTTATGTAAGAAACAATGTAATGTGATATCTTTACAGGGCCTGCTGGACTTTCTAGTACATTGGTCTTAATGAAAGAAGCCAATTTGTATATAAAAGACGTCTGCCAGGGTCGTAGGATACTTACGCGACCCTTTGATTAAAAGACGCGATCTACTTATGTCTCATAAGCTCATAACAACAGGCAGGCAGCTTAACAGATTGAAGAGTTTGACATCTCACCAAGGTAAATAAAAAGATACTCATAGGTAATTACTTGCAAGTTAAAAGATTGTAAGATTTTAGATAGGTGCAAGGTGCAAGTCAATCAAGGAATAGTTAGAGGACTTTGTTTGATAATCAAATTAATAATTTTATGTCAATGTCCAACTATGTTTTCATATATCAATCTCAGACCTTTGGTCTGAGATATCAATAGGATACCTGAGGATACCTAAATAAATAATAATGTTACCTGTTTTAGAAACAATATTGCATAATTGGATTACCAACATTAAACTCTATTTCTTTTTTCCAGATTCTGTGTAATTCATAGTGATACTTATCGTTTTTGGCTATTGGGACTGGGAGTTATCAAACCTTAGGTGTAAGAGAAATTCCTTCGTGTCACAGCATAGACAGCCAGCTGCCTGCAGACCCGTACCTACCTAGTTTAATTTGCGAAAGACATTTATTTAAAAAAATAAAAACTCATTTTCAATACTTATAATCTTTAATTTAGTGGTCCAATATAAAATAACAATGTCTAGGTGTACATAAAATAACTGGGTCAACAATGTACAATCAAGAAAAGGTTTTGCAAATGTCAGATTGCAAACTAAGAAAACGAATAAGTTAGTAAGACCCCAATCTGTAAAATACCTAGATATATGCATAAAAAAATTGTTACACCCAACACATGACGTGTCATTCACTCTAGATTCTGGTAAGTATGTATCTATATCATATCATAAATAATAAATACTTTATTTTTAAACCTATTGTTTTATTACAATTTTATTAAAATAAACTACTTACATTCATTAAATAAAAGTTTGCGTTCACTGTGTTTTTCTCAGTATATTTTGATAGAAGACTAGGCTACAAATAAGTGCAAGTTTTTTTTAAATGATGACACCTAGAATTAGCTTAGATTCTTGAGTAAAAATTTTTGATAAAAATAACTTAGTGCAAAGGCTAGGGAAACTTATATAGGTACATTCTTCGAAAAAAGAGAACAAATTTTCCATACATTTTCTGTCAAAATTCGTGTAGTTTAATTTTAAAGCAATGCATGAAACTCTCTAGCCATCGCACAGTATTGTTCTTTTTGGAAAATTTATAGCCAGAAATATAATCTAACGATTCCAATATTTAGTTTAAATAAACTATAAAGACACCTAGAAATGTAGGTGTCTTCGTTTAATAAAAATCACACTTATTTGAGCCCTAGTCTTCTATGAACATGTACTGAGGAAAACACGGTGAACGTAGGTAAACTTTTATTATTGATGTGTGTAGGTATATATACCTACACACATCAATAATACTACCCACTTTTTTATCTGAGTTATAACTCAGACAAAAAAGTGTATATAATTAATTTAAGTTTGAACCCATCATAAAAGCCTTCTTTATGACTTAAAAAATGATTTTCACAAAATTGTAAGATTGCATCAAACATTAAAATTACTCTGCAAAGGTTCATCTTCTGTGACCATCATGGAATATGTGGAAGGTCCAAGATTTCCCTGAAAAAGAAAAACAATATTTATTAAAAGAAACATTAATTAAAACATACCTAACCTAGGCATACTTTTGTAAAAAAAAAAACTCGCCTGCTATAAACTTTTAGACTGTCTTGTCGATGTCGGAATAGTATTGTCTTATGTTCCTAAAAATTACAACATAATTATGTTGCATATATTATAATTGCTTTAATAAAAAAAACAAGAAATTAGTTTTATGACTAAGAGAGGCTGAAGCATTTCTTTCTTCACTCTTTAACGTGAAAATCACCAATCATAATTACATAGTCTGGCGACTAATTGTATATTTTTATTATTATTATAGAATATAAAAAAAACAGAATAATACATGTTGGTGGCACTATTATAAGATCACATATTTTTAACCACATTAAATACAGAAATTCATTACAGCTTACTAAGCAGGTACCTATGTTGTTTATCAAAATTGTTTATGTAAGTACATACATACATAGGCACTGGGAATAGATTTATGGTGAGGTGCCTATATTACCAGTAGCAAAGTTTAGACCACCAGCAATGGTGAGAATCCTACGCTCAAGTTCAGTGAGCTCCACCATATCTACATCAACCCTACCAGCTGTCCTCTGCCTAGATGCCTTCGCATATTGGATTTTCACTTTATTGTAGCTTTTTGTCCTTTCAATACCTACTTAACCCGAAAAGTAAAGTAAAATCTAATGAGTAGGTATACCTAATTAGGTAATTGGGTAGGTATCAATAAATATAATCATCTTATCACAAACAACTACATCAAGTTGCCTTACCTTAGCCCACTGATTCCAATCTTGAACACACCCATTGCCATCGCTTTTTAAAATCCTAGCGACTTTTGTCCAACCATTTTACATCCTGGTTCTAGCATTGGCTGCACTGTACCTACTGTATTGTTGCATGTCCACAATTCCACATCTCCAGTGTCAAATATGATTTTGTTTCCAAAAGCCCAATCAGTTTGGCTGGGCTGGAGAGGGTGCTGCATTACGAGGGGCCACTGAAAGCAAATAATTTTATTTATAAGTAACTAAATTTTGAACATTGATTTTGATCATGGTCACAGAATATATAATAGTACTAACGTTCATGGTCTTACTTATATAAATGCTTGTAATGTAGATACACTAAAAATGTATGTATTGGAAACTTAATAATTATTTTATTTAATAACTTTACAAGATAGGTACCAAATGTAAACCCACAACTTTTTACTTTTTAGAGATAAGGTACTTCTGCCCTACTACTAGGTATATTATAACCTAAATAGCAAAAATACACTTACTTCTTACTTTTTGTAGATTTCACTACTTAATCAAATCACTGCACACTTCTTGGTTGTTACGATACGAATGGGAACAAAGAACGTGGAAGTATAATATTTACAACAAGTCTATCATTTCGTAATAAACTCAAGTGGTTGGCGTGGGTCGCTCGATCCAGTCCAGTCGCACTTGAAAATTCTTTGAATAGGGTTTTTTTGGCCCGTTTTGCTTGTGATACATATTCTAAACATTTTGAGTGTTGATTTGACCTGCTAAAGGTATTTTAAGCGATAAGTACTGTGGTTCGTTTATTTGCTGTTAAGTATAATTATTTACAGTGACTTTTTTTTTTTTAATTTTGCCGGCAAACTTGTTTTCATATTTACTGTATTTTCATAATTTTCGTGGATTTTTTCTTAAATAATGTATATTCAATCATTGCTTACATTTATCATACGTTAATGTTTGTTAATATTACTTTTATTGCAAGAAAATAGCCAAAATGTACTAGTCGAGAATTGATCGATTCTAAAAACAAAATTATGTCACCACTCTAGCACAGCCGAGAGAACAGCAGAGCGATCACGCGGCCTAGAGATCGTCAGTGAGCTAACAGAGCTTAGTGAATTCCGTGATAACATGACGTGATCACAGCAGACGATGCTGCGGCTGTGACTGCTGTGATCACAGCAATCAACGCAGCCATAAACCGTCTCTTAGAGAATTGCACTGCAGCATATATACAACTGCCAACCATCATCGGTTGGACCGCGGTCCCCGGGCAAATACCACCTAGCCCGGAGGAAGATCTTCCACTTTGGCCTTCCTACTAGTGGCTACCTCTCTCCATACCTTCCATACTAGCATACTTCATTCCTACATTACTAAACATATACATACATACAATACAATACATACGTAAACATTTTTGCCCAAGCTGAAGCAGAGATGCTTCGCGCTCGCTCGGCCAAATCAAAAACATCTGACTGACAAAAGGTAATTTTTAATGAAGCGTACATTTTGAGAAGGTTTATTTTATCGAATACTTTATGGTAAGCAGTCTCAGTAACAAATACTAACGTTCACCCGCGACTTCATCCGCGAAGACTAAGGTCTTACGAACTTTCCCCTATTTCACTCTCTTCAGTATTCATTTTCACGAGAAATGGTAGTCTATGTTATTACCCCACGGTCCAATCTCTCTTTTAACTAAATATTTACTAAAATTGTTTCTATGGATCTGAAAAGTTAACACAGACATAGTAACAATCTGCTTCAGCTTGGGCAAAAATGCATTCGTATGTCCGGCTGTTTGTTCTCCTCTACAGGTCGCATTTCTCAACCGATTCTCGTGAAATGTTGTGAGCAGGGTTCGATAAAATATATATAGATTTTTTGTAAACTTTTTCGAAATTTTGCAAAAAAAAATTCACCAATTACGAAATAAATGTTCAAAACTAGAAGCGCCATCTAGCCTCGAATAGAATAAAAGAATACGTATCAAACAGGGACTGTGTTTTTGAAAACCTCGGGTGACATCTATTAGATTAATTTTTAAACAACAGTCACTATGGATAGGTGCCTTGCCTCAGAAATCCTTTGCACCGTCTATTGTTTTGTTGTGAACGTGGTCTTCGCCTGATATTTTTCCGGTATTGTTTAGGGTGATGGATGTCAATCAACATTAGGTATTAATTATCTCTACATTTCTAAACACTGTCTTATTCAGAGTGCGTTGTTAAATTGGGGCTAAAGTTAACATGGCGGATAGACTGCGGATTAACGCCATTTTAGCGCAAATCGTATTCAGAATTTCAGAGTGACAGTTTATCCCACGTCCTAATTGGCATCGGTCGTGCGATCATGCGTTGCGATTTCATCGTGTGATGAAACTGAACAATAGACGCATCGCATGATCGCGCGACCGTCACTTAGGACATTCAATAGATATCACTAGGTATGATCGCACGATCGCACGACCAGTTTCATCGGACGGACGCACCATCGCACGACCGATGGCCAATTAGGACAGGGCCTAAGGATGGTTTACTAGCGGATTCATACGAGCTAGTCTGGGATCTAAGCATAAAACCTGGTTTTGTTAGAACCGTCTTGCACCCTAGTATTGTGAAACACCTCTGAATAAGACAGTTAATAGTCAAAAACCTTGAGTGAAGTTCAACCGTCAACTTAAAAAGTATTTATAGTAAAAAAGCAGACCTCATTTTATAAACAAAATGTGACAAAACAGAAGCTAAAAATCTCATGAAAGTAACGAGCCGTAATTCCTGGCTATTATCTTGTACAAAATAAAAAAGGCAAATTGCAGATTCAAGCCGAAACATTTGGCCTAATGACGAGGGGTGGAGGGGGCGAGGGGGGAAGTACTTACGAACGGTAATAATTCAAGTGCAGGCCTGGACATGGGAGCTGCGACGCAATTTATAATGGGCAGTTTGTCTTGGAGAACGCATGTAGTGTGTCTTATGCATAGTAACATTACAAATGTTAGCGTAACCCCTTAATTTGTATTTTATTTTCACAGATTATTTTTAAATTGGAAATTATTAGTCGATTTATTGACTTTGAAATATGGCAACACGGGCGTATGGCAATATCGAGGCGGTCAACGAGAGGGTAGGACGACTAACGGACGTGTACTGTCTGGCGAGTGAAAAAACAAGATATGAAAACGGAAAGTGTATACTAGAACAGAATGATCAAAATAGTTTGTTATCGGATCCTCTAATCAAACTAAACAAATTGTATGCTTCAAAAGTGAGTACGTCAATAATTTCAGAAGCGGGAACCAACATCTTGGCCCACAGGTATGGTTTCTTAAATACAATTAAGCTAGTTTCTTTAGGCTGGCTCAAATTGAGCTGCCCAATATAAATAGTCACATAAATACAATATTTAAAGCCAACAAAACCCATTGAATTTAGAAATGCATGAGTTATTTGTAGAACTTACAATTTCTATGGTTAAAATCCAGTATTCACCTTCGACATAATAAAGAAAGACGTTAAAGTTTAACTTTAAAACTTCTTAAAATAGTTGTAATACTTGTTAGGCGTAAGCGCTTATTAGTCTGCGGCCTAAGTATAAGTGCATGAAATTGTAACCTTTACAATGCTTTGAAACAAAACTTACTTAAGATGCCTCTAAGATAAAACTAGTAGGTTATCAATTGCTTACTACAAAAACTCACGGTGTTATAGTGGAATAACCACTGACTTGTTGACTACAATATTATTAGTTTTCTTGTCGGTAATTATGACAGTATTTTCTGGTGTACATACATTAGAATCTACATAGATAATAATTGTACAACTTTGTAGCTGTAGACGTAGGCGATATTGCTTTATACATATATTTTTTCATGATTTGCACAATACTTTAAAGTGCTACTTACTGCTAATAGTATCTAATTCTACGAGTTAGTACTAGTATCTGTTCAGAATTTGAAAATATTCCCTCAGAAGAAATTAAAGTAGGATACAAAATTACAGAGAAAAAATAATTTTAATGAAAGAATTATTAATAAAATTTAACTCTTGAGAAAATAAACATAAAGTAACAGATTAATTTCATCCATAATGGTAGTACCTACATTAGATATCAGGAAGTATAATTCTAACCATGAATTAACTTATCTTGTGGAATTATTTTGAAGACATTTTCTCACAATTTCCAAATTAGTTATTCGGTGGGATACTACTTTCCTTTATTGCTTATAATTCTTACTTTTATTGATTTAATTGTCTTTATTGTACAATATAATGGTACAAAAGGCGGGCTTAATATTAATAGTATTCTTTACCAGTCATCCAGTGAAATATACGTTCCGCGAAATGGACCAAATGCAAAATGGACGTTCCGCGAAATGGACCAAATGCGAAACGGATATTCTGAGAAATGGACCAAATGCGAAAGAGGTGTTTTTTCGGCAAGTGGACCAAATGAGAAGTGGACCAAGTGCGCCTAAACACTACTCTACTCAACGTAGTGATCACTCCGCCTATACAGGAAATATGCTACTGAATGTAGTGATCCACCCAGTGAAATATCCTACTTAATGTAGTGATCACTCCGCCTATAGAGGAAATATGCTACTAAATGTAGTGATCCACCCAGTGAAATATTCTACTTAATGTAGTGATCACTCTATTTATACAGGAAATATGCTACTCAATGTAGTGATCCACATAGTGAAATATCCTACTTAATGTAGTGATCACTCTATTTATACAGGAAATATGCTACTCAATGTAGTGATCCACATAGTGAAATATCCTACTTAATGTAGTGATCACTCTATTTATACAGGAAATATGCTACTCAATGTAGTGATCCACATAGTGAAATATCCTACTTAATGTAGTGATCACTCTATTTATACAGGTAATATGCTACATAATGTAGTGATCATTCTATTTATACAAGGAATATGCTACTGAATGTAGTGATCCACTTATGAAATATGCTACTTAATGACTGTAGTGATCACTCCATTTATAAGTTTGTAAGTATTAATTTAATGCAATAATAAATGTTGTTTTTATACTATTTTAAATTAAGCTTTGGGTTATCTGCTGCAATTTAATTTACATGTTTAACCTGCGATACTATGCTTAATTTTGCCGTCTTGAACTAGGTGTATCAAGCTTACATAATTATAGGCAAAACTATTGTCTGTGGGTGGGCCTGACGAACTGTAACATAGATTTTTATTCTAAAACCTATTTTGAGCCCCAGTCCCTCACAACTATAGAAACCTTTGTGGTAGCTTGGTTGCCACTAGACTTAACTTCTATTATTTGTGAAGGGAAAATAAATAAACATTTTATTATTTTTATTTTTATTATTGATACAGGAAATATGCTACTTATTGTAGTGATTCATATTGTGAAATATGCTACTTGATGTGGTGTACACTCTATTTATACAGGAAATATGCTTCTTAATGTAGGTGGTGATCTGCATAGTGAGATATGCTGCTTAATGTAGTGATCACCTGTTTATACAGGATCAACGCTAATTAAGAAAATATATATAGCTATATATATAAAAAATAAAAATCAGATTAACATCTCTATAAGATTAGTAACGTTAAAACACTTTATGAGCTATATTAACAATGTTTTCCTCTATGAAGCATATGATTTTGGCTTTGGTGAGCTGAAAGATCGATTAATGCAGTGATCCAACCAGTGAAATGAGCTACTTAATGTGGTGGTCAATGGTCACGCTGTTTATACAGGAAGTATTCTGTCTGTTGTAGTGATCCACTAATTACATGGAAAAAAAGATCTACTACTATAAGTGTAGTGCTTGTGCGGATGCTGTATGGTATGGTATGGAGGAGGTTAGCCATTAGTAGGAAGGCCAATGTGGAAGATCTTCCTCCGGGCTGGGTAGTATTAGCCCGGAGATCGCGGTCCAACCGACGATGGTTGGCAGTTGTATATATGCTGCTTTATATATGCTGCTTCGCTGACATAACTCCGTTAGCGAGATGTAGGTTACTCCATTTGTTTCTCCATACTACGAGGTGCTATTCCTTACTAATATTTGTGTTTATACGACACTAGTGCCAACTAGTCACATAGTGATGAATCTTGTTGCAACCATGTTACATGCTCACTCTCTTTATTAACAAAGATACTACTTATTGTGTAGTGCTTTGCATGTATCGTGTAATATAATACCATATGTAGTGATAAGTCTAGCGACATTTACTATAAGCTTACATTTGGGTTGTTTTGAATAGAAATATGAATGTGTAAGTAGTAACTTCAGTAAAATAAAAAGGGGTTTCAAGTTAGACATCTCAAGAAAGAAAACAAAACATTAGAAATAGTTTTCAATTCAAGAGACCCTAAGCTGATTTTCAATTGGTACCTTTGTTTCTTTCTGACAGCTAAATGTCCTATTTAAGTGAATCAGGACACACTCATATAATAAATTATTATTTTTATCCTTTTAACTAATAATATATAGGTAAAAGTGAATGTTTATTTGACTTAAATATCTATACAACACATGTTGACATGTGATGACAATGACATAGGTATACAACACACACATTTTTATACGACACAAATATAATTTTCGAATATATTGTATAAATAAAAACCTAAAAATAAGAGATTTATAAGGATATAGTTGAAATACTAGAATATCCTTATACTCATCTTAATTTAACATAAATTCTTTATTTATCTGAATATGGTCAATACAGTTGATGTTTTGTAATATGAAATTATAATCCTCACATTCTACTGTTATTTTGGTGTAGACACTTAAATCAACTTAAAAAGTTGTAACTTCTACTTGATTATTTCATTAATTCTCACAAAATTATAACTTACATGTTACACATAATAAATAAATCGAAATATACTTAGTCAAACGACTGTTTTAGGAAACTATGATTTTGGATCAGATGTTTTGGGAAACGGATTGAACGTTCCGAAAGGATTCATACTACAATAAAATGTCAGAATAATAATATTAGAAAATTTCAGTATAAATTTAGTAATTTCGGTATAAACTACAAAATTTATAATTTGAGAAATCATTTACTGTATAGTAGTGAGTACATTTTTATCTGTTAGAATCCAACTGTTTCTGAAGGATGGCCAAACGGCCGTACAAGCTGGACTTGGTAATCAAACGTATTGATGGGAATCTTTGGATTAGGAATCTTGTCACATAATATTGTTCCAAATAATTAGCTGTGGTAAAGTGTTTCGTTTAAAACTTTCCAAATCAGAGATGTTTTCTTGTAACAACTTAATAACATTTCAATGATTTATCATTTTATTTTAAATTCTTAATTTGAGTGAATCTTAAGAGCTACAAGAATGTAGCTGTAGCTATTATATTACTGTGTAGCTATGTAGCTATATAATAAAATAAGAAGTAAAATAAAATGCCAAAAAAAAAAACAACACAAAAGACAAAAAAAATATTTAATAAAACTCAGACTTATCCTCGTTTGGTAGTCTGTGGATAGACTGCATGCATTGAACATATAAATCTGTGACTGTAGAAAAAAACAATGCGCTAAGTGCAGGCAGTATCATACGCAAGAACGCGGAGTGGAGCATAGCGCAGCGCTATTGTCAAATGCTATTGTCTATGGTAGTAGCCGTTCAGAAGCTATAATGAAGTTTTCCCTTAACGTATCTAGCTAGACCTACCATATTATAATGATCGGATCTTTTATGAACACATACTGCTCAGAACTATAAGTTCATGGTGTGTGTTGTTTGCGTTATCCATAATAAACAGAAACAACGTATTTTGCTCCATTTTGTTATGACAAGTTCTTAAGGGTTTCTGGCAACTTATTATAAATACGTATTGCCAAAAAATATTTTTAATACAATGTTAACCTTTGAGATGGTATACACAACATTTGAATTTTCGTCGCATTTAGGTAATTGGCAATGTTATTTTAGCAATGAATAGAACTTTATTTACATTTATATTGCAGAAATTGCCAATTCCTAAATACGTATTCTGATATAGTAGAAAAAGAATACCAAGGTCCCAGGATAAGGGCTTGTTAGAATCCAAGTCACTGGCCTCACATGCATATCTAATGCATCTCTTTTGTAATTTAAAGGTTTTATCCACATCAACAGAGTAATCCTATAAAATAATTCCATAACGCAGCACCAATGCTACATAGTCATGGTAGGCTGCAGTCTTGGATGCTGTTTCTTTTACTCACCTTAACCCAAAGAGGAGTCTGTCAATTTTGCTTACCATCAAATCTATCAAACTTTCCAACCACACTCGTCATCGATTTAACCTAAGAACTTTGTCATGATTATTTCATAACTTTTCTCGTTATTATAATTAATGTAGAAGTTATTTCTTTAAATTATGGTTTATAATTAAATGTCATATATTTTGTTTTATCTATATTTATTTTAGGTTGTTATTATTCAACCATTTAATAACCTGCCATGGATAGTGATTGCGACTTCTTTCAGTTTAGATTCTCACAAGTTAATACGTTGCTGCTTTGTTATGTCAGAAAAAGTCATTCATATAGATTAGAAAAGTAGGAGGGCCTAATATATTTCCTTGTGGTACTCCCACATTATTTATACTGTACGCCGACAAATAGTATATGTCCCCTATTTTTAGATATTTGAGATCGTCACTCATTGTCGATCGTCCCTTAGATAACTTTACTTTAAAATATGCATCCTCATATTAAAATCATCTTAATAAGATGTAAGCAAGCCAATTTTATGAATCTTTTTATGGATCCTTGATTTCAAAAAGATATTAGAATTAGAAAAGTTATATAACTTGTCTGCAAGTACTATTTCAAAATACTTCTGAGAGTACTGATTTTAGGGTAATCGTCTATAATTACTAACTCTTCCTTCGGTCCACTTCGGTACAGTGGCTCAATGACCGAATACTCTATCAAATAGAGATGGGAAATAAATAACCTTGGAGAACAATTATACATTCTATAACTTGTACTAATGGGATGACTATAAACCCTACAGCGTTACCTTTATCATTTGGTTAGTTATACCATCATATCCCATAGGTAAAGTACTTTCAAGGCCCATCATTATGTTGTAAACTCCCTTTTTTTATCTGTCGACCTGTGAAATTATATATCAGTTATAGCATCGTCTTTAGTAATCATTATCAAGATAATTTTACTCGTCAATATTTATTAAATGTATTAAATTCATTGCGAATGTCATTTGGATTACTACATGAAAATTTATTATTTTATACTAATTCTATTTAGCCTTTATTAGAATTTCAATGATTCAATAATTCAATATTTGTACTGGTTACGTTTCTAATAATATTCTACGATGCTCCTTTTCATACATCGTTAGACTTTGTAATATAACGCATATTATTGTGCTTCTGTGATTGAGATATATTTTCTAAGTGTAAAGTCTATACTTTACACATTACTTACATGAAAAGGTTAATTTGACAATGTGAGTCGAGATATTAGATACTTAGGACTTTTATTCATGTAGCACCTTCAGACACATTTAGTTAGCCCTTTATTTTTAACTTATTTATTTATTTTATTCTGACTTATGGAAAATATCAGAATAGCCTTGCAAAAGTGACTGATGGCCATATCCGCAATTTGTCTTCCAAGTACATCATTATATTATAGAGAACTTATAAATTCTCTAAATGTTTCTATGTTTCCCTTACTCATATCCCATACGTTTTGATCAGTAACTTAATCGTTCTAATATTACTTTTCGGTGATTAAATCCAGTCAGATATTTTTCGAGTTGCTTATGTTATATACTCAGCTTATTATTTATTTATTTATTTTTATTACTATTAAACAGAAGGCTAGTTATGTTTTATAGTGTGTATATTATCAAGCAACAATTATTAAAGTTCCAATCACCGCAAAGTGCCTATGATATTTTTATCTCGTTTTATAGACAGTTGTATCAGTAAAGATTCTATTCATATTAAGAAATCCTACATTTCTGTAGTAGTTCTATAAATGTTAACTATAGTGCACATTTACTGCACATCATTCAAAAGTGTATAAAGTGGCCACCGGAATTTCAAGCGTCCTATTTTTCTTAATAGTATATACATGAACGATCCCTACGTTGTTACTTTCTACAACAGGTTGCCGCAACTTAATAGTTGGGTATATGAAGGTGTTGTTCTGAATTATTCTTTATTTATTTATTGAAAAGGTTTGCCGACATTACAATTTAATGAAGTTTGACTTCTTTTATAACTAATTGTAACAAATTCTTACAGGAAAGAACAATAAATGTTTCGGTGAGGCAAATGACATTAACCTCACCTACCTCTTTAGTAAGCTCACTTATAGTAACTGTAAATAAGTCTTCTTCACTTGTTACGCTCTGACAGAACACAGTCTAATAATAGTTTTTGTTATGTAAAAACAAAAAAAAAACAAGTTATAAGCATTTATGATTTTAGAGTCTGATTTGGTGAAAGGAAAAATACCTATTGTTTTCTGTAGTTACTAAGCTTTTTATAATTACCCTCATTTTTTTAGTGTTACACAGTTTACTCCGGCAGCTACACTTTCTGCTAAGCATTTCCTTTACTTTGTGCGATGCTGGGGAATTAGACATATATTGTAAATAATCAAGTTCTATTTATCAAAAAAAAGCAAATCACTTATAAATGTCTATTGTTTACATAACTGTCATTGTGTGATTATAAAATATGCAATTGTCATATTTTGTCAATAATTTTATATTGTAATTGAATAACTCTTGTTTTTTTTAAATATTTAATATATATCTTAAAATTATGTAGTTTATACAATGCGACACATTGTTGGAAGAACAATAAGGTTTCTGTCGTTTGCACCTAACGTTAATATTACAATGTCATTTGCACCTAATTAGTGCTCTAACTAAACCTTCACAAACTGTTTAAGATCTTACAACAGGATACATCTTGTTTAACCATAGTTATGATCCATGCGGATTGTCATTATTATGTTTCCGAGGATCACCTACCTATGTATTTCCTCTATCCTACTCTTTATAGTTTCTTGATCCGTAATCTCTAAAGTACCTATATATTTCAATGAGTTTATTTACATACATGGGAAATTATAAGATGTATGTAATTGTAATAATTTTCACTTTGAATGCTTTTGTATAAGCAATAATGATAAATATATGAATGATCTTGCCATGTAATATGTTACATATTAACAGTTTTCTCAAAATTAAATCAAAAACATTGTTGTTTCTACTATTATGTATTTACTTAATTTTATGTTTTAATAGTTATTATTCCACCATAAGATTACAGAATAATCAATGAAATTAATAATAATAAACAATGAAATTCATTAGTCTTACAATAGCTGTAATTTCCGTACGATTATCGAACTATACTAGGTGGTTTTAGTTGTGAATATAGTTGTTAGTTTAGATCATATAGAGACTCACAATATTATTGTGGCTACCTACTCGAATGGCCGGGTTGGAATAGGGACATTCCAAAACCAGGACGGCCGTCTGTTAGCGTAACCCCTTAATTTGTATTTTATTTTCACAGATTATTTTTAAATTGGAAATTATTAGTCGATTTATTGACTTTGAAATATGGCAACACGGGCGTATGGCAATATCGAGGCGGTCAACGAGAGGGTAGGACGACTAACGGACGTGTACTGTCTGGCGAGTGAAAAAACAAGATATGAAAACGGAAAGTGTATACTAGAACAGAATGATCAAAATAGTTTGTTATCGGATCCTCTAATCAAACTAAACAAACTGTATGCTTCAAAAGTGAGTACGTCAATACAAATGTGAAAGTTACTGTCTTATCCATACTATCCATCGTAATATAATAAATGTCTGTAAGTAATTCTTTGTATCAAAACTTTTTGAAATCTAAAAAATTTCGTAAATCTAAATTTTAATCTAAACTTTACCGAATCCGAAATCAAACCCTTGACCTCGGAAATGGAAATTAAGGCTCGCTTCTGTGGAAACATTTGTCTCTGTCTTTTTCTTTACTTGTAAAGAGTGTGGAAAATAACCTCACTTCTGCACTTTTTCGATGTTTTTGAGAATTTTTTCATCATTATCTTTAGCACAATTATCTTTCCTGAAAAAAAGTTATTGAAGCAACTGCACAGTTCATTAAAGAATTTTTTGATGTAGAATTCAATACGTTTCCGCTATTATTTACGCCAAAAATATGGCCCACGACAAGCGCTTTTGATGATATTCTGTTTTTTTACAATCATCTGTGAGGTTTATACGCAATTGTATACTTCTAGCAACTAGATAATCTCTTTAGCTTGTCGTATGTTTTTTTTTGTGGCTACAACTTTACGTTCTCTATATAAAAATATTATCGGTGTAGTGTGGAATTTGACACCATGTATTATACATATAAACCTTCCTCTTGAATCACTCTATCTATTAAAAAAACTGCATCAAAATCCGTTGCGTAGTTTTGAAGATTTAAACATACATAGGGATATAGGAACAGAGAAAGCGACTTTGTTTTAAACTAACCATATTTTCCTATCATGATAAAACTGAAATCCACTCGACCATAAAAAGTCATGAATTTAAAGTTTTACCTTGTCAACAGTTTTTTCTATAAAATGGAAAGGAAGCTTAATGTTTTTTTACACGACTGCCCAAAGCAAAAAGAGTGTATATGTGTTCAGGGTTCATGTATGTTTGTGGGTATGTGAGTTTCTTTATGGTGGACCATAACATCTAAATGCCTGAATTGGATAAATGGGGTATCGGTAGAATCCTTACAGCATTCCGAGTGACACTGGCTATATTTTTTTTGAAATAAGTCAATATGGCGACTGTAGGACGCCATTTTAAAATGTGAAAAAAATTTTTTTTTCTTCAATTATTACAATATGGGCATCACATGAAAGGCAACAATGAGCACATTTCAAAACTTTATAACATGTCACTTAAATGTGTGAAATTAAAATAAATAAATTTAAAAAATATTAAAAACACGACTGCCCTGCCAAAAACGAACTAATAAAAAGATAAATAACAAGGTGTCATTGCAGTCGGGGGACCTCTTTAATTGAAAATTGTTCCACAAAACGGTCCCCCGACTGCAATGACACCTTGTTATTTATCTTTTTAGTTCGTTTTTGGCAGGGCAGTCGTATTTTTAATATTTTTTTTATTTTTTAAATACTAGCTTAACTTAATGTAAATACTTGCTTAGCACTGAGACTCAAATCAAATTAGAAAAAGTATCAGTCGAATGTTAAGTAAGAACGAATTTCGTCGTCTATTTACACCGAAAGAGTGGGATTTAATTAATTTATTAGGAAAGGGTTCCAGCTCTTTGGTAAACAGCTAGGAGGTTTCGATAAATAGAACTTTGTAAATATTTCGCAGAGCTCCTTGGGTCGCTAATCCAAGTTCTGTACGTCTAATTGCAATTCTCTGCCTTTTGTGAATATTTTGAACTTGTTAACTCTGTAACACTCGTAAAGGGTTACTACAGAGTGAAAGTCAAAGTCAAAGTGTTTATTTGCAAAGAATAGGTATTACACAAGATGTTACATATAATTTCCACCGCTATTCAGTTAAAAACATTAACATGCAAAATTTAACAATTCAGAAAATCTTTCAAACTATAATAACATTGTTGTACTTGCCATTCACGTAGCTTTCTCGTCATTAGAGTTACAGGTCCGAGTTTAAATTGGTTGGGGATCTTGTTATATACTTTAACACACATGCAGTAACCATTAAATAGAAACCATTCAACAAATTTTGTGGTGTGGCTAAGACCGTCAAACTGAACAACATTGTGTATGGGACCAACTTTAATCAGAGCAAAAAAATAAACAGCTGTTCCATACATTTTGGTCGAGTAGATATTGACAATTTCTAAGGAACAGCTTATTACTTTTGCTGTGAGTGTTGGTCGTGGCGTCAGTAGGGTGAAAAATACGGCGTTTTGTGAACCAGAGATTTCCTTTGGTAGGATTGGTCCTTAGGACCCTAGGATGGATATAAGAAGTGGAGCCACCACGATTTTCGTAGTAAATTTTTTTAAGTTTTGGCTTTCAGCCCAGTTTGATATTATATTCGTATGAATTTAGGGTGTCGAATTCATTTTTGGATTCATACTTTTAAGATTCAATTGTTAAACTATTTAAAAAAATAAAAACAAAAATAAAATACTCGCTTGATTAAAGAAAAAATTGCCATTAAATACACAGATTGGAATATTTGAAAAAGAAAAATACCTTGTAGGAGCTCTATTATCCTTTTATTTTTAAAATAATAGTTTAAAAGTGTATAAATAATAATAAAATAAAATATTCTTGTTTTGGCTAATGAAAAAATAACCTCGTTACCGTTGTAAGGAAGTTATTATTTTTATTAAATATTAAAATTTTAAATATCAATTCGAATCTTGTGTGTGATAAGCTCAAATTGTAGCAAATTTAGTTAGCTTTATAAAAGTGTAGAATAGAGATACCTGAAAAACGCTTCCTAATGGTAATTTTTTCGAAAATACTGAAACAAGTGCCAAGTTTTTCCATCAGTACAGGGTTTCCAAGGGTTAAAACTTGGGTAAAACTACTCTCAAGGTACCTAACAACATCTGAAAAAAATCGTAGTTACATGCGCGCTTGTGATATTTGCCTTTTTTGTCGATATTGACTGCCATTTTTTGTTTTTCTAATAATTTACAGATATTTTTAATGCTGCTTTATACTTTTTAAGTTTATTTCAAAACAGTTCGATAAAAGTGTTATAATGTATATATATTTGGAATTGGCTATTTATTACCTTTCATTTGATACCCATATTGTTATAATTAAAAAAAAATATTTCCATTGATGTAAAAGAAATTGACGGCACGCGACAGTGAATTTTTTTTTCGCTATTTATTGTTAATAAAGAAATTTGTAAGTTATATTTTTTCAAGTCTTCATTCTATATGCTTTGTAATAATATTTTTTGTTTGCAAATAGTAACATCAGTTTAAAATTTACGTTGACTTAAAGTAGGGCTGCCATCCGTCCGGGTTTCCCCGGATTTGTCCTAGTTTGGAGGGCGTCCGGGGAGCGTCCGGGCGGGGTTCTAATTGTAGTCCGGGTAAAACCCGGACTATAATTAAAGTACGGGTTTTGGATCAAACTCCGATCAAAAAGTACTATATTCATTCAGCGCACGCGTTACCGGGCGCCTTACTTCACTACGCGTGGCGCACCGCGCAAATCGCAAAAAAACGCGCTGCGCGGCCCATTTCTTTTCCTTACTAATATCCTTACTTCCTTACTAATATTATAAATGCGAAAGTCCGTTTGTTTGTTTGTTTATTTGTTTGTTTGTTACTCCTTCACGTCTTAACCACTCTACCGATAATCATGCATACACCTTGTCAGGGGTACAGAGAAGGACATAAGGTACCTGTCATCCCGAAAAAGAGTGTTGTTCCCGAGGGATAGCAAAAAACTTTCCACGCAGGTGAAGTCGCGGGTGGCCGCTTGTTTTACTATCAACAAGCACCGCGCACCCCGCAAAATATCACGGATGTATTTACTAAAAACAAGCACAGCGCACTCCTCAAATATCACGCTGCGCAGCCCATTGTTTTTTACTATAAACAAGCACCGCGCACCCCGCAAAAATCGCGCTGCGCGGCCCTTTTTTTTTACTATAATCAAACACCGCGCACCCCGCTAAAAACACACTACGCGGCCTATTTCTTTTTTACTATAAACAAACACCGCGCACTCCGCAAAAAAATCTAAAAACAAGCAAGATTAGTGAAAAAGTGACTAAAAATCGCGCTGCGCGGCTTTTTTTTTCGGGCCGCCTCTGGCTATTTGGGCATTTATTTTGGCCTGCTACGATTGCAAAACTACTAAACCTGGACCCTGACCCTCCACAAAATTATGTTGGACACCCCGGCTCTACATCATAACTAGCAGTGGCGAGGGGTGAAATTATGGCGAAGGTAAGCCGCTCTACAAAAATCATGAAAAATGTTATGATCTGCATAGTGGATCATTGGGGTGGGATTTGCAAAGGTAAGCCGATGGGAATCGGCTTGTATGGACCCTTCGCCACTGATAACTAGTAAAACACACTATTTTATGCGAAAAAAGGCTTAAAATTCATTTTTTCTCAGTCAAGTAGGGTAAAATTTCTTTTTTAACCAAGCTAAAAGTGAATATAAAAAAATCAAATGTCCGGGGTCAAGCCTCCAAAGTCCGGGGTTTTTACGCTTCTGGTCCTGGGCGGCAGGTTTTAGAGATGGCAGCCCTAACTTAAAGTAAAAAAAATGTAGTTGAAAATATTGGTTTTTGTGTAATGTTTAGGAAACTTCTTAATAAATTGCATTTTTATACCAGAAATAAATTCTACGTCATTGATTTATCCGAAAATGATACCAAACTTGGCTTAGTATCTAAACTTAGGCAGTTATTAACCTCGGACATCGTTAAGGCAGAATTCCCCCCTCCCCCCCACCTTCTTGAAAAATCCAGGTGGCTCCACTTCGTAAACCCATCTTAGGAACCCAAGGATCAATCCTACCGAAGGATATCTTTGGTTCATGGATAGCCGTATTCTTCGTTTTTTTGCCTCCTACGACTGGGGCTATAAACAAAGTTGTTCAGGGGTCGTCCATTAATCACGTGAGCCTCGAAGGGGGGAGGAGGGGTTGTTGAAAAAATCACGAAGATTCACAAGGGGGGATGGGGGGGTGTAGCGAGATATCACGTGTATTAATTTTTTTTCGTTGAATGCGTGATTTTTAACCGAAAACGGCGTCTGATTGTTGACTCACCGTTACCAGGACGATAACCCCGCCCACCGCGACATATTTGCACTGAAAAATGTTGAGATTATTTTGTACCAAAAAAATACACATGATTTGAGGGGGGGGGGGGGGGGGTGTAGTATTAAGATTCTTTTTTTTATAAATTGCATTATACTACCTATGTCTTTGCAAGGGAGAAACTGGCTTCAAAAACAAATGTTTATTGGAGGCTAATTTAATTCTTTTGTTATTATCAAAAACTTGAACTTAAAATCACACTTTTGATTACTGTTATATAGGCGTTTTCCTAATTGGCTTCGATCTTACAAGCAAACGATGTGTTTTCTCTTATTCTTTTCTATAAGTTTTAGAGACCTATTTCATGGCACGAAAACGAAGATGAAAAGAAAAATTATATACTTAGGTACAAAGTTTTTCTTATGAATGAAGCCACTGACTAAAAACACAAGAAGCTAGAATCAGAGCTAAGAAACACCAACTACTTCATTTGCATCTTGTTTTCTTTATCAATCCACACTTTTTCCAAGCTAATAAACGTCACAACCATCGACATTACGTGTCACGTAATAAAGCCTATTTTCGATCTCTTTCTATGTCATTAGCTTCGTCAAAAAGGTTTTATTCAGAAGGAAGAGATGATTATTCACAACATTAAAAGTTGGCGGCCATAATGGTTTCCCATATTTCAGCGCGAACTTGCGACACTCGTGAATGGGAACTTTACGATCGGGATAACAAACGGGAATTATGGCGACTTGGCCTTTTGTATTTTTGTCCGGGAAAGGAATTTGGGATTTCTTGTACTTTAATTGTCCGATGGAATTGTTGGATTTGTTATGGTAATAATTTGGACGTTTTTATTGATAAGGCTAGTGCGTACGTTATTATTAGGTACTAGTGGATCTGTGAGCTGTATACCTCGGATTAAAAACACAAATTGTAAGTTGTTTAAATATCGATAGATGTCGCCACGAGGTTTTCAAAGTACAACGTACCTACGTGCTGTTTGGTATATTAAGTATTTGGTTTATTCGCAGCTAGATGGCGCTTATAATTTTGAAAAAAAATCGAAATTTGTGTATTATTTCTTTTTTGGATACATTTCGAAAAACTGGCTCGACTAAAAAATCTTTATAACTATCGAAACTGCTCACAAAATTTCACGAGAATCGGTTGCGAAATGCTACCTGTAGATGAGAACACACGAACAGACAGACATCCGCCGGACATATGAAATATTTTTTGCCCAAGCTAACTAAAAACAAAGACTTCGCTAGCGTGTCGCGCTCGCTCGGTCTAATAATCAAAACTTTAGGTAAACTTCAAATCCTGCCAAACAAATGAATGATAATGAAATATTAACACGGCTGAACAGCAAATAAGCAAAGATTTAATAAAGTAATATTTATGTCCTTTACACCTACTGAAAATTGTAGGTTCTGAAAAGTAGCTATTTTCTATCGTCTGAGTAGTTTTTGTTATTTAAGTAAATTTAATCAGGGAACAATTACTAAGTCTACTATTCACAAATCGGGAAACCTTTTCAGAAGAACTGGCGAAAGAGAAATTCAAGAGAAATGGAACTCAATGAATTAACTTATTTAGGTAGTTCGTATTCGAAACTAACCACTAAGTATATTACAATTGTGTCTAAACGAATCCATTAAGGGTACATAAAACGAATTCAATTAATTATTTATTCCGACTTACCAGCCGCATTGAAAGCACAAATTGGATACTCCCAATCGATTTGTGTAGTCGCATCATCGGCCGATCGGCCACACTGAATCGGCGGAGGATTGGACAAATTAATTAATACCTTTTCAAACCACTGATGAGCAAACATTCCACAACCAACTCCATTTGGCATCAATGACGAATTACTATGTAATATTAATTGATTGTTAAACCGATGAAAATGATGACTTCATTCATTTAATAAATCGTGTTGTTGGTACCATAATTATTAGTAACTTATTTGTTGAAATTATTAGCTCATTAACAGTGGTTGCTAATTCTAGTAAGTGGTCCAAATTCCACATAATCATTATTGGAATTAAAGACACATTAATGAGTATGCATGCTCCTAGTTTTTATTGATACGTACTGTGGCGCTTCTATGCGCCCCTAAGTATAATAAAAACGCAATGCTTTAACTTCAAACTATTATTTTATTTAAGAGAACTTGTGGTTAAAACAATTTTATATCTTTATTGATCTCGGCCCTTAGCCGGTTCGTAACAGACTCCCCAGCTACAGCGTAAACATTTACTACCAGCTAATATAGCCTATAAACATATAATCCTTACATTACCTAACTCTAAATCTCGACAATAGCTTCTAAACAAAAAAAGTAAATCGGTTACCAAACAGGGGAGAAAGAGGTACTAAAGTGTTTCGTTCAGGGAAGAAATATGTACTTTACCTTTATATAAATAGATTGAATAATTCAAAAAGCTTATGGAAACATCAAGGTCCGTCTATTAACTAAAGGAAATACTAACAATCATCTAGTGATAGATAAACAGGTATATATAAGGTAAAACCAAATCAATTTTTTTAGATCCGTTTGCTTATTATGAATGCCACGTTGTATAAAGCATGCAACATTTGTGACTATGATAAATTGTGGTAAGGTAAAATTAATTAAACCATTTGTTTGTCCAAAGTCGTTTACCCACAACGGCTGATCGAAATATATTTTCACATTAATTGGCGGATAAAATTCGAAACCTCAATACCCGAACCTTCCAAGATAACCACAATTTAGGTCGAGGAAATTTCTCTTGCTACAACACGAGGCCGTTTGAAACAGAAAATCTTCCGAGCAATATTCCCGCGATAATATCAACAATAAATCCGTTCCAAAGAGCCCGAGAAATCCTTCCAAAGATTTTCATATCTCGTTTGGGGCACGCATGTGTCAGTCAAGGCGATCGAACCTTTTAAGATTACATCTTAGACCTCTTTAGATAGCTGCGAACCTGAAGCGTCGGGGTTGTGGGGGGAAGGATGCGGATAGAATTTTAATATGGCGTTTGTAGCGTCAGCACAGATTTCGAGATACCTCCTCGGCATCTTTAGATTAGCCGTAAGCACGCCATTTTGTCGATGTAAAGCTTCAAACGTGAGTATCGCTTGAAATCGATGTCCTTGGCGCACACGACATAGCGAAATACTTATTTCCTGTATTCTAGTTGCAAAGCGAATATCCGTTATCCGTTTGTAATATATCAGCATATGAAATCCCAAAAGACTTTGTCAAATATGACGGCAATAAAATACAAGAAGATCTGAAAACGGAATATTTAAAATTGACGGGATGGATGAAAATATTAAAAGGCGTTATCGACTTGACACAAAAATAATTAACAAACTTAATGAATGCCTAAAGGTCAAAAGGAGGATTTTGGAGTAAAATTTAGTAAGACGGGTTTGGAATGGGGGCCATTTAATTTTGTCCCTTCGAATAAAGGTTCTTTATGAAATGAAATAGGGGATAAGGAAGTACCTTACTCCTGACGAGAGTGTAAAATTAAGATATTGAAATTAGGATTAATATTCAAGATTGTAAAAGTTGGCTTGGGAATATTGGTCCCTAAGAGTTTGCTGTAATGATTGAGATGGATAGACTTTTTTGTTTACACAAGCTACAGATGATGGTAAGTAAAGATGGCATATCACTGAAAGCTATAACTACCAACAATCTCTGAAACTTTTAATAGCTTGAGAGAGATTGAACAGCCAGATTAGCTGTTTGTTTCAAAAAACTAATTACAATTCCTGACTGATTAAGAATGTTTTTGAACCTGTTTTTCGAGGATTCGCTGTCACAATCTCTTTCACTAAAGCAGGCATTACAAAAGTGAAGATACTTAAAGTAGCCTGTCCATTACTATCATTGTTGTCTTTGGAGAAACGACTATTTGCAAATATTGGAGCGAATGGAGGTGACGATTTGAAGGTCTTTGTGTTCTTTTTGGGTGTTGTTGGAAGGTCGAAATTGGCAAAAAAGGAAGGAACCGAAGCGAAGCGAGGGCGGATCGCTAGTTTGCAAATAAAATAGAACCTTAATAGCTTCCGTGATCATGGCGCATGCAACTGCGCCGAAATATCGGAGTCTCAAAAATAAACAGGTACATGGTGTAAATCCCGACATAGTTTATTCTAATAACGTCAATAACCATGGAAATTTAAAACAATATAAAATAGAACCTGTACTTAAAAATTGCAACCGAACAATTTCATCCATTCCCTTCTAGATAAGCTAGATTATTCTGTTTCCGAAGTTGTTCCTTTTATTAACGGGATAAAGCACCGGATCTGGCGTTCTCATAATAGTTAAGTTTTCGTTATTAGCCGCCATTCCGAGGCGAGTCACGCGCCGCCGCCGATGCCGCGAGCAAACACAATCGGACTGAGATACCCGGCGAGATATTCACCCGGCGAGATATTCACCCGGCGAGATATTCAACCAGTAAGATATCGAATGGTGGGAATAACACGAATCGAACTCAGCTAAGGGTACCTATTAATTGAGAGTAACAAAACAGCTACGTAAATTTATAGAATGAACATGATATTTTTATCACTACCCACACATCCTTTTCTACATAATTGACCGAGCTAGCGCAAAGCTTCAGCTTGGGCAATAATTTTCTGCTTCAGCTTGGACAAAAATTCTTTCGTATGTGTGGTGTTCTCCCTTTTCACTCCATAAATACCAGAGAACACTACCTGTGGGGTCCATAAAGGGTTTATGGAATAAAACACGTAAGTATTATCAGCATGTGTTGAGCCATAGTTGCCTCCTTGGACCGCTCCGCTCCGTACGATAGCTAAAACACAACTAACTGGCTCGTCATGGCCAACTTCCTTTCTAACCTGTGCGCTGTCTATGGTCATAGCATAGACAGCACACGACTATCCGAGGCATCCATGGCTAAACACTCTTTATTTGTAAACACCACAGTATGTCCTTCGAATTCCTTCGGTTTGTTGTCCTCTACAGGTCGCAATTCTAAACCGATTCTCGTGAAAATTTGTGATCGAGTTCGATTTTTTTTTTGTCAATTCAGTTTTGTTCAAAATTTTACGAAACAAAAAACATATTTTAGCCATTTCGAAAAATGATCAGAAATGTCACAAACGCCAGGTTTACAACTCACAGAGCCACTATTAACCTATTATCGTCTACAATTACGTCTTTTTAATAACAGAAGAACATAATCCTGTTAGTAATAGCTACCCATCAGTTCGTATCGTCTTTTCCATCCATCGACAGTTTCTGTCGCGTCGTCACTCCCCAATAATTTGAGCGCGCATCATCCACCACATTAACTATTCATGGGCGGCTGATAGAAGCAAAACTAATATTGGTACATACATATACCACCCTCGATTATAATAGGGTTCACACTTAAACTTACGTGGAGTAAAAAAAACAGGGACCCAATTCTACTATAATCAGACCTCATGTAGAGCCAAGCTTCTGACTCTACGCGCCCTAAGTCTACAAGCCCTAACTTAATTACCTATAATAGATATTTTAACGATTCTGTTTCCCGAAATTTTTCGCAAAAAGAAGTATCAGCCATTTCGAAAAATGTTCAAAAATGTCACAAACGTGTGGTCTACAGCTGTCATAGTCACAGCATACAAAAGTACAATCCTACTCCATCGAAATGTATGAAACAGCAGATTTTTTTTCGCGATTTCAAGGTTGGTCCCATAATGAAAGTTGTTCAGTTTGATGGTCTGATCAACCCCACGAGAGGTTTTGTATAAACTAAAAATAACCTTGTATAAGGTGACAGCCCTAATACACTACGCGAGAGTTGAACTTTGTCCGTGCGTCGCGGTGGGTACCTAACCTACTGGGTTTATTACAGGGATATTTTAATTAAAACCTTCCGAATATCGGTTGTTAAACCTTTGTTACTTTTCAACTAAAATATGAGACGGTTTTGTAAAATTAGACTTTTTGGATCATCATTATAAGTCTCCCAGATTTTTAGCACTTATATTGAACCGGATATCAAATGCCGTTGCATGTTTTCAACTCCTTGTTTTAAGGATTAAATATTCTACACTGCAGTTTATAAATGACTCGCACTTGCCTGTTTTTTTTAAATCAACCTTCATTTTAACTGTAGGTACTCTTGCTCATATGAATGCGAATTTGCCTTTATGAGAATTTGTCGTTTTGAGAAGTTGTCGTTTTGAGAAGTTGTCCTTTTGCCCATATGCGAATTTGCCTTTAAGAGAACTTTCCCTTGTGAGAAAAGGTAATTTTTGATAGGATCTGTTTAAAAGAAAGTACCTTTGTTTTTAAAATGCTTTACTTAGAACCATACCGGAAGCAATGTGTGAAATATTTTCTTAATCAAAACATAAATATGTTAATAATTTTTAATTGTTGTATTTTTTGTATTTTCCACTTTTTACTAGAAGAAAAATCAACTCGTCTGCTTGTCCAAGCAATATTTTCCGAGAAGTTGCTTTTTTCATCATTTCATCGTGAAGAAGCTTCGATCAGACATCAACACCGTGCAAAAAAAAACAAATCAACACTGTCTTAAAAAAACGGCCAAGTGCGAGTCGGACTCGCACACGAAGCGTTCCGTACCAAAAATGGCAAAAAAAACACGTTTGTTGTATGGGAGCCCCACTTAAATAGTTATATAAGTAATTCTGTTTTTTGTATTTGTTGTTATAGCGGCAACAGATGAAGTAGCTAAAATCACAGTATACATAAAAACTTATATACAGGTGTCCCAAAACTTTGCCACACAGAGGGAAAGTACCTTAAATATTGAAGATAGGAAATTTTACTGAAAGAAGACTTCATTTTGATTTTTAAAATAATTGGAACTGCATTCAAAAGTTTTTTTAAAATCGCATTCATTGCCATTCAAATTGCCACAATACGTAATAATTAAAATTTTAAATGTGCCATATTTCGAAATGCATACACCAAGGCACAACAATCTAAATACAATCTTTTTTATGACAAATGACTAAATGAATCATTTTCCCGTGCGTCAACAACTCTGGACAGCAGTATCCGATCGATGGGGGGTATTCTGACCCTCGGGCGGAGGTCGCGCCCTCTTTCGGGATTACGGAACACGACACGTACGAATATAAATGTTCGTACATACTCCAAGTAACAGGCACATAGATATTGTTGGGTTGAAATAGTTTTGCTATAGGTACGTCTTGTAGACAACTTACACACAGGCAGGCAGGGATTTAGGTTGGATTTTCCTTTTGAATCATTGAAGAGAGAGGGAGTCATTTCAGAAATAGGAAAAAATTTAAGGTGCCTTTCTCTAAAAGAAATTTATAAAATCATTCGAGATTAAGAGACTTATAAAGACAAGAATATCGCATTGAATAGGTTTTGGGAAGGTCTCCAAATTGAGTTTAAGTTTGTACCTACTATTAGTTATTCTGTGGTTTAAGCCTGAGGTATTGTTTTTTTCTGTTTCACCGGCTAATCCATTTGGATTGGTTGGTTACTGATCTTAAGAGAATTTCTATTAATCCGTACTACGAAAAGGATTTTTTCGCGTTTTCTAAAAATAGAAACCAGACTCTTAATGTGAGTATATTAATTTGTATGAAGTTTTAAATGAAATTCAAAATGACATGACTTTGAAAAATTTTCAAAAAATATTCTTCAATAAAATTTTCAAGTAGTAAGTAAGTATTTCACTTTGAAAAGTGTCCTTATGTAAACAGCTGGTTTTATTTATTTTCTCCCATTACAATTTTCTTAGGTAATTCTCCATTATACGCCAAGTTATTAACATTGGGCCTTTCCACCGAAATGAGTCAAATCTCCAAGGCTTCAGATAGATCGCTCCACTCTACATTGAAGTAGCTTTACATCTTTGAATTATTTAACCTTTATAATAAGTATAGCTAAAAACAATTCGCGACTTTAGTTAACTTTTATTTTATGCACAGCCTACGTCTTCCTCGTATTGTTGTGTACATCTGTGGGGTATAAATATGTAACTTTGTTGCAATCAACTCTGACAGAAATCGTAGATACATTGCTGCTTTAGTTAAGAACCAATGTGACAACTATCTTACTTAAAACAGCAATGTAACTGCGCTTTCAATCGATTTCAATCGAGAATTGTTAGCAACAGACTTACGTAATCAACGGGCTGGTTATAATAAGACGACCCATGTTCAGTAAATTGTCAATTTCAATCAAATTCCATTTCAATGTCAAACTATTACGCCATGATTTTATGTCTTACATTGCTTGAAAAACAAAATGCAGTTACATTGCTTTTAGGAGATAAAAATATGTGGTTGCATGCAGACCTCTAAAGATTAAACAAGAATGAGAAAAATCTGATAATTGTTGGCTCAATATTATAAACAAAAATTCGCTTTTTTGTACCATTCAGTAAATACTAACTTATTATTAAAACTATCAATACCTATTCAATCCACGTCAAACAAAAAGAGAACCTTCGCCAAGCGAACAACAATTTTTATACCAACATTAAAATGTTAATTGCAAAAATTCAAAGTGAAAATGAAAACTCTTTCACCATTGTATTACTTGTGAAATATATTTATATTTTCGATGAAGCCCTTCGAATAATTTCGGCTCCCTTTGTCCCAGAGCCATTAGTATTTCTGAGCATTTGTTTGGAGTATTTACTCAACATTATTGAATTATTAAGAAGCGTCCAAGTTAAGATGAGAGTAGGTACTTCATAGACTTCAAAGGTAATTGTTTGTATTACAATGTTGTTTGGTGTTGAATCTGAAAAACAGAGGCGTTATTTTTTTACGTATTTCCTTGGAAATTAGGCTGTGAAACGGTAAGGTGGTTTTGTATTTCAAAAGTCACATTGTTTTGTTTCTGAAATCTTATACAATACTAAACAATATATAACAAATAAAAACAAAAAAACCGACTTCAAAAAACCTGAAAATAGCTTCAAAATTAAATACCTACCTCTAAAAAGCGAGAAATAATTTTCAAATCATAGATACGCATATCATTGTAATAAAACACGTCTATTGAAGTCGGGTGGGGCTGGAGGACAACTTCTTTTTTTTTATTCTATGAGCCCCACCCGACTTCATTCCGATCCCGAGTTCTACTAGTAGAACTAAACGGAGCAAAAAGTCCTTTCATTGACTTGTCCGATTGGATAATGTCTTTCGTAGGGTTAAATATAAACAAACGTATTTCGTTAGCTTTGGTAAAACTAACAAAATAGAATTCATGGTCAATGGGGTTGAAATTTTCTGAAAAAGCTACTGCATAAGGAACGACCGACGCTCCGTGGGCAGGCCCCTGATAAAGTGGACCAACGAACTGGTGAAGGTCGCGGAAAGCCGCTGGATTCGGACAGCGCACGCCTGATCGTTGTATAGATCCTTGGGATAAGGTCTGTAATCTGTATCCAGCGTGGGTGTCATGATATAATGAAATAAACTCTAAAATCCGCAATAATGATGCAGCGTGATGCAGCATAGTGTCAATGTATGATCCTCCTTATGGGTAACCAACATAAAGACCGCGCTTGTTGTGTCAAACACGTTTTATGTGCACAGTTTGAAGTAGGCGGGTAGCTTGGTAACCGGCGCTCGTTACCTGTAACGACCGACATTAAACAAACTGGCCGAATTGCGCGCGGATTGCGTAGTGGCCTTAACAACCGACGATTTTTGTCGATCGGCTAGTCGCGTACCTACCAGTAGGCTTGCATTAAAAATGGTCTGTGGCTAGTGGCTCTGTAAAGCTGTAGACCTCGCATTTTTCGAAATGGCTGAAAAGTGTTTTTTCCCATAATCGCCGCCATTTTGAAACAATTCGTAAAACTGGACTGACGAAATAAAACAATGTTTATAGAACTTGCCCTCAAAATTTGAAAAGAATCGGTGGAGAAATGCGAATTGTAGAGGAGATCAAACGGAATACGAAACGGAGACGCTTTGCTCGCACTTCGTCAGCCAATCCTATCGATTGACACTCTTGATTTGAGACACCAGCGCCAAATTGTGCTGTCATTGAGTGAACCTTATTGCTACTGATTGAAATCTATGAATGATCGAAAGGCAAATACCAAATCCAAGAGTATATTGCATTTTAGTGTATGCGGATAAAATGTGATCATCACGGCCGCCAACCATTATATAAGTAGTTTATGATCATCAGAGAGGAACAGTTCGGGTTTAGAAGTGGCCCCCGCCATCTCCCACAAATCCTGCCTCCTCTACCCCTGCTTGCGTAAGTTGCAGCTCGCTCGCTGGCGCTCGCTGGGCCTCCCCCACTATGGGGGTCTCACCCGGTGTGCAGACCGTGCCGAGAGCAGCGCAGCAAGCCTCCCAAGAGCAGCACATGCTCGCAGACGATCTCCAACACCAACAACCATTCGCATAGCGGCCGCGCCAGCGGAACCCAGAACCCGGGGGTAGAGGCCCCCGGAGACAAAGCCCGGAAGAAATGAGTAATAACTCGAACCCGAACCGCCCAGAAGGGGCGAAGAAATACCAGCGTCGCCCAACCTCTACGCACCCGTAGGGAGATTTCTGCTGTGTCGCCTAACCATCCTAACTACCTAGTTGTACGACCGAAGTCGTGCCTTGTAAACAGCTCACGAACCGCCCGTAATTCATCCCTTGAAAAGGTTTAGGCAATAATTTCCCGCCAAAAGGAGTTTTGTATACAAGATTTAGGTTCGAGGTTAAGTACAAGTACTGGTGTATAAATCATCTATACAAGTCATTAATAATAATTTCTTTGACCTTGAATGAGCGGCCGCTTGCGTTTCTGTCAAATGTGTTTAGTTAATTTTATCAACGAATTTTGATAGTTCTACATTCATACTGTGATAATACCTATTCACATTCAAAAATTTTAATGTATAGCGAGTATGTCCATCTGTCCGGCTTTCCGTCTGTTCTCCTCTAGAGGTCGCATTTCTCAACCGATATTATGATGGGGATAACGATGCTGGTGGTGCAATGAGTACTAGTTTATTTATATGATAATTATAATAGGTAGGTATTGTACCGCTGTTTGTTGTCCTGAATAAAATAAAAATAAAATAAAAAATAGATATTGTGAAATTTTGCATGTTCGATATTTATAGTTTTGTTTGACGATTATTTTTTTCGAAATTTCTCGTAACGGCTGAGGTACTTATGAGGAAAATCATATTTCAGCCATTTCGAAAAATTATCAAAAATGTCGTAAACGCCAGATCTACAGCTCTAGCCACATGATATAGTGGACCTAATGACTAAAGTTTTCCAAATACCTATCTGTAAAATTGAGGTACCTTTTGTAATGTTAATGAACTGAAAATAAGTTTTTGTTAAAGTTACAAATTCTCGTCCTTTTTCCCGCGGTGAGTCATAAAATTACAAGTTAATTACGTAATGAGTCGGCCGCTAACAAAAGTCTTGTCTTCAAGTCCTCTGAATCCCGCGGCGATGATCCCTCGCAGACATAACGACTGTTTTTACAAGCTTTTTTTAACTTGTTATGTATGTGTGTTTGTATGTATGTTCGGTTGGAATCTTGCAACTCAGTTTTGAATTAGATTTCTTCCACCGATTCAGCTAAAATGTTGTATACAACAATGATATTAGAATAAAAAAAATCTAATATCTTTGGTATACAATGTTTAGTTTGAAAGACAAATGCATGGTTAGCTGTGTGACGTCATTCTAAATTTAACATGACGGAATATGGGTATATCTGACGAAAAAGGAATCTGACGAAAGTGTCCTAGATCAATGAAAGGGCTTGCTGAGAATAACTCAAAAATAAAGTGACGTCACTCTAAATCTAATATGACGGACGAAGTGCAGTCGGCTATAAAAGCTTATAAGTACCAAAAATTAAATTTTTGACAGAAACTTTTTACAATGAAAGTCGTCATCTTTGTGACGGTATATCTAGTCATTAGGTCAGCTTTCTAAGCAAAGTCGTGACGTGAATTCATGATAATAATATGCCATCGCTACATTGCTACGACATATGACGACATATCATATGTGTGATTGCTTTTATATAACTAGTGTCTCTATGTGCTGTAGACCTTTGAGTCTTGTAGACGTTTGAGACATTTTTGAACATTTTCGAAATGGCTGAAATACGATTTTCCTCATATCTCTGCCATTTGAAAAATTTCGATAAAAAGAAAAGACAAAAAATCATAGAAATATCGAAACTGCACACAAAAAAACACAAGAATCGATTGAGAAATGCAACCTGTAGAGGAGAACAGACAGACAGCCGGACGGGCATACGGAATTTGCTACCTATGTGAAATCTCATCGAGTATTCGCAATAAACATATTTTGATTTGATTTGATTTGAAATGTTTGCAATTTTTGCCCAATCTGTAACAAGGAGAGTTAATTACGGTCAAAATGCAAATCATTTTGGTATTTTGTTTGCATAGGAAGTTCACTGTTCGCCGGCCTTTTAAATGCGTATGAGATTCAGAAAATAAAACCTTACTCCAAGAAAATGCCCTCTAAATTCGTATGAGATTAGAGATTTATAAAATAAAACTGGCTCCAAGAAAAGCCTAGCCCAATTTAACCACTTAGGAAAACGTGCCAAAGAACGAACGAAATTTAGTTCTCAATGTTTGCTGTTGTTTGGCACTGACTTCGAAATGGTTAGATCAGAGGGCCTCATACGGTAAAAGAATGAGGATCTCACTCCGTTATTTAGTTACCAAGTTAATTATCTTGCTTAGTTTGTTACTAAATTATTGAAAGAAAAACTTTTCTATTACTTAAATAGAATTTAAGAAACTGTTTTATAATTTGTAGTTCTAAAGAATCATTAATAAGAACACCGTTATCTTGTGCTCAAAATTTATGCAAATAAATATCTCATTCATTCATTCAAAAATTAAACATGACTAATCAACCCCCCTTTGTTTTCTTATTAGTCCTACTGGTAGTACCACGAGCATTTTATTCTGTCCATGGTTCTATCAGTAGGACTACAGACAAGTAGTTTATTGAAACGGTGAAATTAAATAAAATTATAATTTGGTGTTATATATATAATATAATTTAATTATAATTATAACATGTAGGTACCTATCAAATTATTCTCGACTGTACAAACGTTCTTTGATTGTGTTGCTGTTTTGTCTTTTACACCCATGTATGGTCCGTGTTTACACTCTTTATGCAAGTTACAACTATCCAATTTTTATAATACAAAATATAAGTTTACGGATTTAAAAATTAATTGATATTTTGTGATGTTCTCAAATTACATTTTTACGGAAAACTCCGGCAAACAAATAAACAAGAAAGCGAACTTATAAAAACGTGTTCAGGGTGCACCGAGCGTCCACTAGCGCCGCCAATCAAGAAAAAATCATTACAACGAAATAACTATGTTTAACAAAATTCTGAAACATATTAAAACTAGTATTAGTTATAAACTATTTTTGTATGCGTAAAATTCTAAGTTTAAATGCGTTCGTGTGGTTAAAACCTGGATTAACGCCTAAAGTGGCCAACTACACAAACACATTTAAACCAGGAAAAAAACGCATACAAAAATAGTTTATAACTATTACTAGTTTTTATATGTTTCAGAATTTTGTTAAACATAGTTATTTCGTTGTAATGATTTTTTCTTGATTGGCGGCGCTAGTGGACGCTCGGTGCACCCTTAAAAACAAGCTTATTACAAACTATTGTTCATTTGAATTTAATCAAGATTTAATCTTAAGACAACAAACATTTTCTCCAAAATCTCTGTAATGATAATTATCTCTCTCTTAGTGAAATTATAACGAAATGGGCACAAAGATACAATAATGAGATATTCAGGAGTCGACTTGACCCTGACTTAAGCGACCTTTCGACCTTCGTCAAAGACTTCTTCGCACATAATGCCGAAGTCACTTCGTCTCAGTCATATTTGCAGATAAGATATTATGTGACGACTCTTAACGTTTATTCAGGCATTTTTCTGGAGAAAAGATCTGTATGGGAAGAGCAAATCTTAGGTATGTCCGTCAGCCATTTTTAATGTCCCCACTGCTGGGGCACAGGCCTTCCTTATGGGTGGATAAGGAGGACGGGCCCCAACCCACCACGCGGGCCACGATTGATGGGTGTTAACGACTGTGTTAGTATATAGAATATATTCTCAAATTATAATGACTAAAAACTGGTAGTCTGGATATATTGTACACATCTTTCACTTTTTAAACAAATGTCTTGATGTTATTGTGACAAACTCAAAAATAATACATCCTTAGAACAATTATATGTTTTTTTGTAAATTTAAATAATGTTTTAACGTAAAAAGTAAGATTTAAGTCGGTAGGATCTAATTTTACGGAAGTGACGTAACTTGTTTGTCCCTTGTTTGTCATCGCCTATAAAACGCGAGTCGAGACCTGTATGAGGCCATTTTTTGCCCAGCCGTCGACCAGAAAGGAGCTTATGCCATTTTGAGAGCCGGAATGGTTGTTGCCATGATTCACAAGTTAAGTACATTATTATTGTGTTATTTGAAATAATTGATTTAAAATGTTATACACAATGTGTGTGTGACTTAAATTGTTACCTATTCAGAGGCTATCCACTCTTAAATTTTATAGCCTAGCCAATCTTATGATTTTTCTGATTATTCGTAATATTAATAGGTAAAGCACTAGATATATCTCTTTTACATTTGGCTAGTGAATTATAACATATTTGAACAAATCTGAGATTAACTGATATATTTTATGATTAAGGTTGTTGTATTTTGTAACAATTTCTTGTAAATGTCTGAATTGATAAAGCTGACAAGTTTCTTTCGCCCGTTCTTCTTCTCAGCTAAAAGAAAGACGTCCCGAACGGATAGTAGGGTAAAATAAATTGGACGATTCAATTGAATAAAATATCATTTTATTGAATTTCACTTTATTTTATTTCTCTTCTTTATTTTATAATAAATCTAACAACTGCAAATGCAGCCGGGACCAACGGCTTAACGTGCCTTCCGAAGCACGGAGGAGCTCGAGATAATAAATTTTTGGTCACCCATCCCATGACCGACCCTTGCGCTGGGCCAGATGCGCCTAACCCGTGCTAAACCACTGCGCAACCGAGCTCCTGTGTAACATACAATGTTAGGTATGCAGTGCTACAATGTCACAAACGCTGTTATGGTTTTTGCAAACTGTTTTGGGCTTATGTTAAATGATCAACATTTATACTGACCTAACCTAACCCAGAATCATTAGTAAACTAGCGGCCGCCTGCGACTTCGTCTGCGTGGAAAGCTATATAATTATATGCTATCCCTCGGGAACCATACTTTTTTTCGGGATGAAAGGTACCCTATGTCCTTCTCAGTATACCCTTGACAACGTGTATGCAAAATTTCACGATGATCGGTCCAGTAGTTAGGACGTGAAGGCGTAACAAACAAACAAACGGACTTTCGCATTTATAATACTAGCGGCCGCCCGCGACTTCGTCTGCGTTGAAAGTTTTTTTGTTATCCCTCGGGAACTTTACTTTTTTTCGGGATGAAAGGTACCCTATGTCCTTCTCTGTACCCTTGACAACGTATATGTAAAATTTTATGATGATCGGTTCAGTAGTTACGACGTGAAGGCGTAACAAACAACCAAATAAACAAACAAACAAACAGACTTTCGCATTTATAATATTATAGTATAGTAAGGATTAAAAGTAAGGATGTTCACCAAAATTAAATGTTCTGGGCGGTTTAGGATTGGGTGAGCATTTACTAATTTTGGAGAACAAAATGTTTTTTGGTATTAATTCCCATTGTTTTTTAACGACTCAAAAAGTAACAATTTACGCCAGGCTCTATGTCAAGCTGAATGGCGACCTACTTGGCAATCTTACCAACAAAGAAGTTTTGTTTTTAGGGTTCCGTACCTGAACGGGCCAAACGGAGCCCTATTGTTGTCACTCATGTGTCCGTCTGTCCGTCCGTTGTCTGTCACAAAGCTCTAGCTGATAAATGTATTGGAATTTTTACCAAAAAATATTGCACTTTTTACCAAAAAAATCTTCTTTAAAAAAATTGTTTTAAATTCCCTCATTTTCCTATTACAAACCAACTTAATTTTGCGGTCAAGCGCGTAGCACAATAGACAATGTTGTTTTAGGTCTTTGCCAGACGTAGGGTCCCCTTTTTCTAAGTGGTGGAAAAGTAACTATTTAGTTACAACATTTCAATCCTATCTACATGACATGTGCTTTGATATAAGCAGTTCGAACTCAATCAGCATATAAGCATACCGAGTCTTTAAAATCGACGCAATCGCCCCGAAGGTTGTCACCGGCAGTCGATTGATCAATCACACTGATGGATCCTAAAGGGAGCGCTTTGCATAACAGCCTACGGTCGCCTCCTATTACTTCGTCGGTTAATCCTTTAATGTGATTGCTTCGACAGGTATGTAGCCTATCAGATTTTGCAGGGCGATATCTGGGTTTTAATGGAATGGGGTAGGATTACGACTGATAATAAAAAAATTATGAGTTTTATATTGCAGTTTATATCGATATTCCTTTTCCATCTTTAAGGAAGGCCTATGCGACATTAAAAAAGTTTGTTGAAAATATTGTAAACTAGCGGCCGCCCGCGGTTTTACCCACGTGGCTCCCGTTCCGTGGGAATATCGAGATAAAAAGTATTCTATGTTTTAATTCACGCTATCTACTATCTGTGTTCCAAATTTCAACCAAATCCGTTCAGTAGTTTTTGCGTGATTGAGGAACAAACATCCAAACCCACAAACTTTCACATTATAATACTAGCGGCCGCCCGCGGTTTCACCCGCGTGGTTACCGTTCCCGTGGGAATATCGGGATAAAAAGTGTTCTATGTTTTATTCTAGGATATCTACTATCTGTGTACTAAATTTCAAGCAAATCCGTTCTGTAGTTTTTGCGTGATTGAGGAACAAACATCCAAACATCTAAACATCAAAACATCCAAACCCACAAACTTTCACATTTATAATATTAGTAGGAAAGTAGGATTATGGCGATGACAAGATATTTTACAAAATTTTAGAAATTAATAATTAACACGGTACATATGCTGGCATATAACTTGGCAAGAGAAAAATAAGACAAAATATGCTCAGCACAAAAACAAAACTCTTTTGTCTCAACTTCGTGTTGCCAAGTTCTGTGCCGGTATCTGTAATTTTAAATGTTTTAACACTGAAAAATCATTGAAGTTTTTACTAGCCTATTGGTCGCCAGTTTTTCAAACCAAGCCGAGTCCTAAAACTATCACTACGATGAAAAATAATCCTAACTTTATTTTCGCAACACGTAAATTTCAGACCTCCTCACCCCGAATGTGTTTTATCACCCGAAAATCTCCGACCCACTAATTACACAGCACGGGAGGCACTCAACACAAATCCCGTACAAGTAGCGCTAATAAAAATAATTACCCCCCTCCCTTACACGTCGTCACGTAGTCACGACGTCACGGCGATGACGTCACGTGTTACCATCCTCCTCAAATTATCCGGATTAATGCTATCTGTCAGGCTTTTGTCATTTGCTCAGATTTTTCGTACGATCGCCAGCCGCAGTGGCAATAATGATCTTGTGATGAATATAAAGCATTAGTTTTGGATGATTATATTTTATTGTTTTATGAATTATATCCGTTTTTAGGGTTCCGTACCCAAAGGGTAAAAACGGGACCCTATTACTAAGCCTCCGCTGTCCGTCTGTCTGTCTGTCACCAGGCTGTATCTAATGAACCGTGATAGCTAGACAGTTGAAATTTTGACAGATGATGTATTTCTGTTGCCGCTATAACAACAAAATATACTAAAAATAGAATAAAATAAATATTTAAGGGGGGCTCCCATACAACAAACGTCATTTTTTGCTGTTATTTTGGTACGGAACCCTCCGTGCGCGAGTCCGACTCGCACTTGGCTGATTTTTAGTTACCACTAACAAGCTCTGCTTAGTTTAGGGCTAAACTAGTTGCTCTGAGAGTTGTAGACATTGCGTTAACATATTATCTTCCGCCATTTTGAAAAAAAACCTAGATCTACAAAAAATCTATAACTATCGAATCTGGCTTACAAAATTTTACGAGAATAGGTGATTTTTTCTACTTATTAATACGAAATAAAAACACTTATTAATGACCCATTAGTTTCTTTTTCATCGACTGTACTTTGGCTATTTTGAGAATCTGTTATTATAAGAATCAATTTTTTTGCGAATCGGCTATTTTGCGTTTCTGATATTATGCGCCTAAAGGGTTAAGAAATTCGACCTTCAGCCGGACAGACATACGAAAGCATTTTTGAATGAAAAAACGGAGACACTTCGCTTGCGCTTCGCGCTCGCTCGGTCAATTATTGTTCTGATTTGTCCAGAATATTTATTTTTTATAATTATACTTTTTACGTTGTGATTGAAAACCTTTAGCCCTGCCCTGAGTTCTATCGACAAGTTAAGATTTTTATACCGGATTTTCATTCGAAATGGTTACCCTAGTGGCTAATGGTGGAGAGAAAAAATAGAAACATTGTGTTAAATAACGCGGAAGTAATGTGTTATCGTAATTGGCCGTGTCATACTCGGAATAGGGAGGAATTTAATGTGACGTTAACTGATAAATAATTATTAATATTTTAGCATTAGTGAGATTGCGTTTTAAAATCTGGGTTCACTCCGACGCAAAAAGAGGGTGTTATAAGTTTGATATTATGTGTGTGTGTCTGTCTCTCTGTCTTAGGCAACGTAACTAATGGATCGATTGTGATGCGTTTTTGTTTATTTTAAAGCTCTAACTACCGGAACACAACAACAATTTTTTAAACTTTTAGATTTTTGCATTTACAATGCTATTTTTATACTTTTAGATTTTTGCATTCACAATGCTATTTTTATATTAAGATGAATAAATAATGAAAAATATTAGAAAAAATCGGCTCACCCGTAGCAACTTAGACGGGACTGAAGACGGCTACGGGTGAGCCGATTTTTTCTAATATTTTTCATTATTTATTCATCTTAATATAAAAATAGCATTGTGAATGCAAAAATCTAAAAGTTTAAAATTGAACTGTTTCACCTTAATTGATTGTCTGGCACCCGCAAGGGTGCTACAACCGAATGTCGAAGTAGTTCTCTTCACATTGGTGAGATGGCGCTGATCTTCAGCGGAAACGTAAAAAGTATTAGAAAATTTCGCCACATCCATCAGCGGCTTGGTAGCATAATTGGTAGTGCATTGGGCCGGAATCCTAAGGGTGCGGGTTCGAATCCCGTCTAAGTTGCTACGGGTGAGCCGATTTTTTCTAATATTTTTCATTATTTACTCATCTGCTATTTTTATATTAAGATGAATAAATAATGAAAAATATTAGAAAAAATATTTTTAAGGGTGCTGGTTCGAATCCCGTCTGAGTTGCTACGGGTGAGTCGATTTTTTCTAATATTTTTCATTATTTATTCATCTTAATATAAAAATAGCATTGTGAATGCAAAAATCTAAAAGTTTAAAATTATATGACTGTTCCACCTTAATTGATTGTCTAGCACCTGCAATGGGGGCTGCTTTTAAATGTCGAAGTAATTCTCTTCACATTGGTGAGATGGCGCTGATCTTCAGCGGAAACGTAAAAAGTATTAGAAAATTTCGCCAAATTCATTAGTGGCTCGGTAGCATAATTGGTAGTGCATTGGGCCGGAATCCTAAGGGTGCGGGTTTGAATCCCGTCTGAGTTGCTACGGGTGAGTCGATTTTTTCTAATATTTTTCATTATTTATTCATCTTAATATAAAAATAGCATTGTGAATGCAAAAATCTAAAAGTTTAAAATTATATGACTGTTTCACCTTAATTGATTGTCTAGCACCTGCAATGTGGGCTGCTTTCGAATGTCGAAGTAATTCTCTTCACATTGTTGAGATGGCGCTGATCTTCAGCGGAAACGTAAAAAGTATAAGAAAATTTCGCCAAATTCATTAGTGGCTCGGTAGCATAATTGGTAGTGCATTGGGCCGGAATCCTAAGGGTGCGGGTTCGAATCCCGTCTGAGTTGCTACGGGTGAGTTGATTTTTTCTAATATTTTTCATTATTATTCATCTAAACAATTTTTTAATTGTTTTTATGGCGTCAGACGTCAGACTTAGGTAAAATGTAGCTAACCAGGCGGACTTGAAATAAGCCCTAACACCAACCAAACGTTGTACAAATTGTACTCCCTCCTGGGAATCGAACCTGTGTCCCCTGCGTATTACACAGGTGGGCGTACCACTATTCCACAGAACCAGTTTAAATATGAATCATAGTAATATAGTTTTGAGTAAACAAACTGCTGGGAGATAAAATAATACTTGCTTTGCAAATAATGGAGAATGTTACTGGGTCTGTTAAATCACATAATCCAATAGCTTATGGGACCACATGAACAACTGTGAAGAAATTTTTGCGATATCTCTTAAAACAGAAAAGTTATATGGCCTAGCATATTGTTATTTTGTGTGACCAATGACGTCATTGGTCATTCAGGTGAACATTACGCCGTACGTAATAAAGCACATATTTCAGTGCGCTTGGCATTTCCTTCAAGCCCTTAAAACTTCGAAACTACTCGCTTGATTTAAATGAAACAAAAACACGTACCTATATTGCTAGACATTTAGCTACATGATCATAAAGTTTCAAGTGATTTAACAGACCCAGTAACATTCTCTATTCGCATTATAATGCCTAAAATTGGAATGCACTTTCATTCCACCTTTACTGGCTGTATCCAAAGTCCCAACCCGAATTCACTGGCAATCTCATAAGCCAAGCTTTCAGTACAGCCTCCATGCACATTAGCCTCGGCTAATTCGATCCCGGAAACGCAATCAGCTGATGTGACGTAATGCAACATGAGATACAACGAGATATTAAAGCAAGCATCGTGATCGTGAATCTCTTGATGCGATCTCTGTGTATCGCTTGTAGCGAATGCAATCATATCGCTTCGATAACGAGACATTGACCTAGTTTATTTTAAAAACGGAACTTAAGAGGAAATTGTTTTAATAAAAGTGTGTTTTAAAAGTGAGTAAAAAGTCTTTTACGTTCAAACAAGTGACATAACACATTTATTAGCTAAATACACTCGACGTCAGAAAAATCTCACCTCTCCGAAAATAAGTTTAGACTTGGCCACCTGCTATAGCTAGCTAACGTTTTATTGTGTAAATATTGATATCTATTAAAAGTACATTCAATGAGCATTCAAATAATAATTGATTGATTTAATTAAAGTTACCATAACTAAACGCTTACAAGCGTTATTGCTTGCGCCGCCATAAAAGGGATTTAAAAAAGGTCAATTCAGGAAATGCGAGGAAATTCGCTATCGAGATGAAGGAGAAAACACATTTCAACAGTTCAATTAATAAAAGGAATACCCAAGCCATCTTGGGTATTCTTTTTTGTGTAAAGTGCATTAGATACTATTGCCCATGAACTTGCTCAAACATTGCAAAAAACTAAGGCAATGTAATGTTGCTCGGAAACTAAATCTTCGACGAGTATCCCAACGGTTTCTAGAGACTGTTGGCTATGGCCGAAGGGGAAGAAGTTTATAACAACACTTACCGTTAAATTAGATAGGATTAAATAACCTTTGAAGTTTTTTTAAAAGGTGCGATTTTACTGACGCCGAGTGTAGTATTTAAACGACGTTTCTTTATGAAAGACAGTTTAAAGATAATTTATTAGGATTGGACATTGAGCTCTTAAAATCCATATATTATGAAAGTCCTAATGCCGCAGCTGCGATGCATATTTTGCATAACGTATCATTAGATTACCATCAAACCGGGGTGGCAGCGGCTCGTTGCTCCCGGTTAATGTGATTACCACCGTGTCAGCTCTGTGCAAGAGAATTATAACGAAACCTGCATTACGGTATCTTTGGAGAAACATTTATTTTCATAGTATTGCGATATTTTTTTTATGCACAACGGGATAATAGTGCTTGACCTCGACCTCATCTTATGTTGAGTGACGATAAGGCCGGGTGGATATGCACTAAACCCGGAATCCTCATCACTGAGTAACTGGCTATCTTACTTCTAACTAATACAGTACATAATTTTACTTAAATTGTTGTTATGGCGTCAGACTTAGGTAATGTTGCTCGAAACTAAATCTCAGTAATTGATTACGTTTGATGAGTATACCAACGGTTTCTAGAGACTGTTGGCTATGGCCGAAGGGGAAGAAGTATATAACAACGCTTACCATTAAATTAGATAGGATTAAATAACCTTTGAAGTTTTTTTTTGAAGGTGCGATTTTTCTGACGCCGAGTGTTTTTATGAAAGACAGTTAAAAGATAATTTATTTGGATTGGACATTGAGCTCTTAAAATCCATATATTATGAAAGTCCTAATGCCGCAGCTGCGATGCATATTTTGCATAACGTAGAGTAGCATTAGATTACCATCAAACCGGGGTGGCAGCGGCTCGTTGCTCCCGGTTAAGTGATTACCACCGTGTCAGCCCTGTGCAAGAGAATTATAACGAAACCTGCATTACGGTATCTTTGGAGAAATTTATTTTCATACTGTTGCGATGCTTTTTTTAAGTAAGTACAACGGGATAGTGCTTGACTTTCACCTCATCTGATGTTAAGTGACGATAAGGCCGAAGGTGGAAGAGCACTATACCCGGAATCCTCATCACTGAGGAACTGGCTATCTTACCTCTAACTGCCGGAACACAACAATTTTTAAATTGTTGTTATGACGTCAGACTTAGGTTAGATGGTGGAGCTAGCCAGGCGGACTTGAAGTAAGCCCTACCACCAACCAAACCGAGTACAAGTTTTACCCCCCCTGGGAATAGAACCTGGGATTAATTAGTATTCTAACTAAGAAAAATATACAATATAAGGAATTAACTTATTTAAAGGATTTTGCTATACCAAAATCGTTCGAAGTTTGTGGTATTCAGATTAAAGATTTAAAACTAGTTATATTATCAATATACAGGACCCCTACATCAGATCCATTATTTTTTTTAAATAATTTGAATTTAATGCTTCATTGTATGACAAAAAAATATAAAACGCAGACAAAAATAGTAATAACTGGCGATATAAACATAAATACTCTGAAGCCAGGAAGTATTAATGATCATTTACGCGATCTATGTAACAACTACAATCTAAAGATCCATATCGACGTCCCAACGCGCAAACAGTCGTGTATTGACCATATCCTTAGCAACATTAAAGATGCTACAGCTAATGTGTTACCTCTATTTCTGTCAGACCATGATACGGCTCAATTGCTAACTTTCTCTGTGCAACGGAAATTGTGCTATAGTGGCCCATTTTCTACTTATAAAAAAGATTACTCGTCTGAAAATATTTTAAAATTTAGACAGTATTTGAATGCGCTTTCCTGGTCAGAAATTTACAAGGAGAACGACTTTGACAAAGCTTTCAACAATTTCCATGACTTATTTTGCCTCTTGTATAATCTCTGTTTTCCAAAAAACAAGATCTATATAAAGAATTCTAATAAAAACAATAGTAAATGGATAAGCAAAGGGCTAAGGAAGAGTGCTAAAACAAAAAGATTTCTCAGATATCAGTATTATAAAAATAAGACACAGTTGAATAAGCTAAAATACTCCAATTATTCAGAATTGTTCCAAAAATGTATTTATAGGTCTAAAAAAAACTGCAATATAAAATACATTAACTCAAGTACTAATAAATGTAAAGCAACATGGAAAGTGATCAAAAATGAATTTAATAATTACAATCCCAATGATAATATACCGACTTTAAAAGTTAATGACACAACGATTACAAACGCGACTAACATAGCTAATACTTTTAATAACTACTTTACAAATGTATCTGACACAAGCGTTTTAAATACGTCCAACGGTACTTTGAAAAACAGAACGCCACATTCAATATTTCTTAATCCGTTTTCGGAAAATGAAGTTAGAATGGAAGTCATGTCCTTAAAAAATACAAATTCTGAAGGATATGATGGTATTAACACAAAGGTATTAAAAGCATGCATTGACGAAATAATCAAAGTTTTGACATATTTAATTAACATGTCTTTTTCATCTGGGGTGTTTCCAAGTGCTCTGAAAATATCAGTTGTCAGACCCCTCTTCAAAAAGGGTGACAAAGATAACATAAATAATTATCGACCAATCACTCTGATAACTATATTTTCAAAAATCTTTGAAAAATGCATGTACAAAAGACTAATTGACTTTTGTGACAAATTTAATTTAATACGTAAGGAACAATTTGGATTTCAAAGAAATAAATCTACAGTATTAGCTATCTATAACCTTATTAAAATAATATTGACTAGTATTAACAACAACAAACTGACGACGGGATTATTTTTTGACCTAAGTAAGGCATTTGACTTCGTTTCACACGATTTACTATTAAAAAAGCTAGAAACGATGGGCATTAGAGGTATTGCACTCCAGTGGCTATCGTCATATCTAAAAAATCGAAAGCAATGTGTATCTACAAGTAGGATAGAAAAAAAAGAAAAGGTGACCTATTTATCTAATTACCAAGAACTAAAATGCGGCGTTCCACAAGGCAGTATTTTGGGACCTATATTATTTATTTTGTACATCAATGACATAGCTGACATGACAGACCACAAATTCATATTATATGCAGATGACATCTCAATAATTGTGACCACTGACAAAATGAATAATTCAATAATAAATCATGAAATGGAAGTAAATAATACAATTGACAAAATAATTAAATGGCTTGTAGCAAATAATCTGACAATTAATCTCAATAAATCTTTGTATATTCAATTTAATCAGTCAAAACATCAGAAACATAATTTTAAATTAAATATTCCTAGAATAAAGGAAGAGTCATCTACCAAATTTCTAGGTGTTACTATCGATAGCAACCTAAACTGGAAATCTCATAATGAAAATGTTTGTGATAGGGTAAATAAATTTTCTTATGCACTACGACAAGTGAAAAAAGTCACTGATATGAACACGGCTGTTCTCTCATACCATGCATATGTTGAATCCATTTTACGTTACGGCCTTGTGGCGTGGGGAAACTGCACAGATTTGAACAGAGCATTCATAGCGCAAAAGAAGTGCATCAGAGCGATATGTGGAATTCCTACTGATGAATCTTGCAGACCATTATTTCAAAGTCTTGGTTTGTTACCACTTCCTTCGTTGTATATATTTGAGATTGTAAAGTTTGTCCACAAGCACAAAGATCTCTTTAAAAAAGCCTGTGATGTAAATAAAAACCGGCAGCACAGAAATATCCATAGACTAATTATAAGTGATTTTCCAAAGTCAGCCAGATTTAGAAAAAGCTGCCTGGTAATGTGTGTACAAATCTATAATAAGATACCCAACGAATTTAAAACACTCAATATGGTGCCCTTTAAAAATAAACTTTTTAGATGGTTGAATTCAATGAATTTTTACAGCATAAAAGAATTTCTTGATCATAAATTCTAATGTCATTTATTTAAAAAAAATATTATATACCATGGTCAAAGTTGTGTTGAAAATGAAAAGATTTGAATAAGATTTACAAGGATTTGTTAGACTTATATTATAAAGATAAAAATTTTTTGTATTTTGTATTTGTATGCTGTTTAATACAGCAAAACATGAGCGCCTACCTTTGTTTTAAGAACTGTAATACCATGTTTTAGACAAATAAAGATTTTATGATTATGATTATGATTATGATCCCTACGTCTTACACAGATGGGCGAACCACTACACCACAGAGCCGGTTTATTTTGTTCTCTCTTGTTATTTTTGATATTTTGAGAGGAACAGTGTTTGGTTGTTGTTTTAAGCAGGGCAATAGGATCAAAAGACAAGCCAGGTGTTATAAATTCGCTAGCACTAGTGGCTCCGTGAGCTGTAGACCTCGCGATAAAATAAAATAAAATGTCGCTATGAAGTTTTCAAAGCAAACAGTAGGTAGGTACGTGAATTTTGATCATTTTTCAAAATGGGTGATTTTTTTTTATAAATTTGGCAAAATTGGCTTGACTAAACAGTTATATATAATTATTGAACCTACTCACAAAATTTCGCCAGAATCTGTTGAGAAATGCGACCTGTAGAGGAGATCAAACAGCCGAAAAGCTGGACTGAAATATGGTTTTTAGATATCTCCGTCATTTCAATAAATTTCAAAAATTGTCTCGACAAAAAAAATACTATTTATTTATCAAACCTGCTCACAAAATTTCAAAGGGATCGGTTGAGAAATGCGACCTGTAGAGGAGAACAGACAGCGCCGGAAATCCGGACTGAAATATGATTTTTTTATTTTATCCCCGCCATTTGAAAAAAAAAAAAAAACTGGTTTTTGACAAAAAAATCTATACAATCTTAAAACCTGCTTACAAAATTTCACGAGAATCGGTTGAGAAATGCGACCTGTAGAGGAAAACAGACAGCACTGGAAAGCCGGACTGAAATATGATTTTTTAACATTACTCCGTCATTTTGAAAAATTTCAAAAAACTGGCGTGACAAAAAAATCTATATTATTTTCAAACCTGCTCACAAAATTTCACGAGAATCGGTTGAGAAATGCGACCTATAGAGGAGAACATACAGCGCTGGAAAACCGGGCTGAAATAGGTTTTTTTAACATATCTCCGCTATTTTGAAAAATTAAAAAAAACTGGTTTAACAAAAAAATCTACATCATTTTTAAACCTGCTTACAAAATTTTACAAGAATCGGTTGAAAAATACGACCTGTAGAGGAAAACAGGCAGAGCTGGAAAGCGGACTAAAATCTGTTTTTTTTTAACATATCTACGCCATTTTGAAAAATTTCAAAAAACTGGCTCGACAAAAAAATTATATATAATTTTCAAACCTACTCACAAAATTTCACAAGAATCGGTTGAGAAATGCGACCTGTAGGCTGGAACAGATAGCCAGACATACGAAAGAATTTTTGCCAAAGCTGAAGCAGAGACGCTTCGCTCGCACTTCGTGCTCGCTCAGTCACTTAACGTGCGAAATATTTATATCACGTGTTAAAAAAAATATTATGCTGAATATGGTAGCTATAGCTAGAGACCATCAAACTGAACAACTTTTACTATGGGACCAACTCTGAAATCGCGAAACAAAACTAGCTGTTTCATACAAAAATTAATAACGTGAATATCAAAATGTACCTATATTTTTTTCATGATTTCAAAGTTGGTCCCATAGTAAAAGTTGTTCAGTTTGATGATCCCTATCTACCATATTCGGCTTTAGGGGTTTTTTGTAACACGTTGTATATTTTTTATAACACACATGACCAATCAATGCTCATCATTTGTTGATCATTATGCTCATTCCAAAAACATAATGCTCATACCTCAATTTGAACCCAGGACCTTGTAAATGAATGAATCGTGCTCATTTTTAGGGTTCCGTACCCAAAGGGTAAAAACGGGACCCTACTACTAAGACTCCGCTGTCCGTCTGTCTGTCTGTCACCAGGCTGTATCTCATTAACCGTGATAGCTAGACAGTTGAAATTTTCACAGATGATGTATTTCTGTTGCCGCTATAACAACAAATACTAAAAACAGAATAAAATAAATTTAGGTTAAGATGAATAAATAATGAAAAAATATTAGAAAAAATCCCGTCTAAGTTGCTACGGGTGAGCCGATTTTTTCTAATATTTTTTCATTATTTATTCATCTTAATATAATAAAAATAGCATTGTGAATGCAAAAATCTAAAAGTTAAAATAAATTTAGGTTCCCATACAACAAACGTGTTTATTTTGCCGTTTTTTGCTCGATATTAAAAAACCAGCCAACTCGCGCACGAAGGGTTCCGTACCAAAAAAACAGCAAAAAATCACGTTTGTTGTATGGGAGCCCCCCTTAAATAATTATTTTATTCTATTTTTAGCATATGTTGTTAAAGCAGCAATAGAAATACACGGTCTGTGAAATTTTCAACTGTCTACCTGTAGTCGTTATCAATATCGAGCAAAAAACGGCAAAAAAAAACAAGTTTATTGTATGGGAGCCCCCCTTAAATATTTATTTTATTCTGTTTTTAGTATTTGTTGTTAAAGCAGCAACAGAAATACATCATCTGTGAAAATTTCAACTGTCTAACTATCACGGTTCATGAGATACAGCCTGGTGACAGACAGACAGACAGACAGACGGACATCGGAGGCTTAGTAATAGGGTCCCGTTTTTACCCTTTGGGTACGGAACCCTAAAAACAGAATAAAATAAATATTTAAGGGGGGCTCCCATAGGTACAACAAACGTGATTTTTTTTGTTGTTTTTTGGTACGGAACCCTTTGTGCGCGAGTCCGACTCGCACTTGGCCGGTTTTTAGGGTTCCGTACCCAAAGGGTAAAAACGGGACCCTATTACTAAGCCTCCGATGTCCGTCTGTCTGTCTGTTTGTCCGACTGTCTGTCTGTCTGTCTGTCTGTCACCAGGCTGTATCTCATGAACCGTGATAGCTAGACAGTTGAAATTTTCACATATGATGTATTTCTGTTGCCGCTATAACAACAAATACTAAAAACAGAAATAAATATTTAAGGGGGGCTCCCATACAACAAACGTGTTTTTTTTTTTTTGCCGTTTTTTGGTACGGAACCCTTAATGCGCGAGTCCGACTCGCACTTGCCCGGTTTTTACAGCTTCCATGCTATAAAACAACTTTATCTGTCAACAATGAAACACATAAAAACTCATTACTTTTCCGTCATAAAAAACGCGGAAAAGAGGGGGCAAGGGGGAGCGGATAAGATTAATGTTGAAGAACAGTTTGACAGCGCGATCCATCTGCGTCGGCGAGTCCAGAATTTATGGACGAACGATGTGTTAATATCAAAGAGATGAAAAAACATATTTTTAGAGTATCTCCCTTTGTAACTGTATTTCAATGACAATGAGATATAATGCTATCGATAAGTTGGAAGTAAAGTGCGTAATGTCATGCCATAAAAGCAAGAAAAAATATTTTTTACTTCACGTATGGACCCATTTTTTTAACCACAACGAGATGACGACATAACGCAGCTGAGATAAAGGCATTATCTTACCTGATGTGTGACGATAAGACTTCTGAGGCACTGGCTATCTTACCTCTAACTGCCGGAACACAACATAATGTTTAAAAAAATGTTTATAAAATAAAAAACCGACTTCAAAAAACCTGCATATAAAAAGCAAGAAATAATATTCAAATCATTAGATATGCATTATCGGGTGGGGCTGGAGTACAACTTCCTATTTTTTTATTTTAAAAGCCCCACCCGACTTCAATAGACGTGTTTTTATTATAACAATGATAATGCATATCTAATGATTTGAATATTATTTCTTGCTTTTTTATGGGCAGGTTTTTTGAAGTCGGTTTATTGTTTTATAAACATTTTTTTTATTTTTAGTGTAAGTACCTCTTGTATTCGGTATATTAATAGGTCTTCACCTATGAAATTGCCGTATTGCAGTACAGACTTTTTCAAACAAAAAAAAGTTTTGATTGGCTATGAATTCTAAATTCTAATTAATTTTGTTTTAAAAATATGACATTCTATTTACAAAATCAGTCTTTTGTTTATTGATTAGCGTTGTATTTTCATTACATTTCAACATTTTTCCTCATAATGGATACTTCGAAATTTCGTGTAATTATGGAATATGAGTTCCGTCGTGGCACCAACGCGGCACAAACGACACGTAACATCAACGACGTTTACGGAGAGAACTGTACAAACGAACGTACAACCCGTTATTGGTTTGCTCGGTTCCGTTCTGGGAATTTTGACTTGAAAAATGAACCTCGTGGTCGTCCGGAAACTTTGGTCAACAATGATGAATTAAAGGTGATTGTGGAAGCAGATGAATCGCAATCTACAGCTGAGCTGGCAGCAGCTTTTGATGTTAGCATCAAAACAATATTGGTCCATTTGCGACAGATTGGCAAGATAAAAAAGCTTGATAGATGGGTGCCCCACTGCTACTTCACGACAACGCGCGACCCCATACTGCACAACAGACCGTCTCTAAGCTGCATGAGTTGGGTTTGGAAGCTCTCCCTCATCCGCCATACTCACCAGATCTTGCGCCTACCGACTATTACTTTTTCCAAAATTTGGACAACTTTTTAGCGGGAAAAAAATTCAATTCCCGAGAGGCAGTACAAAACGCCTATGAAGAGTTTGTTGTCTCCCGTCCAGCTGATTTTTTCAAGAAGGGTATCCATAAACTGCCACAGCGTTGGCAAAGATGCATTGATTGCAGGGGTGATTACTTTGAATAAAAGAAATAAATAAGTTCAAAAAAAATACTTTAACTTTTTTCAAACAAAACGGCAATTTCATAGGTAAATACCTAATATTTAGGTAGAAAAATCGACTCAGCCAAACATGAGATAATCGCGAAGAAACATTACATACATACATACTGAGAGCCTCCTTTTTTTGAAATCGGTAAAAAAGACTACACTAAAGTATCCCTTTTCCAACAAAAAAAAAATCATCTAATTCGGTTCATAAATAAGAAAGTCGTCAAGGTAGTTGATGCAAAATCATAGTATTTTCAGGATTACTTGAAAACTACCCGACCGATTTGAAAAACAAATAAATGGGACCATCTCGCAAGCAAACTCAATCGAACAAAAAAATAAATAAATTAAAAAAATATTAAAAACACGACTGCCCTGCCAAAAACGAACTAAAAAGTTAAACAACAAGTGTCATTGCAGTCGGGGGACCTTATTATGGAACAATTTTTGATCAAAGAGGTCCCCCGACTGCAATGACACTTGTTGTTTAACTTTTTAGTTCGTTTTTGGCAGGGCAGTCGTGTTTTTAATATTTTTTTAATTTATTTATTTTTATTTCACACATTTTAGTGACATATTATTATAGTTTTGGAATGTCCTCATCAAGGCCTTTCATTTGATGCCCATATTGTAATAATAGAAGAAAAAAAAATTCTTTCACATTTGAAAATGGCGTCGTACAATCGCCATATAGATTTTTAAAAAAAAAAATATAGCTAGTGTCACTCGGGATGCTGTAAGGATTCTAACGATACCCCATTTATTTAAATCAGTTCAGGAATTTAGAAGTTATGGTGGAATAAAGAAACTCACATACCCACAAACATACATGAACCCTGAACACATAACACTCTTTTTGCTTTGGGCAGTCGTGTAAAAAATAATCATCAAAATCGGTCCATGAATGTCAAAGATAAGCGCGAACAACGATAAAAAAAAAACACTATCGAATTGAGAACCTCCTCCTTTTGTCGAAGTCGGTTAAAAATAGGGTGTCAGACTTAAGTATAATGGTGATATGCAGCCAGGCTAAAGATAGAAGAGTCAAAAAAAGGATTGTAGTAGTGAATAAATTACGATTAAGTGCCAACTATAGATTTGGTGGAAAATTGCTATGAATTGTACTAGATATCTAAGTAATTTCTATTTTTGGAAGTATATTAAAAGGAAGAAACTCCTACAGATAGCTTGATGGAAATTTTCCTCATTTATAAATGTAGGAATTAAGCGGTACAGAGGAGAAATGTTTTGTTCCCGTACTGCACATTACGTGAGTTCCGGGGCACGCGACGGGATTTCAGAATACACAAATTGTTCATTTGAATTATGTGCTACTTGGGCAACAAAGACCTACTTGAATGTTACTACGTTCTAAGCGCTTGGGCTCTAATTGCAGTGCACTTGTTATAATTTGGGGTATACAAAAGCATCTTTATCGCGAATGGAGACAACATTCGTTTCAAAACAAAAGAAAATGCTGTTCTTTGCATTTTGGCATTGAAACTTTAAAAATGATACACCCATGACTAACCCACCTATCCAGTCAGATAAGTATCATCGCCCTGCCTAGATTTGTCAAATTTTAATTAACGTATGTTACGTAACATACTCGTATTATCTGCCTTGGACTCTTGCCCATGACGTGACTAACTAGTTTCTTTTATATATGTAGGTTTAATAAATAAATAAAATATCTTCTTACTTTTCCATTCCTTTTGTCATTGAAAATTACTTTTAGATCGTTGGGTAGGTACTAGGTACATTTGGGACATTTGGGAGTTTAGTGCGACACGGCGATTATATGGAAGCTATTGGTAGTTCATAGAAAATAAGTATAGGTATAGGTGTCAAAGGACGCTGACTGACGAGATCTATCAGATGGTGAAGGAATTAAAAAAAAAATTGAAACCCATAAAAGTTATGGTTCTAAAACTGGTTTTTTTGGTCGAACATTTTTGAATTTTTGACTTTGGGCCCTGATGTCTCGAGAACTAAGTCGAAATAAAAAAAGTCCTGTCGAATGAGATCAAAATTTTGAAAATAAAAAAATTACGGGCTGTAGGTGCGCCCTCTAAAAAGTACCTCAGCGAGTGAGATGTAGCGCATCATGGTTATACAGTACTGTGGTATGGAAGTTGGGTGTGTATGAGAGTTTGTATTGTTGTATTGGTGAAGGGAGGATTTTTGGAATATTTTGAACGTTTTTCGATTTTTTTTTTAATTTTTACATTTTGTAAAAAAATTTTTTTTTATTTGTGTGTTCATTTCGTTTATTTCCTTATTTGCCTGAATGTCATTTTCAATGTCCTAGTAGTTCGTGCTATGCAGGGAATCTGTGCATTTTTTTAGAGTCAACGCAGTACCTACATTGATAGAAGAAAAGGCTCTTATATATTTTTTGATACATAATTATCTCGTGTTCCATACAGTCCATTCAGATAAGCATAATAATTAAAAGCTTTCCAAAGCCAAAAACAAACCCAATCCGGCAGAAACAGCCGGTAATTCTAGAGAACTTGCCGACGGTCCCGAAGGAATGGAGGGATTAAATTATTTCTTAATAAACATCAATTATAGCCGGATCAAAGGATCTAATTGAATCCGAGAGGGTTCTACAAACACCGGCCATATTTTGGATCCAACGCCTTTGAATGAGCTTGTTTGAGAAAATACGACTACTTATATATGTCATTGAATATTATGGAAATAGAAATTATGGAATTATGGCGCAAAATCTCTTCCTAACAGCTCCCTCCTTAAAAACTCGCGGTATTTTCGGATATAATGGCACCTGTTAATATTATCCAAATAGTTTTTTTTAGTGTAGGAATATTATTAATAGAGTTCTAGAACCTTTTTAGATTCCTAATATTCCTGCCTGTTAAGTTATATCTATATCACGTTTTTACACTTTTTAAACGCTGAAACCATTTGAATGAATTTTAGCTACTATTATTCTTCCTTCCCGAAAATCCCACCAGATACAAAATACCAAACGGACGCAGTTGCGAAAAAAAGATAGCACGCTCTTCTTGTTACAATCTTCTAGTTCTTTACTAGATGATGTTGCTAAGCGCTATAGCCGTATCTGTTTGCCCACAGCTCTCTAGATCATGCTGCTAAGCATTATAGTCCTGTCTGTTTGTCTACAGCTCTCGAGATCATGCTGCTCAGCGTTATAGTCCTGTCTGTTTGTCTACAGTTTTCTAGATCATGCTGCTAAGCGTTATAGTCCTGTCTGTTTGTCCACAGCTCTCTAGAATTAGATCATGCTGCTAAGCGCTATAGTCTTGTCTGTTTGTCCACAGATCTCTAGATCATGCTGCTAAGCGTTATAGTCCTGTCTGTTTGTCCACAGCCATCTAGATCATGCTGCTAAGCATTATAGTTCTGTCTGTTTGTTTACAACTCTCTAGATCATACTGCTAAGCGTTATAGTTGTGTCTGTTTGTCCACAGCTCTCTAGATCATGCTGCTAAGCATTATAGTCCTGTCTGTTTGTCCACAGCTCTCTAGATCATGCTGCTAAGCGTTATAGTCCTGTCTGTTTGTCCACAGCTCTCTTAGATCATACTGCTCAGCGCTATAATCCTGTCTGTTTGTCCACAGCTCTCTAGATCATGCTGCTAAGCTATTATATTGTCTGTTTGTCCACAGGCTTCCCCCTATCGGGCAGCACCGAGTGGAGCAGCTCGGAGCGTGCCCCCGCCCCCGCGCCCCTCGTCGACGCCGCAGAGCTCGTCCGTGATGGGCCCCTCTACCCCCCACTGCAAGTAAGAAGCTTACTATAAGCCATTTTAATGACCCCAGAGTGGGACATGCCTTCAATGTGGTTGGCTATAACCCTGCATATGGGCCAATGCGGATGTAGTGTCAGTCAATGGTTGCAAGTACTGCCGGGAGTCCAAGACCAATGGATTGCCACTTTGCCATTAAGCTCCTACAATTCGTACAATCCTTGTATAATACGTGTGGTTGTGTCAAAACTATCTATTCTATCTTAGCATCAAAATATCAAAGTATCTTTATGCATTATCTGCAATGCAAGCTTTACAACTTGCGCCGCCACTACATTTATTTTTATTAGGTACTCGTAAACCAAGTTAATATTTAAAAAAAGCTCATGTAATAATCTTTTTCGAATAACTCTTCCATAGTTTTCATTCTTTCTGTAAGTTTTAAAATCCATTCTAGCCAAAAGTGGCCACTTTGAGCTAAAATGGATTTTAAAACTTACAGTAATAATGACAACTGTTGAAGAGTTATTCAAAAATATTAGAGACAATTAAAAAGATTATAACATGAGCTTTTTTAAATATTGACTTGGTTTACGAGTAATAAAAATAAATGTAACGGCGGCGTTAGTTGTACTAGCAACAGCGCCTTAAAATGATCCAACTTTCTAAACTACACATCCCCGAGAAATAAGCAGAAACTTTTTCTTGTAACTAAATTTCAACTTCAACAGGACACTGAAGAACCAGACATTCTTGACACAATCGAATCAGAACCTTCCTACAACGACTTAGAGACGAGTATCGAAGAGAGCCGCATCCTGGTGACACCCCAAGACCTGAGTAGTGCTAACTCCATTGAGACTGATGATGTAACGAAGGTACAAAGCGGAGTAGCGCCTAGTAGTGATAGCGAAGAACGAATGAAGAGGAGCAGCGGACAAGAATGGGACAAGACGGCAAAAGTAAGTGTATTTGCTTGTTTAACCTCGATAGATCCAGTTGTTTGAAATTATTAACTAGCTTAAATTCTGAGTGTTGGACATAATGCAAAAGTAAGTAGTTAAATTTGGAGGATAAATACCTACATAGTAGTGGCGAATTATGGCGAAGGTAAACCTGTTCTACAAAAATGTTATGATCTGCATAGTGGATCAATGGGATAGAATTTCTAAATGGTAAGCCGATGGGAATCGGCTAGTTTGGCTACTAGCCAAGCACTGAAACATATTTAGATGATTAGATCGTAATTTACATGTTAACATGATTAACGAAGTATCTTATTTTCCGTCTACATTCTGTTGTCGTTACTTCGCGAAAGTTAGAAAATCATCAGCTGAAAAAATTCTTACTTTGGAGTTCAGTAAACAAAGTCATTAGAAAATCGCAAACAACAGAGACAGTTGTTTTATCTCACGAAGACGCGTCGGCTACGAATGATGTTAGGCGTGAAATATACAGAAGAGATGCGGCGGATATAAGGCGCAGATACGGCGGCGATACGTGTATTTCCTTTTCCGAAAGCATCCGAAAGTCTCACATCTGCACCGTATCGCCGCCGTATCCAAGCCGCATGGCTTCTGTGTATTTCACGCCTTAGGCGTAAACTACACATGAACATTACTTTAGTGTGCGTAATACGAGAGCGTGCACTCAAACTAAAATAATGTGCATGTGCACGCCTAACAACATTCGTAGCCGACGCGCCTTCGTGATATAAATCATCTGTACAACCATTATCGTTTCCCTAACAGCCAGCAGACCGGCGCGTGAAGACAGGCGACACGATCCTGAACATTCGAGGGGCAGTGAGAGATGCCATAGGTGACGCTGGTGCAGCGCCCGGCCCCCGTGCCTCCTCGCGCCTCGACACCTTCGTGATACGTCCCGCTCATGCCAGGAGACCACACCTCCAAGATCAGCCAGCACCAGCGAATAATGCACAGGTCAGTGCAGTTCGACATCAGTCATTTTTAACGTCCCCACTGCTGGATCACAGTCTTTCCTCATGGGTGGATAAAGAGGATGGCCCATAACCCATTGTAAACACTCCAGGGTATTAACGACTGCGAATGCAGCCGGGACCAACAGCTTAAAGTGCCTTCAGAAGCACGAGCACGGAGGAACTCAAGATAATACATTTTTAATCACCCATCTCATGACTGACCGACCCTTGCGTTTGTTGCTTAACCTCCGCAATCGCGGGGTCAGGTGCTAAACCACTGCGACACCGAACGCCTCCGTGTGGTTTGGCTATTTAGCCATAATAATCAATTTTAGGCACTGGCTAGGAGACTGAGCAAGATCAAGATCAACCAACTCATAATTCACAAATTTGTGCCACGTTACCTAAGTTGCCGGGATAGGATAGGATGCATCATGCATGTGAGATTACTCAACCGTCATAAAGTGAGGTAGCTGCGCCATACACTTTAATATAAGTTGTTTGGCTTTGTGATGTAGCTGGCAATGTAGGTTCATAAAGCTCATGATATCTAGCTCAGTTCGCAGCACTATAACAAACGTAAAGCAATCGTCACGTCAATTGTTGATCATACGACGCACTCACGCTAAGAGAATAAGCGCAGCTAATAATGAACAGGTTACTTAGATACCATTATAACATAACAATGCCATAACACAATTTACCTGCCACGCGTTGCTCAACTAAGTTTTGGCACCAAGTGAGTTAGGTGACAAGTTTTTAAATATGATTTGTTTGGCAACATAGCGTAAACAGCTCACGATATGAAACAATCAATACTCTCCGGTATGGTATGCTCGCACACGCCAAGTGGGTTTTTGGCCTGTACCAGTGAAGTTGAAATAAAGATTTCCTCCTAAAATTTACTGAGGTATATACTTGTATTTTGAATGTTTATTCTATTCAAATAAGTTAGCATATTCCATTTAATCGGATAAACTTCCAAAACAAATCGAACTCATAACGCAAAGCCCATTACATTTTGTGGCCCCGCAGACATTCTCAAAAGCTTTAACTCGCATCGAAATCTTCTTGTTTCCCATATTATGACGACGAGGTTCCTTTGCAAAGCAAATCTGTGCCCGTTTATTTTTTTGCTACTGAAATCGATAGTCGTTCTCTCTAAGCCGCTTTGCGTCTTCCGACCCTCGTCGAGATGGCATTACTTCAGAACCTATTCAGTGTTTACCGTCTTAGCATTGAGAACTGGTGGAATATGAAATAGAGGCAAAGGCAGGCTATTTGTAAGAACCCTTGAGTGAAAGGAATGTGATTAGGGTCGGGTAATGGAGCGAAGTAACAACCTTTACAGTCTTCAAATACCTGGTAGGTTTGATTGCTCACTACTGATATAGAAAATATAAATTAGATCTTTTAGATCGCTGAATTGAAAGGTCAGAAATCGAATAAAAGCAATAATTGCAAGTATTTCAAGGAGCTAAGATTAAATATTGTAAAAGACTGTTGGAATAGACTGATGCCAATCTGAACATGTAATCTCACTTTCAGAATAGAGTTAGAACAATTTTAGGCCAGTAACTATCCTCGAGGAGCTCAATGGCGCGGTGGTTTAGCGCCTGGCCCAGCGATTGCGGAGGTTAAGCAAGTTTCGCAAGGGTCAGTCATGGGATGGGTGACCAAAAATTTAGTATCTCGAGCACCTCCGTGCTTCGGAGGGCACGTTAAGCCGTTGATCCCGGGTGCATTTGCAGCCGTTAACATCCACCAATCCACATTGGGCCCGCGTGGTGGGTTATGGCCCATCCTTCTTATCTACCCTTAAGGAAGGCCCGTGCCCCAGCCGGAGGGTCATTACGATAAAACGCTTTACGCGTAGAAGCATTATTTCTTTCTGAATCTGTATAAGTAGGTATTCTTTTGTCATCAGGCTCCCCGTAGCGACCGTGAGCTGCTGGTGGAGGCTCACGCGAAGGCTGTCATCTCCTGCGACCTGGTCAATGTCACCAACCTTCGTTGGTACAAGGATAACGAGGTGAGAATACTTTGATTTTTAACCGACTTCAAAAAAAGGAGGAGGTTCTCAAGTCGACGGTATTTTTTTTTTTTTTTTTTTTTTATGTATGTTTTAACATAGCTTCGTCAGTTGTTACTCGATTTGTACAATTCTTTTTTTATCTCAAAGAACATAGTTCGTGTGTGGTCCCATAAAATTTTTTCAGAGATCTGACCAGTAGTTTTCTCATAATCCTGAAAAATATCAATTATTTAGCTCGCCATCGTACGAGTTTTTATGGAATTTCGGACATAACATCTTTGTTTATGAACCGATTTAGATGATTCTTTTTTTATTTGAAAGGGTTTACTTCAAGAGTGGTCACAATTTAATTTCATCGTTATTGGACTTCGAACTTCGAAGATACACAAGGGAACTCCTCAAAGTCAAATAGTATATGTAAAGTGATTTAGGTTTTGGTAAGTTTATGGCAATCCAACACAAACCAAATCATGGTTTGCGATGCAACGTTTTGGACTAGATTTGGACTACGAAAACACAACGGAACTCCTCAAAAACAAACAGCGTGAATTTGGAAATTGAGTTCTGGGCATTTTACCATTGAAAATGTTATAATATAAAGTTAAAAAATATTTACACGCTGCGCTTACATACCTACCACTAAAAAGTTGAAAATAAAAAAGCTTTTTAAAAAAAAAGAAAAACCGCCTTCAAAAAACCTGAAAACAAAAACAGCTTAAAAATTAAATACCTCTAAAAAGCAAGAAATAATATTCGAATCATTCGTTACACATATCAATATTAATAAAACACGTCTAATGAAGTCGGGTGGGGCTTTAAGAAAAAATGAAGTTGTCCTCCAGCCCCACCCGACTTCATTAGACGTGTTTTATTAATATTGATATGTGTAACGAATGATTCGAATATTATTTCTTGCTTTTTAGAGGTATTTAATTTTTAAGCTGTTTTTGTTTTCAGGTTTTTTTAACTCCAGTGCACTTCTTTTTATCCGACTGCAGAGAAACCCAAAAGGAGGGTTATTTTACAAAACAGGGAACCGCTTGAACAACATAATTAGGGCTGTTTTATACGGGGTCAGCGATTGGACCCAGTGACTCAGAATTTCAGACCCAGTAACTGGATACATATAGGTAGACAGGATGAGCAGTAAGTCGTACTGTGCCCGAAAATAGAACGGGCTAGTCAGCTGGATTTACTTGCGAGCGACAAGTCAGCACCGGACTGGATTGCAACTAGTGTCTACACGAGCCCAGTAGCAAGTCAACGCGACTGGATTCTGTACTGCCATGTTATTGACCCCGTATAAACCAGGCATTATAAGTGAGTGAAAATTAGTCCACGAGTCACTTAATGTGTTATGGTATTTGTTTGCATCAGTATGTGTTGTATAATATACTTATGGCTGTATGTGAAGTAATTCCCTTGCTTAGATATATTTATTTATAAGACAAAATGTCATTGTACATCTCTGTCTGTGTGTGTCATGGCTACGAATACAGTTGGTTTACTTTCGCATTTGAGTAAGTGCTTCCAGGAAATTGAGCTACTGCGACATTGTCCTGCCAAATTCCAGTGTTTCCTTAACTTTATTTGCGACTGTCTGTTATATGAATGCACAAACTTCTGCAACTGGCAGGCAGCCAAGTTGGGGCGGTTTTTACTTATTTTTAACTTTATTCAGTTTCTCAGAAGCTCTTGTACGGATTTGAAAGGAGATGCTAGTGTTTTTTCACTGTTTTATGACAGCTTATTCGGAAAACTCGTATTTTCGTGGTGTGTATAGTTTTATACGTATGGCAAGTTACACAAGTTGGTACGCTACGAAATGAAAAGTTGTACTGGCAAAGAATAGTAAAGCTACAGTAGACGTAGAATTTTTTCACCAAATATCTAGGCATAATAAATTCAGGTCTTCATAAAATTTTTCAATGTTATCTTGATGTTACGCCTGCACATAATGTTTAGGTACATTAATACTTTTAGCTGATACAATACGAGGAAAATATCTTGAATTTTTTTCGACGGAGTGGGGATAAGTTCGCGAATGTGCTCTTGTGGGCGACCAATAGCGCGCTCCCCTCTCCCGCCGCCCGCGTACTTCACCGCTACACATACATACCCAAAATACACGTTCCGTACAATCCCTACCAAATTTCAAGATATTTGCCTCGTACTGTACTGCATATCTTCGCTTTTCATGATTGCACTTCCATTACGTCCGGAAAATTAACCTTTGTGTCCTAGCGAGTCTGGAATCCGGCGAATCGGGAATAAGACGAGCCAGGAACATGACGAATCCGGAACATATCTATTTTTTTGTAGATTGGCTTGTTGTAATAAAACCTCTGATTAAATGCCAACTTCTCCACTCAGCCCATGTCTCTATCATCGTCACCATCGTCTGCGGAAGGCGTGTGGCGGGAGGGGGGCAGTGCGGTAGTGGGGCGGGCGACGCGCGCCGATGCCGGCGCCTGGAGGTGCGCCGGCGTCGACAAGGCTGGCAAGACTGTCTCCGGGAAGCCTACGCAGCTGCTTATATACGGTAAGATGAGGCATATCAGTAGCCGGCAAACATCTTGAAATCGGGTAGGGGTTGCGCAGAACGCGTATTTTAAGTATGCGTAGCGGTGAGGTACGCGGCGGCGGGAGAGCGGCTCGCGCTATTGGTCACTCGCAAGATAATATTGTATGCGTGAACTTATCCCCACTCCTTTTAAAGAGCGTCAAGATGTTTGCCGGAATCTTTTTTTTACTAGCGCAGAAGCACCTCCGATGCTCAGCGAGATGAAGTGAGTCTTGGAATCCGACACGAAGTAACGTCACTGCTAGCTGCCTGTCGCGATTTATTCCAGTTGCTGGTTTACCCGAACCTCACCCATTCGCGTTCAATGTAGTCTTGAGACGTATTTACTGGAATAAGTCTTTGGAATAAGTTTTTGCTTGGACGTCTAAATACTGAGTATCGAATCGGCGTCCAACGCGTTTCGAGTTTTTAGAAGTATCGAACTTTTGACGGCGTACATTACTTAATTACTCACACAAACTTATTAGTAAGGCAGAGACGCAGAGTCGGAGACTCGAAGACGCGGTCGGTACGCGTTCGATCTAAGTGTGAGTGAGTTTATTCCTATACATTTACGATAAACCTTAACGTTAGGTGTTAAAGCTGCTTATGCACTGTGATAAGGTAAGCGTCTGAGTAAGTGAGTCCGAAGATTTTCTGTCTTGTTTTCGCAGTTAGACAATAATACTTTAAGTTATTGTAATTAAGGTCCATATTCTAACTTCTAGCCGTGACCGTTTGCTTTGTGGTGTGTTTTTATTCAAATTTGAATAAAAATTATATCAGTTGTTTTGGCATCTCGTATTGTTTACATCTCGTATTGCTTTCTCGCGGTTAAAGTGAATTATTAGTTTAACTTATTAGCGTCTATGAAAGATAAGAAGTTATTATACGTAAATTAAGAAGATTTTGGTGATGATGGGATTTTTTGGCTATAATTAATATTGTTTATTGAGTGTTTTCGGCTTTTCGCTATACTAACCAATGGTGAAGGTGTTGCTTTTTAACTGTAAATAAACTTTGTGTATTTAATGGTGAAAGTGTCTGTTATTTTAGACTGTAAATAAACATTTTGTTTTTGTTCTAATATAATATAAATACTATGGCTCCCAAAAGAAGTATAGCATGGGACTACTTCGAGGATAAGGGCAGTTACAAAGCTCAATGCAAAATATGTAAAATAGAGATATCATTTAAGGCTTCAGTTTCAAATTTAATGAAGCACATAAAACGGAGGCACGGAACTATACAATTAGTACCTAGACAAGACCTAAATGCAGCCTCACCTGCCAACTCCGCACCGGCGGCGGCAGGGGTGTCGGCGGCAGCGCAGCAAAATCAGGTGTCTCAATCTCAAACCACTAGCACAGCTTCAACCTCTCAGCTGGTTCCACCAACGATTATACCAAACCTTACTAGAAACACAATGACGAACTATATGCGAAGAGACTGTTCAAAAATTAAAAAAGATATAGATGAACGCATTTTAAACTTATTTATTTACGATCTCCAACCATTTTCAATTGTCGAGGACAGGGGTTTTAGAGAGCTAGTATCATTTGCATTTCCCCATTATACTATGCCTTCCCGAAAATATTTTGCAAACAATATGCTACCTATGGTTTATGAAGCGACGAAGAACGAGGTAAAAAATATATTACAGACAGAGATGGAATCGATATGTCTCTCAACAGATATGTGGACATCTCGTAATGGTGACTGGTTTTTGGGTGTGACAGGACATTTTATTGATAAAAATATGGTATTACGATCTATTTTGTTAGAATGTTCGGCGTTGCATGGTACATCACATACGGCCACTGTTCTAGCTGACGAGCTAAAGAGGATAGTACAGGAGTGGAATATTGAAGGTAAAATTCTACTCGCTGTATCGGACAATGGATCCAATATAAAATGTGCAATAGAGAAATGTTTGGGTTGGAAACATTTTAATTGTTATGCTCATTGCTTAAATCTAGTGGTAAATAAAGCACTAGAACATGAAGAGATTACCAATATAATGAACAATGCCAAAGGAATCGTTGCATATTTTAAAAAAAGTAATTTGGCTTGGGAAAAGCTGAAGCGCTACCAAGAACAGGCGGGAAAACCTGTCAAGCGGCCCCTCCAAGAAGTTCCAACAAGATGGAACTCAAAATATTACATGCTAGAGCGACTTTTGGACATGAAAGAAGAAATAAATAGTGCACTTTCTAATTTAAATGCCAGTGTTCCGATGTTATCTGCTCATGACTGGAACATCATTGAAAAATTGTTACTGGTTTTAAAGCCGTGTGAAGAGGTAACCAGGGAAATGAGCGGCGATAAATATGTTACAGGTAGCTCCGTCATTCCAGTGACAATTGTATTAAAATGTGCATTGGCCGAAATTGCGTCAGAAGATGTTCAGTTGCCTGATGAAGTCGAAATGGTGAGGCAGGACTTATTTGGAGGACTGGTATCGCGTTTTGATTGTTTAGAAAACAGCCGCACTTTTACTTCATGTATGTTCCTGGACCCTAGATACAAACTGTATTTTGAAAACGATACGACCGCAGAATCAACAAAAAGACACATAATCTTACAAGTGACAGATATGATTTCAAGGCAAAATAATGAACCTGTATCGGAAGAAAATAACAACACCGAGGAAAAGAAATCTATTTGGGACCATTATTATAAGAAGATGACAAATATTAGACCTAGCGGGACTGCACATTCAAGAGCAGTTGTTGAGGTTCAGCGATATCTTGATGACAAGATCTTACCAAAAAATCAATCACCGCTCGAGTGGTGGAAACTGAATAAAAATTCATATCCACATTTAGCTGTTCTTGCGCGGAAAATGCTTAATGCTCTGGCTACAAGCGTGCCCTGCGAAAGATTGTTTTCTGTGGCAGGCAACATTCTAAGCGAAAGAAGAACGCGTCTTGGCGTGCGCAAAGTACAACAATTATTGTTTTTGCAACAAAATTTAAAGAAGTAAAAGTCTATCTAACTTTTTAAAAGTAAAATAAAAAAAAATAAAAAACAAAAAAAAATATAAAACAAAAAATATATAAAAAAGCAAAAAATATATAATAAGCAAAAAAAAAATAAAAAAAAACATGACATGTAAATAGTAATGTGATTATTAATGATTGATGTATGTATATAAAATGAATTGAAGAATTTTAAATGCGCCAGCTTTTATCATTAATAAAAATATTTAACATTTATCTACTGAACTCTAGATGCGTATTTGAAGCAGACAGTCCTAAGCCTGTTGAAGCATGAAGGAAATTTTTCGATTCGAATTAATACCTAAGATTGTTGTTTCTGCAACTTCAGAAAGTTTATTCTAAATAACTACATTTTTGTTTATTAAGCTTTATACTAAGTGTTTATATCCACCAATGTATGTTTTGTTATTCAGAATATTGTGCAGGGCGAATTATACGTGTTTACATACGTAATCGAAAAGAGTAGAGTAATTAAAAACGCATACTTCTAAATACTCGTGGAACAAGTATATAAGAGCAGAAGGAAATTATACGAACTTTATGCAGAGAAAGCTACTTCTAGTGATCCTAACTTCATTGAATTTGTCAAGAAGTATTCACAAACATTCAGAGAAGTCTGTATCTTAGCAAAGTCCAAGTACTTTGCAAATAAAATTAAATTAGCTGACAATAAAATTAAGGCTACTTGGAATATTATTAACAAAGAAACGGGCAAATCAAAATCCAATATAAATTCCTTCTGTTTAAAAACTGGTGATCAAACTTTTGAATCTGACAATGAGGTCGCTAAAGTTTTTGAAGATTTCTTTGCTAGAATACCTGTAGAAACTACCCGTACTCTTAGTGCTTGTCCCAACATCGCTGTCTCCCTTCTGGAGTCTAGTGTTGATAAGTGCAATGAAAGTTTTTCCTTTAAATATATAAATAGTGCAGATATCATTAAAGCTTTTAAAACAATTAATGTTAAAAAAACAGAAGATCTTTGGGGCATGTCAACAAGCATAATTAAATCAATAATTGATATACTAGCTCCTTACTTGGCTTTTATTTTTAACAAATGTATTGACGAAGGGGTCTTTCCTGATCTAATGAAAAATAGTAAATTGATTCCTCTTTTTAAATCTGGGGATAAAAGTGACCCAGCTAACTTTAGGCCAATATCTATACTACCAGCACTTAGTAAAATATTTGAAAAAATTATATATTCCCAATTATTAGATTACTTCACATACAATAATATACTTCATAAAAATCAGTTTGGTTTTTCCAAGGGTAAAAGTACTACTGATGCTGGAATTGCACTTCTCAAACATATTCTTGATGCTTGGGAAGAAAAGCAAGATGTAATTGGCATTTTCTGTGACCTTTCTAAGGCATTCGATTGCGTTGATCATCAAACACTATTAATGAAGCTAGAACATTATGGTGTCTCTGATAAATCAGTTAGTCTTATGAAATCGTATTTGTACAATAGAACTCAGAAAGTAGTGATTAATAGAACTGAATCTACTGGAGCCCCCATCAATATGGGTGTGCCACAGGGATCAATATTGGGCCCATTGCTGTTTCTAATTTATATAAATGACCTTCCCAACTACGCGAATAATTTATGTGAAACAGTACTATTTGCGGATGATACTTCTTTAGTTTTTAAAGTAAACAGAGGTAATAACTGTTCGGACGAAGTAAATAGTGCCCTCTCTAAAGTTTCATACTGGTTTAATAGTAATAATTTAGCACTTAACCCCAAAAAAACTAAATGTGTTAAATTCTCATTACCTAATGTTGAGCAGACAAAATTAAATATTAATTTGAATAACGATGAAGTCGAGTTTATCGAGAGCACAAAATTTCTAGGTATCACACTAGATTCTCGACTGCAATGGGATCCACATATTGAAGCCTTGTCAAGTAGACTTAGTTCAGCGGCATTCGCTGTTAAGAAAATAAGGCTTTTAACTGATATTGAAACGGCAAGGTTAGTATACTTTAGTTATTTTCATAGCGTAATGTCGTATGGACTGCTATTGTGGGGCTCAGCTGCCAGTATTGAAAATATTTTTGTACTCCAAAAAAGAGCTGTTCGCGCCATATACAATCTACGGCGGAGAGATACCTTGAGAGAAATGTTCAAAGAAATAAATATTTTAACTTTGGCAGGCCAATATATTTATGATAATTTAGTTTATGTAAGGAAACACTATGATTCATTTGCTAAGAACAGCAATATTCACCAGTTCAATACAAGAAATAAAAATAAACTTGTCGTTCCAAGATTTAGGCTTGCAAAAACTAGAGGTTCATTTATGGGGAAAGGCATAGCCTTTATTAATAAAGTTCCACAACAAGTGATTGATCTTCCTTTGCATGAATTTAAAAACCATGTTAAAAAAACGCTCATGGGTAAAGGTTATTATAAAGTAGATGATTATCTTAAAGATCTAAATGCGTGGAAATGATGTAACACATAACTTGCTAATAAGTACTTTGTTGAAGTTATATAATAAGTCTATGTTGTTGCCAATAATCCTGTCACCCTGTTGTATTGTAATTATCTGGTAACGATATATTCAAGTTTGTAAATATCGTTACTTATGGCTGTTACAGCTGATAAGTTTCTTGCGCCCGTTCTTCTTGTCAGCTAAAAAAGTCTGGAACGGGTGGTAGGAAAATATAGACGATTCAAAAGTACTTAATAATTAAGTTTATTTGAATAAAGCTTATTTGACTTTGACAAGTTTACGGAATAAGTATTTTGGTGTACTCGTACTTGCAAGACTCAGTACGTGTTTGGCCTAGTACGTCTCACCTCTAGTTCAATGTGTCCGAGCTACTAAGTTAAGTGGTCTTACTCCTGCAATAATTACTCCACAGTAATTATTGTAGGAGTAAGACCACATATAGCATTAATAGGAATAATTACAGCCAGAAAAAGAGTAAATGAAAAGTCACGTGCAGTACCAAAATGCTAATTTTTGAGGCGGGATCTCTTCACCATATTCAGCGAAAAGAGAAGTTATTCCGCCGAGCTTATGTGCTTGTGCTCGGGGACCGCGGTCCAACTGTTGGATATTGGAATTTGTATTTATGCGAAATGCTTCGAAAACTTCGATATCGTGAGTCAGGTCTCCATATATTTTTGCCATGATGTTAGCTTGATGTAGTGCGCCGTTACGTCTGTTTTGTTTACATATTGTACTTTTCGCTGATACTGAATTTCTTCGTCATTCGTTGATTGCTGTATGCCTTCCAAAGCGTTAGCGCTAGGCCTAGTTATGTTACCAAGTTAAACAAACGTTCATCTGCCGCACTGCGCGTAGGCGCGAGGCTTACAACCAAAGACAATGGGACCAAAGCGACTATCCTAGCGACTTATCTTCCAGTGCGGTTACCGTGTATCCTAGCAAGTAACATAGATATATCTAAGCGTAGGCACCTACCGGTGCGTTCGCAACCTTATGACGAATGTCCTATTTTCCTAGAGCCGGTCCGCTCCGTGTACCTGGCGGTGGACGGACGGCGGCTGGACGCCGGCAACACGTGGGTGCCGGTGCGGGACAAGACCGTGCTCGAGGTCAGGTGCGTCGCTGAAGGTGAGTCTTCGATTTTGTTTCATTCAAGATTCAAATCGTAACTTTTTATTTGAACAAACTAAAACAATCCTTATAGCTAACTAGAAGAATGCGCGCTAGAAACTTGTTAGCTATTAATTAATCACGAATAAAGGCCTACTCAAAACTGACCGGTATCCTGGGGCCGTACCGGCTAACGAATCGATTTTCATAAAAGTCTGCTGGGTTTCAACTTAAAACAGAGAAATCAAAGTAAGCAATTTCGTTTTGTACTTTTTGTTGACGTGATTCGGAAGATATCGATGTTCGTGTGACATCATGAATTTGGGTTCGTCATTTTGGCCCAATTGGGGCTCGATTTATCTGTTTTAATTTGAAACCCAGCAGACTTTTATGAAAATCGATTCGTTAGCCGGTACGGCCCCTGTACTGGTGGCGGTAACGATATCCCGATGGGTATGCGGTAATGCGCTGTTGAAAGGTGTTCCGCAACTGCTGCCGGTAATGCCATACAAAATACCGGTCCGGATATCGGTCGTTGATACCGTTACCGCCACCGGTACAGGATACCGGTCAGGTTTGAGTAGGCCTTTCTTTAGGTACTTCTAAAAAATATTTTATATTGTCTTTTAACCTGTCAAACAGTGTAGTAGAGAGGTACAGAAATTCTATGTCATTGCACTCCAAATGGTCAAAGATATTATTGTAAGAAACTTTTCTAGTGTGCTGGAAATGAAGGTCACTGAAAACAGACAAAGGATTATGCCGATTTTTCTATACAAGCTAGGCCATGATGAAATTACCAATATACTATATTAATTTTATAGTGATTGCGTGGGAAGAATATCATCCTTACATATAATAAAACAGTAGAAAAAGTGTGTCCGTACATTACATATATTTAAAAAATATATATATGGGGCGATGGTGACATAGTAATAGAGTAAGAATTTGAAAAAAAAGTGTGTCTGTTTGTCTGTTTGTTTGTCTGTTTGAACACGCTAATCTCCGGAAATACTGAACGGATTCGAATGAAACTTTGTTTGTTATATAGCTGTTAAGCCTGGGAATAACTTAGGGTATAATTGATTTTGGAAAATGGAACACCTGATGCAGAACCATAATGGTCCAGCTAAACTATACAAAATATAAAAATGACACCCTAGCAAAAGTTGTTCAGCCTGATGAGCATTTTTTGTTGAGGTACAATAATCAAAGATCTGGAACACCTGATGCAGATCCATAATGGTCCAGCTAAACTATACAAAATATAAAAATGACACCCTAGCAAAAGTTGTTCAGCCTGATGAGCATTTTTTGTTGAGGTACAATAATCAAAGATCTGGAACACCTGATGCAGATCCATAATGGTCCTGCTAAACTATACAAAATATAAAAATGAAATCTTTGCAAAAGTTGTTCAGCCTGATGAGCATTTTTTTGTTGAGGTATAAAAATCGAAGATCTGGAACACCTGTGGGAATGGGTCTGCTTCTGTCTGCTTGTACTAAAGGCGTCGTATATTTATATATATAAGGTGGTACCAAATGATCTGATCTCAAGGAGCCGTTTGGAGTTACAATAGGGAATATGCATAAGTTACCGATTTTGATGAATTTGAGCTTGATCGCTGCGGACACTTATAAAAACATGATGGAACAGGAAAAAAAATTAAAAAATTGTATAATCCTAGTTTTATCACACGATGAAATCAGGGGAAAATAATGATTTTTTTTTTCATTTTCGGATATAATACACTTTACAGTCAGATAGAATATCGAATAAGAAACAATATTTTGTATGACACATATGTACTTAAACGCAAAATTTAGGGAGATAATTGAAGATTATTGGCTAACTCCATATTAAACGTGCCGAAACACACCTGAAACGTGATGTGTGACGTCACCGTTTTGTATGGAGCGTTTTCGGCGGGTGTTGCTGCGCGCTAACTTCAAGTAACTATATCACGAGAAAAAAACGCAAGAGAAAAGTTTTAATATTACAGTTAACTTTCTCACGCATTATACTTTTGATTAAGATTTAAAAAAAAATTTATGCATATTCCCTATTGTTTGACATTTTCCTATTATATGACATTTTGTTATCTACCCCTTTTTTGACATAACAGATATGAATGGTTAATGCGCATCATGGCCCAGAATGCGGCATGATCCTTTATATGTAATATGAAAAAGGATAATTATTTTAAGTTTGTCGACAGCTAAAACTTTACATCATACGAACATAAGTTAGTATTATAGTAGTTGTCCGAGCAAGCGCGAAGCGCGAGTCCATTTCAGCTTGGGCAAAGTATGTTATGTCTGTCTTTCCGGCTGTCCGGATGATACAGGTCGCATTTCTCAACAGATTCTCGTGAAATTTTGTGAGCAGGTTCAATAATTATATAGATTTTTCTTCCACTCAGTTTTCTGAAAATCCTATCTCAGCCATTTCGAAAAATGTACAAAAATGTCACAAATGCGAGGTCTACAGCTTACAGAGCCAATATGCAGATAAGTTTAGCTAAGACTTTGAATTGATTCCAATTTAGAATCCCCGTAGCTAGTCGATCCCAAAAATTTCGGGTGCTCAAGAAATACGGAGCCGGCAAGGAAATTCCATTCTTAAGTAAGGATTGGTGGAATATCAGAGCAAAGGGTCACTGGTTCTGCATTCTTTTGAAATAGCTTTGATTTTCTGGGTTTAAAGCAGTAAATAAAATTGATAAATAGAAGAACCAAAACTTGTTAAATTAAAGAATCAAGTCTTGTTTGGTAGTGTGGATTCTAAATAGTGCCACCCGCTCGCCAAAAAATGCACATGCAACTCCACAAAATATCAGTGCACAATACCTGCATTTGGCAAGACAGCAACATACCTTGTGTACCTTCACCAATTAGACTACTCTACACGTGTTTCGCCCCAACCCGGAGCATCCTCAGAAGTAAGATCATGCGTAAAATATAAAAAAACCAGCCAAGTGCGAGTCGGACTCGCGCACGAAGGGTTCCGTACCAGAAAACGGCAAAAATCACGTTTGTTGTATGGGAGCCCCCCTTAAATATTTATTTTATTCTGTTTTTAGTATTTGTTGTTATAGCGGCAACAGAAATACATCATATGTGAAAATTTCAATTGTTATTACGGTTCATATATACGGTTGGTTACGTTATCATATACGGTTCATAGCTATCACGGTTCATGAGATACAGCCTGGTGACAGACAGACAGACAGGCAGACAGACAGACAGACGGACAGCGAAGTCTCAGTAATAGGGTCCCGTTTTTACCCTTTGGGTACGGAACCCTAAAAAGACCAGTTCGGAATCCTGTAGCCAAGATTTATTTTAAATGGTGTTGCAAGTGTAGCCTGAAGGATCATAGGAGAATAAGACGAAGACTGTGAAGATTCAGCGAAAGCTTCCTATTCTATCGATTATCCTTAGTAAAATATATATTTTTTATCCATAATGGGATGGAATACTTGGCTTTCACCTCACCTGACGCTAAGTGTCGATAAGGCAAGCCGGAGTAAGCCCTACAACTGGAATCCTCACCACTGAGGAACTGGCTATCTTACCTCTAACTGCCGGAACACAACAATTTTGAAATTGTTGTTATGGCGTCAGACTTAGGTAAGATGGTGGTAGATAGCCAGGCCGGCTTGAAATAAGCCCTACCACTAACCAAACTGAGTACAGACAACGGCACGCTAGGCTATCACAACAGGATAATTGTCTAAGGCCCTGTCCTAATTGGCCATCGGTCGTGCGATGGTGCGTCCGTCCGATGAAACTGGTCGTGCGACCGTGCGGTCAAACCTAGTGATATCTATTGAATGTCCTAAATGACGGTCGCGCGATCATGCGATGCGACCAGATTGTCCATTGTTCAGTTTCATCGCACGATGAAATCGCAACGCATGATCGCACGACCGATGCCAATTAGGACAGGCTTTACACGTGTTGGTGAACCCCTAGATCACTAAGTTAAAATCTCTTCTCTTCTCAGGTGGAGTGCCTCCCCCAGAGCTGTCATGGCGGCTACTAGCTCTGGAGCCTTCTCTGGACCATCGGCCGTACCTCAGGATACATAACACTAATTATTCCATAGGTAAGATTTAATGGGCCTTTATAAACTTGCTACTTATGTAAACTCGTCTCGTTTTGAAAAGTTCCATAATATTGAAAGTGAATTCACAACTCATAAAAAATGCAGTGTAAAATTCGTCACAGGTAGATACATGTTGTTATCATTGTGTTGAAGTATTGCCGATGGATGATTATAATTTTTGGAAAGGTTCTCCTATTGTGGGTGGGTGAATAGATTTAACCAGATTTTCGATCTTTGGAAATAATGATTTTAAATCTTTGTAGGCTTTTATTTAATAGCCAGTATGTAGGTACTATATCTTTGAGGGTAAAAAAGGCTTGGTAGATTTTCTTTCTAATAAGAGGACCATGTTTTTGATCGATGGGATCTGTTATTACAAAAAATAAAGGAAATCATACATTATGCTAACACGATGTTGTTGCCTCTTTTATATCCCTTAGCGACTGACAATGATTGAAAATACCTAATATTCCTAGAACCCGTATGAAATAACTAAAATACAGCCTTAAAAACAAATTGACTTTAAAGAAAATTATAACTCGTTGCATAGGTAAAGTGTTACTTTATGAATTTAAATATTATAAGCTAGTACTATTCTGTAATATTAATGAGACGCGCCTGCGGCCCCTGCGGGTCGCATCAGAAGAATAATTTAAAAAAATAAATAAATTAAAAAAATATTAAAAACACGACTGCCCTGCCAAAAACGAACTAAAAAGTTAAACAACAAGTGTCATTGCAGTCGGGGGACCTTATTATGGAACAATTTTTGATCAAAGAGGTCCCCCGACTGCAATGACACTTGTTGTTTAACTTTTTAGTTCGTTTTTGGCAGGGCAGTCGTGTTTTTAATATTTTTTTAATTTATTTATTTTTATTTCACACATTTTAGTGACATATTATTATAGTTTTGGAATGTGCTCATCAAGGCCTTTCATTTGATGCCCATATTGTAATAATAGAAGAAAAAAAAAAAATCTTTCACATTTGAAAATGGCGTCGTACAATCGCCATATAGATTTTTTCAAAAAAAAATATAGCTAGTGTCACTCGGGATGCTGTAAGGATTCTAACGATACCCCATTTATTCAAATCAGTTCAGGCATTTAGAAGTTATGGTGGAATAAAGAAACTCACATACCCACAAACATACATGAACCCTGAACACATAACACTCTTTTTGCTTTGGGCAGTCGTGTAAAAATTAGATCGTGCCGCAGACAAGCGTGTAAACGGCCGCATGTTTGACATGCCTGGTCTAGATTATGCAATCTAAAAGTAGGTAGGCCCCCGACAAGGTGGACCAACGATCTGGTGAAGGTCGCGGTGCGCCGCTGGATGCGGGCAACGCAGGACCGATCATCGTGGAGATCATTGGGGGAGGTCTATACCCAGCAGTGGGTGTCCAGCGGCTGATAATATATGATGATGATGAATATTTAATGATTAAACGAACTTACCTGTAAGTGAAGTTCTATCATAATTATACGAAAGATTCATCCGAAGATATTAGTATATTAACAAATGTAGTATCGCTTGCATGTATCACCACTTAGCACGTTATTTTAAAGCAATAACCTAAAAAACCTAAAAAGAGAAGGTTTTTGACTTAAAATTGACAGATATTTTGACATTTCCGGTCCGAGCTCTCCTCGTCACTACTAGACGCCAACCACTTCATTTAGTTTAAAGTCCAAATCTTATGATATTTCCTCATTTTCTTCAGTGGGTAGATAGTTATTGTAATTTACAATAATGAGAAGGGAGGGTGGGATTCTATACTAATATCTTCGGATAAATCTTTCGTATAATTATGATAGAACTTCACTTACAGGTAAGTTCGTTTAATCATTAATTATACTTCAGATTCATCCTCGATATTAGTATATTAACAAATGTAGATGTTTAAAGCATTATAATAAGAAAATGGAAATATCATTCCTTGCGTATTAGTCTTTTAAATAAGAAAAGAAAGTCATTTAACATAATTCTGAACGTTTGACATGATTACTACTAAAAACGGTACCTACAGATGGTTGGTACAAAAAAAATATGCAAGGTTGGTTTGGAAAACTCAGTTTGATTATCGATGATATTATGTTTTAATATTTTGCTATTATAGTGGAGTAATTAACCATCCCGCCGTGTTACCTGGAACATCTATAATATCGTTTTTTGTTAGGGCTATAAAGGTATTGGCGTACGTCGAGTGTTAAAACTGGTTGGACACGAGTCTACTCCACTATCATTAAATGTTTTATTTGAGCAATCTATTATTTACAATACATATAAGAATTTAATTTCTTTCTAAATAAGAAGTGACTATGAACTGTTTAATATACTTAATATAAATGTGTATACTAATACAATCTTGTTTTTTTTTGTCTTGTTTGCATTCTTTGTGCAATAGGCAAGGTAATCAAAGTTAAATTTTTAAGATAAAAAAGTTGATAAAATAAAAAGAACAAAAGTGGTAAATATTTAAAGTTTTCCAATTTGAAAAAATATTTAAATAAAGTTTTAAGTAATCTAAAATATCCATTGTATTTGAATAATGGAGTGTACGCAAAGGCGTAGGTAGTTAAATTATTTACCAAACTTGAGATTAGTTCAATTTTGTCTATTCAATAATGAACGCAATATTATCTAATACTGATATTTAAATTGTATATACACTTCTGTGAAGGAAAATGTGTTTATTCTGTCTATATTATTATTTGTTAAATAATCGAACCGTTACCAAACTCTGTTCTTCCTGATTGTATTAGTAGACAGCAGCTTCAATAATAACATAAATAATATACCTGTAAAATCATACCACCTTGATAATGTTGTGAAAACCAATTTATTTGTGCGTTTAATTTCCGTCCCTGAAATTGAAAGTTATAGGATGTGAATACTTTATATTAGAATAAAAGATACGAAGAAGTACCTTACATGTGAATAAGAGGTACCAAACTAAGGCTCAAAATTGTGACGATCATGAAGGCACAATCGATATCACCTCTAGTTTAAGAAACTGGTGGAACAGAAATAAAATAGTAGGTAGCTTAGTGTCATAATAGTCTTTCTACAATACTAAACCAAATAGCATTGTGAATGCTAAAATCTCAAATTATAAAATAAAATGTTTTTGGGCTAAAAATGCTAGAAATAGAAAAAAGTCTACTTCATTTGATTTCTACTGCCTAATTCGACTTGCATTCGAATTTACTCACTCTCGATCTGAAAAAAAAGAAAGCAAAACTGGTGATTAGTTTTTTATATTTTAATGGATTGAATAATTTCTGTTTAGCATCAGAATAATAACATCTAGAATACTTAACACCCCGCACTGAATACAATTAGAAAAATGGCAATGAAAATATCATAAGCTGCCTGTTCTAGATAATTGATATGCAATTATTATTTTACAATTTGTGATTCCTGATATGACCACTAGTGTCCCCTAGTCTACCCCATTGTTTAAAGGCACAAAAGAAACGTCTCTAATTCGGTGTAAGTATCGATGATATTCAACTAAGTAAAATAATATGATGACATACCGGTATCTACCAGTTTAAAAATTCATAAAAAAGGTAATAAAATAAGTGTTTTTTGCAGTTATGTGAACGTTTGTCTTGTGAAGACCATAATTGCCATTACATTTGTAATAGAATGGAAAATTGTGACGGTAGCTGTATATATAAAAAAAAAATTAATATAAAAAGGATGAACTTCAATTAAAAAAAAAAATAGGTTTTGAGACCCTTATAGTAAATATCGTCCAATAACAGGGAAATCATGCTGTTTAAAAAACATCATAGCCAGGCAGCGGCGGTAGTTTTGTAATAAAAATGTGGGCACTACAATGCCCAAAAGTTACGATTTTAAATTCGTGTATTTCTATCACTTTCCTTATCAAAATTAAAACCTTATAGGTGATGGGATCTCTAGACTGTGTTTTTTAAAAACAATAAGTGTTTTTTAATTGTGATATTATTATTTTTAGGTGCTTATAGTTTTACTTAAGTACGAAATTTTTTCTAAAAGCTTAGTTAACTTTTAAACAGTTATTAACTAAATCTGATATGACAACCTGTTTTTTTTTTTTGAACAGAGATCACTTTCTATTGAACCTTCAACAAAATGTAACAAAACTATTATTCATATGTAATATAATATAACTGTTATGCATTCTGCCCGAATTTAAGTCATATTAATGGTAAACTATGATATATCTCTGGAGATGTTACAAAAGTGATTCATTAAAGAGATAACACTCATATAGTCTACCAAAGAAAAAAAAATGAAATAATAATCTAGGTGCCCTGCTAGCCGGCTAAATGGTACTTCCATACATAGAAGATTACCGGCGCCAGCGATTGAGTGGACCTTTGCACCTGTAGTTGGCGACCACTGCCTGTATTCGCTGAATACAGACAAATGCCACACCAGCATGCACCCTCATGAATACATTATCCTAATGAGTGTCCTTACCCTACGTACGATGATCGAAGGCAAACATCGATGAATGCATCAGCGGCAACCATTTGGATGGGCTGTAACGCCCGTCTGCGAGTCTGCTATGTGTAAATCGGCCTTCCTGACGAAACAAATCGCTGATGGGGCCTCCTCGCCGTGCCCCACTGTTCGTTTGCCGTCGAAAATGAAGCATGTGGTGATGTGGCACACCTACCTACGTCTTTTGTTTGTCGTTTTTAAGGCAAATAAATATATAAATCAATTTTAAAAATTTTTTATTGAGTACTGCGCCCGATTTACTTACAGTTTTTTCGATCGTTCACATCAGGCCTGTGGCCAATGGATCATTCATATTCGACTGAACTGTCGGTGGTCTTTTAAGCAAACAGCCTCAGCTACACTATAGTTGACCGTGTACGGTATAACCGAACATCGTAATGCCCCACATAATGTAAAAAATGTGAAATACTGTCACACAAAAGGTGTATATAGTTTTGTATTGGAAAGCTGCCTTAAACCACAGATTACATAATACTAGACATTAAACATAACTGGTACTTGTAGCTTGTATATTGTAACTTGTATATTTTTTCACATCAGAAACATTATTTTGTACAAATTCACACAAATTAAATTTGAAAAGTAATAGAGATAATTTTGTACAAGGGCATAGCTAGTAGAACCATACTAAATAGTTAGTGATCAACAAGTTTCTCAACATGTTAGGTCTACCCGCCTGAAATACAAGGTTTCCTAGTTTAGGCAAATGTTTTTTTTTTACTATGTAATATAATATAATAATATAATGACCAACAAACATTATGGATGAATATGAATATAATGTATGTATTCTGTTATTCCATTTTTGATTGAAATTTCTATCAGCATGCCAGCAGCTAGCTATTTCAGCGGCTAAGCTATTTCACATAAAAGGTTTGAAGTATCAAGTATTAGCTAGTTGCTGTATAACTCAATATTTGGTTCCATTAAGTTCTTAAGTTTTAGCATTTATAGCTAGTTCTGTCAGTTTTAAACTATCTTAGTACCGATGGTATTCTATTACACCGTTGGTGTTAAATCAACTCAACACTATGAATATCATGATAACATGATATCAAAACTCATACCTGATGAGCAACGCTGTTGTCAGGGCTGCTGTTGCAGCTCCAGCACAGCGGTCGCCTGCCTGGAAGGTGGGTGGCGGTGGATCCAGCGGACGGCGGAGTCACCCGATCGGTGCTCGGCAGCGGTTTCAACGTGGCAACCTTTGAGGGTAGTCTGCTTTTTACAATGTCGCGTCGTCAGTGGCACTTTGAGTTGGTGTAGTTAGTGCAGTTGCGTTGTCTGACCTATCTATGCGGTGAAATAGTCCAGTATGACTATCTCGAGTGCAATAGATATTTAGTTGATGTCTTTTGAGACATAATACCTTGACAGAAAGTACCCAGTATGGTAAATTCGCATCAAACAAATAAATAAACTGACAGAAAGTACCCAGTATGGTAAATTCGCATCAGACAAATAAATAAACTGACAGAAAGTACCCAGTATGGTAAGTTCGCATCAGATAAAGAAGTCTCACTTTGAGACTGTATACGTGCGTCCGTGGCGAAGCACGAAAAACGAATGAAGTGGTTGGCGTCTAGTAGTGACGAGGAGAGCTCGGACCGGAAATGTCAAAATATCTGTCAATTTTAAGTCAAAAACCTTCTCTTTTTAGGTTTTTTAGGTTATTGCTTTAAAATAACGTGCTAAGTGGTGATACATGCAAGCGATACTACATTTGTTAATATACTAATATCGAGGATGAATCTGAAGTATAATAACTGCAATCTTTAATTCAACATGTGTTGTTTCCTCCAGAGGGCGTGTCCCTCTCGCACGCCGTGGTGACGGCGGCGCGCGAGCTGCACAACGCCACGCTGCAGTGCCACGCGCGCCAGCGGACGCCCTTCAGCGCGCCCGCGCCCGCTCCGCCACCGGCCGACACGCACACTGCCAAGCTGGAGATACACGTCACTTGTGAGTTCACACACATTGATACTCCTGCATATTATTGTTGTCCGAGCGACCACGAAGTTCCGTTTCAGCAAAACACACTTCAAAAATTATCAAAAGTGTCACAAACGCGAGGTCTACATGTAGTGAAATTGTTGTTGCTGTGAAATCGATAGAAAGCGGTACCACCAAGTTTTAGTCAAAGTCGGGAGTGGGTCTATTTAAAAGACAAATTGTTGAAAAACACTTACTGTTGTTGTTTTTTTATTTGAAGTGCGTAGGTAGTAACAAGTTTTCCTTTGCTTTGTTTTCCAGCAGAATATCACTTTATATTTTTGCCATCTCTCTATCTCTTTGAATCAATCAAAAGACAACACCAATTTGTGAGCTAAGTGCATGGATGGATGCCCAATTTAACCAACCTGTAAACCTAGGGTCAAGTCTGCTAATTTTAACGTCAAAATAGTGGTTCAATGTTTGAATGGTAATGCTTTTTGTCACAGTTCTTGTTTCTTAAACCCAAAACCGAAACTTTTTGTGTTTCTTAAATCCAAAACGAAAACAGATTGTGTCTTGATTTTGAGTTAAAGAAACAAAAACTGTGTCAAAAAGCATTTACCATTCAAATCAAACACCATTTAACCACGATTTCGACGTTAAAATTAGGAGACTTGACCCCTTGATGTGTAAACATCAAGTTCAAGCAACTATTGCTGACTTTTGTGTGTCGACAAAAGTTACTGCAAGTTCACCAAAGGAGGATTGTATTGCATTATTTCGTCTAGATCCACCTTCGTTCGTGATCTCCCGCTGGCCTGGGTTCGGGGTATCGCTGTCGGCCGGGAGCGCGGCGGCGCTGCGCTGCGACGTGGACGCCAACCCGCCCGCCCGCGCCTGGTGGCTCAGGGACGACGCGGACCCTACCAGGTCAGTCTATAGTCAACGACCCCCCCTAGAGGTTAAAAAATGTAGCCAACTGCCTCACAACACCTCAAAACTTGAACAAATTCACTAGGTGCTCTTGACTGTACCTACAATTCATAATTTTCTCTATTTCATTCCTTAGCTCCCCCCCTCCAGTAGAGGCAGGCGACGAGTCGGTGCGCGGCTCGGCGACACTCCGCTGGCCGACGCTGCGCGCTTCACACGCTGGCTGGTACCGCTGCCGGGCTACATGGTTAGACGCTGAGTACTCGTCTATTGGGTACTACCTCAATGTGATCGGTGAGTGATACTGTGTTAATAACTCCCCTCTTTAGTAGAGGCAGGAGATGAGTCAGTGCGTGGCTCGGCGACGCTCCACTGGCCCATACTGCGCGCGTCACACGCTGGTTGGTGTTGGTACCGCTGTCGGGCCACGTGGTTAGACGCCGAGTACTCATCTATTGGGTACTACCTCAATGTGATCGGTGAGTGATACTGTGTTAATAGCTCCCCCCTTTAGTAGAGGCAGGCGATGAGTCGGTACGTGGCTCGGCGACGCTCCGCTGGCCGACGCTGCGCGCGTCACAAGCTGGTTGGTACCGCTGCCGGGCCACGTGGTTGGAAGCCGAATACTCATCTATTGGGTACTACCTCAATGTGATCGGTGAGTGATACTGTTTTAATAGCTCCCCCTCCAGTAGAGAGAGGCAGGCGACGCTCCGCTGGCTGACTTGCGCGCGTCACACGCCGGCTGGTACCGCTACCGGGCTACATGGTTAGACGCTGAGTACTCATCTAATGGGTACTACTTTAATGTGATCGGTGAGTGATACTGTGTTAATAGCTCCCCTGCTGTAGAGACAGGCAACGACTCAGTGAGCAGCTCCTAAACGTGGAAATAATATATATTTTTTGCTGGTTCAAATTGTTTTATTACCTTTTGCATTTAAAAACAACATTTTACCATCGAGATAAATATACAAGAGAAGCACTTACCGCGCCAAGTTGAGGACACTTCGGATATGTCAGCTGACATATGTGAAGATTATGTCAAGCCAGTCCTCAGTGGGAGGCCAACAGAGAAACAGCTCTTCAAAATGGTCAAAATGCGTAGTGAAAGAGTGCGCATCGAGGTCAAAAAAACTTATCACATCAAAGAGAATTACTTTTTACAAGATAATTTATTGTTTTTGTATTACTATTAACGTTAAAAACTAAAAAAAAGAAATAAAATTAATCATACCATAATTTAGGTTCAGTGCTACCACTAAAAACATCGTTTTAGTTTTCCCAGTTTTGGGGAGAATTAGTGACTTAATGGATAGGTACTCCGCTACCTCTGATGTTACATACACTTCTGTTATATTATAAAAGAAATGTTTTGGTAAATTATGTTTTCTTTTATAATCACATTTGTGTTATTTTTACAATAACTTTTTAAATCATAGGAAAAAAATACCCGGCATTTTAAACTAGAATTTAAGTCAAATTGAAAGCAAAGGAACCTTTTTGCCGCGCGTTGCTTGGTATGTGTCCCACATACACAAAATCTTTGTGCCACAGAGCACTGGACTAAGGCGACACGGCTACACGCGTGGTAAATACTTAATCAGGGGCCTATTTCATACGACAGCCCCAAATGTCATGGGTCAAATTCTAAAGTTTACCCTGTCTTATTTTGATCAGTAAAAAAATATATTAGTTTTGCACGAATTAATGATTATGGGGGGTAGGGGGGTAAAGTGGGAGGGAGAAACTACCCTTCAGTAGCGCTCACACTCCGCGGAAGTACATAGTCATAGAGATATATATTATGCATTTGAAATTTCAACTAACAAGTTCAATCGTGATTATCTCGGAAACTATAAACTTCCGCTGGGGGGGGAGTTGGACAGGGGAGGTCACTTTCATCCCCCCTTCCTCCCCCCCAAACCACAACCCTAAATTCCATGGCCCATATTCTAAAGTTTACTCTGTCTTCTTTTGATCTGTAAAAAATATATTAGTTTTGCACGAATTAATGATTATGGGGGGGTAGGGGGGGTAAAGTGGGAGGGAGAAACTACCCTTCAGTAGCGCTCCCACTCCGCGGAAGTACATAGTTATAGAGATATATATTATGCATTTGAAATTTCAACTAACAAGTTCAATCGTGATTATGTCGGAAATTATAAACTTCCGCTGGGGAGGAGTTGGACATGGGAGGTCACTTTCATCCCCCCTTCCTCCCCCCCAAACCACAACCCTAAATTCCATGGCCCATATTTTAAAGTTTACTCTGTCTTCTTTTGATCTGTAAAAAATATATTAGTTTTGCATGACTTAATGATTATGGGGGGTAGAGGAGTAAATTGGGGGGGGGAGAAACTACCCTCCAGTGGCGTTCCCACTCCGCGAAAGTACATAGTTATAGAGATATATGCATTTGAAATATCAACTAACAACTTCAATCGTAAATATCTCGGAAACTAAGAACTTCCGCTGGGAAGGAGTTGGACAGAGGAGGTTTCTTTCATCCCCCCTTCCTACCCCCCAAACCACAAACCCAAATTCCATGGCTCATATTCCAAAGTTAACCTTCTTATTTTGATCAGTTAACATTTTAGAAATAGCTTTACATGAATTTAAGGATATGTGGGGATAGCGGGTAAGGGGGAAAAAGATACCCTCCAGTGGCACTCTCACTCTGCGGAAATGCATAGTTATTGGATATACGCATTTGAAATTTCATTAAGGCTTACCACAGTACACACTTCCACGGAGAGGGAGTGCCACTGGAGGGTAGCTTATCCCCCCACCTTATCCCCCTATCCCTCATAATCATTAATTCGTGCAAAACTAACATATTTTTTTACTGATCAAAAGAAGACAGGGTAAACTTTAGAATATGGGCCATGGAATTTGGGGTTGTGGTTTGGGGGGGAGGAAGGGGGGATGAAAGTGACCTCCCCTATCCAACTCCTCCCCAGCGGAAGTTCATAGTTTCCGAGATAATCACGATTGAAGTTGTTAGTTGAAATTTCAAATGCATATATCTTTACTGTATAACTATGTACTTCCGCGGCGCCGGAGTGCCACTGGAGGGTAGTTTCTCCCCCCCACTTTACTCTCCCCCCATAATCATTAATTCGTGCACAACAAATATATTATTTTACTGATCAAAAGAAGACGGGGTAAACTTTAGAATATCGGCCATGGAATTTGGCGTTGTGGTTTGGGGGGGGAGGAAGGGGGGACGAATGTGACCTCCCCTGTCCAACTCCTCCCCAGCGGAAGTTCATAGTTTCTGAGATAATCACGATTGAAGTTGTTAGTTAAAATTTCAAATGCATATATCTCTATAACTATGTACTTCCGCGGAGTGGGAGCGCTACTGGAGGGTAGTTTCTCCCCTCCCCCCAATTTACCCATCTAAATCTGAAATCGGCCCTCAAACAAAAAAGTTAGCCGCCATCTTGGATTTTTTAATATTTTCAACATTGCGTTGTTATTTTCGTGTCAAAATAGTACCCAAAAACCGAGTTTCATTGAAATCGGCCCCCAAACAAAAAAGTTAGCCGCTATCTTGGATTTTTTAAATATTTTCACCTTGCTTTGTTATTTTCGTGTTAAAATAGTACCAAAAACCGAATTTTATCTTAATCGGCCCTCAAACAAAAAAGTTGGCCGCCATCTTGAAATTTTTATATTTTCAACATAGCTTTACTGTTTTCATCTCAAAATAGTACTAAGAACCGAGTTTCATCGAAATCGGACCACAAACAAAAAGTTGGCCGTCATATAGCTTTTGTTATAAAATACTTTCATTCTATAGCGGCCTTACCAAATTTTTCTTGTTTTCATTGATTATTTTGGGGTAAAATTTCACATAGGAGGCAACACAAATTTTCTAAAAAAAAATTGCATGTTGATATCGCGGTCTCTGTCTAATTTTGTTGTGGTCTTTGTCTAATCTTGGCGAGGGTATTGTTTTTGGGACGTGTGTGAGTGAGTCAGATATATGTTTACTTAAAAATGTTTAGTGAAAGTGAAAGTGAAATATATTTTATTTAAATAAGCTCACATAATAAGCATTTTTAAATCGTCAATTCTTTTACCCTACCACCCATTATGACGTCTTTTAACTGACAAGAAAAATGGGCGCAAAAAACTTGTCAGCTTTATCAATCAGATGGAACGATATTTACAAATATGTATATCGTTTCCAGACTTTATATTAACAAAGATTAACAAATAAATAACATTATTGAATTAGCTCATTTCTTAATGAGTTTCAAATTTCTTAATCAATTTACAGATTTTAAGCTAAATTCAAAGTTTGAACTTGTTAGAGTGGTTTCAAAGCTCCGTCCTACCAAAGAAAATATACACTAACGTGAAAAGAAGCGACACTTGCGCATGGGTGCTGTAAAATTGCTCGCGGCTATGTGTGAGTGCGCCGGGCGAGCGCGGGGGTGCCGCGACGCCATCGGGGCGAGGAATCTCCTCCGCGGAGGCACGTGCTATCAGGCTTGCCTAGTTCGCTCGCACCGCGCAATAGTACAGGCAAGTACGACAAACTAAAGTGATATGTGTCGAGCCGCATGCGAGGGCTTTAATCATTCATCGTTCAGGCAATGTAATTTGCTTTTCGTATTATAAATACAATACAGGGCATTATTATTGCTTTTCTCAAGAAATGTGAGGAAATTAATAGTATATTGTACATTGAGGGGTGAAGTGGTAATAATTGCACTTTCTTCAGAGTAATACATAGTGCTTTATACTACAGAAAAATAAATAAATAAGTACTTAAAATAATATTGAATTAAAATAGCTACAATAATTAATTATGGTGTCTTGCCTTTCACCCCGAACTATACACGCTGAAATTTTAATCATTTGGTTCCCGCCGTGTGGTGGTTCCACTCATGATTATAAGCAACTTTTACTATGGGGCCAACTCTCCTGCTCGCAAAAAAAAATCAGCTGTTCCATACATTAAGGTCGAGTAGGTACTGCACTTTTGTAAAATTTCAGCGTGTATATCTATTACACAGACACTGCACATAATAAAGTCTTTGTACTTTTGTAAGTATAGAAAAATATTAAAATACACTTGACGTTTTTTTTTGACATTTTATTTATGCCTCTCATCTATTACCTCCATAGTTTTAAGGGGGGTCGAAAAAACTTAATTTTTTGGTTCCGACGCACCGTGTCCGAGATATTTGCATTTTTGTAATTTTATTTAGAGATTAGGTTAAAATAAATACTGTTCTTTAAAATGTAGTACCCACACACTATTTAAGTTGTAATTAATAAGAATATAAGTTGATATTAATTATAATGAAAAAAACTATTTGGGTTTACAAAGAATAAACGTAGAAAATGGCGCAAATCAAAAATTGTATTAATTTATTGATCTACAGAATGTTTGGTAATAGCCTTATAAAGCCGAATATGGTAGATAGGGACCATCTAACTGAACAATTTTTATTATGACCATCTAACTGAACTTAATTACTGTTCGAACATCAAATGTATACCATGTTTGTGGCAAATAAATATTTTCTATTTCTATTTCTATGGGACCTACTCTGAAATTGCGGAATTTATACAAAAAATAATAATGAAAATATCAAAATGTATGAAACAGCTGTTATTTTTTTTTCGCGATTTCAGAGTTGGTCCCATAGTAAAAGTTGTTTAGTTTGATGATCCCTATCTACCATATTCGGATTTATAAGGCTCTTACCAATCACCTTGTATATATTTAATCGTAATATAGTATAATGTATTAAAAATCAATACTTCACCAAACTATCGTTTTATAATTTCCTTGCGTTAATGATGCTAATAGACAACCCTATCACAAGTCGTGACTACTCGTCACGACTTCGACGCAGCCGCCGCCAAACTGGCGCCAAGCTCACACTTACAGGGAGTGCCGCCGCTGTGGTCCTACACTGTTAAAAAGTTACACGCTTTTTGTGGCGCGTGGTAGTGAGGTTTGCTTCTCTTGTATATTTATCCATAGCCTTCTATATCTTCCAAGCCCTGAAGTTGAGCAGAACGGCAACATCGCATTTGGTCAAGCAAATAGTATAAAATTATTTTAAAAATTATTTATTATTTGTTTTTCCTATATTATCTATGTTTAAACTAGTTGTAAATTGTGATGTAAGGTTATTTCAATAAAGTTTTATATTTATTATTATTATTTATTTATTAGAACATAAGGTTTGAGTCAAATTATTTGAACTTTTTGGGGGTCCTTTAGTACGATGAGCATTTTGATCTAAGCCTCCTCTAGCAATAAGTCTTACATCATTGGAAAGGTATTTAAATTTGAAACACTTTATTGTAAAACTATAAACGTCAACTATTAGTACTTTGAGAGTTATAATGCTCTAAAGTTGACCAATTACTTTAACATTAATGACCTAAAACTAAAGTATGTTTGCAGCAAATAATTGTCATATAAAGACCTTTCTTATGATATATCATTCATTTCAATAGGTGTGGTAGATCAACTCCCAAAGACAATAAACCACTTTTATACTTTAATAACCTTTAACTCCAAAAGTATTAACAATCGATATAAAGTATATTAACAGCAAATATTTGTCTTTAAAAAACCTTTCTAATGATATATCATTTATTGCTAGAGGGCGTGTTAATCAACTCCCTGCTGAAGAAAATCAACAAAAAGATGACATCTTTGACAGCCATTTTTTCCTGGTTAACATTGATATTTTTTTTATTGTTTAATATACAAAGCATTTCAATAAAAGAACTAAATTATTTTCATATTTTAAACCTCACACGATTACTATGAAAAAAAATATCGACCTCATAAAATTGAAATATTCCCATACATTTAGTATGGAGACTGGTGGACGACATGACCACGAACTGACAGTAACAGACGTTGCCAAACTTATGTTCACGGCTTGGAAATGAAGAAGGCTATGATTTCTCTCGATGCATTTTACAATATTATTTTTTCTCAATGACAAGAGAGTATTACGATAATCTCTTTTTTTTGCTCGAGTTTTTAATTATAAAACTCAAAGGCGGTTTTAGTTCAAGTTTCAATACTTCACGCTCGGCGTGTACATACCGCCCGCCAAGGACATAGTAACAAAATGTCCTTAAATTAATTTACATTCGGATTTAGTAGGTAATTATAAGGAAAGTAAATAAATAGAATGCTCCGCTGATGTCGTACTGCCGGGCCACGTGGTTGAACGCGTAATACTCATCTATTGGGTACTCATTAATACTCATCTTCGGGGTCAGAATACCAGTGCTTCTGGGTCATTATAACCATCAACTAATGACCGAGAAGTTAATTTTGCTGAGACAGGGCCCATTAGCAGCACAACTTTTGTTTGTATCTCAGTGTTTATTATGTATTTATATTTATAGATACTATACATACTTCTATTTCTTTTCTGTTCTCTTTGTCACTTGTCTCTTTATATAATGTTTTACTGTGTGTGATGTTAATAAAAGATTTTCTATTCTATTCTTTCTTCTTTTCTATACTACCTCAATGTGATCGGTGAGTGACATTGTGTTAATAGCTCCCCCTAGTAGAGAGAGGTAGGCGACGAGTCGGTGCGCGGCTTATTTTTTCAGCGTGTAACTACTGCATCTATGATATTCTGACTGATTGAGCTAGTGTAAACTAGATAACTGAAGCGCTCATGGCGGAGCTTGACAGACTGATCGTACTCGATCACGTTTGTTAAGCAACACTATAGGTCCGGTCAAGTGTCGGATGGGTGACCGTTAAGTGGCATTACAACTGAGCACTTCTGTGCTTCGGAGGGCACGTTAAACCGTCGGTCCCGGCTGTTGTCATCTGATAACAGTCGTTAAGCCAAGTTAGAGGCCTTACAGGCGGCTTGATAAACTTTAACACCAGAGGTGGCCACTAATCCTCATACGATAAGAAAGAAAGAACTAGATAACTAGCTTTCCTAACAGATTGTTGTTGAATAATTACTAAGAAAGGCAAATTTCACAGCACCAGAAGATAACGCAGAGCCAGTGACGGAGCCTCAAGGTGAGGATGAGGAAGCTGATCATCAGAAAGTAGAAGTACCTGTAGGAGGAAACGTGCAACTACACTGCCCTAAAGGTTAGTTAAAATATTATTAGTAGTTACATAAATTACAGCTGAGAATGGGAAGTTATCATTTATATTGTCGAGGTTGGTTTGAAGCCCGAGCCGATGTAAATAGCATAAGAAGAAGCTTTCAGTACAAGACTATTTAGTTATCTGTGGCATGCTTGCTAAAAATAACGCTAGTTGATGAGTTCTACCGTTTTGAATTTGGAATAGGTAGGTATATAGCTATAGCTATATATTCCACTAGACTGGCTGCTGTCAAACTGTTCTTGTGCCTATTTGATTTCCGCCATTTTGGCGCTGTAGGACGTAGCGTGAGCATAGCGTGAGGGACATGGTACTAAAGTACATGTGGCTTAGAGGTGCTGGTTTCGGCGTTTCCGAGTTCTTAGACGAAACAACTCTACGTGAGCGCAAATTATTAAGACAAGCCCTCCAAACTGCTAGAAAAAAAGGTCAGCGTGCCACCATTCGTAACAACAAATTATTTGTAAACGGACATGAAGTTAACATTGAAATAAATGGCTCTATACACAAAGAAAATAAGAAAATCACTTCAAAGGCAAGAGAAAGACGGACCATGGATCCGCAACCTACTTTTCATCTACATCGCAACTGTCTGAACAACACAGTACACTCAACAGAAACAAGAGAGTCCTTTCGTGAATAGATTTAGTATACTATGCCAAAATATGTGCAGCTTAAATAACAAAATACATCTCCTTGAAGCATTAATAGCTGAAAAACCTTTCCTAAATTTAATATGTATAACTGAATCTTGGTTAAAAGACGAAACATTAAATCTACTTAACATATGGATACAGAGTAGGCTCATCCTTTTGTCGAAAACTTCATGGAGGAGGAGGTGTCTGCATATTGATACAAAATCAATTAGAATACCGTAATCGAAATGATATTGAATTGATGTCTTTAGAATTCGTTTTTGAAATATGTGCAATTGAAGTACCAAAGATCAACTTATTAATAATTAATGTATACTATCCCGACAGCCAAAGAGAAGTTGAACCAATGTCTTGAAAAATTTTTGAATTATATATCGATAAAGGAAAAATTAAAAAAATTAGTGATTTGCGGGGATTTTAACATAGATTTCTTAACAATTAATCAGCCTAGAGAAAAATTATCAAATTTAATGCGGTCATTCAACTTCCAACAACATGTAAAAGATGCTACAAGAGTTACAGCTAGTAGCGCTACTTGTCTCGACTTGGTTTTTACCAATTTCACAAGCAAAGATTTTCAATTAAATGTTCATGAGTTTGGTTTCTCCGATCACAGAGGCGTTTTATTCTCAATGCGATCTGAGTTAAAGTCCCAACAATATTACACTGAAAAACGTGTTTTTAACAAAAATAATATAAGTAAATTTAAGAAAGAAATTCAAAACGTAAATTGGGACGCAATTATAATACCATCAAATAGCGTAAACGATAACTATAACAATTTTACAGACAAACTTCATTCAATACTTAATAAATGCATTCCGAAAATAAATATAAAATTGAAACCAGCTATTAAATCAGGCACTTATTTAACAAAAGGAATTAAAGTTTCCTGTCACAACAAAAGATTACTTAGAACATTAAGCTTACAGACAAAAAATAAAATCTTACAAAACCATTACAAAAACTATACAAAAATTTAAAAAAAAGTAGTGTTAAGATCGAAAAAAAACATGAACATACAAAAATTCAAAAAATCGGAAAATAAAATAAAAATAACCTGGCAGATAATACATGACGTAACCAATAAAAAACCGATAAAAAGAAGGGAAAATATACAAATAAAAGTTAATAATGAAATCGTCGCTGACCCTAAATTAATAACGGGCATTTTTAATGATTATTTTGCGTCAATAGGGAACTCGAACAGTACTTCTAACTGTCAACAACAATCAAATAAAACAAACTATATAGAAAACAGTCTATTTTTGACACCAGTAGATCACCGAGAGGTCTATCAAATCATTAAAAACATAAAAAACAAAATGAGTTCTGGTATTGATGAGCTGCCTCCAGCCTTATTGAAGGCATGCGCAGAGGAATTAACTTATCCTTATTGTCAATTAATTAATCAGTCCTTTAAGGAAGGAACTTTCCCCGATGCTTTAAAAATTTCTTTAATAAAACCGATTCATAAGAAGGGAGATAAGACAGACCCTAACAATTACCGTCCGATAGCACTGCTATCAACTTCATCTAAAATATTAGGAACAGCAATGGGAAAACGACTCTACTCTTTTTATGAAAAATTTAAAATATTTAATAATAGCCAACACGGTTTCCGTAAAAAATATTCAACGACACTGGCTGTTTATAAGTATATGAAAAAAGTTCTAGATATAATTGATACTAAAAAATATGCTATTGGATTGTTGCTTGATATGAGTAAGGCATATGATAGAGTTCGGTACAAAATACTTCTAGATAAATTATATGAAACGGGAATAAGGGGAGTGGCGCACAAATGGTTTCATTCATTTCTAAACAATCGATCACAACTAGTTGAAATCGAAAACATAGACTCCAATACTGGTGAAATCCAAAAAATTAGATCAGCTCAAACCATTCTGACCGGATCCATTCCTCAAGGAAGCGTTCTTGGATGTCTCATGTTTTTAGTATACATCAATGATCTCCCGAAACAAATAGATGATCATTGCATACTGTTCGCGGACGACATCTCTATCACCTTTTCCTGTTCAAATACATCTGAACTAACAAATAAATTAAATAGTACATTAACAAAAATAAATAACTGGCTTATGCAACACAATTTAGAACTCAATTTTAATAAAACAAAAGTAATGCAATTTAAGCCACATCAAAAAATCGCACTACCCATTAATTATAAATATAATGACATCAAATTAGAACCCGTAGAATCTGCAACTATCTTAGGAATTGATATAGATACTCACATTAACTGGCAATCTCATATCCAGAAGCTAAGAGGTAAACTGTCATCATTTACCTATGCTCTGTACCAGTTAAAAAAAGTAACAGATTTTAAAACCGCATTAACGGCATACTATGCATACGTACATTCAAGACTTACTTACGGCGTGATTTTGTGGGGAAATTGTTCCGATATTCAAAGCGTTTTTGTTCTACAAAAGAAATGTGTTAGAATTCTGACTAACATCCATCAAATGGAATCGTGCAGGCCACATTTCAAAAATCATGCCATATTAACTATAACATCTATTTATATATTAGAGTGCTGTAAATTCGTAAGAAAACACGAAGACTTATTTTCTCCAGTAAAATACGTTGCAAAAAGAAATAACCGCGATGCAAATAAGCTAAAAATACATTCTTCAACAATGAAACTTGTGACTTCAGGCCCATACGCAATGACCATAAAAATATACAACCATATACCAAATAACATAAAAGAAATTGAAGAAACAACGCAATTTGTAACAACACTAAAAAAATTTCTTATCGATAAAAGTTATTACAACATAAACGAGTTCTTTGACGAAAAATCTACAACATTTCCCTTGTTTTAATTTAATTTAATTTACTTAAAATTTTAAATAGTAGATTGTACAACAAGTGCATAAAACGCATCATTTTACCCGAGACGTATATATCCACCCGAGCCGCAGGCGAGGGTGGATAGTCAAGTCGAGGGTAAAATGGGTTTTATGTATTAGCGTCAAAATGGCGGCGCCAATGTCATAATGTTAATATTTTCATATAGTCAGATATAGTACTGAAATCCTACTATTTGATACCTTACGTAAAAAATTTAGTACCTTTCTCGTTCTTAAGATAAAGCAATTAAACGTTGGTCCCGCCAATTTGATGTCAAAGTGGCGGAACCACATGAAACAACACATCCGAGTAGATAATCAAATACATATATTTTTAGTACCTATAAACTACCTCATAAAACTGTAATCTAATTGGCATTATTCAAAGGAAAATCAGAGATACAGACTTGAACACCTGGTCCCGCCATCATGATGTTTTTATGATTCGCAAAAATCACACGACCAGCAGTATTTTTTTAGTTTTTAATATAGATGCATTCACTACCTAATTGCTACCTATCAATAAAGCTTAATAATCCCAATGTAAGCCTTTATTTTAATAAATAAATGTATTAAGTACATTACAGCCAAGAACGGGTAGTTAATCATTATAATTTGTATGTCGAGGATAGTTTGAATCCCGAGCGAGTCGTAGGCGAGGGCTTTAAACATTCGAGACAATGTAAATTGCTTCCCGTAAAAGGCTTGTAATAGTACTTTTCTCAAGAAATGCAAGGATATATGATTTAACATTTCTATAAATTGTCTACACAATTTCAACACAAATTAGTAGAAAACTTGTAGATAATTTGCAGAAAATATGTATGTATAAGTTCTAAATTAGTCAAAATCATTTTTTTTTTCAAGTAATAAAGAATCTCCTAATTTTATAAAATTGTACAAACTGCTGGTTTTCAAGATATTGATAAAAGAATATTATACTTTTGCGTTGTCCGCAATCCTGTCTATCTTGTCCACGGACACGTGTTACTACTGCTGGAAATATTTTCTATTGGGATAAATAAGGCCCTTTTTACATGGCGCTACTCAAACTAAACTAGTTTCAAACTCTAATCACCAATGAGTTTCTAAAATGTCACAGCACTAGTATTTCAATGGCGCTCCGTACACGACGCTACCAATCACAAACTGGTTTGTAACGCGTTAGTAACTAATCACTGGGAACCAGTCATGCTGGTCGCACGCGACTGATTACTAATTTTCACTGAACCGCAGCAAAGTTTCCACTTTCAATTAGTAATCAGTCGCGCGCGACCAGCATGACTGGTTGCCGGTGATTAGTTACTAACGCGTTACAAACCAGTTTGTGATTGGTAGCGTCGTGTACGGAGCGCCATTGAAATACTAGTGTTGTGACATTTTAGAAACTCATTGGTGATTAGAGTTTGAAACTAGTTTAGTTTGAGTAGCGCCATGTAAGAAGGGCCTTAGCCCCTTCTTACACGGCGCTACTGAAACCTGACGAAACCAGTTAGTAATTATAGTTGCAAACTAGTTTGTGACAAAGATTCGTACACGGCACTACCAAATTTATTTGAAACCTACACGAAACGCGGTGTGTATGTTGTTTCGGGATATTATTGAAATGGCTAGCGATTCGAGCGATGAGGAGTTATTACTTCTATACTTCATCAGACTACATCCCATTTCACTCCAAGCTTTCTCGGTTACATCCCAACGCGAATACTCTTTTAATGTGTAATTATACAAACACGGATGTTTTCCACTTCTTGAACAAATTGTATATTTACTAATTGGTCATTAATTTTCACTGAACCGCAGCAGAGTTTCCAGTTTCAATTAGGCCCTTCTTACATGGCGCTACTCAAACTAAACTAGGTTCAAACTCTAATCACCAATGAGTTTCTAAAATGTCACAGCACTAGTATTTCAATGGCGCTCCGTACACGACGCTACCAATCACAAACTGGTTTGTAACGCGTTAGTAACTAATCACCGGCAACCGGTCAAGCTGGTCGCGCGCGACTGATTACTAATTGAAACTGGAAACTCTGCTGCGGTTCAGTGAAAATTAATGACCAATTAGTAAATATACAATTCATCCAAGAAGTGGAAAAGCATCCGTGTTTGTATAATTACACATTAAAAGAGTATTCGCGTTGGGATGTGACCGAGAAAGCTTGGAGTGAAGTGGGATGTAGTCTGATGTAGTATAGAAGTAATAACTCCTCATCGCTCGAATTGCTAGCCATTTCAATAATATCCCGAAACAACACACACACCGCGTTTCGTGTAGGTTTCAAATAAATTTGGTAGTGCCGTGTACGAATCTTTGTCACAAACTAGTTAGTAACTATAATTACTAACTGGTTTCGTCAGGTTTCAGTAGCGCCATGTAAGAAGGGGCTTAGTAATCAGTCGCATTATCGGTCATGCTGGTCGCTCGCGACTGATTACAAATTTTCACTGAACCGCAGTAAAGTTTCCACTTTCAATTAGTAATCAGTCGCGCGCGACCAGCATGACCGGTTGCCGGTGATTAGTTACTAACGCGTTACAAACCAGTTTGTGATTGGTAGCGTCGTGTACGGAGCGCCATTGAAATACTAGTGTTGTGACATTTTAGAAACTCATTGGTGATTAGAGTTTGAACCTAGTTTAGTTTAAGTAGCGCCATGTAAGAAGGGCAATTAATGCATGGGCATGTGTAATTATACAAACACGGATGCTTTTCCACTTCTTGGACGAATTTTATATTTACTAATTGGTCATTAATTTTCACTGAACCGCAGCAGAGTTTCCAGTTTCATTTAGTAATCAGTCGCGCGCGACCAGCATGGCCGGTCACCGGTGATTAGTTACTAACGCGTTAGTTACAAACCAGTTTGTGATTGGTAGCGTCGTGTACGGAGCGCCATTAGAATACTAGTGCTGTGACGTTTTAGAAACTCATTGGTGATTAGAGTTTGAAACTAGTTTAGTTTGAGTAGCGCCATGTAAAAAGGGCCTTATTTATCCCAATAGAAAATATTTCCAGCAGTAGTAACACGTGTACGTGGACAAGATAGACAGGATAGCGGACAACGCAAAAGTATAATATTCTTTTATCAATATGTTGAAAACCTGCAGTTTGTACAAATTTCTTATAAAATGGTTCATATCAATTCTAATATAGCACTGGGTGTTTGAATCAATTGATTGGGATTGTTCAAGTAATTCAAAGGATACATCTAACGCAAGCCAGTCTGCAATAGCACCCATGGTCTGGTTTTCAGAGATCTGTAATGAGAATCAAAAGATGTCGAGTTTATTACGTAAGAAATTAGGAGATTCTTTATTATTTGAAAAAAAAAATGGTTTTGACTAATTTAGAACATATTTTCTGCAAATTATCTACAAGTTTTCTACTAATTTATGTTGAAATTGTGTAGAAAATTTGTAGAAATGTTAAATCATATATCCTTGCATTTCTTGAGAAAAGTACTATTACAAGCCTTTTACGGGAAGCAATTTACATTGTCTCGAATGTTTAAAGCCCTCGCCTACGACTCGCTCGGGATTCAAACTATCCTCGACATACAAATTATAATGATTAACTACCCGTTCTTGGCTGTAATGTACTTAATACATTTATTTATTAAAATAAAGGCTTACATTGGGATTATTAAGCTTTATTGATAGGTAGCAATTAGGTAGTGAATGCATCTATATTAAAAACTAAAAAAATACTGCTGGTCGTGTGATTTTTGCGAATCATAAAAACATCATGATGGCGGGACCAGGTGTTCAAGTCTGTATCTCTGATTTTCCTTTGAATAATGCCAATTAGATTACAGTTTTATGAGGTAGTTTATAGGTACTAAAAATATATGTATTTGACTATCTACTCGGATGTGTTGTTTCATGTGGTTCCGCCACTTTGACATCAAATTGGCGGTACCAACGTTTAATTGCTTTATCTTAAGAACGAGAAAGGTACTAAATTTTTTACGTAAGGTATCAAATAGTAGGATTTCAGTACTATATCTGACTATATGAAAATATTAACATTATGACATTGGCGCCGCCATTTTGACGCTAATTTTTATGTACGAGTTATACACTCTGCTTTTCACTTCGATTGTGAGGAAATTAAACAACAATAGTGTACAAATTAAAAAAAAAAAAACTCAAATTTTAGTGACAAATTATATATTTTTGGAATGTGCTCATCAAGACCTTTCATTTGATACCCATATTCAAAAATTGAAAAAAAAAACTATTTTTTTTACAAAAAAATATAATTTTGGAATGTGCTTATCAAGGCCTTTCATTTGATACCCATTTTCAAAAATTGAAAAAAAAACTATTTTTTTTGTAAAAAAAATATAATTTTGGAATGTGCTCATCAAGGCCTTTCATTTGATACCCATATTCAAAAAAATTAAAAAAAAAAATTTATCAAGACCTTTTAATAAAATTGATACCCATTTAAAAAAATAAAAAAGTATTATAACACAACAAAAAATAAAAAAACAATGAAAGAACAAGTTAATTCAACGAAGTTAAATTGCGTGTGTGGCTGTTTACCTGACAACCTTTGTCTTAAAGTCTGAGACTTAGACGAAGATTTTACTTTATGCACTAGAGCATAAAAAGCGATTTTATGCAGCCTATACCCAACATAAAGACCAACTTTACGAGCATGAGAAGTGAAAAAATATTTATAAAATTATTCCTTTAACCTGTGTGTAAAGAATGGTGCATTGTATCCTAATTAAGATCGTAATGAAAAGCGTCTACATAATATTATTGTATTGAATGTTACTGCATGAAGTTGAATATTTACACTTTCTTTTTTATATTATTACCATTATTGTGGATTTTGAATTGAATTTTTTTAATTTATTTTATTTAGTTATACTTGAATTGTTTTGATTTTAATTGTTTGATTTTATTTGCATGGATTTTAAATTATTTTATTTTATTTGTATGGATTTAATAATTTTTACAATGTTTTTTCCTGTATTTTAATTATTTAGCTCTATCAATTAATTTATTTAATGAATTTTATAATTACATTTCAAATTTCTCTCTCGCATTGCAACGCCCTTACAGGGCGTCACAGAAACTGTAAACTGTAAACCTATGTACCACCTTCTAACTATGTGACAAGCAATAAATGAATTATGAATTATAAGTCTGGTGTCATCATGGCAACCATTTTCATTGTAGTTACGTCAGATAGTTCCTTAGACAGACGCTAGAGGCGTTTCAAATAGGCACAAAAACTTTGCTGTCAAATCATACAGACAGCCAGTCCAGTTAAATAGAAAAAAAATTTTTCATGTCAGTGGTTGAAATCCATTCCCTGCACTGAATTTAAAATTTAGAACGTGATGGATGAACCAGCCGCCACGCAAATTCAAATGGAATGATAAAATTTCAGAGCATGAGTGAGAAATTATGGTTCCAGACATTACGACATAGGTACTTAACTGTGAATAGTTTTGTGAATTAAATCATTTTGAGATCTCGAAGATACCATCAAGTAATGGCCCGGTGGAGCTTCTTCATGCTTCCAACTTGAAAGCAGACTAATTTCTTGTGTCCTAAAAAATTTAAGGAACTGCCCCCGTATTACAACCTCTTAAAACTTGCCAGCTTTCGAATGGTTGTCAATGCGTCTTTTTTATTTGCTATTCAGCGAGAAAGAGATATAACTATAGCGATCCATAAACCTGCAGGCCTACCCCCTAACTCAAAAAGCTTTCAAGTTGCTAAAGTTTATGACGTTAGTGCACTGTCCGTCCTTGTCATTGTGTTATGATACGACAAGGACGGATAGTGCATAGCTATCGCTATAGCTTTGAGTTAGGAGGTAGAGTCCCTGGCAAGTCTTAAGAGGTTGTAGGTATCCCCCTGTTCTCTTGATTGTATTTTTTTTGTCTCATAGGCAGTGTCGCCTCCCTCTTGAAAGCAGCCTAATTCTTGTGTTCTCAAAAGTTTAAAAGTGTACTGTTCTCTTGATTGTTATTTTTGTCCCATAGGCAGTGTCGGTTGCTGGTGGCGGCGCGTAGTCTGAAACGCGTTTGTTAATTACCTTTTTATTCCATAGGAAGTGTCGCCTCCATCTTGAAGGCAGCCTAATTCTTGTGTCCTCAAAAGTGTAAGGAACTGTTATCTTGATTGTTATTTTTTTTGTCCTCTAGGCAGTGTCGGTTGCTGGTGGCGGCGCGTGGTTGGCAACGCGTCGGAGACGTGGGCTCCGGCGGGGTCGCATCACGCCCATGGAGTACTGGGTAAATATTACCATTACAAATGAAGTAAACCTTTGCAGCTCAATGGACGAATCACTAAATTGTTGTAGTAAAGAAAAGATTTGCCGCCCATGTTAGGATCAGGGCAATTTCCGATTTAAGCTTTTGCTTATTGACCAAGCGAGCGAATCATCTCTGCTTCAGCCTGGGCAAAAATGCTTTCGTATGTCCGTTTGTTGTCCTCTACAGGTCGCATTTCTCAACCGATTCCCATGAAATCTTGTAAGCAGATAATTCTATAGGTATATTTTTTGACGACACAGATTTTTTTAATAAAAAAAAAATATTCACACATCGAAATGTACAAAATTAGAAGCGTCATCTAGCCTCGAATAGATATAATATAAAGGAAGACATACTAAACAGTGTACTGTATTTTTAGAATCTCGTGGTGACATTAAATACATTTTTAAACAGCATACAATTTGAGCCACTCTTTAACGCACAAAACCGAGGTCCACAGCTCACTGAGCAACTAGTTCTTGATAATTCATTCATCGCCGTTATCAAAGTAAGCTAGGAGTCACATAGTGCTTAGTACGTACATTATTAGTTCCATCTCCGAAATTGCATTTCTTTATTCTAATAGATCGTTATAGCTGGTGTAAAGAGGTGTATTCTTGGCTGAAGTTTTGCTTTAACTAATTGTCTTAATTTTTGGTGAAGGTATAAAAGATGCGTTGTACCAAGAAGGAGGAGAGTACCGCTGCGTCGGCGCGCGCGCACCCGACCTCAAGCGGCTCCGGGAGCTGAAGAGAGTCACTTTGAAAGTCACTGGTAAGCTTGGAAAGAACTTTTAGATTTGGGTTCAAGTAGATGTTTATATAATAATATAGGTAGTTATTTTTGAAGTAGCTTATCAAAAAAGAAAGCTAAAAAAAGAGATAAAAACCTTGTATATTATGGTTATTGTATTGGCATGTATAAAATGCACTAAAACTTGAGGATATTGTGGTTATTGGGATGTTAACTTTAAAATAATAATTTAACGTAATCTATAGGTACCTATCGAAGGAAGCGATAGCAACAGCACTGAGTTAAAAAAAGAGTTAAAAACTTTGGATATTATAGTTCTTGTATTGGCATGTGTAAAAATGTACTAAAACTTAAGGATATTGTAGTTATTGGGATCATAACTTTAGGAGGAGCGACAGCAACAGTACTGAGCTTAAAATAATTTTTAAAACATTTGATATTTGGTTTTTTATTGGTATGTGTAAAAATGTACTAAAATTTGAGAGATATTGTAGTTATTGGGATGGTAACTTTAGGAGAAGAGCGACAGCAACAGCATTGTATTGACAAATACCCATAATATCCAAAGTTTCTTACTCTTTTGTATGCCTTTTTGATGCCAATGCATAAGTAAAAATGTATGTATTAAAATTGAGGATATTGTAGTTATTTAATTGATACGGTAACTTTAGGAGGGGCGACAGCAACAGCATTAAGCGCGGTGCCCGCGGCGGGCGGCTGGCGTCTCGAATGCGGCGCTTGCGGCAAAAACGTGCGAGTTCTTTGGGTTCGTTCAGGAGTCACGACCCGAGCGACACACGCCACTTTAAATCCAGACCTCGCCCAGCACTGCTGGAGGGCGGTCCTTCACGTTATAGAACCAGATGAAGTGTGGTGCGTTGCTGCTACTACCGACGGTGGTGCTGTAGCTGTATTCCCAAGGAGAGCCCCTTTAGCCAACCCTAACGACCCTTCCCCAGAACCCGCGAGAAGAGCATTACACGCGGGCAGTTCCACCATATTCTCTAAATTCCTTCCAGCTGTAATACCACTTTTGGGTATATTCTTGTGTCGATGAGGTAATTTTCAAATTGTAGTGAACTCATGTTCCCATGAGAGTATGATTTTTATGGAAATGTAGATGTGAGACGAACGATCTGAATTGTTGGGTGTTCGAACGGTGATGAAATAGATAAAACAAATCAAAATACGAATTAAAATTTGCTGACTAACTGATTTCTATTGAATTTGGCGACATTGTGTGAAAACGTTTAAAATATGGAATAACTTGATTTGGGAGGCAGTCTGTTGGTATTATGTTACGCAATTTTAGTGTTAAACTGCAATTACTAAATCTAGTTACTAGACATGCCATGCCAACAATTCAAGACTCTGTTCTGTCATGACTGTTACTGTGACGAAAGGAGAGTAATGATGTGGACAAAGTTAGGTAAAAGAGACGCTCCAATTACTTCTAATTTACAAAATTTGAAGAGCACCATGGGAATTCTGAATAAAGAAACTTCTAACGGCTAAAACCGGCCGTTAATTTGATGCTAACTTTGCATCGGCAATTGTACGAAAACTTGAACAATTTACTAGGAAGCTTGTTAACGCTCCTACAAACACGTCAATATCCAACACTGCTCCTTAAATGACTGTTGTAATATAGTTTTAATTGAATGTTTTATATGAATGTAACCGTAGTTGGTTGCTTGCGGAGCAGCGATGGAACCACATCGCGAAATATTCCCCCGTCCTATTTATACGTGGGTCTTTTCGGACTCATGACCCCTAATCTAGTCTTCGTAGTGTACTGTAATCATAATTGGTCTCTAGTGTACTCCTATCTATCTTTAGAACCTGTTCCCTGCGGAAACCAAATGCTAGTATTTAAGATACGTTTGTACATAAGCTACGTTGTTTTGCCTTTTCATGGTAACTCAAATTATTTTTCTGAAGATTTATTCAAAAGCTTGAACTTCAAAACTCTCATGATAATAACAACATGAACATATTGGTTTTATATTCCCATTATTATAAGTTGTGTATGTATTGGAGTGTAAAACTATCTCAAAGCTATGAATATCATAACAATAATGGCAGACGCAATCCTCTTTCGAGGAATAATCTCCTCAAAAAGAGCTTTTGCGGTTAATATAAAAATGCTCTCGAAGAGGCAATACAACGAAGCTTAGCTTCGATATAATAAGAGTTTCATTCGTGTATAATAATTTACTTGATGCAACTGTTTCATATAATCTCGACCCGGTCTATTGTATTATATTAAGGCCGATATTCCCGTGGCTCCGTCTGGGTCTGGTTGGCGTAGTACTGCGTTTGATTAAGTGTTTGTTGTACAACAATATCCAATATTAGACCGTAGTGAACACGTTCTTCCCACATCCTTTGCTTCGTTTCCCCAATTTCCCATTGCATTGTTGACTTATTTCGTAGCGTATTCATGAAACAGGAAGCTGATGTGCCAAATTGTTGATATTAAAGAAAATAGATTTTTATTACAAAATTTAATGTTACGTTCTAGTGTCTTTGGAAAGTGAAAATTTTGTGTAATGTGAACACCAATTGAAATTAGTCTTATTTAAATTGAAAGAGTCGAAACGGACGATTTCAGTGCAAGTGTTGAGTAATCTGATTATTTTATGGTTGAATTGTATTAAGTGATTCAAACATAAATAATCAGATGGAATCGCTAGCATATATTTTATATAGATGTCAAAATCTTAAAGTATTATTAATACATTATGTATCATAGCTTAAACTAAATCATGTAAATTTCGATGTCAATTTTAGACGCTCGCTTAGCGCGGGCAAGATTTTGTATTGGGTATTTGCTACCACAATTTTTGCAACAATTTTGTAGTGTAAGTGTAAATTTTTATCAAACGTTTGATGTTACATGTTATCCATGGTTAGTTGTATTTTGTATTGTTTTAATCCTATATTATTATTCCTCTTTTTAGTGTTCTTCAGTGATGTGTGGTGCGGTATTAATACAATTTGAAATAGTTGCCAAAGATGGATGGCTTTAATATGAAGAAACGTTTTCTTGACTTTGGTTTCTCTTTGCTTGATAAGCCGTTACTTAAATGATAATATGTTCTTTTGTTTGAAAACTTTACATCAGTAACTGGCTATCCACTTGTTTTAACATAATTTTTTCCTTACATCGAAATAATCATCGAAATTAATAATAACAAAGTACACAAACAAATAAGTACTAAAATATCACAACCCTCATCACTTTTCAACTATATAGTCGATGTCCAAACTTTATTTATAGCAGATTATTATGAGTCGTTATTGTTGTTAAGAATTGTGATATCATTGGAGGTGCGGGAGGGTCGCGGAAAATATTATGATAATTATAAACAAAGAACTATGAAGTTGACGTCGCTAAAGAGAATTTAAAACAGTAAATGTTAGTTTAGTTAGATGGTAGTGAGATATGTGTATTTTTATATATTCGAAAGGTCAATTGCGAGATGATTTGACGAAAGAGTATAATTCAGTTTTGTACCTGGGAAGTGTAAAATGTAAACATCCGTCCATTGCGGAATTCGTAGCTAATTAAGGATCTAAGTAGTCCCCTCTTCTAGTAGAACTCGATCTAACCGATGCCTATCATCAGATTCCAGTAGATAATGAATCTTTCGTCATGTTAGCAAATCTTTTTCCTGTATTTTCTTCTCTTCCCATCCCACATACTTCTGGCTTACATCTGTCCTTCTCGCACATTAGAGCCAATCCGCGGCCCCCGCTCCTCTTGTATGTTTACTTCGATGATGTAATTACATTATTGTAAATATCGTACAGTCAACATCCGCCAATCAAAATACCAAAAATGTCTACACAAGCTAAGGATAATTGGTAAAGATGCTAACATCAGCCATAAGCCAATTATTGTATTGCTGTAAAGCAATGATACCTTTTCAATGTTGACTGTGCGATACTAAAAATACTCCACTGTATCAAATGATTTGTAAGTTTTTGTATTTAGCGTCCATTTTGATACGATCGAGTATCGCGTCTCGGTGCCAATAAATAATTTAATAGATCATAATAATATATATTTACATTTATTAATATACATTGTATTGTTTACTTTGATATTGAATGTACAGAATCCATATATTCATCGCCATGTGTTTATGGAAACTCGTATACCGGATAAATAAACGATATAAAATATATTTGGATTTTCATTTCATTATAATACTGACTTTATACTGTGAATTTAAATACGGGATGTGGTGTAATTTCTGGATTTTAGATTTTAGTGTGTTGTGTTAAAGTTGGTTTTTGCTTGGTGGGGGGGATGTTTTAATAAAATTAATTTCAGTAAGAGTGCGTAAAGAATCAGCGAAGCGTGGAATCGAAGTTGGGAGTTTGTCAGCGCGTCGCTTCCTTGTTGTAATACACCCGCCGAGTACAGTAATACGATCCTTTGTCTTGAATTTTATTTGCATTTTTAGGGCGCAGCTTCTGAATTAGGTCGCTATACCTATAACACAGTATCCTGACCTACAAGAAGACTGTTTACAACGGGCACACTCGTTGGAAGCCAACTACTAAATATCAGTATAAGCTACACATTTTATGAAGTGTACTTTCCATTCAACTAGTGAAATAGCAGCAAAACTACAGAACTAATCAAACAGCTATAAGTTGTTGAAGACATAAAATTCATTATGGGAAATCTAATACTGAGTTCTAACTTCTAACTTTGCTATGGACTTAACTCACTGAAAAAATAACCTTTCTAGAAGAAAGGGAACGTTAAATTGTAGGTATGAAACAATAATTTAATTGACCATCAGCCATTTTTAATGTCCCCACTGCTGGGGCACGGCTTTCCTTATGAGTGGAAATGGAGGTTGGGCCATAACCCACCCCACCACGCGGACCCAATGCGGATTGGTGGGTGTTAACGACTGCAAATGCAGCCGGGACCAATGGCTTAACGTGCCTTTCGAAGCACGGAGGCGCTCGAGATAATACATTTTCAGTCACCCATCCCATTACTGACCCTTGCGAAAGTTTCTTAATCTCCGCAGCCGCTGGGCCAGTCGATATATTACTGCCCCACCGAGCTTCTATATTAAATAACTGTAATGTAAATATTTCACCTCTTGTTAATGATCTTGAAGTGAAACCTATTATTACAGGTTTGAATCCTCTTGGGTCAAATGATTGTCTGATGAATATAGCATAAGCGTCCTCGGAGAAGTTATTGCGAGAGAATATAATAAAGCTAAGTTTCTCAGAATTTACGATCAATTTATCATCCGGTGAAGCCAGAATACTTCAAGATACTTATAATGAAAAAGAAATCACAAGTAGGTACAAAGAACATACAAAAAGGAAACTATCTTTAGGAAAAGTTTTAGTTATTTCGTATTTCGATAGTTCTTCGGACGAGTGCGGAATTAATGTGATCTGATTTATGGCAAACCAAACAAAACTGCTTGAATAAATTGACCCAAAGAATGTTCGGGATGCGATTTATACCATACGTAATAACCTCAAAGTTATTGTAGCACAGATAAGAATAGGAATCAAATAAATCGACTAAAAAGTTTATGATAAGTAAGTATAAGAGAGTTAATTGGATTTGGGGTCACCTGAATTGAAAATGTGGGAACTTTGGAGGAGTTGTATTTGACCGAGCGACCACGAAGCATCTCGTTTTCAGTTTGGGCAAAAATGCTTTCGTATGTCTGACTATCTGGCTGTACAGCTGTTCTCTTCCACAGGTCGCATTCTAGGGAAATTTTGTGAGCAGGTTCGATAATTATATAATATAAGGTCCTTCTTATAGTGCACAAGGGGTCAATGTACTCATGCATACAAACAACTTTTACTATGGTAAATCAAATCAAAAAAAATCATTTATTTGCAAGAATATGGTTACAATGTGATCTTATGTTTAAACTAATCCAACATATTCGATCGAGTAGTTCGATGTGCAAATTATTAGTTAAATATTACATGTCATAAAGTTATCAATAGGGAATGTCCGAAAAAAATCAAATTGGCTGAATATTTTTCTATAGATAGGAATAAGGTCCCTTAGTAATAGAAAAAAGTTTCAGAATTTTCCGTTGAGTAAAAATGTTTTAAAAAATCAAAGTCTCTTCGACTTCACAAATGTATAAAAGTAACAGCAGAATGGAGATTATACCTTTGCCGCTAACTGCCACAAACACAACACGTATTTAAAAAAAAAAAGTTTTGACATTTTGTCTTGTAACTTTTTTTTTTAATACCATGTTCTGGTTGTGGCAGGTGTTGGCAAGGTACAATCTCCATTCTGCTGTTACTTTCATACATTTGTGAAGTCGAAGAGACTTTGATTTTTAAAAACTTTTTTACCCAACCGAAAATTCTGAAACTTTTTTCTATTACTAAGGGACCTTATTCCTACCTATAGAAAAATATTCAGCCAATTTGATTTTTTTCGGACATTCCCCATTAATTAATTTAAAATTCAGTCAATACAAGCAATTTTATCAAACTAGTCATAATATTATATATTCTTGTCTTCAAGGAATTCTTTAACCGAATAGTACATTTTTTCTATTAAAAAAGTAAAAAGCTTATTTTTAAATTTATATAATGTCAAAGTTTTTATGTCATGTGGCAGTTTATTATAAATTCTTATAGCCATACAATATGCGTTGTTCGAATAAACTTTTAATCTCTGATTTGGAATACGAAGGTTGTTACCTTTCCGTCCTCTATATTCATAGTCCTTGTTTGTTGTAAACAGATTTTGGTGTTTTTTCACGAACACTCCCATTTCATGAATATACAAACAAGGAAGTGGCAAAACATTTAAAGCTTTAAACAGAGGCATACAACTATCTAAATAGCCTGCACCACAAACAGATCCTATACATTTCTTTTGCGCTCTAAATACTCTTATCGTATCCACGGAGTTTCCCCATAAAATGACACCGTATCTTAGTACCGACGCAACATATCCGTGGTAGGCTAGTAGAGCTGCCGTTTTAGATACAATTTGTCTAATTCTGTTAAGTGCATAAACAAAGCGGTCTAATTTTATTACTATTTCTTCAATTTGTCCTTTCCAGTTTAAGTAGTTGTCAATTTGTATACCTAAGAATTTTGTTGCGCTTACATTTTCTATTGTCTCAGTCGTATTTTTTTGGTAATTAATGTCAATTTTATTATTAAAACTATTAATTGTTTTAAATTGTATGTATTTAGTTTTTTCCAAATTTATATTTAAATTGTTATCTTCTAACCATGTCATGATTTTATCAAATTCTGTCTTGGCAGTTAATTGCATTTCGTTTTTAGTTTTACATTTAACTATCAAAGTTGTATCGTCCGCGAATAGAATACACTTTTGTTCAGTGACATTAGGAAGATCATTAATGTAAAGAAGAAATAGTAATGGCCCTAACACACTCCCTTGAGGAACGCCGCATTTGTTAGTAAGATATTCCGAAGTATAACAATTCCTTGAATTATTTTCGATTCTAGATATTTGAACACATTGTTGACGATTAGATAAATAACTTTGTATCCAATTCAAGGCTGTTCCCCTGATGCCATATCTCTCTAATTTATTCAACAATAACTGATGATTTACGCAGTCAAATGCTTTGCTCATATCGAGAAATATTGCTAAGGTATTTAGCCTTGCGTCAATGCCTTGTGTTATATTTTTTATAAACCTACCAACCATAAGAAAAGTTGAAATCGCGAAAAAAAATCGGATGTTCCATACATTTTGATCTATTCGATTTTAAATTTCCTATTGAACAGCTGATTTTTTTTTTCGCGATTTCAATGTTAGTGCCTTAGTAAAAGTTGTTTGTATGCATGAGTACATTGACCCCTTAAAATTATGTGCACTATTTAAGAAGGACCTTAGGTATATATTTTCTTTGAAAATTCAGTTTTAGAAATAAAGAAAAATCATATTTCAACCATTTTAAAAAATATTCAAAAATGTCACAAACGCGAGGTCTACAGCTCACATAGCCACTAGTTTAAAACACCAACTTTAAATAGCTTTTTGATATGCCTATAATTGAAAATAATTTCAAGAGAGAAGAGAGTCATTTTAATAGTCTGGGGTCTAATTTTTTGTCTTATTTCAAAATCTATGGCAATCGCTTTCAGGATGTGAATTATTGATGCTTCTTTTTGGCACAAATAAAAACTTACCAAAGAAATGCAGCAATGTGTCACATCCATCTGTCTAATGAAAGCGATTGCGATAGATTTTGAAAATTAGACAAAAAGTAGGCTGATTTATTTAGGCCGCGTGTTCACGGTAAGAAAAATCGCCGGGTCTATGCAAGAATTCGTGTCATTTCTACGCACGACTAGTGTATACTGCGTCGGCGCTGCACAAGACAAAAATCTTTTTTGTTATAGGCATATCAAAAAGCTATTTAAAGTTGGTGTTTTAAACTAGTGGCTATGTGAGCTGTAGACCTCGCGTTTGTGACATTTTTGAATATTTTTTAAAATGGTTGAAATATGATTTTTCTTTATTTCTAAAACTGAATTTTCAAAGAAAATATATACCTAAGGTCCTTCTTAAATAGTGCACATAATTTTAAGGGGTGCGCCGACGCAGTATACACTAGTCGTGCGTAGAAATGACACGAATTCTTGCATAGACCCGGCGATTTTTCTTACCTTGAACACGCGGCCTTAAAGTACAGCTAAGAAAACTACAAGTTTCAAGAGCTTGGATAGTCATTTTAATAGTAATATTTAGTCTGATTTATTTAAAGTAGGTACAGCTAAGAAATCTACAGTAACCAAGTCCACATACATCGATCTGAATCTATGTGCTCGGCTAATCTATTCAGTTGGACTCGAACCGATCCAACTCAAACACGGCTGAGATTGGAAACTAGCAAGTCCAGAGGAACTGGCACACACGGGCGCGATCGATGCACTTGGCAATCAGTTCCATCGTGTTTATGTAGCTTCCATCACCACAAAAGCATTGTACAACGTAGAATTCGAAAACTTTTGCATTCCTTTAGACATATAGTCCGGTTAGCTTGACATAGGACGAATAGATTTATCTTTCTCACTCCAAATTTCCCACGATCCCATGTCCCAGAAACAATAAAAACTACCGGCGTCGTTACTAGAGGTTGGCAAGGGCGGTGGTTGCCAGAGGAGGCGCGACACTCAGGGTGGCGCACTTTGCTAACCCATAACTAGAAAATAAGTAGGTAATTATTAGTCTTGGGGTACAAAATTCAATCTTGCCAGGGGCGCAAAATTCATATCTTGCAAGGGGCGCTTATGATCCTAGAGATTTTGGAGTAAAAATTCAAATCTTGCTAGGAACGCTCATGATCTTAGAAATAAGCCTTGGGGCGCAAAAATAAATCTTATAAGGGAAGCTCATGTCATGACCCTAGCTCCAACGCTGAAAACTACACTCCTGCTTTTCCTAATCTTCCCCACTCGTAGGTATCGACGAGCGGTGCCTAAACTGACAATTTTTGCACTTTTAAATAACAAGCATTTTTCTTATGAAAATAATTATACCTACCACAATTTCGTTTATCGAAACACGTTAAGTTAAACTCTACAATATTTTTTGTTTATTTAACCAATATGTTTTCACATTTCACATATTTAGTGATTTCGTTAATCAAAAAGATCTAAAATTGTAAAAAAACTTGCAATCAAAATACTCAATGAAAAATCCTGAGTAAGTATTTCTGAGGAAGTCTCTTCATTCCGTCTGACAATTTTACAAGTGTCTTGCATTAATTATTTGGAAAAAGACATAATTTACATGAACTTGTAAAATATTTTCGTAAAGTATACTTGTAGATTTGTAAGTTTTAGTAAAGGGCATGCAGTCTCTACATTAGTTAGCGATAATATCGTTACTAACCGATCGATAACCATAGCGAAAAAAAACGCTTGCCGTAACGATTCCCTTGCAGTCTCGACGTAGATTTCTATGTAAAGTTAACGAATTCGATCGATAAGTCACAACGAACAATTATTCTTCGATTTTTGGTAGTCTCTACCATCATAACTACCGATAATTTTCGATAGCGTATTTATAACAACTGTCACCTAAGCGATTTTAGCTGTTTAGTTTGCGGCGAAATTTGACAGCCCGCAAACTTTGCGATTCATCGTTACAGGTACTTGGCGGCCATTTAATGTTTTTGTGACACTGACTTATAAAATATAATTTACTTTTGTGGTGTTTATTGTGTGTTTAGGAAATCCAAAAAAGCAAGAAATGGCAAGGCATAGGCCTATTTAGCGTAGGATTTAGTTGCTCTCAAGCATCGAGCTAAAATGGTGAGGCGTCGAAGCGTGGCGAGGAATAGACGCAATAATCAAAACAAACCCATTAAAAGGATGACGAGTTCCTCAGACTTTATAGGGTGGATAAGAAGATGTTCACCGAGCTGATGGAGCTGAGCTCGTCGAAGAGTTGCGGCCATATGGCCTTATCTTTAAAGACAGCGGCCTTGGGGATTCTCTACCTATACAATAGCAAGTGAGTAGGTACCTAACTGTAATTAAGTATTTTAAACTCGAAATGTAAAATTTTTGGTTTGGTTTGAGCTAAAATTAATAAAATATATTAGCAACCACCCGCGACTTTGTCTGCGTGGTCAGTTATTTCTCTGAACAATAGTTTTTTTCGGAATAAAAGGTATAAGTACCTTCCTTATGTCTTTTCTTGTACCCCTGACAACGTATATGTAAAATTTCATGATGATCGGTTCAGTAGTTAAGACGTGAAGGCGTATAAACAAACAAACAAACGGACTTTCGCATTTATGATATTACCCAGTAAGAATTTGCAATTTACCATCATCATCTTATTTTAAATTAAAATTTCATTTGGATTTTTTTTATGTACTACATGTTTTTCTATTTTTTACTGTTTGTTTTAGATACTAACCGCTCTTCGTTCATCATCATCAGCAGCTAATTGGCATGGCATTCGCTTATTATCGAGTGTCAAGAAAATTATGGTGTGGCGTCGAAGATGGGGAAGAACTGACGCTATAACCGAAATCCGGTTGATTTGGAGGATGACGGAATTCCTCACAGATCACACACTACTGCCTGGACGATCATCAGTTGCACAGTGTCAACGCTCGTATCCAACTTTATGAGTATCTACACTGGACACTAATTGCAATTATTTAAGCTAGTTTAGTCAAATAAAAGAGTACAATCAAATAACTTGAGGTATTTATTATTGTTAACAACATATCCTTTTATTTCATGGATAGATACTATGGACAATACTTCCGCTTTACTAGTGAGCTGAAAATCGCTTGTATGCCACGCCATCACTGATATACTGGTTAGTTCATGCAGGGGCCAAACGCCATTGATGCCTCAGTCTCCGTAGCCTCATTTCTCATGGGAGCCTTTGAATTCTTGGATTAAATCTCTGAAATAAAAAATATAAATTTAATTAGAAAAAATAGATTCTTAAATTAAAATATTGAGACAGATATTAATTAAATACTTAAGTAAGTAGTGGACATCAGCAAATTCATTGCATTGATCATAAAAGTAAATAACTAAATCACATGTGACTATGAAAGATCGAAAACAACAAAGAAATCACAAGCATCCAAACCCGTGTGACGCGTGTTGAGCAGATTTTAAAATACATTTTTTGACCTCAATACTATATTATGTAAAACTAAACATAAATGCATTGGTATAGAAGGTATAACAAACATAATTAAATATTGAAAGATCCAAAGAAAACTCAAAGAAAAGTATTTGTACTTACAGCATATTCCTCACAGCAGACAGCAGCTTAGCTTGCGTCTAGCTAGTGGACCGAACCCGAAACCGAATAATTATTACTCCTTTGAGTTGAAGCCACTATTATAGAGATTTTTTATTCTTTAATGAATTTATTTATTAAAAAATCAACACCATACACTTGACAGTTTTAGTTATCAATCGTAAGTAAACACAGATTTCATTGACATATGACTGTTGGCATGACAACGCCATAACCGTTGGCTATGACACAGTGTTACAAGTAAAATTATAGTAATGTCCACAAGTTCAGATACATATTTTTAGTGGTTATTCATGTAATAATAAAAGAAGGAATTTTATATCAGATGATAAATTAAGAAAATATAATAAGAGATGTTTTTTTTTATTTTTGGTTAAATAAAGTAGTTGCTTTTTAATAAGCATAATATTTAAATTTCCCTTCATCAAAGGGAGGGCAATTCAATGGCCACACAATTACTTAAAATTTTCGGTAACTTATCGACTAAAATTTTTACGATTTTGTGCGATAACGTAATAGTAGAGACTTGCATTTGCCTTATCGATCGTTACGGCAAGCGATTTTCCCCGCTATTGCTATAACCGAAATCATTGTGTGGCCATTGAATTACTGTCCCTCCGATTTAGGGAAATTTAAAAAATATGCGAAAATGCAACTGTCTTACACCGACGTTTAAAACTTATTCAAATTGCAATTTCTCTTCTATAAAAGTTACGAGTTGTAAAATAAAAAACGTTTTATAGCAAATATCATCAACTTTCTTTGAAGTTATAGTTTATTATACATTATTATTAACTTAAATACCTATAAAACAAAAAAAAAAACACTTTTTGACTAACTGGCAAAAACTCAAACAACATGTGACGTTTTGTCGTTTGATAGTAATAAATCCATTTTATTGTTATGATTTTGAATCAAATTGAAAGGATAATAGTAGTATTTTAGTTTAATAGCCTGGCAACACCGCCGCTTAGCTCCGCCGTTTCCCGCCATATTTTTCCCGCCATTTGTAGTGGAATGGGGAGGTAAGCGGTGGGGATAGGCGGCAGAACGGTCGACGAAAGTCAGTTGCGGGCTCAGTCACTGTTCAACCGTCGAGAAGCCAAGTAGTTAGGGAAAACTGCTAACGTATTGTTGCTATAGCCTAGTTAATAATATTCATGGTGTATTCCAGTGAAGAAAGTAAAAGTGGTTTACCTTTATTACTGTAGTTTCATTATAAATCAGCAGTGGAAGAACCAAGGTATGTACGCTCACGATTTTTAACGTTTTAAACCGAGCTAAAATTACGAAATTCAGTTGGGTAGTTTCAAATTTTATTGCATTGAAAGAGATTCTTACTTTTACAATTTGCACTGCCATGCATACACAACTCGCACTCATTGCACTTCGGCCGTGCATACACAACTCAGTCATTGCACGTGGTCGAGGCTACACTTCGATCGTGCATACACACTCGACAATCATTGCACGTGGCCGAGGCTACACTTCGGTCGTGCATACACTGCACATGCACACAAAACTACACTCAGCGTCGTCAGCATGATGAAATAGTGCGTTGATATTGGAATAGTAATGTCCATGATTGTAAAGCGAGGTCATGAAATGAAAGTTTTTTTATCTTAACTGCCCAACTGTAACTTTCGTGATTTAAACTCTGGGTATGCATTACATAATGAATAATGAAAATAAGAACTGTGTATATTTTAAGTACCTATCTATGTTACTGCGTATTTTTATTTCGGACAATGTGTTCCGCATAGGTTATTAAGTTATTTTTTTATATTTCATACCATTGTAATTGTCCCTGGGGATGCGCGGATACGGAGAATAAAACGGATAACGTGATACTTTATGTAGAATTGGCACCAAGTTATGTCGATCTTCAAAAGGGTTTTAGTAGTACCATGACGCTATAGTCGTAGTTTAAAGCTCGGTTACGCGTAAGCATTTGTCTGTCTTTTACTTTACGTGTAAAGAATATGGAGGGTAGCCTCACTTCTGTACTTTTTCTGTGTTTTTTTTGATCATCTTTATCACAATTATCTTTTTTTTTTATAAAGGTTAATGGAGCTACTTCACAGTATGTTATAGTGTATTTCGATGTAGAATTCAGTACGTTTCCGCTATTATTTGCGCCAAAAATGTGAACCTACGCAAGCACTTTTGATGATATCCTTATTTTTCTTGCAATTGTCTGTGAGGTTCTTACGCAATTTGATCTTTTAGCTACCTACTAGAAAATCTCTTTAGCTTGTCGTGTTTTCTTTTTGTTTGTTTTTGTGGCTACATCTTTACGCTCTCTATATAAGAGTATGACCCCCGCAAACCATGTTTTCCTATGATGGACCCTTAAAGAGTTTTATTATAATTCAAGAAGTTAATTCTTATTCTATTAAGAGGCCGTTCACAAAAATTGCCGATTTCACTAATTAACGTAATTTCAGAGAAGTGATCTTACAGTTAAAAAACTGTGTCTACTTATCTTTATGAATAAAATAATACGAAAGATCTGGTGTACGAGCTACGTTTATTTTTTTTATTTTTTCCATGGTGATGCGCAGTATGTTTACTAGTAAAAGATTATAATTTTGATTTATGTGTTCCTAAATGAATGATTTAAGTTTACTTTGAAGCACATTATTTGTCCTATATTAGTTTTGAAGAAATATAACTTAAACTTCGGTTTACTAGTAAAAGGTAATAATTTTGATGTCAATTTTATGTTCCTTAATTTTTTTTTTGTTTTGTAAAAAATATAACGCTTTTAAAACTAATCGTTGTTGGTAGGAAATATTTCGCTACTTTGAAATTTTATTTAAAGAGAACCGGCTCTTAGGTATTTCTATTATAAACATATTTGTTTTCTATACATTTTTGAGACGAGGTTAACGCGCCTTCGGTTTAAAAGGCTAGACGCGCCTTCGGTTTGAAAGGTTAGACGCGCCTTCGGTTTACAAGGCTAGATGCGCCTTCGGTTTACAAGGCTAGATGGGCCTTCGGTTTGAAAGGCTAGACGCGCCTTCGGTTTACAAGGCTAGATGCGCCTTCGGTTTAAAAGGCTAGACGCGCCTTCGGTTTGATATGCTAGACGCGCCTATGGCTTAAAAGTCTAGACGTACCTTCGGTTTAAAAGGCTGGACGCGCCTTCGGTTTACAAGGCTAGACGCGCCTTCAGTTTACAAGGCTAAATGCGCCTTCGGTTTACAAGGCTAGACGTGCCTTCGGTTTACAAGGCTAGACGTGCTTTTAGTTTACCAGATAAGATTTATTTATGTTGTATTAATTAAGTACCTACATTAAAGATGTACATAATATTTGTAAATACCGTCACTCCTAGTCCCTAGTATATTTGAATTTACTTATATGAAATTTATGAAATATTTCAAACTAAAATGAAACTTAGTCTAAATATTTCACCCAGCCCTATGTAATTAAACTAGATATTTATATGAATGAAAATTTATTATAACATTGACTTTCGAGGCTAGATGCACATTCAGTTTGTAAGGCTAGGACAAGGCTAAACGCGCCTTCGACTTAAAGTAAGGTACCTGTATGAAGAGGTTTGAGAATTTATAAGGGTGAAGTTTTTTAAGTTTAGATGTGCTTTTATTTTATATAAGGTTAGGTAAGCCTTTATTTTACAAGGTGAGATGCGCTTTTTTTATTAACTGTTGTTGGTTTTCTATTATAAAAAAAATATATTGATATGAATGAAAATGTACAACTTACTTTCAAAGCTAGGCACACGTTCAACGTGTAAGGCTAAACGCGCCTTCGACTTATAATTAGGTATAACTCTTGATACTAGAATGATAAAAAAAATTGAGATTTATATGAATGAAATTTTATAAGGTTTGATGTGCTTTCATTACGAGGTTAGATACGCCTTTATTTTACAAGGTTAGATGCGCCTTCATTTAATAGGATTAGATTCGCCTTCATTTTATAAGATTAGATGCGCCTTCGTTTCACAATCACAATGCTAGATGTGCCTTCATTTTATAAGTTTAGATGTGCCTTCATTTTATAAGTTTAGATGTGCCTTCATTTCATAAGTTTAAATGCGCCTTCGTTTTATAAGTTTAGATGCGCCGTCATTTTATATAAGGTTGGATGCGCCAACATTTTATGATTAGATAAGCCTGCGGTTTGGCTAGATGCGCCTGCGGCTTATAAGGCTAGATGCGCCTTCAGTTTGGCTAAATGCGCCATCAGTTTGGCTAGATGTGCCTTTGTTTTGGCTAGATGCGCCCTCGGTTTGGCAAGATGCGCCTTCAGTTTGGCTAGATGCGCCTTCATTTAATAGAGTTAGATGCGCCTACATTTTATAAGGTTTAATGCGACTTTATTTTATAAGATTAGATGCGCCTTCGTTTCACAATCACAAGGCTAGTGCCTTCATTTCATAAGTTTAAATGCGCCTTCATTTTATAAGTTTAGATGCGCCGTAATTTTATATAACGTTGGATGCGCCAACATTTTATATGATTTGATAAGCCTGCGGTTTGGCTAGATGCGCCTGCGGTTTATAAGGCTAGATGTGCCTTCAGTTTGGCTAGATGCGCCTTCAGTTTGGCTAGATGCGCCATCAGTTTGGCTAGATGTGCCTTTGTTTTGGCTAGATGCGCCCTCGGTTTGGCAAGATGCGCCTTCAGTTTGGCTAGATGCGCCTTCATTTTATAGGGTTAGATGCACCTACATTTTATAAGGTTTAATGCGACTTTACTTTATAAGATTAGATGCGCCTTCATTTCACAATCACAAGGCTAGTGCCTTCATTTCATAAGTTTAAATGCGCCTTCATTTTATAAGTTTAGATGCGCCTTCATTTTTTAAGTTTAGATGCGCCGTAATTTTATATAACGTTGGATGCGCCAACATTTTATATGATTAGATAAGCCTGCGGTTTGGCTAGATGCGCCTGCGGCTTATAAGGCTAGATGCGCCTTCAGTTTGGCTAGATGCGCCTTCAGTTTGGCTAGATGCGCCTTCGGTTTGGCAAGATGAGCCTTCAGTTTATGCGCCTTCAGTTTGACTAGATGTGCCTTCGGTTGGCTTGATGCGCCATCAGGTTACAGGGCTAGATTCGCCTATGGTTTGGCTAGTCGTAATTAATATCTTATTGCTTTAATTTAAATTAACATTGTACTAGCAGGCAATTATTATAATTATTAATGTCATATATCATATTTGACATTAAGGTTTAACATTTATTTTATGGGGATTTTAAATTATTTATTGGAATGATGGGTAATGAAAAGTAGTTGTAAAAAGTAATGATTATCGATTTTCAAATTTAAATTTTATAATCACCTAGCTACTGACAGATTTCTACGCCTAACAAAGGCAGGATAATTAAACAGATTTTGTTATATTATAATGTCATCAATGTATACTACCATATTCTGGGAAATAAATGATTTGTTTATTATTTAGATGCAAATCCAGTTTGGCTAGATGTGCCATCAGTTAACAGGGCTAGATGCGCCTATGATTTGGTTAGATGTGCCATCAGTTTGGCTAGATGCGCCTATGGTTTGGCTAGATGCGCCTATGGTTTGGCTAGATGCGCCTATGTTTTGGCTAGATGCGCCTTTAATTTGGCTAGATGCGCCTGAGATTTGGCTAGATGCGCCTACGGTTTGGCTAGAAGCGCTAGCGGTTTACAAGGCTAGGTTGTTATATGCTTATATTACATGTTTAAGTGACTACATAATGCGATTTCAATTTCGTATTTGAGTCGTCATCTGCAAACGATTATTTAAGTTGTTGTTGTTTAGCTTAGTGCACAGGCCCTTGAATATTGGAGTACTTTCACAAACAATCAGAAGTCAATTACGAACGAAGATCTATCAAAAAATAAGTTGACTTTAGTCCGCGTTCTTCTTTAAGACACAACTTCATTTTACTTGGTTATCTCTTGGTTTATAATATATTATTGCAATTGGATGCTAATGTAGTTATGGTTAATTTGAATAAATTATATTTATGTTTGAGAAAATAAGTCTTACAATATTAGGTACCTAGCAGTGCGTAAGCTACTATTATATGAACCATTTGTCCTTAAGTGTGGTGTTTAGGCGACTAGGTATGTTGCGTCAATGGGCCAAGTGTGTTCTTAAGTGTGGTACTTAGTAAGCGGCAAGTGTATCGCATCTATGGGCCAGACTAGGTATGTTGCGTCAAGTGTGTCCTTACGTGTGGTACTAGTACTTAGTAAGCGGCCAAGTGTGTCGCGTCTATGGGCCATATGTGTCCTCAGTTATAGCTTTGGTTTGAATATAACGTCTTGACAGGCCGTGTCCACATAGTGGCAAACGGTGGCCCCGCGAGTAATGACATTCATATTCATAATTATTTATTGCATCTACTAATTACATTAGCAATTACTAAAACTGAGCGCATTACACATAGACTTATTATATTGACATTACATAATAAAATGCAAGAGAACCACAAATTATGGAATAAAATGAATAAATTGTCATGATAAATTAATGTTTAATAACTATGCAACTAGATATGATTATGTATATAAGTATGTGAATGTGTAATGTCACATTATATTTTTCTTATCTCATAAAGAAACAGTTCTCATGAATAGATTCAAATATATTTCCTTTTGACTCTGATGTTTTATTTTGTTGACGTTTGTCCTATGATTTAGGGACGGTTACTGTCGTTTATGTTTTATATATTTCAGAAACATATTGCATCTGACAAGATGTCGATGCGTTATATGTCGCTAAGGTGACGACGGCGCGATGTGCGACGCGTGACTGGATGGTAGAAACGACTGTTGCGTTATTGGTCGATCCTAGTTTTTGTGACACGATGACAACAGGCTGCGACGGCTAATAGGTTTCAGCTGCAATTATCTGGTTGAACATAGAAACGGACCCAAATTCCTATGCATTGATTTATCAAATATATTTAAACCTTATTCAGAACCTGTTAAAATGGGTAGTTCTAGTCTAGCTAAATTAAATATTATAAGTACCTAGCTCATGGTGTGAATTGTGAAATAAATAAAAATAATATATACTCATAATGATTGTTGTAACGCAACTTTAATAATTAAACGATTACCTTGCGTTTTACATAGCTAGCAGGTGTAGTAAATTGAAATTGTATACCTATTGTGGGTTCAATGAGTTGATATCATTGATAATTTCAGTTAGGTAGTCGGCAGCACGTCACGTTATCTGTCAAAAGTCGACAATTTGTAATTGAATTTGTTTACCCTTTCATGGTAAATAGGCTGTCGACTGTTATATTTACTTTTTGTACTTTTCTCTTATTAAATATTTTAATAAAATTTATAATTTAGTAGAAAGAACTAATAAGAAATGTTGTACTTTCATAAATAATTTGATTGCTTATTGTGGTAAAAAAAATGTAATAATTTTCAGATGTTTTAGAGTTAATATTTGTGTCACAATCTTACTGACTTTTAAAAATGTTATAGCTTTATGATCTCATGATCATACTAGGCGCGATAAGTTACAACAGTTAGTTCCTCTTGTAAATAAATTATTAAATATAAAAGACGGAGGTCGACAACCCTCTCCAAGTTTTCTTTCGCCATTTCTTTCTTGGAGGGGCCTCCCATTTTTTAAATGGTGGCAGATTCAGTAGATTCTCTCTTTTTAGCATTCATTAATCCACAAAATTAATTATAACAATTAAGTAAATGAGAATTCTCAAATTAAACAAATATGACAATACGTTAAACCCAATAAGTTTGTTTTATAGAATGCGGTATTAGTTAACATACAACCGGCCAAATGTGACGATATTATTATGAAAGTATTGAGTTGACAATTATAACCTATAATATTGTTGAGTTGACCGTGCACGAGGACATGCACGAGGTCAGGATGGACGAATGTGACGTTTTGTCGTTTGATAGTAATAAATCCATTTTATTGTTATGATTTTGAATCAAATTGAAAGGATAATAGTAGTATTTTAGTTTAATAGCCTGGCAACACCGCCGCTTAGCTCCGCCGTTTCCCGCCATATTTTTCCCGCCATTTGTAGTGGAATGGGGAGGTAAGCGGTGGGGATAGGCGGCAGAACGGTCGACGAAAGTCAGTTGCGGGCTCAGTCACTGTTCAACCGTCGAGAAGCCAAGTAGTTAGGGAAAACTGCTAACGTATTGTTGCTATAGCCTAGTTAATAATATTCATGGTGTATTCCAGTGAAGAAAGTAAAAGTGGTTTACCTTTATTACTGTAGTTTCATTATAAACATAATAAAATAATTATTTACGCCTTATTTACATTTTAATAATATAAATATTATATAAGGAATAAAGAGTAAGGAATATAAGGAATAAGGATAAGGATTAAAACTTTTCACTGCACATAGGTAGATACTTGATTAGTAAAGGGAAAAGAGATACGCTCATTTAACTTTTTTTGATGTAAGTAGGTAGGTACTTAAAAACTACCCGTGTTTAACAAAAAATTACAAAAAATATAAGTATTTTATTTTTTTGTCTTTATTCATCATAAGTTAATAATTATAACATTCCTTCTTTAGAGAGATAGGTATAAAATAAACTAATTATAAATATTGTGAAGATGCTTCTTAGTATTTTCCGGCAATTTTTAGAGGTTTTCCTGTGGCCGGCAGGCGGCAATTTTGCTAGCAATACCACTAAAGCAATATTTTAAGTATGGCCCGGCAATTATAGCCACATATTTTTGGTAAGTCAAAACATTTTCATGTAAATTTGGGATTCTGCATCGTTGGCCATACTATTGACACCAATTGCAGCCATATTGCAACAATGCAATATAAATTGTATTTGTGTTGGCTTGGCCGGGCAATGGTGGACATTAAATGACTATTACTTGTAACACTGACTAGACAGAACCCAGTGCCACAGCATATATTAAATCTAATATAATATAAAATATGTGTCAATGGTTGAGTGTCAAAATGAGAGTACCGACACGTAGTGATTTTTTCCTCTGTGGTAATCGATACGGTACCGAAAATTATCGGTAGCTATGATTGTAGAGACTACCAAAAATCGAAAATAAGTTGTTAAAATGACATATCGACCGAATTCGTTAATTTTACGATCGCTATCTATGTCGAGACTGCAGGCCCTGGGCCTGCAGTCTCGACATGGGCTCTGGTTGTCGCCAAGCTCTCGCTCCAGCGGACGACTTTTCTGAGCGGCGGATAGAGAAAGCTATCGAGAGTTCTCAAGTACAGTTTTATCCCCAAAACAACAAATAGACTTCGATAGCTGGACGCTAGTGTTATAAGAATATTTTTGCAGTGTTAAGGCCAGTATACTCGAGCGTCGTAGGCATTTAGCGCTACCTCCCTCCCCGCGGAGCGAGCCGCGCGAACGCATTTTCAAATGAACTCTCTGTGTTCTCTGACCCCGCAGACCAAGCCACAGAATATAGATATTTACTACGTGCAGAAAGGACACTCCCCGCGCGCGATTTCATGTGCCGAATCTAGTGCTCTGTCAACTCTCGTGCACTGCGTGAACGCGCGATATTTATTTTGATAATTCGAACTAAATAATTATGTTTTTTTTGTTTATGTATTGTTATCAATAATGTTGTAAATCAATAAATAAGTATGATGTATGGGTATGGGTATGGGTACTTACTAGGTAAAAAATACATTTAACACATACAATAAAATTATAGGTAGCTAGGTAGTTAATTCGAAGTAAATAATTATTTTTGTTTATTCGAATATTATAGTTCGAATAGGTACTTGTTGTATGGTCTGTGAGTTTGAATTAACTACTTGAATGTGAATAAACAATGAATTCATTGAGTAAATTCGTTAGTGGAGTGTCAACTCAACTGCCAATATAATTATCTACAAATAAGTACCTAAACATATTTGAGCACTCACAACAAGCTTTTTTTTGTGTAACCGATATTTTATTTTAACTTTTTTTTTAATAATTTGCCGATGAAAAGGGACCTCCAAAAACGAGTAATCAAATATTAGGGTCAATTCATGCTGCAACCGAATCGAAGCGCATCGAATTGTTTGATGCAAAGCAAATTCACTCTTATTGTGTTATACTTCCCAGCAACACCAACATGGCGTAGAGATTTTGGATAACCTCAAATGAAAGACAATAAAATGTACCTAATTGTACACTAACTCAAAAAATTGTACCTCTGATAGTTTCAGAGAAAAAATCACTTGATTGTGGCGTTTCCAGGAAGTATACTTCCTGGCAACGTGACACTGTACCAGATTCCAATTGATCTTATAGTAATGGCCAGAAATTGTACTTAATTTGTACCCCATTCAATAAATGAAACATGCAGAGTTTCGATAAAGAACATTTTTAAATCTACTCTTATTTGACCTGCAATACATGCAACGGACGTTGGAAAGTATACTTCTTGGCGACGCCACGCTGTACCAGATTCCAATTGATCTCATAGTAATGGCCAAAAATTGTACTTAATTTGTAGGTACCTCATTCAATAATTAAGACAGGCAGAGTTTCGATAAAAAAAAATAAAAAAAATACTCTTACATGATTTGATCTGCAACACATGCAATGCACGTTGTTATTGATATAAACTGATGTTTGGCTAAGGAATTATTATGCATTATGCAGTAGTAAGACCATAGAGGCAACCGCCTCTGTGGTCTAGTGGTTTGCCCACCCGTGTAAGACGCAGGGGTCTCGGGTTCGATTCTCAGGGAGGTACAATTTGTACTCGGTTTGGTTGGTGGTAGGGCTTAAGTCAAGGCCGCCTGAATAGCTACCACCATCTTACCTACAATTACTTACAATTAATTTGGTACAAATTCATTTGGTACTATTAAGTACAATTTATTCGGTACCATATAGTACAATTTTATAGGTACAATTTGTACAATTTATTTGGAAATTAGTAGTACATTTTAGGTACTATTTGGTGCCATTCATTTGATACTAATAAGTATAATTAATTTTGTACCATATAGTACAATTTATTAGGTACTATATAATACAATTTATTTTGTACAATATCGTACAATTAGTAGGTACTATTTAGTACAATTAATTTTTTATTAGGTACTATTTATTACTATTAATTTGGTATTGATAAGTACAATTTATTTGGTACCATATAGTACAATTTATTACGTACTATTTATCTATTCATAATTTTTTTTGTACAAATACATAAAGTAAGGTAGAAATGGCGGACTTAATGCTAAGAGCATTATCTATTAGTCAACCAACAGCAAACCAATAAACACGAATTTGGCACAAACAAAGAAAAATGATATTCACATGCATACAAAATACATTAATACATACCATTAAATACATCTAAATATTATAAAAGAAGATACTGATTGGTGACTGACATATCAACGCACAGCCCAAACCGCTGGGTTTAGAGACTCCAAATTTGGCACATTGATTCCTTATGAGGTCTAAAGGTGCAATAAGAAAGATTTTTTCAAAACTCACCTTCTAAGGGTGTGAAACGGGGGTCCAAAGTTTGTATGAAAGTCCCTCAGTTTCGAAGCTAGGGTCTTCAAATTTTGTGGTTAGACTGACGATTGAAAATTAATATACACGTGTTTAAGCGTTTTTGAAAATTCTACCCCCGAAGAAGTGAAAAGGGAATTAATTTGTGTATAGAAAATTCTTCATTTTCTATGTAAAAATCGCTAAATTTATAATTTAAGCTTATGGATGGAAATCTAACGCAACGTATATCGTTATTGTTAGTATTTCAATACTTATGGGGATGAAATGGGTGTGAAATGGGGCAAATAAACCTAAAAATCGATATGGATGTCGTTATTGGGGATTCCTAGGATGACGATTGCGAAAATAACATTTATTTTGAAGTTCAACACGGTGGACTTGATGTAACCTCTAAAGGGGTGAAAATGGGGTTCAAATTTTGTATCATCATCATCATATCAGCCACACGACACCCACTGTTGGATATAGGCCTTCCCTAAGGATCTCCACAACGATCGGTCCTGCGCTGCCTGCATCCACTGGCTTTCCGCGACCTCCACCAGATCGTCGGTCCACCTTGTCGGGGGCCTACCCACGGAGCGTCGTGTTTTGTATGGAAAATAGAATATAAAATTAAAACTTTAACTTTAAACTTCGCAGAAGCACGTCTAAAAAGAAATAGGCACACACATGTTTTGTGATTTTGATAATCAACCCCTTAGAGGATAAATAGGGTAAGTAAACCTTAAAATCGATATGGATGTCGTTCTTGAGGTTTTATGGGATGGTGATTGCGAAAATGACATTTATTTTGAAGTCCAACACGGTGGACATGACGAAAAAGAAAATAAAATCGAAATTACAACAGCATAAAAAATTCGTAGGAGCACGTCTAAAAATAAGCTCTAGCTCATCGGGAAGCTAGTTTAAAATCGTTCGCAAACTTTGCGGACAAACAAACAAACAAACAAACGAGAAAGCAACCTAATAAAACGTGTTAAAAAGGTAAAATTGATTTGTAATTTTAAATGTATACCTACTCAAAGTAGAGTTACTGTTATTAACTAAAGTTGATAATATAACTGCTTTTCTTGGTCTATACTAGACATGTGCGCCGATGGTCATTTGACCGGCAGCGGCGTCTGGCGTCTAAATTGTCGGCGGCGGCGGCGTCATCGGCGTAATCGGTGTGGATGGTCAAAATAAGTAGAATAGAAGACCTTTAGAAGCTTTTCAATTCCGTCATCGTTGAGGGCAGAACGCCGAAGACATGGAACATAAGTGAGGTCATTCTGTTCTTTAAAAAGGGTGACAAGGCCCTCTTGAAGAATACGAATCTTACGAATCGTTGCGCTCGCAAGTTCGACGACTTCCAACCTCCCGAACTAGCCGCGTTCTGAAAAGGCTTTGGCACCATATACCACATCCATACGCTGCGGTAGGTTATACAGAAGACCGAGGTGTATAAACTGCCACTTTGCTTGGCGTTCGTGGACTATGAGAAAGTTTTTGATTTGATTGAGACCTGGGGCCGTACCGGCTAAAACATCGATTATCGAAAAGTCTGCCGAGTTTCAACTTAAAACAAAAAAATCAAACTAAGGAATTTCGTCTTGTACTTTCTGTTGTCGTAATTTGGAAGATATCGATGTTCGTGTGACATCATGAATTTTGGTTCGCCATTTTGGCCCAATCGGGGCTCGATTTATCTGTTTTAATTTGAAACCCAGCAGACTTTTCGATAATCGATTCGTTAGCTGGTACGGCCCCTGGGCAGTGCTGCAGTCTGGCACCAAGAGGACCAAGAGGAGGAAGGAAAGGAAGGAAGAGGTGTTGAGGCACTTATAGGAAAATGCCACGATTTCGGCCCGAGTACAGAATCAGAGCACAGATTCCATCCAACTACAGCGAGGTGTGAGACAGAGAGAAGTTATTTCTCCGAAACTGTTCACAGCTGTGATGGAGGATGTCTTGAAGCTCTTGGACTGGAAAAGACTCGGTATCAACATTAATGTACCTAACTAACACACCTTCGTTTTGCCGATGATATAGTTTATATTCATGGAAGACTTGAACACTATCCTCGAAGTTATCCGTAGTGCCTCCCAGAAAGTGGCTCTTAGAATGAAGATGGATAAGACGAAAATCATGTCGAGTGCTCATGTTGTACCCACTCTAGCTCATGTTGGGAACACTACACACGAAGTTGTTGACCATTACGTATCCCTAGGACAGACAGTCCAGTTAGGTAAGTCCAACTTCGAAAAGAGATCTCTCGTCGAATCCAGCTCGGTTGGCCAGTATTCGGGAAGTTTCGACAAATCTTCGAGTCCAACTTACCTCAGTGTCTTATCTCAAGACTAAAATCTAAGTTGTGTGTGTGTGTTGCCATTGTTGACTTATCGCAGTAAAACGTGGTCGCTAACTACAGGTCTCATAAGAAGGCTCTCACCCAGTGTGCAATGGAGAGCCATGGTCGGCATTTCCCTGCGTGATCGAACCAGAAATGAGTATATGCGTAGGAGATCTAAAGTAACCGATATCGCTCGAAATATTGTTTAGCTGAAGTGGCAGTGGGCGGGACAAATTAGCGAGACGAACCAAAGGCAGTTGGGGCGGAAAGATTGGAATAGCGACCGCGTACCGGACGACGCTCCGAGGGTAGGCCCCCGACAAGGTGGACCGACGATCTGGTGAAGGTCGCGGTGCGCCGCTGGATGCGGGCCAAGCAGGACCGATCGTTATGAAGACCCATGAGGGAGGCCTATACCCAGCAGTGGGTGTTGTGCAACTGATATGATAATGATGACTAAATACTATTATAAAATCATAATAAGATAAACCTCTATAGCAACAATCAAACTAATACAAAAAGAGAGGAAAAGAATAAAATTTTATGAGATTTCAACGGGGAAGTACCAATCGCTCCTAACTGAGACTTTTTTGAGAAATTAACTTCCTTTAGGTGTTGAATTCAAAGGCATCATTGTTAGGACGAGGAGATATTGGCACTTCGCCGTCGATATGTAGATGCAAGTTAGTTTAGCTTTTGTACTTGTTTCTTACAATTGTACTCTATGGTACAAAATTAATAGTACTAAATAGTACCTAATTAATTGTACTAAATGGTATCTACTAATTGTACTATATGGTACCAAATAAATTGTAATAAATAGTACCTAATAAACTGTACTGTATAGTACCAAATGAATGGCACTAAGTAGTACTAAATTAATTGTATTGTTATGGTACCAAATAAATTGTACTGTATAGTACATAATTAATTTTATTAAATAGTACCTAATAAATTGTACTAAATAATACTTAATTGATTGTACTAATTAGTTTGTAATTAGTACTTTATTAATTGTACTATAATATGTTACCAGATAATATGTACCAAATGAATGCTTTTATATAGTACCTATAAAATTGTACTATACGGCACCAAATAAAATGTACCTAATAGTACCTAATAAATTGTACTATATGGTGCCAAATTTATTGTACAAAGTAGTCCTAATAAATTTTACTATATGGTACAAAATTTATTGTACTAAATAGTACCTAAACTACCTTCTAATTGTACTATATGATACCAAATAAATTGTACTACATAGTACCTAATAAATTGTACTATATGGTACATAATTAATTGTACTTAATAGTACCAAATGAATGGCACCAAATTAAGCCCTACCATCAACCAAACCGAGTACAAATTGTACCCTCCTGAGAATTGAACCCGGGACGTCTGCATCTTACACGGGTGGGCGAACCACTAGAGCACAGAGGCGGTTGCCTCTGTGGTCCTACTACTGCATAATGCATAATAAACATCAGTTTATATCAATAACAACGTGCATTGCATGTATTGCAGATCAACTAAGAGTTTTTTTTTTATCAAAACTGCATGTTTTAATTATTGAATGAGGTACAAATGAAGTACAATTTTTGGCCATTACTATGAGACCAATTGAAATCTGGTACAGCGTCGCGTTGCCAGGAAGTATACTTCCTGGCAATGCCACAATCAAGCGCGTTTTTCTCTGAAACTATCAGAGGTACAATTTTTTGAGTTAGGGTACAATTAGGTACATTTTATGGTCTTTCATTTGAGGGTATTTAGAAATCTCTACTCCATGGTGGCGTTGCTGGGAAGTATCACAGCGTCGACTCGTAGGTAAAGTCGTGATTGGTTGACACTTGATTTTGAGCCGTGCATCCTCACCGGCCAACGTACATAATTATTTTTCTCCCTTCAGCAGACAGATTCACCCAGGTGATTTATGTGTACCCTTAAGTAGATTAATGCACCCAGGCTAAAAGCAACCTCATTTTCACCAGCCTATTCATGTTTCAACTGCTGGGGCATAGGCAATAGCCAGAAGAACAAATAATGTCGGGGAAAAAGTGAAGTTCGCTAAAATTTGTAGTGATTACTAGTAAAAAATCGGTCAAGAGCGAGTCGAACTCACGCACTGAGGGTTCCATTTCCATACCATCATAATTGCACAATCAAACCACACTGCAGAGTAGAATAATAAATTAGTATTGCAGTTTTAGGTCAGCGCCATCTCTTGACCGATAGTAAAACTAATGTTTACTTTTTTAGAAATTTGGTCATTTCAAAAAAAGTGTGCTATATTGAGACATCGTTTTATTTTTCCTGTAATCATTATATAAATTGCTATCACATAGAATTATTTCAGATTTTTCTCTTTGCAAACTTCGGAGATAAGGGGGGGGGAACCGTATTTTTTTTACAATTTTCATCATAAGTCAAAAACTATGCGGCCTAAAAAAAAAGAAAAATGATTGAAAACGTGCAAACGACGCTCTTTCATATGATACCCCACATGCCCTAGTTGCCCCACTTCAAATTTTTAAGACCCCTTTTCAGCCCCTGTTGTAAAAAAGATATTTTTATTTTTATTTATTTCTTATTTGCAAAATAGTTGGGCAAATATCATCTTAAAATATTCCAAATTTCAAGTTGATACCATTAGTAGTTCTCGAGATATCCAGCTGTGACAGACAGACAGACAGACTGAGTCACACCATAAGGGTTCCTTTTTTACCATTTTGGTACGGAACCCTAAAAAAAACAGGTGCAAGTGATTTTCGACCATACTGACATTTATCAAAATAACTGTTTTTAAAGAAACAACAAAGTTTGTGAACAAAAATATGGGAAAAAAACAACCGAATTTCAAAGTAAATGAGACGACTAACGCTTGCGCCGATCTCGGCAGCAAGCAGCAGTGCGCTCCAAGTTGAACCGTAATGTTATGTTCAAAAGGCTCAATTTGAAGTGAGCGGAAAAGTGTCGCGACCGCATAGCTGTGCGGAATCATACCCTTACGGTACAGTCAACGGCATGCTGGGCTTCCACAATGTGTCAAATTACTTCAATAATTTTTAAACTTTAAGTCGAACAGTTTAAGGTTCAAAATTCATTATAGATTTTTGACAGTTTTGTACTTATAGCTTGATATGCTGCTGACTGTACTTAGTTTTCTTCTTCATCTTCCGATATAAGTAAAATCATTGCAAAGTCAACCATTTTATAAATTTTATTATACGATAGGTATATTTTTTATTTTATTTATAGATAAGTATTTATTTCTTAAAAGTCATCAAAATTAATTACGCGTTTGCTTGTACTTGGTTGCTGTATCCAAATACCTACCTACCTACTCTATGCATTTACAAATTAAACTAAATTGGTAATTTACACTAAATAAAATTTTACACTTAGATTACCTACTGCGTTTCCAAGTCTTATACTACTCTTCGAGTATCTAAAAGATTCTCAATCGACTAGACGCGAGAGGGGGAACACAGCGCGGCAGCAAAAACGACACAGGTCCTACGCCGACGACGCCTCGCAGGCTACTAAACCAAGATTCGTCGTGCGTTTTATTATATATTAATTTTTAAATAAACATAAAGTCACTTTTTGAAAAAGTAACCGTAAAATATTCTTCTATATGTTATTACCTTTTTTTCTATATATTATTTGTGCGTAAGAGATTTATAATCTTTAAGTATTATTCAAAAAACAATGAAAATATTCAATGTCTTTGCACATTTTTATAGTCGAGTGAAAATACTAAAATCGTGTTTTTAACCGTAAAATAATCAAGTTCGATTATGAAACTATAACATATATTTTTATCTGCTCAAAATAAATAATGCTTGATTGTTTAAAACTGAATCAAAAATAGGTTAATTTGCAATACACTGCCCTTAATGAATGAATTTTCATTACTAGGTACTAAATATTGATTCACCCTTGTATATTGCAATTGAATGCAAAATTTTGTAATTATCAAAAGCACTTTAAAGATTAAAACGCCGTGTCTTATCTCCATCTTTGATATTTCGAGTTGGATTAAGAATTAAGATCTTGTGGCCTACGCTTGAGATATTAAATACAGTACCTAGCCATTTTGCAATGGTGATGAAATATTCTTATTGAAAACTTTTGATCAAACGAGCGCAAAGCGCGAGCGAATCGTCTCCGTTTCAGCTTGGGCAAAAATGCTTTCGTATGTCTGTCCGGCTGTCCGTCTGTTCTCCTTTACAGTGGGGATAAGTATAAAAACTTGCCAGGTTTATGGATTGGTATAGCTACATCTCTTTCTCACTGTATATCAAATAAAAGAGACGTATTGATAGCCAGTCAGTAGATTGGCAAGTTGTAAGAGCTAGTAATACGGGTGCTGGTCGCATTTATTAACCGATTCTCGTGAAATTTGAGCAGGTTTTATAATTATATAGATTTTTGTCGATTCAGTTTTTCCAAATATATCCAAAAAAATATCATATTTCAGCCATTTTAGAAAAATGTTCAATAATGTCATAAACGCGAGGTCTACAGCTCGCAGAGCCACTGGTACACAAAATATCACGATTGCATCCAACGACGAAGTCTATAAATTGTTTGTTCAAATCAACATTACAGATGATAATGCATTCATGAACTCGAACCAGTATTGGATTCACTAGGGATTGTTTTAAAACATTGATATAGTTTACTACGTTGAAGATAATTTATTGATATGATTTTAGAATTTGAAAAACAAATAAAAAGTTTAATTAAACTGACCAAGAAGTCTCTGTATCTTGAAGACCATAAAATACTGTCACAAGCGTACCAAGTCGTAAATTCAATATACGACAACGACTTACAAAGATGCGAATGAAATGTAGTAATGTTGCCGTTGTTATTTTATTATTATTTTTACGTTTATTCTGGCGCGATTGCAATGAGGACTTTTCAATGTGACATTTAAAAAATAAAAATATTAACTATTTGCCCTACTAGATGGCGTTGATGGAAAGAGATGAGTCAAAATTGGCTTAAATAAACGGAACCAAAGAGGAAACTAAGCGCTTGCTGGATGACATCTGCCCAAAGAGAAACATTACATCTGCCTGCCTACCTGAGTACTCTTCGAAGCTTAGTAAAAAAATACATTGAGACATACATTTTTATCAACACCATCTATCGGCTTACAGTTTTTTGTCATTTTGAAAAGCTCTCATTGGTATTTAACACTAGTAATGACAATAGGGAATATGCATAAGTCACCGATTTTGATGAAATTGAGCTTGATCGCTGCGGACACTTATAAAAACATGATGGAACAGGAAAAAAAATAAAAAACATGTATTATTTTAGTTTCATCACACGATGAAATCAGGGGAAAATAACGATATTTTTTTTTTCATTTTCGGATATAATGCACTTTACAGTCAGATAGAATATCGAATAAGAAATAATATTTTGTATGACACATATGTACTTAAACGCAAAATTTAGGGAGATAATTGAAGATTATTGGCTAACTCCATATTAAACGCGCCGAAACACACCTGAAACGTGATGCGTGACGTCACCATTTTGTATGGAGCGTTTTCGGCGGGTGCTGCTGCGCGCTAACTTCAAGTAACAATATCACGAGAAAAAAACGCAAAAGAAAAGTTTTAATATTACAGTTAATTTTCTCACGCATTATACTTTTGATTAAGATTTAAAAAAAAATTGATGCGTATTCCCTATTTCTAGTTCTAGTAATGACATAATGACAGGTCGAAATACAACGAGCTTGTTTATTGACCGAGTATCTATCTCTGCTTCAGCTTGGGCAAAAATTTAGTATGTTTGTCCCACTGTTCGGCTCTCTGTATTTTCTCGTCTACTCTCATTTATCAACCGATTCTCGTTAAATTTTGCTAGTAGGTTCTTTAATTATAATTATTGACCGAGCGAGCACGAAGTGCGAGCGAAGCATCTCTGGTTTTGTAATCTTTTCTAAAATGGTGAAGATATGTAAAAAAATCATATTTCAGTCTGGCTTTCCGGCGCTGTCTGTTCTCCTCTACAGGTGCATTTCTCAACCGATCCCCGTGAAAATTTGTGAGCAGGTTCGATAATTATCTGAAATTGTTTTGTTGAGCCAGTTTTTCCAAATTTATTTAAAAATATTCACCCATTTCCAAAAATGATTTAAATTAGAAGCACCATCTAACTGCGAATTCTCTAAATAATTTACCAAACAGCACGTACTTTGAAAACCTTATGAATACCTACATTTTATTTTTGTACAATTTGAGCCACTTTTTATCGAAGGTCTACAGCTCACGGAGCCACTAGTATAGAATTTTTGTCGATACAGTTTTTCAATTTTTTTCAAAAATGGCAGAGATATGGGGAAAATCATAGTTCAGCCATTTCGAAAAATGTTCAAAAATGTCAAAAAAGCAAGATCTTTGCGGAGCCACTAGTGTTTATCCTGGCGCTATTGTTATTGTTTTTTAACACTAATTAATGATAATTTCTAGTTCAAGTAATAACATAATGACAGGTCGAAAAACTACAAACCACCACTTAATATTACACTGAGCAAAGATTTAAATATGTAAATTTTATTTAATGACCTTTGTTATCAGCCTTTTTACGTCACTTCAGAGCCATTATTGTATTTAAATTAATTGCCCTCATTATCTAACTATAACATTTGATAACAGTTCACAACCTCTATAATATACACAAAAAAAAACTAAGTCTGTTTGTTTCGTTTATTAAAAAATATAAGTAACTGTAACAATACGGACTACAATACAGTTTAAATGGATAACATTTCAATAATGAATCCGTAAAATTAGTAATCAATATTTTCTTGTGTATTTACTGTTGTTAGTTAGTAACCCAAATAACTGCTAAGAAAGGCTTCAGTGTATAACTTTGCATAACAGGATCTGTTAAACCCTTGAGGGAAAATATGCAGATTAGGCCACAACACAAGACATTTTGGCCAAATAAACAATACCAAGTGGAAATTGAATTAGCATAAAAAAAAATTTGACGAATTCTTTATGGGATTAGAAATTTACTTGTCACAGTATCAATTTGGGAAAAAATGCTTTTGTATGTCCGGCTGTCATGCTGTCCGGTTGTCCATTTGTTCTCATCTACAGGTCGCTTTTCTCAACCGATTCTAGTGAAATTTTGTGTGCAAGTTCTATAATTACATATAGATTTTTGTCGATTTAGTTTTTCGAAATTTATCAAAATAGCAGAGATATGGGGAAAATATTGTTTCGGCCACTTCGAAAAATGTTTAAAAATGTCACAAATGCGAGGTCTACAGCTATACAGAGCCTCTAGTAGTGTCTAGTTAGACCACTTTTAAATTAAAATATATTTCGATACATTGAAAAAACGTAAACCATGACAAACAAGGACACTTATTATTTGAAATGAACCCGAATGCACAAGTTAGTCATGAACAAACAAATAATGAAGTTGATTAAAATACTCTTATCAATATTTGACATTATGCAACAAAAAAAACTTTTCCAAACTAATACAATGTTTTAGCTGTCTTGTTAGATGGAGAACCAACATTTCTGGTCGTTTTCCAAACCATGTTTATTTAGCAAAAAATTTATAGTTTCATTGGTGAAGTACTTGCCTCAAGGGATTAAAACGACTTCAAAATAATGATGTATAAGATGGCAGAATAATTAATAATCAATATACAACAAGCATTATAAATACACTCAAGACATGGAATTAGAAGAGGGAACGACTGAAAATGGAGCTGATTATACAGCAATGACAATTTTATTCTACGGATGGATCAGTTTAATTTTCATTATCATAAGTTGTCTCGTGTGCACCTGTGTGTTTACAAAGTGGAGATGTGACTTCTACAATTACTGCAGCGTACTACACCTTTTGGTCGGTTTCGTCCATGGTTCTATAGTGAGCTATCGTGTCGTTTATTTTCCCAGTAATCTGTCTTTTGAATTTTATAGTTTTTTAATTGTTTCTATATCTATGTTGACATTATGTGTCACGTGTGTTACTTTTCTCAAATTGTATGTAAAAAGTGACTGTGATGAACTTTTCAGCAAGAAAGATATAACGATGTTTATTGTAAGTGCGGTGTCCTTCATAGATATCTATCAAAAATTTCTTTCTTCAGCGTATTATTTAGATACATCTTATATTTGTAATGAATTAGTCTTAGTATTAACTGTTGTAGGTACGATGTTGACTGTTCCATTCATGGTATTGTCATTGATAATAAAATCTATACTAAAAAGATCGACTGAAATCCCAAAGCCTGTATTGTGGTTTTTCACATTCCATTTGTCAGTATTCTTTATATCGGACTGTGTAATGTTTATGAGTGAGTTTCCTTTATTCACAAATGATTTTGATTTCATGTTAGTCGCATCTATATTGTACATTGTAAAGTTAGCATTAGAGTCTGTATGGTTGATGTATTCTCATACAAGACTACCTGGAATTCTAAACTCTTTTGTTGAAAATGAATAAAATTGCAGTTTTTCCTAAAAGCTTATCATTTGTTTTTCTTATACTCGTAGAATGTTTGCTTTTACATTGAATTTTATTATTTAGGTTTATGACTAGATTTAGGTACTTAAAATTTATATTTTAAACGTTCAATTTTATTTATATTGAGCTACTTTTTGTCGCGAGGTCTACAGCTCACGGAGCCACTAGTTTATAATCAAATTTTGTGGGACACATGCAATTTAAAATCGATAGTATTTTTTCCATAAACAGTAAGTTACTCATTCAAGAAACGTTTCAACATCTTTTCGCAGAGTTCGATGCGATCATTGGCCAACCTAAGAGATACAAAATATAAGTTCTTCTTTTTCTTCTACATTTCTAAGCGGCCACTATAAATAGCTAGCATTTTCAAGAAATATATAAAAATTCTCGCCCATCCCGTACAAAGCGACGTATGCAAATGGTAGGGCGATGTCTCGCGATTTATGCGACTCGGCGTTTTGTCTCGCTTCCGAGTAGGTGACGTCGCGCTGATTTCTCGTTTTCCGTGAAATGTTTAGAATATACTGCTCTTTTGTTACTGTGCATACCTACATACAGACTTTATAGTTGTGCCTAGATTATTCAGACATCTACACATCAATTCGTACGAAAGCTACATTCATTCATCATCTTATCTTCTTCTGTTCTTATGTTATACTCGTTGTCAAGCGCTCATGGCGGAGCTTGACAGACTGATCGTACTCGATCACGTTTGTTAAGCAACGTTGGATCTGACCAGGTGTCGGATGGGTGACCGTTAAGTGGCATTACAACTGAATGCTTCCGTGCTTCGGAAGGCACGTTTAACCTTCGGTCCCGGCTGTTGTCATCTGATAACAGATGTTGAAACAATATTTTGTATTCTGCCCAAAAACACAGCAAGTACACTATACTTACGTACAGGTACTTGCTATGTTTTTTATCTGTACGTACCACGTACTTATAACGATTACAACATAAAAGAAAAAGCAACCTACATATTATACGTTTTTAAAGAAACGTTTAATTCTCGATCCGACCTCAACCTTTTTTCACCGCGTTTCGCTAAAACAAAAGCCGCAGGATTCCCCAACCGGGTATATTTCGTTTGTGGCAAAGCTCCGGATATCATAACGGCGACACGTCCCCGGGGCATTATCACAATACGGGGATTACCGTGTCCCGGGACAAGGGACTTTTACGCCCGCTTACTGGTAAGTACCTAGGTTTTAGGGAAAATTGAGACAGCGCGATTTTTTTGAAGTTTGTTTTTGCAGTTAAAGTTGTGAGCTTATAAAGAAAAGGTTTGTTTCATACTATTGTTTGTTTGTAAAAGAAAATGCTAAACAGAATATTTAAAAAAAAGGGCATAAACGTTTGTCGCACTTCAAAAGTTTTCATTATATATTTTTTTGTGTAAACACTACAAGCTTTGTTTTGTGCAGGTTTCATTTCATCCATCAATATCCATATTTATGTTAAGTTTATCTGTTTGCGTCATTTTCACGCTTAGGCTGCTGAAAATTTTCGACGCATTCCGGTCTGTACCAAAATTCGTCGAAATTTTATAGATTTCGGAGAAAGGCGTCCTTTTTATTGCCACGCAAGCGAAATGTTACGAGGACGAATTTTTAGGCAAATTCTAGTTCTTTAACTATAGCTTCGTCTGTCTGTTAGAGTAGAATCATTCCATAGAAACGTTCATACTTACAACATGTTAAGTAATCCCGGTTTTGAACTACGAGGGGAGTTCAAAGTATTCTCGGTATCGGAATTTTCTTGTTAGTAATGAGGGTAGTTTTTGTCTATGGTTCTCTTACGTCATTATCCAAGGTGATAATTAGAAAATTTCGTCCGTTTACTATCGTTAGTTTTTTCACAATCGTGCTTTGAGTGCAACAGAATGTCTGAACGCGAAATGTTGACTAAAATCGACCACGGTGGTGCTCGATTCACTCGGCACGCGTTGCCAAGGCTGCTATTGGATTATACAGGAGTGTGGTTTCAAAGAGATCTATCAACCACCTTACAGCCAAGATCTGGCACCGATAGTGACAATTTTTTGTTCCTGAAGCTGAAAAAAGAGCTTCGTGGAAAGCGATTTTCCGACGATGAAGAGCTTAAGACGATCATTTTTCAGAGATGTAAAGTTATTTTTCAGAGGGTACTGAAAAGTTAATTCCGCGTTGTAAGAAGTGTATTGAGGTTCCAGGGGACTAAATAAAAAAATTAAATTATTTCAGATTTTTCTGCCCTTTCCTTCATATCCATACCGAGAATACTTTAAGTTTAAACTCCCCTCGTATCTTTGTACCAGATTCACCCAATAAACATCCAAACTTTCAAACTTCTACATATTTTATAATATTAACAAGATTTTTATTAGGTACTAGCGGCCGCCCGCGGTCTCACCCGCGTGCTCCCCGTTTTCGTGGGAATATCTCAATAAAAAGTGTTCTATGTTTAATCCAGGCTATCTACTATCTATGTGCCAAATTTCAACTAAATCCGTTCGGTGGTTTTTGCGTGATTGAGGAACAAACATCCAAACCCACAATTTTCACATTTACGAGTATAATATTAGTAGGATATATTTTTTTCACCACGAGCGTACGAATGTCTAAATGAAGAAATCTTAGGTAACTAGCAATTTTTTTTTTTCATAATTATGCCTATAGAAGTACGTTCTATATGTATTATTCTGAAGGTTACTCTGTCTGACCCACACGACCCTCGAGACTGTCAAGTGCCGCTTAGACGAGATTAGGCTCTCAAATATAATTAGTGGTAAATGCCTCCTACGAGTAAATGAATGGCGAAGACAAGACAAGACAGATTGAACCGTCTCTATTAAGTTGCAAGTTGTAGGCACGCGACACGCGACATGAAGCCGCGACGTGTGGCCGCCTCATGTCGCGGCGACTCGTCGCGGGTCACGGCCTCATGTCCTTGCAGTCGTGAATTCGAACCCGACCGCACACCGCAGCAGCAGTCCTATTTTTTTCCAAATACTATCTTTTATAAACACTGTTCATATAGTTTTTATGAGATGCATCGTACAGTGCGGGAATTGGACCACGAGATTAATCGATTTGTTCCGAATTCGTCAGGTTTCTGATTCGTCGTATTCCAGATTAGCTGTATTCCAGATTCGACGTATTCCAGATTCGTCGGAATACAGTCAATGACATTCAGAATCAATTTTTTTTACAAATTCAACGTTCTGTTGCTCTAACTCCGGCAGCACTACTGATATGCGGTGGGCGACACGTCGCGGCTTCATGTCGCGTATTGCGTGCCTCCGACACGCATCTTTAAGGTCCTATTTGAGTAATATTTGTATTATAAACCTATGGAGGGCTTTTTGTAAAACACAGCAGGAGTAGATTACTAACATCATAAACAACAACATTTTGTTCTACAACTTTTCTAAAAACTTACTTAGTCCAATGGCTCAGCGACCCGAAGTGAGTCTTGGCCTTCGATACAAATAGATGACGCCACTGCTCCCTGTCTTTCCAAAAACAGACAAATAAAAATTCGACCTTTCGGACATTTGTTTGGAAAGTCATTTTCTTTGTCTGTATTAGAAAAGTGGTATTTTATTTTTATGCACTTTGGAATAGTGCTTGGCCACCTTGGCCTTCACCTCACCTGATGTTAAGTGATGATAAGGCTGAAGGTGGAAGCGCACTACACCCGGAATCCTTATCACTGAGGAATTGGCTATCTTACCTCTAACTGGGAGAACACAACAATTTTTAAATTATTGTTATGGCGTAGGTAAGTAAGTCTTAGGTAAGATGGTGGTAGCTAGCCAGGCGGACTTGAAAAAAGAACAGTTGGTGTGGCGATTTGTGGACTGTAGGTTTGCGGAGCGGTGCGGTTGGGATAATGTGATGCGGAGTCTTGGAAGGTCTTGGAAAAAGGCAAAGGGGACTCACCAACGCATGTTCTGCATCAGCTTCTCCTTCAGGAAACGCCGTACTTGAGCGTCTCACACCCAATCCCTCGGATGGTCAGGTAATTTAGTTCTTTCACCGCCGGCCGGCGTATTCCACACCACACACAATGCACTAGAGCGCTAATTATAGTTTATAACAAGTTTATTGGACGCGGTAATAGTATATTTTGCGGTTTATTTAGGTTTTTAAAGCGGAGATGAAAATCACTGCATCACGCTGAATTTGGTTCTCGATAACGTCTGTATAGCGGTGGTCAAATAGTTCATCACTATTAGCGCTGTTGTAGGCACAATGTTCCTTCTCGTTCACTCGGCGTATGGTGATGTATGAGGGAATGGGAAAGGAACAACCTGAAGGACGCCACATCACGAAGAGCGCGAAATTTAAATTAGCCAAATGGCGTAAACAACAGTGATTGTCGTTGAACAAATGTTTATGATGTTATTAATCTGCTCCTGCGAGGTTGTGGGTGTTTTGCAAATAACTCTGTATAAATACTTGCTTCATTTATGAAGTTAACTTTCAGTAAGTTAAAAGTCTCGCAGAAGTATCAGTGCAGTTAAAGATAACTGGTTGCAATAAATAAGGACATAGGGTACATTTCATCCCGAAAAATAGTGTTGTTCCCGAGGGATAGCAAAAAAAACTTTCCACGCGGACGAAGTCGCGGGCGGCCTCTTGTTAGAAATATATTAACATTTTACAGATATCATGTCATTGGCATTATCATTTAATTATTTTACTCAAAAATGCTTGTAATATGGCCATTATTTTGACAACCTTCTTTGAACAAAGTCGAGGTTGCCGTGCTCCTCCGATGGTGACGCAACAAAGTTGTATGGGATTTAATTATTGTGGAGTTTTAGCCACCAGCAATTTCCTTTGAGAAAAGTACATTGTACAACCCGCGCAGTTAATGAATGGGATTACACTCGTTGTGGTAAGCGCCGTGAGCCGCCATTTTCAATCCCATTCTTTATTTGCGCGGGTGTTGTCTTGTTGTAGATGATGTTTTTGTATTTTTTTTTTACTTTTTTACTATTTTTCCTTTTTGATATTTTTGACTTTCTTGCTTTTTTTTTTGTCATTTTGGACCAAGTCTTGTATAGTGCTTTACTCAAAAATGACAAAAAAGTAAAAAATGACATAAATGTCAATAATGTCAAAAATGTCAAAAATGACAAAAATGTCAAAAATTTCAAAAATGTCAAAAATATCAAAACTGACAAAAATATCTAAATAGTAAAAAATATCAAAAAATTCAAAAATGATCATTTTGGTAATTTTGGAAATTTTTGACATATTTGACATTTTGGACATTTTTACTTTTTTGACATTTTTGAGTAAAGCACTATACAAGACTTGGTCCACAATGACTGCACTGCTGGCCACGCTATGATGGCCTCAAGCTGAGCTTAACTACGCTCTCGGCCTTCAAGCTTGGTCATCATTGCAGCCTGGACCTGCGCTAAGCTACGCTATCGGCCATCATCATCGCGCTGCCAGCAATGCAGTCATTATTGACCGCGTCAGTAATGTACTATTATGTCAACTTTACAAGTAAGATATTCCTTAACTGAGTAAAAACATCTTGTTTTAAGCCATTCAAACAGTTTTCGTCTAAATATGGTAATGTTAAGTTCGGTTAAGGAATGTGGTAATTTATTGAAGATCATCACACAACTTATGTAACAGTTCCTCTTGTAGAGGACGGTCCGCATTTTGGGTAACAATAGCCCTATGCACAAACAAATCCGGATGGTTTTTAACGAATAAACAGCACTCGAAAATGTATAGTGAAGGGAGAGTTAATAAGTTTAGCTTTGGAAACAATTGCTTACACGATGTCGTGATTATGATAGAGCTACAGGATGTTAAAACAAATTTTTTTACACAAGTTTAAGTTACACAACTTTACACAAAGTTATTTAACTCTGGCTAATAAAATTCTTTGACAACAAACACCAAATGTGTGAACCACAAAACTCATTGTGGTTAGGTTTTTAGGGTTCCGTACCCAAAGGGTAAAAACCCTATTACTAAGCCTCCGCTGTCCGTGTGTCTGTCTGTCTGTCACCAGGCTGTATCTCATAAACCGTGATAGCTAGACAGTTGAAATTTTCACAGATGATGTATTTCTGTTGCCGCTATAACAACATATGCTAAAAACATAATAAAATAAATATTTAGGGGGGCTCCCATACAATAAACGTGATTTTTTGCTGTTTTTTGGTACGGAAGCCTTCGTGCGCGAGTCCGACTCGCACTTGGCCGGTTTTTTTTTATTTTCTTCTTTTGCATTAAACAATAAGGAATAGTAATAATAATAAGTTATATCTTCAAACAACCTTCAAACGCATAAACTACAAGATGATTTTTTGAACAGTCGACAAATTTTGTGGTGTAGACTGTTAAACTGAACAACTTTGATCATGGGACCAACTTAGGCCCTCCGCCGCCTTGAGCGGGACACCCGCGCGGGGCGTCATAGATTAGAGCTTACTCATGCACTGCGCAAGCATCTGTCCGTCAAAAACCAGCAATCTATATTCCCGCGCCGTGTACCCGCGGCGGGATCCCGCTTAAGGCAGCGGAGGGCCTTAATCAGAGCAAAAACTAATCAGCTGTTCCATAGAAAACGCCAATATCTACTCGACCAAATTGTATCGAACAACTGATTATTTTTTTTGCTCTGATTAAGTTGTCCCATATAATTATACAAAGTCGTTCAGTTTGATAGTATAAGCTACACCACAAAATTTGTCGACTGCGTTTTCGATTTCACCCTTTACATGTAGGTACTCGTTTGAAGAAATGAAAATCATAAATGGACAAATACCTACTTACCAAAAGAGTTTGCATGTTGTCCCACTAAGAGTTAATAAGTTCTGTGATTCACAAAATGCAACTAACGAGATTTTTACGCAGATGCAGATTCCCCCACCTTCGTCTCTCCTTTGGCCTCGATTGAACAATGCGATAAAAATGCAATTTTGTATCATATAATAATAAAATATACTATAATATATTTTGTGTCTAGGTAGGGACATTACAAAAACCTGCTGATTTCGAAACGCTGTGAAATTTTTAACTCTAAAAGCCAGAGCGTTTCGGCCCCGCTTTACGCCTTTAAGTCTTAACTACGCAACCGTTCATCATCATGAAATTTTGCATACACATCATCACATGTAAGTATGAAAAAGCACATAGGGTACCTTTCACCCAGAAAAAAAGATCTGTTCCCGAGGTATAAAAAAACTGTTCACGCAGACGAAGTCGCGGGCAGTTGCTAGTAGGCTTATAGACAGTGTATGTGTCTGGCGGCTTGCCAGTATGGGTTCCGTTTCGCCTTTGGATTTAAGTGTATTCAAGCGAGAAGTATCACACAACACAACGCAAGCTGAGAAGTTTTACACTTTAGTACCTACGAAAATCGAATGTGTAAATGGCAATATGACCATAAGAATAAACAATACGGCCTTGGCCGCAGGCCTCAGGTGACTGAACAAACTGATTGGATTTAAAAAAAATAAAATTATGTAGCTTTCTTCCGAAAACAATATATATTATGCAAGATGCACCGCCCGCCTGCCCGCAAAAATATGCACATGCACACCACAAAATATCAGCGGACAATACCTGCATTTAGTACTACATTACTACACACCTTACACCTTCACCAATTAGACTATTCTACACGCCCCAACCCGGAGCATCCTCAGGAGTTTGATAGTGCGTAAACCAACACCAAAATCATTTGGTGTCGATCTAACTCCTGAGGATTCTCCGGGTTGGGGCGAAACACGTGTAGAGTAGCCTAATTGATGAAGGTGTAAGGTGTGTTGCTGTCTTTCTAAATGCAGGTATTGTGCACTGATATTTTGTGGTGTGCATGTGCATATTTTTGCGGGCTTTTGCATCTTGCATAATTATTATAACCTACATATATTTTTTTTTTAATGGTTTGGGACTTCCGCCAAGTGACGCCTGGTTCAATCAAATACAAACATATCTGATCCGGTAGCCAAACTGAAACTAAGCGTTATTACATAATTTTTTACATAGATACGCCATCGACTACCTACATAGACGACAGTGCCACTGTCACCGATGTGTCACTTGCGATTCAATTTTACAAGCGACTTGATAAGGTGACTAAAGTCGACCGTCACATCACAGGTGATTAAAATAGACCCATGTAATAGCCCTTAAGTATTAAAAATACATTTCCTAGGCAAACTGACCTAAGCTCTTGGACAGGCAATAGAGAATAATCACTGATTTTGGTAACTATAATTGATAATTCTTGGCTAACTCCATAATAAACGCGTCGAAATCACGGTCGGTGACGTAACAGTTCATGACCGTTTTGTATAGAGCGTTTTCGACGGGTGCTGCACTGCTGCGTGCTAACTTCAAGTAACTATATCACGAGAAAAAAACAATAGCAAAGTTTTAATATTACAGTTGATTTTCTCACACATTATATTTTGATTTTGATAAAAAAAATGATACATGTTCCCTATTTGCCTACCGATCGTTATAATATCCTTGTCTGCAGTAGACGCGGTGGATTTTCTCAGCGACTACAACAAGCGCGCTTTCGTAGGCCATAAAACGATTGCGTACGATTATCGTGTTTTGATTTTCGTAGTCAGCACTCCGCTGTCTACTAAACTAGTGCCCTTGGCTAAACGATTTTTTCATTGAACTAGCCAAAATGGCCGCCAGAGGGTTCTCAAACTTTTCACGCACAGACCCGTAAATCACCTCCCGATGATATCTGCAAAAGTTCGTCCCTCACTCAGCAAAGAAATTGAAATTTATCACTCGCTCATGCTGTGATTTATATTTAACTTGGCGCATTCAGGGAGCCTAAAAAGGCAAGATTGTGTATTTTAAATTAATCCGATTTGTAGCAGAAATCCTTTGAAAATCTTAAAATGGAAAAAAATATTTACGAAAGATTTTATATCTTAATTATACTTATTAAGATCGATAATGTTTATTGATTTGGAAAGTGAAACAAATTAATGTATGGAAATGTATGGAACCGAACATACAATCAACAATCTTACCAATCTCCTGATGTAACAGTTGGTCGAAGAAAATAAACGAACGAAGGATTTTTATGGATAATCATGTTATTTATTACGCTTCCGACACAAATTATTGTTTACATTGGTTTACAAATTATTATGGCTGTCGCTTTGATCTGTTAAATTAAAGATATTTATGTTCAAAATAATAAATACAGAGATTTAAACGTACCTATTCATCTCGCAGACAATATCATTTAATACAAATCTAAATTATTTAAGAAACGTAAACCCTCAATAAACCTAAGAAGCGACCATCTGTTATCGCCCAACATTTTTGCTATTGGTGTAAGCTAATAAAGAGCCTATAACCTAATACTGTTCAGCAAATTCTTTGCAGCTGTTAGGAAATAGTACATTATGAAACAAGTTAGCTTAAGGTCTCATAAGAAGGCTCAAGGTCACCCAGCGTGCAATGGAGAGAGCCATACTCGGCGCTTCCCTTCGTGATCGAATCAGAAATAAGGAGATCCGTAGGAGAACTAGGGTAAACGACTTCGCTCGAAGGATTGCTTGGCTGAAGTCACAGTGGGCGGGACACATAGCGAGAAAAACCGATGGCCGTTGGGGCGGAAATGAAGATCAGTCACAGGTTTTAATCCTAAAGTTTTATTGATATAATATAAAACATTTTCAGAGCTATGAACCCAAGTGAAAGATTATTTGAAATCCGTTTCGAAATGGTTGAGGTAAAAAAATAAATAAATTAAAAAAATATTAAAAACACGACTGCCCTGCCAAAACGAACTAAAAAGTTAAACAACAAGTGTCATTGCAGTCGGGGGACCTTATCATGGAACAATTTTTGATCAAAGAGGTCCCCCGACTGCAATGACACTTGTTGTTTAACTTTTTAGTTCGTTTTGGCAGGGCAGTCGTGTTTTTATATATTCTTTATTGCACTAATAATAATAGTTACAAAAGTCATTATGATAAATTGTAAGCAAAGGTGGACTTATCTCTAAAGAGATCTCTTCCAGCCAACCTAAGAGGTGTCAGAGATTTAAAGTAAGCGGGTACATAAAGTGCAAGACATATAAAAATAATAATTAAATAATAAGATAATAATACAAAATCTATACTTATTCATAATATATAAAATACACATACATAAATAAATAAATTAAAATATATCTACATACATTAAATACATACTCAATACGTACATATAAATAAATATGTAAGTGATTATGAGATAATGCTATTTATGACTCAGGGTATGATTGTGCTAGAAAGTGCGATTTAACTTTGGATTTAAAGGTCTTGACGTTAGGGCAATCCTGGATGTTCAACGGGAGTTTATTCCAAAGCTGTACAGCTCTAACAGAGAAGGAGTTACGGAGGAAACTGGTGTTGCTTCTAGGTAGCTCCAGCATCTTAGTGACGGTGCATGCCCGCCTAGGGCGAGAGGGAGGAGGAAGCATCTGGAACCGGGAAACGAGGTACTTAGGTGATTTGGGATCTTTGAGGATTTTAAAGAGGGCAGAAAGGATGTGCATATCACGGCGAAGGCGTATAGGAAGCCATTTAAGCTGACAGCGAAATTGTGATACATGATCGTATTTACGTAAACCGAATATGAAACGTATGGCCAAATTTTGTAGTCGTTCCAGCTTGTTCAGCTGTTCCTCGGTTACATCCAGAAAGCAAACATCAGCGTAGTCGAGAAGTGGAAGGAGAAGCGATTGGGCCAGCATAATTTTAGTTTTAAAAGGAAGGAAGTATTGAAGTCGCTTGAGAGAGTGGGAAGAATAGTGAATGCGTTTACTAATTTCAGCAATATGCGGAGACCAAGACAAAGTGCAGTCCATAATTAGTCCAAGGTTTTTTACTTTGTCTGTGAATGGGATTATCAGGTTATTATAGACAATTGCTGGAACAGCTTTCCAGTCAACTTTGCTCCTTAACCGGCTACTGCCGATAACCATAGCCTGGCATTTGCTAGGGTTAACAATAAGACCAAACGAGGTGGCCCAGTCCCGGATAGAATGTAGATCCTTATTCAGAGAGTCCATCGCTTCCGCGACCTCGGCAACGGAGAAATGTCTGTAAATTTGCAGGTCATCAGCATAAAGGTGGAAAGGGGAATATATAGCACAGGGAATGTTGTTAATAAATATAGAAAATAATAAAGGGGATAGAACACCGCCCTGCGGCACACCAGCTGATAAGCGCGACCAATCGGATGAAGTGTCATCATAAACTACACATTGGAAACGGTCAGAAAGATAACATTGGAACCATTCAATGACAGGGGCGGAGACGTTAAGAGAACGAAGAGTACCAAGGAGAAGATCAAAGTCAACACAGTTAAATGCACTGCTGAAGTCCAGCAAAACCATTGCTGTGAGCTTAGTGTTATCCATCGCATTGCGTATGTCCTCTGTAATATTCAGCAGTGCACTAACTGTGCTATGGGAAGGGCGGAAGCCAGATTGGTAAGGACACAAAAGATCATAGGAGGAGAGAAAGGAGTATAGTTGGTTGTGAACGATCGATTCAAGAACCTTAGAGAGGATTGGGAGAATAGAAATAGGTCGATATTGTGACGAAGAGGATGGATTTGGAGTTTTAGGGAGGGGTATGACATGGGCTTTCTTCCACGATGAAGGAAAAACATTGTGTTGCAGCGAGAAGTTAACAATGTGTGTGATGACTGGCACAATGTCCTCCAGCACCGGAAGAATCATTTCCAAACTAAGTCCATCACTACCAATGGCCTTAGTGGAGATAGCCTTGATGCTCTTCGCAACGTCTTTTTCAGAAACTGCGCTGAATGAGAAAGAGGGAAAGTTAGAGGGGACCAGTCGAGATAGAGAAGAGAGAGCAGTTGATTTAGAGGCAGAATCTAAAATGAGAGGAGGAGTTGAAAAATGCTTATTTAGAGTATTGAGATCTACGATGGAACTCTGACTGGAATCTGCGACTTTGCCTACACCAAGAGACTTTAGGAAACCCCAAATATGTTTTTGGTCAAGACTTTCAATTTGTGAATAGATGTATTTCCGTTTGGCGTCCCGACACATCCTGTTACAAAGGTTTCGAAGCTTTTTGTATGCGGACAGGTTTTCTGCCGAAGGTGAAATTTTTTGTCGACTCTTAGCCTTATCGCGTTTAGCCATAACTTTCCTAATCATTGGTGTTAGCCAAGGAGCAGGCAAATGTTTGACCCTCACCGGACGTACCGGCGCATGAATGTCGTATACTTTAATTAACATAGCGGTGAGATAGTCAACCATGCAGTCAAAATTGTCCGACGAAAGTAATGGAGACCAATCTATTCCTTTCACATCTGCTCTCAAGCGCTCAAGAACAATCTGTCGAAAGTTACGCAGAAGGCGTACTTTAGGTTTAACTTTAGGAGGACGCACTTTGTGTGTGAGAAAAATCAGGTCGTGGTAAGAAAAGGGAGCATTCATTTGCCCATGAGATCCGACTAGGTCGGGGTTAGACACAATGATAAGGTCTAGAAGAGACGGTTCACAATTGGGAAAATAATGAGTAGGAGATGATTTTGTAAGAACGTTTTTAATATTTTTTTAATTTATTTATTTTTATTTCACACATTTTAGTGACATATTATATAGTTTTGGAATGTGCTCATCAAGGCCTTTCATTTGATGCCCATATTGTAATAATAGAAGAAAAAAATTTTTTTTTCACATTTGAAAATTGCGTCGTACAGTCGCCATATTGATTTTTTCTATAAAAAATATAGCCTGTGTCACTCGGGATGTTGTAAGGATTCTAACGATATCCCATTTATCAAAATCAGTTAAGGCATTTAGAAGTTATGGTGGAATAAAGAAACTCACATACCCACAAACATACATGAACCCTGAACACATAACACTCTTTTTGCTTTGGGCAGTCGTGTAAAAATCATCGCTTATTCTATTAAGGTTCTGGAATGGCGACCGCGCAGCGGACGACTTTCCGTGGATAGGCCCCCGACAAGGAGGAGCGAAGATCTGGTGAAGGTCATGGGAAGTCGCTGCATGCGGGCAATGTGGTACCGATGGTCATGGAGATCCTTGGGGGAAACCTATTCCCAGCAGTAGGTGTCGTGCGGCTGATATGATGATAATGATGATGATGGTAGTTGGGAGTGTTGGAACGCTGTGCATCCGCAAGCACTTATGTTTGTGAATACGGATGTTAATGCTGTAAGTCCCCAAGTCCCAAAATTATAATACATGTAGTATTGAAACTGATTGAAATTAATAACCTATTGCAAAAACATGAGATTTACGCCATTTGTGTCGCGAGACATCATCATAACGGATTTCGCCATTTGATGAAATTAGTATAAATGTAGTAACCGTTAAATTGCGTAAATCAGAGTGCACAATAACTAGTCAATCTGCAGATTAACTAGTAAAGCCAGTGTAGCGCCAAAAAACGTCGTTTAAGTAAAAATAATTTGTTTTCAATATAAGTCTTTCACTTAAATTTCCTGAAGTCGTAGCTATTTCACTCACTGTCTTTAACGGTGTAGCATCTGTTCATGTGCAGATTAACTTGTTAAACTGCTGAAATCTCCTACTTTAAGAAAAAAAAATCACTTAAACTGCCTCTATCAGATTAACTAGTTAATTCGCACATCAACGGATTCCGTACTTTAGCGGTAACGTAGACAAAAGGTCAAAATTTGAATTTTTATCGCATAGATAGTTCAATGAAGGCCAATCCATTGAAGGTGGGGAATAAAGATGCATCTGCGTAAAAGTATCGTTTGCTGCATTTATGAATCACAAAACTTGTTCATCTTATAGTGTGAAAACATGAAAACTCTTATGGTAAGTAAAGTAGGTATTTGACTATTTAAGATTTTTTTTTCAATCTTGTGAAATCTACATGGTGAAGTCAAAAACAGTCGACAAATTTTGTGAACTGACTTAGATCGTTAAACTAAACAACTTTGTATAAGAGACCAACTTAATCAGAGCAAAAAAATAATTAGCTTTTCCATACATTTTAGTCGAGTAGATATTGGCGTTTTCTATGGAACAACTGCCCCCCTACTCAAATGGCCAACATTCTATTCGTTTGAACGCTACGCTTACTATTAAACCTTTAAAATAAGCAGTAAACTATAAAATTACGTGCCGTAAGCTTGACAATTCCATAGAATACATCGAAGTCTGTGATTTACATAAGTTTCTTGTTCTTGTTGTAATGTAAGCCACATTGTAATGTATTTTATTCTTTTAAGTAATTTCTAACCTTGTCAACTCGCAGGACAGCTTATTTATAATTTAAGTAGCTTATTCCTTTTAATTAATAATAATTTTATTTTATATATTACTATATTATATTATAATGTCCGATGATGATTCGTTTCACACTGCCCTTGACACGAGCTTCTCGTCCACATCAAGTATTCTATCTCAGTCCGAACCGGAAACATTAGGAACCCTTCTCCATAACGCTATCCATTGTACTCCACATTCCTTTAATGTCTGTCATATCAACGCCCAAAGTATACCTTCTAGCTACTCTGATCTCCTTGACACCTTCTCCTCTTCCTCTTTTCATGCCATCTTAGTTTCCGAAAGCTGGCTCAAGCCATGTCTTTCTTCATACTCCTACTCACTTCCTGGGTATGACCTAATTCGCAATGATCGCATTGGTAAAGGTGGTGGTGGTGTTGCTATATATTTGCGCGGTGGAATACCGTACAAAATCTTGGCTTCATCTCCGTCACCCTATTCCGGTTCGGCTGAGTACATCTTTTTGGAAATTTGTGTCGATGGCGCCAAAGCAGTCCTCGCAGTCGTGTACTGTGCTCCCACTGTAGATTATATTTCTCATCTCGAGTCTGTCCTTGAACCCCTCTGCTCGGATTACAGACATCTCATAATCATGGGTGACTTTAACACAGATCTTTCTTGCAACACTCCCCAGTCCCTTAAACTAACTAACATGATCAAGTCTGTCAACCTCTCTATTCTGCCTCTAGAGCCTACTCATCATAATTCTTCCTCTCGTGACACTTGGCTTGACTTAATCCTAACCACTTCTGATTATGCTTTAAGCCACGGCCAGTTTCCTGCGCCGGGCTTTTCTAAGCATGATCTTATTTTTCTACAATACCGTTTACGACCCCCTAAGCCTAAACCCTCCATTATTTGGATGCGGAATTTCGCTCGACTCAACCTCGACAAGTTAAGTGAGGATGCCAGTAATCTTGACTTTGATACAATTTATGGGTCATCATCAGTTGACGATAAAGTCTCTCACCTTAATCGATGTTTACTTGAACTCTTTGACACCCACGCACCACTAAAAGAAGTACGAGTTAAGCGGCCACCTGCTCCTTGGATTAGCCGTGGTGTCAGGATGGCAATGACTCGAAGGGATCGTGCTTTCCGGAAGTTCAAGAACGATAGAACCGAGGCAAACTGGGCACTCTACAAGACGGCGCGCAATAGGTGTAATCGTATGGTAAGGGCAGCTAAGCGACAATACTTCCACGATAATATTTCCAACAGTTCGCCGGCAAACACCTGGAAATTTCTTCATTCCCATGGTCTGGGTAAATCCCCTCCCCACGTTAATTCCTATCCCTTTTCTCTTAATGAATTTAATACTCACTTTTCTTCGACTCCCTCTCTAGACCCCACCATCAAGTCCAATACCATCACCGGCATAGCTTCCAAAGGCCTTTTGTGCTCTGATTCCTTTTCGTTTTCTCCTGTAACCTTAGATGAGATAAATAAGATTATATCCTCCCTGAAATCCAAAGCGGTTGGATGCGATGACATCAGTAGGAAAATGATCATCTGTATCCTGAAACAAATTTTCCCCGTCATAGCTCATATAATAAATTTCTCCCTCCAGACAGGTCAGTTTCCTTTTCTCTGGCGTAAAGCGTTCGTTACTCCCTTACCCAAAATCCCTTCTCCTCGCCTATTAAGTAACTTCAGACCTATCTCTATCCTTCCCTTTCTTTCTAAAATTCTAGAAGCCGTTGCACACAAACAAGTCTCTTCATTCATCTTCTCCAATCGCCTCGTCACGCCTTCTCAGTCAGGTTTCCGCCCTGGGCATAGTACCACCACCGCACTCCTCAAGGTGACAGAGGATATAAGAATGGGCATGGAAAGTCAGCTGGTCACCATCTTAGTTCTAATTGACTTCTCCAACGCATTTAATATGGTAGACCACGACATCTTGCTTGCCATTCTTAAATCTATGAACTTTTCGACATTATCATTGGAATGGTTCTCTAGTTACCTTTGTGATCGCCAACAGGCGGTGCGTGTGGGTTCAGACATTTCCGCTTGGAATGATCTCTCTTCGGGTGTGCCACAGGGCGGCATCCTTTCTCCTCTCCTATTTTCATCTTTTATTAACTCCCTTTCCTCATCGCTTGGCTGTTCTTACCACTTTTACGCCGATGACCTTCAAATTTACGTACAGTCGCCAGTCGATGAAATTGACTCAGCCATTACATCACTAAACAGTGTTCTACGTAGCATTAATACTTGGTCTACCAATTTCGGTATAGCGGTTAATCCCTCAAAATGCCAGGCTATCATAGTCGGGGGTCCTAAGCAGATTGCCAAAGTAGATATCAGGTCGGTCCAGTCGATTGTGCTGGATAATACTAACATCCCTCTCAGCTCCAGTGTTAAAAATCTTGGCTTACACATTGATTCGACGTTCAGCTGGATACCGCAAATTGCCGAGGTGAGTCGGGCCGTTACATCTTCTCTTCGCTTCCTGAACCGTTTTAGGAACTTTCTTCCCATACGAACTAAGATCACCCTCGTCACTTCTCTCATCTTCCCACTCATTGATTATGCTGATGTCTGCTTTCCAGACTTGAATGAGGTTCTGCTCAATAAGCTGGACCGCCTTCTAAATAACGCTATTCGTTTCGTCTTTTGCCTTCGCAAGTTTGATCACGTTTCTTCTTATCGGTCTCAGCTTAAATGGCTTCCCATACGTCAGCGCAGACAGCAAAGATTGCTCTGCACTCTCTATTCTATCTTAAATAGTCCCCACTCTCCCGATTATCTTAAATGCAAGTTTCAATTTCTCTGCGACTCTCATGATCGCCAACTTCGTTCTACCAATTCTCTCACTCTCTCCACTCCTCTGTTTCGTTCCGGGTATATGTCCGAATCTTTCACTCTCCATGCTTTGCGTCTCTGGAACGGTCTTCCTGAAGCTATCAGGAGATCACCCAGCAAGTTATCCTTTAAAAAGAAGGTTCACGCTTTTCTTTTAGAAGACTTATAATGAGCATAATGTGAAAATCATCATCATCAATTTTGCTTTACTTTTTATTATATAATTATTCTGATTTGTTGTAATAGGTATATATATATATATATATATATTATATGTAGGTATATATTGTATTTATCATACTGTATGTATTTTATTATATACTATTAAATGTACCGCTTTCGTGCCTATCTGTTCCCTAAGGGTTGACTGGGAGAGAATGCTTTTAGCATTAAGTCCGCCTTTTGTACATTCATTAATTGTAGTACAATAAAGTGATTAAATAAATAAAATAAATAAGTTTTCGATATGTGATTAATCATCTATTGCTCATATTTAAGTTTTAAAAGTAAGCGTAGCGTTTAAACGAATAGAAAGTTGGCCATTTGAGTAAGGGGGCTGATATTTTTTTTAACTGATTAAGTTGGTCCCATGATCAATGTTATCCAGTTTGACAGGAAAAAATCACTCTGTAGTTTATGCGTTTGAAGCTTGTTTAAAGGCAAAACCACAATGAGTTCTGTGGTTTGCACATTTGGGGTTTGTTGTCAAAGTCTTTTATAAGCCAGAGTTAATAATAACTTGAATTTTTTTTTGTGTTCTACCATCACCTGTAGCTCTACCATGAGTTGATGCTGTTTTCGGTACCGTACACTATCGGATACACTGCTCACAGTTAGTGCGAGAGAAAGAGAGAAAACGATAGATTACGATAGCGTAAACAGTTGCATCAACTCATGGAAGGACCACTGAGCTCTATTTAAATAAAAAAATTACAATTTGTGACTTGTCATGACAATTTTATATCTATTGCATCAACCAATTTGAGATGAAAAAACCGGACAAGTGCGAGTTGGACTCGCCCACCAAGGGTTCCGTACAAAATATATAGGTACATATTATAATTAGTTAAGGAATCTCGTCTCACAGTTTTTTCCCGAGATTTTCCCGTTTTTTTATGATTTAACTACAAATGTGAAGTTTTCTGTTGTTTTCCTGTACCTACTTGTAGTATAAGACAATATTACTTGCCACATAGTTCTAGCTAGGTCAAAGGAAAGTGCCCTATAAATTTTGATTCTATTGAGAGTGTGGGAATATGCTTTTTTGTGGCAAAAATATGCTTTTTTGTAGCCGTTTTTTTTGACGTTATCTAAGAAGTTTAATTTTATTCACAACTTCAAGGGACTCAAGATTTGAGTAAATAGTTTAAATTTCAACTCAATACCTCTACGCGTTCCCGAGATAATAGGTCTTGACAGACGGACGGACAAACTACTATATTCTTTTTGATTAAATAACAAATGTGTAGTTTTCGGATTATTCCCCGTAATTGTAGTATAAGGCGATGTTCCTTGCAAAATTTCAAAGTTCTAGGTCAACGGGTAGTATACCCTATAAATTTTGATTCCCTCGAGAGAATCAAAATATGCGTTACCTCATAAACGGCCGTATCTTTTTTTTTTTCGTTCACTTCAAAGTTTGATTTTTTCACAGCTTCTAAGGACTATAGATTTGAGTTACATATGGTTTTACGATACCTTCATGCGTTCCAGAAATAAAGGGTCTTGACAGATAGATTCATTTTTTCTTTGAAGCACGGAAGCCTAAAAAACTACTCAAAGCTACACCGTCACAACCGAATTGTCATGACAATTATTGACAAATGGACACATTATTAAATAGGGTCCTGCCCTCCACTCAAATGGCCAATTTTCTATTCGTTCGCTTATTTAATGCTTAAAAAAAAGCAATTAGACGATCAAGTCACATGCAGCAAGCTTATGTAAATCACAGACATTGTTGTATTGTACAGAATTGATAAGCTTACGACAAGTAATTTTAGAGTTTATGGCTTATTTTTAAGCTAGCGAACGAATAGAATATCGGCCATTTGAGTAGAGGGGCTGATGATTTTGTCGTAGGTGTTTGCCGTGTTAGTGTCACATGCTGCAGCGCTTTTTTCGATTTGTGGAGATAGCCAGCAAGGTCAACCCATCTTACCAGTGAAGCCCAGCTTTGTCCAGACGATGTCACCTGGCAGCTTTGATGGCGGCTATTTGGCAGGTGCATCTGCAGCACTGTTACCTGGCGGCTATGGAAGCTACATCAGCGTTGCATCTGCACCACTGAATACAGACAGTGATCAATATTCTGATACTGTGGGATCAGGAAAACCAAAACCGAGTCGGACATAAATACATATTTTAACCCCTAATATCTTTTCTTAGGCTCAAGTCATTGACATTTAATAGCAAGAATATCGGACTGTTATTGATGTTTTACTAAAGGTGTGTGTTGTGTTTAATAGGCGTTTCAGAAATGATAATACCGTAACGCATGATAATTTTCAATAACAAACTTTAATCATCTAAATATGATCAAAGATAACAAACGATGTTGAAATTAAATCTTTTCTAAATCGACATATTATTGATTGACCAAAAAATAATTAAATGTTCCATACATTTTGGTCAAGTAAATATTGACGTTTTTTATTTAACAGGTAATAATTTTTTTGCTCTGATTAAGTTGGTCACATAAACAAAAATGTTCAGTTTGACCGTCTCTGTCACACCACAAAATGTTTCAACTGTTCTGTAGTTTATGCGTTTGAAGACATTACCACAAAGAGTTTTGTGGTTCACATTTGGGGTTTGTTGTCAAGTATAACTTGAAATGTCATTTTTTGTTCTAACATCCTGTAGCTACCATGATGCAAACTGTTTTCGATACCGTAAGTAAACTATCGGATAAACTGCTCACAGTCAGTGCGATTGAAAGAGAGAAAACAATAGTTTACGGTAGCGAAAACAGTTTGCATCAACTCATGGTATGGCCACTGAGCTATTTAATAAACGTGACAAATTGTCACCAGTCATGACAATTTTATATCCATTGCATCAACCAATTTGAGAATAGGTAAAATATTCATAGTTACACCGTCACAACCAAATTGTCATGACAATTGACGAATTGTCACGTTATTAAATACGGCCTTGGTGATTTTGTCGTAGGTCTTTGCCGTGTTAGTGTCACTCGCTGCAACGCTTTTTGCCATTTGTGGAGATAGCCAACCCATCTTACAAGTGAAGCCCAGCTTTCTCCAAACGATGCCACCTGACGGCTTTGGCGGCGTTATTGGCGCTGGTTCTGGCGGCTACGGCAGCGGTGTATCTGCACCATTGAATATAAACATCGATCAATTTTCTGACGCTATGGGATCAGGAAAACTGAAATCGAGTCGGGCTGGAAGATAACAAAATTGCATATTATTAGCCTGGTTCTGACTTTATATTTTAATTTATATTTTACGTGTTTAACTAGGCATTTCGAAAATGACATAAGTAAGTATTGTGACGCATGAGAGGCGTAACTTCTTTATTAAAACAGTATATTATGCTTCTAATCATTATTATTTTCAATAACATAAACGACGTTGTAGTTAACTCTTTTGTTCTCTCTTTCCTGAATAGATATATTATTATTCTAGATTGTCCAAAAAACAGAACCTTTCTTAAAAACCTGATAATAAAAACCAAAACTGTTTCTAAATTAAACCGCTTTCAAAAGCAAGAAATAAAATTATCATAATAATTCATCAAATGTGCATAATTTTATATTCTGTTTAGTCCTAAACTGGAAATTATAATTGTATGGCTATGGAGGAGCGAGGTCTTTTGGCACAGATATTTTTATATCTAAAAGAGGGCCTCAAAAAAGGCAGTGTTAATGTAATTATCTGGTTTTTGAATAAATATTTTTGTATTTTTGTTGTATTTTGCATACAATTAAAAGAAACCAGACAAGTGCGAGGCGGACTCACGCACAAAGGTTTCCGTAAAAAAAATAACGTTTGTTGTATGATGGGAGCCCCGCTTTATTTTATTTTAATTTAATTATTTATTTTTAATTTACAACTAAATATTCTGTGAATATTTCAAGCGTACCTACCAGTTTTCCTTATAAATATCGAGCAAAAACGGGCAAAAATCACGTTTGGTGTATGAGAGCAGAGACTTCGGACACAAGTTTATTTATGCTTAAAGGAGAACAAAGGAGGTAAATAAATATTTTATAAATATTTTTGATTTGTTTTTTTAGAGCCCCCTTAAATGTTTATTTTGTTTTGTTTTTTTTTTGACAATTGACAAATTGTCATGCTTTTAAATAGGGCCCTGTTGTACGATTGTTTTTTTTGTGCTCAATTCACTTTGCATATAGTTAACTACCGTCTTCTCTCTTTCACTCGTGCACTCACTCGCATGATTTTTTTCTCTTTCACACGGTACTATTCGCAAAGTGAGGTTATAAACACAACTCGTAGTAGGTCCTCTGGCGATTTTGTCGTAGGTGTTTGCCGTGTTAGGCGTGAAATACATAGAAGCGATGCGGCGGAGATAAGGCGCAGATACGGCGGCGACGGCGGCGATACGTGTATTTGATTGGCCGAAAGCATCCGAAAGTCACACATCTGCACCGCATCGCCGCCGTATCCTTGCCGCGCCGCTTCTGTGTATTTCACGCCTTAGTGTCACACGCTGCAGCGCATTTTTCCATTTGTGGAGATAGCCAGCGAGATCAAACAATCTTACCAGTGAAGCCCAGCTTTCCTTGACGAATCTACCTAGCGGCTTCACCAAAAGGTCAGAATTCATTATATCTGCACCACCGAATCGATTCGATCGAAACGATCGATTTACAAAAGTTCTGGGATCAAGAAAACCAAAAATGAGTCGGCCTAGAAATAACAAAAATACCTATATGTGTATCCTTGACTTCTTTTTATGAATAACTAGCGGCCGCCCGCGGCTCACCCGCGTGGTTTACGTTCCCGTGGGAATATCGGGATAAAGCTATCTACTATCGGTGTGCCAAATTTCAAGCAAATCCGTTCAGCAGTTTTTGCGTGATTGAGGAACAAACATCCAAACCCACAAACTTTCACATTTATAATATTAGTAGGATGTGAGAGTTAATATTTTTTCTTAGGCTCAAACGATTGGTATTTAATAGCAAGAGTATCAGACTATAATTGATGTCTAACATGTTTAACTAGGCGTGAGGAAATAATTTAACACAAGGGTACTGTGACGCGTGAGAGGCGTAACTACTTTATAAAAACACTATGCGTCTAATATTATTATTTTCAAAAACTAACAATGCTGAAGTTCACTATTTTCTAAATAGACATATTATACAGTGAGAAAAAAATATCGCTGACAAAAAAAAATTATGCTGGGAAGCCATCAAAGGTGGCATCGCCAAGGATTACAGATTTGACACTTAAGATCTCCTTAAGAAAAAGTATGGGCACCCCTGCTATGTATATAGCAGGGGTGCCCATACTTTTTCTTAAGGAAGAGATCGACATTTTGACAGTTTTTGAGAAAAAATGCATAAGTAATACATACCTATACATTGGGTGCAAAGTGTCAAATCTGTAATCCTTGGCGATCGACTTTAAAACCTCTCGCGATCGACCGCTTGGGCACCTCTGGTGTCAGGCACGTATCCAAGGGGGGGGGGGGGATAGTTGGGATTTATCCCCCCCCGAAATACAGAACACGCAGTACAGGACTAAATTCAAATTTAGCGGGCGAGGCACTCTCCGGTTTGCGGGATGCAGTTGTCCCCCCCCCCCCCGAATTAAAAGTCTGGATACGTGCCTGTCTGGTGTATAGCTATAAAAGCAACGTTTGTATTGACAGTTTTTAAATTGATAATGGAACTAAGTTACCAATCTTTATAGAACAGTAGCCCGTAATACATTTAAATTACAAAAAGGTTACCGCTCGCCGTTGTGATATAGTTATTTATTACAAAATTATAGATACTTTAACCCAAGTCTTACAGATCGCAACCCGCCGTAACATTTGTATATCTCCAAAAACAATATTTTTTAATTTTTCGTGCTTTACCACATGGTTTAGCTATTGTCGTGTTCTACAGCTTTGTTTGATTGCCACTGATAATAGTAAGACTATGAAAAGTAGCCATACACAGATTTAAGACCAGATGAAAACGGATGGACTTTATCTGGTCTTAAATCTGTGTATGGTCACTTTCCATATAGTCCTACGCGTACGCAAAAAAAAACCGCAAATCGATGTACAGCAAAGCCCTTTGGTACACGTATACTTGAGGTAAATACAAAATTTTGGACCCGCAGTTCTTAAAAATTCTTCCCTTAGGAAAGGAGTTATGGCGTCATCTTTTTTTTGTATGGGAAAAACATTTTTTTTTTTAAACCTATCGTGCATGGTATCGAACGAAAGGGCTTGCTGAGCCGGTTCTAAAAATATATCACATCATTATATTTCAGCCACTTGTCTTAAATTAAAACAAAAAACATTTTCAAAACATACCAAGTTTAGGCTCCTTCAGATCCGATGTGGTTGAACTGTTTCTTGTAAAATACATCTTAAGAGTTACATAATATCCTCATATCAAAGCACAAGAAAGTAATTTTGAAAATATCTAAATTTAGTATTTTTTTCAAATTTTTGCGTAAACTTACGTTTGTATGGGATTTTTGGAAATTGATTTTTGGTTTAATTTAAAACAAGTGCTGAAATGTAATTATGTAATATATTTTTAGAAACAGCTCAGAAAGCCCTTTCATTCGATATTACACAAGATAGGTTTTAGAACAGTATTTTTTTTAAATAAATATAATCACTTTGTGAAAGCTTTGAAATCATGAAAAAATAAAAAAATAAACTAAATATCAATATTTTCAAAATTGCTTTCTTGAGGTTAGATATGAGAATAGTACATATCATTTGAGGTATGTTTTATGAAAAATAATTCAACCATATTGTATCTGTAGGAGCCCAAACTTGGTTTGTTTTGAAAATGTTTTTTGGTTTAATTTGAAACAAGTGGCAGAAATATAACGATGTGATATATTTTTGGAACCGGCTCAGCAAGCCCTTTCATTCAATACCATACACGACAGGTTTTAGAAAAAAAAAATTTTTTCTCATACAAAAAAAAGATGACACCATAGCTCCTCTCCTAAGGGAAGAATTTTTAAGAACTGCGGGTCCAAAATTTTGTTTTCACCTCAAGTATACGTGTACCAAACGGCTATACTGTACATCGATTTGCGGTATTCCATTGATTTTGAGCTCGTAGAACACCCACTAATAGTCTTAATATTATTAGTGGCAATCAAACAAAGCTGTAGAACACGACAATAGCTAAACCATGTGGTAAACCTCGAAAAATAAAAAATATCATTCTTGGAGATATACAAATGTAGGTTACGGCGGGTTGCGATCTGTAAAACTCGGGATAAAGTATCTATAATTTCGTAATAAATAACTATATCACAACGGCAAGCGGTAACCTTTTTCGTAATTTAAATGTATTACGGGCTACTGTACTATAATGTTATAGCAATAAAACGTTGCGAGTCCCCCCGCGGACACTGTGAGACCTCATAGTAATGTTTGTGAATGCTGTAAGTCGGATGTTATTGCTGTTATAATACAAACTTACTTGTAGTATTGAAACTGATTGAAACTAATAATCTATTGCCAAAACATTAGATTTACGCCATTTGCATCGTGAAGTCGCGAGACATCATCATAGCGGATTTCACCATTTGATAAATTATAAAATAATATTTATTTGCTGCAAAGATTACATATTACAATTAGAATTTCTCCTGCCTCCTGAACTTAGTACAGTTAAAGAGTGTGGAACGGGTGGTAGGAAAATATAAACGATTCAAAAGTACCAACTTAATATTGAGTTTATTTGAATAAAGCTATTTTTGGCTTTGACTTTGAGTAGCCAGTGCAGACATAATACAGTACTTAAAATAAGAAAACATAAATAAAAATTAAAAAACCTAAAAATAGCAAAAACTTAACACTTAAGAGCCTGTTATGAGTTTGTGTGAGTGAATGAATGTGTGAGAGCGAATATTTGCGTGAATATGAATGGATATTTGTGAATGTGTGTAATATATGACTCGTATAATGTGTGGTGTGTGTGTGAGACAGGAAAGGGCAATATAAAACTAGAATTATTATAGATGTAACCGTTTAATTGCGTAAATCAGTAAGCATGCAAATTAACTAGTTAATCTGCAGATTAATCAGTAATGATAATAACGAAGCAGCCAGTGAAACGCTAAAAAACGTCTTTTTTGCAAAATTTGTGAAGTCTTAAGCTATGTCACTCACTGTCCGCACTGTAACGGTGTAGCATCCGTTAATATGCAGATTAACGAGTTAAAGTGCGGAAATCTGCTACTTTAACAAAAAAATCGCACTGTCACTGACTCGATCAGTTATTGTGCAGATTAACTAGTTAATTCGCACATCAACGGATTTCGTACTTTAGTGGTAACGCAGACACCAAAAAACAAAATTTGCATTTTTATCGCTGCTCAATCAAGGCCAAAGGAAAATCAAAGGTGGGGACCTGCGTAAAGGTCTTGTTTGTTGCTTTGTGAATCACTAAACTTAAAACTCTTAGTGGGACAAGATGAAAACTCTTTTGGTAAGTTTTTTGAGCATTTGAGTTTTATTTTCAAATAGTACACTACATCTACAGGGTGAATAAAAGAGTCGACAAATTTTGTGGTGTGTGTGACCATCAAACAGATCAACTTTATCTATGGGACCAACTTAATCAGAGCAAAAAAGTAATCAGCTGTTATATAAATTATGGTCGAGATATTGACGTTTCTATGGAACAGCTGATTATTTTTTTGCTCTGCTTAAGTTAAGTAAGTTAAGTAAGGTAGGTACACCACAAAATTTGTCGACTGTTAAAAAAATCACTCTGTAGTTTATGCGTTTGAACACAATCTATCTTATTCAGAGTGCGTTCGTTAAACTAGGGCCAAAGTTAACATGGCGTTAGACTGCGGACTAACGCCATTTTAGCGCAAATCGTATTCAGAGTGACAGTTTAACGTTTAGTCCCACCGTTTAAGGATTAAAAGGTGCGTTGTGATTGGTTTACAAGCATTAAACCAGGTTTTGTTAGAACAGTCTCGCACTCCAGTTTTGTGAAAATCTCTGAATAAGACAGCTTGTGTTTTGTGGTTCACACATTTGGGGTTTGTTGTCAAAGTTAAAATAACTTGAAATATCATTTTTTGTTCAAACATCTTGTAGCTCTACCATGAGTTCATGCAAACCTGTTTTCGCTACCGTACTTAAACTATTGGATATACTGCTCACAGTCAGTGCATGTGAAAGAAAGAAAACGATTTCTTTTACAAATCTGTTAAACATAATATTTGTTTAAAATATTTTTTTGTAACCATTTATATATTTTGTTTACAAAATGTTGTTTTCGTAATTGGCTAATATGTATAGAAACTGTCTAGTTATATCTGCGTAAATGCTCTGTAAATAATGTGGTAACAATGTTCAATAAATAAAAAAGTTATAAATATTCTTCATTGCACTTGTAACATAATTACATTACGAGAAAATCCTGATATTATTCAGAAAGGTGTATAATAATACCGTTTTTAACATAAAATATTCGAAAAAGAAAGTTTTAACTTAAACATTTTTTAAACTTTGAGCAAACTAGTAGTACTTATCTCAAAAAAGTACCTTATACGGCATAATAACCATAAAAAGTCAATTAAAAGCTTTCGTATAGAGGGAAATTGAATAGCAATAAATATTTAATTTAAAGTTATATTTTTTTGGCCATTTGGGCATAAGCTGGTTCAATTATGATAAATAAATAAAGAAAAATTCTAAAAAAACTAAAGTTATAATGAACACAGCACTTTTTAGTTTTAATGCCCTGTTCAAGAAACGACGACGACTTTTTAGTAGCTTTTTTTGTAGCTTCACGGTGTAACACTGAATAAGACTGTTTTAGTCAAAGCTTAGGGTCTAAAAGTGCTAAAAGGACGGAGATACTACCTGCTTCCCGCGCCATTGTTCCTCCGATCGTTTTAAGACCTTATTCAATAGATTTTTTGATTAGGACTGCATTAAAAAGAAAAAAAAAATCGAATTTTTTGAGTTGATAGCCTGTTCATCCAAACCAACATTTACGAATTGTCACGTTATTAAATAGAGCTCTGGTGATTTTGTCGTAGGTGTTTGCCGTTTTAGTGTTATACGCTGCAGCGCTTTCTTCCAATGGCGGAGGTAGCCAGCGACGTCAATCCAACTTGCCAGTGAAGCCCAAAATGTCAACTGGCGGCTATGGCGGCGGCCATGGGCGTCTATCGATACCTCGTCGCCATGGCGATGGCAATGCTAGATCTGCACCACAGAATTTATACCGCAAACAATTTACTTCTTCTGTGGGATCAGGAAAACCAAAACCGAGTCGGTTTTGAAGAAACAAACGTACAAATCCTGATTTCGACTTTTCTTTATGAATAATGTGAGACATATTCACCTCTCAAGCTTACGCGCTCACTAGACATAAAATAAAACACTTTTTAACGGATACTAGCGCGGTCTTATTGAAAGTTAGCTTCAGACCCCCGTGACCACGGCGTGCCACGGCAGCTGCAAAAGGTCGGGAAAATAAAAATCAGACCAAATACCAACTACTTAGGTACCTAATTATCAAAGTAGATAGGTAGGTACTTTCAATAAAACCGCGCTAGTATCCGTTAAAAAGTGTTTTATTTCAATAATGTGAGACTTAATACATTTTCTTAGGCTCAAGCTTTTGACATTAATTAATAGCAAGAGTAGATATCGGACTGTAATTGATGTTTTACCTGTTTAACTAGTTTTATGAAATAAAAACTCAACCGTACGAGAAAACAATTTATTTATTTTTATTTCTTATCACTTAATAAAATATTCATAATTTACTGTACCATTTAAAACTGTGACCATAAGTAGCAATTTCTATTTTTAGATCTTTACAAGTCGGCTGCGTTCCGTCGTTTTGGGTATAGTTGTTTGGTTAAAATTTCACCCATTTGAGTTGCAACCATTCTACGGAACTATCGAGTTGTATTTACGTTTATGTTAAAAATCTGTAGGTATTTGAGAAGAAATCATGGTCTTTTTGAAACTTAGACACAAAAACATTTACAAAATAATGTCAAAATTACAATGACATATTTTGTAAAGATAAACGTCAGAGCGTTTTTCAACTTAAGCTCTAATTTTCAAATAATGTATGTAGTGTGAGGTATCCATCGAAAGATATTTTTATGATCGATCTAGCCGTGTTAGTTTTAGACCAATACTGTAAAAATACTTGCAATAATACTCCTAGACGTGTATTGGCGTAACAAAGCTGTAAGGAACTTTGCTATTTGTAAAGCAAAACACTGTATCTCTAGTACATTTACTTGACTTTTCTATTATATTAGGTTTATAAGCTTTAGTAGCACTAGTGGGATGGTTATAATGTTGTACCACAGAATACATAATAGTGTTGTACATGATTCAATAAAGTTAAATCACTGGATGCATTTTTTACTGCGTCCCGCCGCACGCATTTTAGAGCGATCGTGACGCGACGCGACCCTGGCACGATCATTTATCATAGAGTTACTTTTCCAAGACAAATGCTGCTGCACGATAGGTCCGACATAATTGGCTAACCATAACACGGTACCTATTTGTCTCGCGGAATCAGTAAAGCCACTGTAATTTGAATTAGGGTGTTTTGACATGACAAAACATAAATTAAATTTAATTACAGTGTTTTGTATATGTTACGGCTAATACCCGAAGTGTGGCTAAACCTAGTTTTAGCCGGCTAAAACTAGGTCCAGCATGGGATATAAAGAAAGTTTTTTCTGTAGTCTGTTAAAAAAAATAACCTCGAAATTTAAGGCTCACGCTCCGCTGCGCTGCGCGCTCGCCTTAAATTTCTAACCTAACTCGGGACCTACAGGAGTAAAGCAGATCGGTTACACCTAGTTTTAGCCAACAGCTATCGGCTATACCTAGTTTTAGCCGGCTATAACTAGGTTTAGCCGCACTTCGGGTATTAGCCGTAACATATATACTTATACCTTATATTATTACAAAAAACGGATTAATTGTTTTATAGGAATATAAAACACACTTAAATTAATTGATTTAGCCCTATAAACCCAAAAAAATGAAACTTAAGTTACAGTATTTTGGATTTACACGGCAGAGCTGTCAGAGTAAAATTTCACCGAACCACGGAACGGTTAGTGTGCGCACCGGAGTGCGCTCGAGTGCACTTGAGCGAAGCCACGGAACGCACCTCTGGAGTGCGCTCTGGTGCACTTGAGCGAAGCCACGGAACGCAACTCCGGAGTGCGTTCGAGTGCACTCGAGCGAAGCCACGAAATGCACCTCCGGAGTGCGCTTGAGTGCACTCGAGCAAAGCCACGGAACGCACCTCTGGAGCGCAACTGACTGCTCGGCCACCGGCTGGCTTACCACCAAAGTTCTCCCCACTACATTGACAATAGCAATTTGGCGCCACATTCCTCGCTTCTGATTGGCCGATTACCGACCAATCACAACCGAGGCAATGTTGCCAGAATATAAGGGCTTTTCACAATGACAAAAAACTGTAGGCTCGATAGATGGCGTTGATTAAAATAGGTGTCAATGTGATTTTTTTACTAAACTTCGAAGAGTATCAGCACCATCTAGTGTTTTAAATAGTTACTATTTTAAGGGTTCGACAAGTATCAACACCATCTAGTGAGGTAAAAAGTTAGTATTTTTATTTTTTAAATGTCACTTTGAAAAGCCTTAATAATTCACAAAATACAAAAATATACGTGGTGTTATTTATTTATATCTATATAACATGTTGTTATATCTAACAAATCATGACACTAGGCATTAAGGAAATATAACACAAGTAGGTACTGTGACGCATGATGCCGATGGCCTTTCCCGAAATATAATACCTGTATTTAGTATTGAAGTTATTGCCAAAACATGATATTTACGCCATTTGTGTCGCGAGATATCATCATTGCGGATTTAACCTTTTACATAAGATTCTTATGCCTTTTATGAAATAAATAATAGATAAACACAATAAATCGAAATTTGCATTTTTATTGCATTGTTCAATAAGCGAAAGGAGAGTAGATGGTTAGGAACGATAAAGCTGCATCTGCGTAAAAGTCACGTTTGATGCATTTGTTAATCACAAAACTTATTACTCAGTGGGACAACATGAATACTCTTTTGGTAAGTTGGTATTTGATAATTTTGCATTTTCATTATTTCAAACAAGTACCTACATCTACAGGGTTCAACCGCCTCTGTGGTCCAGTGGTTAGCCTACCCGTGTAAGACGCAGGGGTCCAGGGTTCGATTCCCAGGTGGGGTTGTTGGTAGGGCTTAGGTATTTCAAGTCCGCCTGGCTAGCTAGCACCATCTTATCTAAGTCTGGCGCCATAACAACAATTTAAAAATCGTTGTGTTCTGGCAGTTAGAGGTAAGATAGTTAGGTAGTTCCTTCCTAGTGAGGTTGCCGGGTGTAGTTCGCTTCCACCTTCGGCCTTATCGTCACTTAACATCAGGTGAGGTGAAGGCCAAGCAATATCCGGTTGTGCATGAAAAAAGGGTGAAATTGAAAACAGTCAACTTTGTAGTGTGTCCTAGACCGACAAACTGAATAAATTTGTCTATGGGTGGGACCAACTTAATCAGAGTAAAAAATTTTAATGTTACTATAGACTTATTACTTAGATTACTAGATGTTCCATACATTTTGGTCGAGTAGATTTATTGTTGACGTTTTCCATGGAAAAGCTTATTATTTTTTTGCTCTGATTAAGTTTCTCCCATAAACAAAGTTATTCAGTTTAACGGTAAGCTACACCAAAAAATCACCCTGTAGTTTATGCATGAAAACATAATTACAATGAGTTTTGCACTTCACACATTTGGGGTTTGTTGTTAAACAAACCCCAAATGTTGACAACAAACCCCAAATGCAAAAACTTTTATTAGCCAGAGTTACAATAACTTGAAATGTCATTTTGTGTTCTAACATCCTGATGGTTTTGTTATAGGTGTTTGCCGTGTTAGTGTCACACGCTGCAGCGCATTTATCCATTTGTGGAGATAGCCAGCGAGGTCAGCCCATCTTACCAGTGAAGCCAAGCTTTCTCCAGACGCTTTCACCTGGTGGTTTTGGCAGCACCACTGCAGGTGCATCTGTACCACCGAACACAAACAGCGATCAGTATACTAATGCTGTGGGATCGGGAAAACAAAAACCGAGTCGGTCGGGAAGAAACAAAAATACATATTCTGATTCTGACTTTGTTTATGAATAATGTTAATATTTTTTCTTAGGCTCAAGTCATTGATATTTAATAGCAAGATTATCGGACTATAATTGATGTTTAACATGTTAAACTAGGCATTTAGGAAATGACACAAGTAGGTACTGTGCTGTGACGCGTGAGAGGCGTAATGGCGTAAATCTCATGTTTTGGCAATAGGTTATTAGTTCAATCAGTTTCAATACAACAAGTTTTATATTTGGGGACTTACAGCAATAACATCCGTATTTACAAACATTACTATGAGGTCTCACAGTGTCCGCGAGGAGACTCACAGCGTTTTATTGCTATTACATCAAGATTGGTAACTTAGTTCCATTATCAATTTAAAAAGTGTCAATAAAAACGTTGCTTTCATAGCTATGTATAAGCGTCTAATTATTATTATTTTCAATAACAAACATTTTTGAAGTTCTTTTTTTCTAAGTATACATATTTTACACTAAGAATAAATATCGCTGTTGCAACAAAAAACTGAAGCTGGGGTGCCGTCACACTTAGCCGTCAAAGGTATCGGTCTTTTACTTAAATTTCCTGAAGTCTTGGCTATTTCACTCACTGTCTTCCGCACTTTACAGTGTAATGTATGCAGATTAAATAGTTAAAGTACGAAAATCTGCTAGATATTTTAAGAATAGTTTCGCACTTTAACTTACTCTATCAGTTAATTTGCAGATTATCCGTTGATGTTCGAATGTTAATTCGTACATTTCATACTTCAGTATTTCATACTTCGACTGCCACAACGAATAATATTGAAACTGCAAATCACCTACTTTACAGTAGAGCAGTTTAAAGTTTTTTTGACACAATCATAAAATCGTATTTTTTTATTGTGTCATGAAAGTTTCTTTACTAAATTAAAGCTTATTTTTGTCTCTTTTTTGTGCTTAATAATATTTTTTTTTTATATATTTTCCGAGATATTTCACATTCGATAGTATTCTATCCTTTTAAAATCTGGAGTTTCAACGAAAGTGGCAGATTCGATAATATTCCATGATAATTTATAAAGAAATAGCTATATGTCTAACACTTTCGATAATTTGTTATTAATGTAATTAGCTATAGTAGTTGAATCGTAAAACAGAAATAAGTTCCCAAGTCAAACATAAGGAAATGCATAGAACGGGTCTATCCATTGCACGCTGTATGACCTTGATCCTTCTTATAGGACCCATAGTTAGTGAACTCGTCTCACTGCAGTAAGTCAAAGACTTTAATCTTGCGACACTGACGTTAGATGGTCGCGATAAATTTCCGAAGCTTTCCGAAATCTTGGGAAGCTGTTCATCCTATCTGTATTCGACGAGGTATGACTGTATTTAGGTGTCTGTCCTAGGTGTACGTAGGTAATAAGCAAGAACTTCAAGTGTAGTGTTCCTAACATTAAATTTAGGCGATAGCCTCTGTGTTCTAGTAGTTCGTCAACCCGTATAAGCCGCAAGGGTCTCGGATCGATTCCCAGGAGGGTGTACATTTATACTCAGTTGGGCTGTTGGTAGGGCTTATTTCAAGGCTGCGTTAGAGGATATTTTTAGGACTGGATAGGATTTAGCATCAATATAAATGGCGAGTATCATATTATAAGACACCTGCGTTTTTTCGATGATGACCTGAATAATCTAGCTGGGAAGACCTGAATACAATGTTTGACGATCTCTGTGTGCTTCTCAAAGAATGGAAATAAAGATGAAACTTGATAAGACGAAAATCTTGTCAAGCGCCCATGTTTATCCACACCAGTTAATTTTATTTCTTCCTTTATATTTTTTCCACAATGGGTCAGTGTTTGGCCATTATCTCACTAGATGCTAAATGATACTAAGGCTGAAGGTGAAGGCGCAAAGCATCCGGAATCCTGAGTGGTTACTGCGGAATTGCTGTGTTACGTCTATGATATCAAATATTTTTCTTCTTAGAATCCTCGGTACACTACGATGACAATACTCTTGGGAAGTGAAAGGTTAAAACAATACCTATTTATTACACAAACAGAGGATGACCAGATTAGTGTCAGTCTGAAAAATAAGTCTTACAATATTGCAACCGGTAGTGAAGAAGGTAAAACCTGTAAACAGTTTTCGTTTCCAGTCTCACTCCTCGCTGCAGTTGGATGGGATCGTGCTTGGTTTATATAATCAGACTGACATGGTGGCGTTTACGTAGAAGTAGCTCAGCATCGTGATATACCTGTAATTTAAATGGCTCTACATAGCACCTCTGGTAGACTGGAGTACCACCCAGTTCTCGATCAAAGGCTTTTTCATAGTCCACGAACGCCAATTATACACATGGGTCATGGTTAAAGTCTAGATACCTTTTTCACTGCCAGTTACAGTTTTATGAGATTAATTCGCCAGACTGACACTAATATTGTCATCATCTGTTTGTAAAGTAGGAAAAAATTCGTAATGAATATTGTTTTAACTCACCACTCCTCAACTGTATAGTTGTTGTTGTGTACCGACCCTAAATAAAAGAAAAAATATATATTTTATATGATGTTACCTTAACAATTAAAGCAAAAGACCAATAATAAAAACTATCTACAACCGAATTTGCCAATTAAACCAAGTTTACACCGTAGAATAATATGGTAACTGGTAGATTCGATAATTATTTTTCGTAGCAAACTATCGAAAATACCACATTCGATTGAAATCAGAAATAAAATGTATTTGTATACTATCGAAACTATCACTTACGATATTTATCGCAATACGAACTTATACGTACACTACCAAATCTACCAATTTCGATAGTCTTACTCGTTAACCGTAATTTAAAGTTATTATATTGCAAAGACCAAATAGTAACTAAATAATAACAAACAAACCTAAACTAAACCGACGCGCCCTCTCTCTTTCACATCCCGGAGAACACCAACGAATCAGGCAGTTTCGATCTGCGTCTATATACCGACGTGCTAGAACAGTATCAAATTAACCTCATTCATAATGTTCGTCGCTCACGAGTTTCGATATTGTTCGATTCGAAATCTCATTAAATATGATATTTTTTAAATAAATAAAATATTTTCCTCATAGTATCCCTTTTACTCTATCAATGTCAAAGTCAAAGTCAAATAAGCTTTATTCAAATAAACTTAATTATTAAGTACTTTTGAATCGTCTATATTTTCCTACCACCCGTTTCAGATTTTTTTAGCTGACAAGAAGAACGGGCGCAAGAAACTTATCAGCTGTAACAGCCATAAGTAACGATATTTACAAACTTGAATATATCGTTACCAGATAATTACAACAGGGTGACAATTGATGTAATTTATTTTATTTTATTTTATAATAATATGGAAATCGAGATTTTGCAGATTGGATACTGTTTGTTTGGCAGTCTACTTTAGTGGTAGGTAACGTAGACACCAAGGACACCAAAATTTGCATTTATATCGCATTGTTCAATCGAGGCCAAAGGAGAGTTGATGGTGGGGAACGATAAAGCTGCACCTGCGTAAAAGTCTCGTTCGCTGCATTTGTGAATCACAGAACTTATTCATCTTAGTGGAACAACATGAAAACTCTTTTGGTAAGTTGGTTTGAGCATTTAAGATTTTATTTTGCTACAGAGTGAAATCAAAAACAGTCGACAAATTTTGTGGTGCAGCTTATACCGTCAAACTGAACAACTTTGTTTATGGGACCAACTTAATCAAGTTGTCAATTCAATAGGGTATTTTCCAAATTCTTTAAAACTGCTTTTATTTAAAGATTGAGACGAACGATTTAACAGAAAAATATTAAAAAAATAATTAATGTCTTTTTTCTTCATTAAACCAATTAATGTTAAACTTATTTTTAAATAGTTTTGAATCTACCGCCAAAACGCTCGGTTCGATGACGTCTACTGTGTGACGTCATCTTTGTGTAAACAATAGAGTAAATCGTTACACAGACTACACAAAGTTGACGTCTGACAGTAGACGACATCGAACCGAGCGATTTGGCGGTAAATTAAAAACCATTAAAAATAAATTAGACTTTAATTGTTTTAATAGAGAAAAAAGACATAAATTTATTTATTTTTATTTTTCTGTTAAATCGATCGTCCCAATCTTTAAATTTAAGCAGTTTTCAAAAAATTGGAAAATACCCTATTGTATTGCCTCCTCTATTAGCCTCTATTAGTGAATCTGAGGTTCAGTAAAAGTGGTAAAAGTGAGATTATTTACAATCTTTACCTACTAAGAGCTGATTCCAATGATTGTTTCATCGTCTAAGGATCGTCGCCCTAATGTATTGCAGAGATTAATTGCTATTACAATAATAATTAATCTCTGCAATACATTAGGCCAATTTACACAGCGATCCATAGTGTCACCAAAAACCAATCCACAAGCCGGCAGTAAAATCCAATATAAAAATCCAAGTCAGACGAGTAAGCTATCCTATCTTCGGTGTCCAGTGTGAAAGCGAGTGTCGGTCAAGTTAGGCAGGATCAGAAAACACATAAACAAAGCAATGGTCGTTGAAACTGAAAATAAATCGGAAAAAATACTCAAAACGCAACGGAAAATACGAAATGTGTGAGTGAGCGAGGCGTGCTGTCACTGTCAAGTCAACGTCAGTCTAGTCAGCTCACAGATTACTATCATAAACTATAAATGAGTATTAGATTTTGGTCGATATTTTAATCGATAACAGTTTTTATTGTTTTTTTATGCTTCATTTACATAATTATGCCTTTTTTAAGTTATTTATCTAGTGCAAAGGTTTTCTTTTATAATTGTGTTAACTAATAGTTCTACACTTAATGCTCTAAGGTTCTACATAATCTATTAATCGATTAATCCATAATCTAATATGTATTTTCATCTTTTTCATATATCTTCGCTTCCAGATTGAGAATCGCGCTGATTTTTGATATTTCAACATAAATAAATATGACCATTTTTTTAGACCATACCTCATGTTATTACATTTTGGCCCACGAATTTCCATCTCCTTTGTCAACTGTTCAATAAATCACCCTGTATTTTATGCGTTTGAAAACATTACCACAATGAGTTTTGTGGTTTACACATTTGGGGTTTGTTGTCAAAGTCTTTTATTAGCCAGAGTTAAAAAAACTTGAAATGTAATTTTTTGTTCAAACATCCTGTAGCTCTACCATGAGTTGATGCAAACTGTTTTTGATAACGCAAACTGTCGGATATTTGCTCACAGTCAGTTCGAGTGAAAGAGAGAAAACGATAGATTACGGTATCGGTAGCGAAAACAATTTGCATCAACTCATGGTAGTAGGTAGCTCTATTTAAGGCGCTAAGAAGGGTCAAATCCCAATATTCAATTCAAATAATTGAAAGATTACGCGCGTGAAGCTATCATGGAAAAAATATATAATGTACTTGGAATAATACACAGTAGATTTAATTGAAAGCATTTGTAAAAATGTCACCACCTTTGATGTAAAAAAATATTCCGTGGACCTATCTGCAAAATTCCGTCCTATCTGCAAAATTTCTCGGAAACAGAACATTCGTTAATGTCAAAACCAACACATAAAAATCGGCGATGTTAATATCTTCAATCTTAATTTGAACAGATTTTTTTTAACTAACTTGAAAGCGAAGAAATTTAATAAAAACATGTAAAAATTGAGAATTCGGTGCTAGTTCTCAACACAACCGCCGCGTTGGAACGCGCACTGATTTAAACCCAAAGTAAGTAGAGTTACGTTCGGTTTCACACCATCACGGATCGACCTGCTCGGATAGAGGCATGTTAAAGCCTTAATAAACGTGACAATTTGTCACCTGTCATGTCAATTTTATATCCATTGCGTCAACCAATTTGAAAATAGAGGAAACTACTTATAAGTAGCTATAGCTACAGCGTCACAACCAAATTGTCATCACAATTGACAAATTGTCACGTTATTAAATAGGGCCCTGGTTTTGTTATAGGTGTTTGCCGTGTTAGTGTCACACGCTGCAGCGCATTTATCTATTTGTGGAGATAGCCAGCGAGGTCAGCCCATCTTACCAGTGAAGCCCAGCTTTATCAAGACGATGTCACCTGGCGGCTTTGGCGGTTTCGCAGGTGCATCTGTACCACCGAATACAAACATCGATCAGTATACTGATGCTGTGGGATCAGGAAAACAAAAACCGAGTCGGTCTGGAAGAAACAAAAATATATAATTCTAATTCTGACTTTTTTTAATGAATAATGTGAGAGTTATTATTTTTTATTAGGGTCAAGTCATTAATATTTAATAGCAAGAGCAATGGACTGTAATGTTTGACGTGTTTAACTAGCTACTTATTTAGGAAATGATATAACACAAATAGGTACTGTGACGCATGATATTTTTCAATAACAAACTTCGATCAGATGATCGAATATATAATTATACAGGTTTAGATATAATTATATATTCGATCATCTGATTGAAGATATCAAACGATTTTGAAGTTCACTCTTTTGTTCACTCTTTTCTAAATCGTCATATTTTAGATTGACCATAATTATAAGACTTTTTACAAACCGACTTTAAAAAAGGAGGAGGTTCTCAGTTCTTCAGAATATTTGTTTATAAGAAAAGAAAAACCACCGACAAAAACATGATAATTAAGTTTCAAAATTAAACAGCTTTAGCAAACAATAAATAATATTAAAATCATTTTCACTAATTTAGATACGCATACCATTTAAAAAAACGGATAATTGAAGTTGGATCTATCTATATTTAATTAGACGCACGGCTTTACGGAACCCTAAACACATGAGTAAAAAACCATATCTGTCTTATTCAGAGATGTTTCACAAAAGTGGGGTGCAATATTGTTCTAACAAAACCTGGTTTAATGCTTGTAAACCAATCACACACAATGCACCTTTTAATCCTTAAACGGTGGAACTAAACGTTAAACTGTCACTGAATACGATTTGCGCTAAAATGGCGTTAGTCGGCAGTCTAACGCCATGTTAACTTTGGCCCTAGTTTAACGAACGCACTCTGAATAAGACAGTAAATATGTAAAGTCAGACACGCACTCGATCGGTTTTTTAAGTCCGTTAAAAATTAAGAATAAAATTAAACAAAACATTATTTATTCGATTTATACTTCGATCATCTATTGATTGAAGGATTTCTGCAAAACTGACCAAAGATAATGCATTTCGATGCACTTTGGCATCACGGTCTACATGTGTTAATATACTAATATCGAGGATGAATCTGAAGTATAATGTTAATAATTATGTATAATCTAATTATTATATGTGATCGAAAACACAGCGTTGATTTGAAGACGCGTCATACAGATTCACCTGATCTCCCACTATTGTACCAAGATTTTTAAGTCACTCACCAATTTTCCAGACCAAACCTTGCTTACTCGTCTTCTTTCACCTTGCTAAGCTCTGTGGACAGTGACAGATGACAGCTGTCACATGTCAGTATCATGTCATAGCGTTTTTAAGATTTGCCGCGATACCACGTGCAAAAGTTTTCTCATAACTAAAATTGTTATAAAGTGCAGTTTTTGTTGAATTTATAAGTGAATTCAAGAATTCTAACAATAATGCGTATGGTAAGCGTTTACGACCTTACTAATTAAAAGAACGAGATGGTGATGCTTACAAGACGTGTTTACATGTTACCGGCATACCGCTGCTTCGGAAATGAAGAGCCCTAGCTGGTACAAATTGGTCCGTGACAATAGTCATGCGACTGTTCTCGTTCATCAGCGGATGATGACACGAGGGAACATTCGGGCCCTATTATTATCTCGGGCCCACATAGATCTCCCTCTCTTAATTAAGAGAGCGGAGTGCCGAATGAAATGACCAATTGCCCACCATCTCGTTTTCGTGAATTAATACCGAGTTATTTATTACTCGGAAGAATAACAGCTCTTTGGTCAAGTTGACCAGTTTTATTATAGCTAAGACGCACCCAGTTGATCATTGGTGCCATAAGTTTATATTGACACAAAACTTTTTTATTTTGATGTGAGTACCTATCATCAACTAATGTTTTGAATATGAGAAATTGAGAAACCTAGTTTTCTCACAATAGAAATAAACTAAGTAGGTATTTAAAGTGTTAATCTGCCACACCAAACTGATTTTTGGTTTCTTTTTAAAGTCTGTTGAACTGTTCTTTTTCAGTAGGTAGTAGGTAATCAGTACAATCAGAGGCTCTTAGCATAGTTGGTCTAACATAACAAGTGTGAACTTACAATACCAGGACCTCCTGAAATAATCACAACAGAATTTCTCGCATTGAGCTGCAACTCAGCCAAGTGAGTTAGACACTTCTTATTTACACTATCTCAATATCCTGGCATGAGTTGCTGGAGTACTCTACAAGATTAGGCAACTGTTGTACAGATAGAAGAAAAGAGTGAGTGTACAAAAATTAGAAAGTTGAAAACTAAGTAAAGAAGTATTCCTCTAGCCGCAGATTATCTACCTATTCATTAAAGTGGTTCCATTTCGAGATGTGATTCTCAAACTTAGACAGAGTGTTGCATAGGAGTCTATCTAGTACCAGGGCTGTGCTAGTACCGTTAGATAGATTATGATTGATAAAAATTTGGAAATTTTACATTGTAATGTAAGTAATAAGAACCTACGTATGATGTGTAATAAAGAGTCAGCTTTAATTATGTTATTGGATAGAATGAAATAAAAATTACCTTGATTGCGGTTACAAAAAAAAAAAAAAACCATAGATTCTTTAGAGATACACAATAAGGTAGCCGTTTCTGGCATACCAAAGTATGTTCAATACAGTAAATTGATTATAATACTTTATTAAACATTACATAAGGTGCTAGTGGCCCGAAGTGGTTGATTCGTCCAAGTAGTGGCCACATAACTTACAAAATAGTAGACAGATGGTCTCAAAGTATTTACATACCTAACACAGATTTATACTCAAATCAGAGTTATAACTAGTTACTTTTTATCTTGAAGATACAGTCTACCGACTTGATATTTATTTACAAATAATAATAATAGGAGGTGTAACCTACTTTTGTTAGGTACTTAATTCCTCAGTAGGGCCATGAAATTGAATGATTAAATTATGTGTATTATCAGGTCAGTGAAATTATAATAGCAAACTCTTTTCATGATTATAATAACTAATATTAGAATATTTTGAGTATGCCACTGCATAGTACGACTAAGTTTAACTAGAGATAGCAGAATGAAATGAAATGATGGAGTAAGTGAATATTGAATAAAATTTAAATAATAATAATAAATATTGTTTATTTACTCTTCACAAAGGTTATCACTTATAATACATAACTATACTAAGTTATGTAAATATGTACTTATTATAGCTTATCCAGAGAGAAAATCACCTATGAGTTTATTAAGTAAACTAGACAAAGGAAAATAGTCAATTTTAGTTTTATGAGTCTGATTGTAGAAGTATCCGGCATCCAAATTCCGAACTTTTATAAATATCCAGGGGAATCAAACTCGGGTCAGATAATCTGTGTAACAAAAAAAAAAAAAAAAAACTTAATTCTACTCTGGTAAATATTAGCTAATAAGTCAATATTAGGATCTGTTCTCTAAGCAAGTTTCAGGTCTGTTAATAATTCCTGAAAGTCTGTTTTTATAATTTACAGAAGTCAATCTAGAACAAAATATAAGTGTACGATGTTTCTTGCAAAACCGTTAATGCTACATCACTAATACCAAAACATTAATAAGGATTAAGAGTGTGCTATCAGAAGTTCTCAAAGAAGGCGCATCTTTTTGCGAGAATTAAGTGTGTCTCAAAAGTACACTTTTGATTAATAATGTAATTTATTTCAGACATATCAATACAGATTGATTTCCGATTACGCACCTTTCAGGAGTTTATATCGGAAACCCACCATGAGGGTGGATAGGAATCATACCGGAGACAAACATTCCCCAAGCCTCGGAGGCTTTACACCTAACCTAGATGGGGTGTCCTAAACTGTGACTTGGTAGCCTTGAATAAGGTAACTAACAGTCCTTAGGTATGAAAAGAATAAGTCAATCATATTGAGATTTAATTATTCCCCTTTTAATCCACATCATATTTTTTATTTTTGTGTTACGTATGCCTACATAAAGATTTACGTTATGATTACCATAAGTGTTTAGTGATAGCCGCGTCATTCGCGGGTTGAGGTGATTACTTCAACATCAGCTAATTTAGAGGAAAATATCCCCAAGACTGTGTGACGTTGACATTTAAATGTACAGTCGACAGCACGTTAAGTTGAACAGTTGAGCTGCGAGGGCAGCTTTTATTACGTACGCCAGAAGAACGGTCTCAAGATCAACATGTATGGTCTGATGTGTTGGCAACTGTTCCTTAGTGAGATGGCTGCAGCGTGCGCCAGTTTATCCTCAAGGTGTCTATATGAACAGGGAGCGGATCCCCGTCATTTAAGAGTACCTACATACCTACTCATCCAGTCGCAAAACATAATATTGTTGATACACCTACCAGATGATGGAAATATAACCTACTTGTCCAAATCGACAGTAGAACCTTGACGGATCACCTCCGCTACCAGCGTTGTAGGTACCTATGCGTTCAATTGCTCTGCTCAAGGGGACGGTAGGGCTGCAGGATAGCCGAGTGATTTACCATCACGCTTTCAGCGGCGTACCTCTCGGGGGGGTACAACGGCTCTGCCGACCGCCAAATTTGAGAGGATGTGCCGGAATGGCCTCTCTCGTTGCCCCAGGCCTCGGAGGCTTTATACCTAAATGGGGTGTCCCAAAGGGTGACTTGGTAACCTTGGATAAGGTACCTTACCTGGGACTCAGAGTATGGCTATGCAATATTTGACAACCCTGCAGCCGCGCCGTCCTTGGCAATTAAAATGCCGTGTGCGTTTCCACAATCAGGCTGGTACCAGTATTCCTGGCTTGCAATCATCCAGGCATAAACCTTAACAGAACCAAAAGTAAGTATAAAGACATTCACATCAGCTTGATTGAATTCACATCAGGTTGATTGAATTCACAAGAGGCAAAAACCTACCTCGGATAGATGAGCTAGCTAGAACCTTGATATAGTTTAGAAGGTTGCGGGTGACCAGATCAGGTAGCCCACATTGGTTCCTCATTTACACTTAATAGAGTTCCCTGAGAAAGATGGTTTATAGAGTAAAGCTTTTACATCTAGTTCTATAGTAATTATGAAAATATATTTTTGCAGTAGATACTGTAAAATAGTTATGCAGATCCTGCTGTTCTTATACATAACTAAGGATTTCATGTTATTTTTATATAAGTTATGTTAAAAGCGATCTCTGGGGCGAGGCCACACCAATCAAATCACAGTCCTCTTTGACTTATCAAAACACAACATTCTTTAGTTCACAAGAAATCTGATTTGAATACTAGCTTGTAAATTAAAGTGCATGACTATCTACCTAAGAATAGTTACCTATAGATATATATTACTGTTGTGGTGTGGCCCATGTCTTTTGACTAATACAAATAATTTTCAGGCTAATAAGGTTTATTAAGATTAAAAAATCCTTAGCTCAATATTTACATTTCTGTATGTTAATAGCAATTTTAATTCTGAATATGGGATGGTGTATTCTATACACAGTCCAATTCTGACAAATCAATTATTTAACTCTTTTATTAAATGAATAGGTGATGGTGAAACTAGCCACAAGAACAACATTTATAGAATCTGGATTCTAAACCTAGTGTTTAGTTAATAAAGTATAGCTGAAAAATAATAATAAGAAATAAAATAATAATAATATATTAATAAAAATAAAATAAAAAAAAAGACCTTGCAAGTGGTGCAAGAAATACCTATAGATACAGGTGGTAATAACCTATGAAGATTATTTAGCTGTGGTATAAAATTTTATTTCTTAATATTCCATTGTTCTCAAGTAATTAAGTTACTGTGTTTGTTGAATAGCAATCCGATTAACAAATTGGTTGCATGTTATTCGTAAAAGGGACATGAGTGAATCACATTTTTATCTTAGAGAGGTATCTAAACAATAATTTAATATTATTAAATTTTATTTGTGATGTTGAATAGGTGAGAATTCACATAGCGTTTGTCCTTCTTTCACCAGCAGATATCAAACAGGTCTTCAAATCAACGCTGTGTTTTCGATCACATATAATAATACTGTTTTGCACTCCAACAAAACAGTTATTATGAGTGTGAGAAAACACAGCGTTGCCTAAGTGCTTGCAGATGAAGACTACTATGACATGATACTGACATGTGACAGCTGTCATCTGTCACTGTCCACAGAGCTTAGCAAGGTGAAAGAAGACGAGTAAGCAGCAAGGTTTGGTCTGGAAAATTGGTGAGTGACTTAAAAATCTTGGTACAATAGTGGGAGATCAGGTGAATCTGTATGACGCGTCTTCAAATCAACGCTGTGTTTTCTCACACTCATAATAACTGTTTTGTTGGAGTGCAAAACAGTATTATTTAAGTTGTATGATATGAATATAATATCTTTTTATTTTTTAATTAAATCACTTAAATACATCGCGTCTATTATTATTTCAGGTGTTGTCTGATGTTGTGTAATTATTGGTTGTTCGTTTCTATTTTAAAGTTGGCGAAACGTTAGGATATAAAAAAAACCGCCCAAGTGCGAGTCGGACTCACGCACGAAGGGTTCCGTTGTTCTGTACAAAAAAACAGCAAAAAAAATCACTTTGTTGTATGGGAGCCCCCCTTAACTATTTATTTTATTCTGTTTTTAGTTGTTGTTATAGCGGATATAGAAATACATCATCTGTGAAAATTTCTGTAGTCTAGCTATAACGGTTCATGAGATACAGCCTGGTGACAGACAGACAGACAGACGGACAGCGGAGTCTTAGTAATAGGGTCCCGTTTTCACCCTTTGGGTACGGAACCCTAAAAAGCATCCGAAAGACAAGTATGAAACGTTGCCGAGTTTAGCTAGTAGAACATAACTTAGAATAATAACAAACTAGAACGATAGTTTCCTAAAAATTGCCATCAAAAGTGTGACAAAAAATAAATTAAAAAAAATATTAAAAACACGACTGCCCTCCCAAAAACCAACTAAAAAGTTAAACCACAAGTGTCATTGCAATCGGGGATCTTTTTATGGAACAATTTTTGATCAAAGAGGTCCCCCGACTGCAATGACACTTGTTGTTTAACTTTTTAATTCGTTTTTGGCAGGGCAGTCGTGTTTTTAATACTTTTTTAATTTATTTATTTTTATTTCACACATTTTAGTGACATATTATATAGTTTTAGAATGTGCTCATCAAGACCTTTCATTTGATGCCCAAACTATAATAATAAGATAAAAAAGATTTTTTTCCACATTTGAAAATGGCGTCGTACAGTCGCCACATTGATTTTTTCTAAAAAAATATAGCCAGTGTCACTCGGGATGCTGTAAGGATTCTAACGATTCTCCATTTATCCAAATCAGTTCAGGCCCCTTCACCAAATTGACATTTGTCAGTGACATATGTCGGCTAATTTTACAATTGTTGTAACTTTAATTAGGGACAAATATGTAAGTATGACATTTAGAAGTTATGGTGGAATAAAGAAACTCACATACCCACAAACATACATGAACCCTGAACACATATACACACCTTTTTAGGCAGTCGTGTAAACACATATACACACCTTTTTAGGCAGTCGCGTAAAAAATAAGCCAAAATGGCTTAGCTTTCAGATTTTTATCCTTCATACCTTACCTAATCGTACCTTTAAGAACGAAATAGTTTCAATTTTCGTACCTTTAGGGGATTAGTTACTATTTAATTTGGTTTTAGTTAACGTACTTGTAAAGGATATAGATCTGAAAACTAAAGCATTTTGTCTCAGTATTTTTGGCCTCACTTTACATACAAGGACTCGGCTTATTATATACCTACACAAGAGATGCATGTGGTAACGAGGCAAGATGCACACACAGTTGATGAGTCCGTCCACCGTCGACCGCAGCTGTGCTCACTGTTTATTAAAAAAAAATAGATCAAACCATAATCACACAACAACACCTGACATAATAATAGACGAGTATTCTATAAAAGTGATTTATTTACAAAAATACCTATAAAATTGTATTTATCAGATTATTGACTTAAATAATAGGATATACATAATTATTAACATTAACATATTATTAGGTACTTTGAAGCCAAAGTGCCCCACATGCATCGCATCGCAATACGATCTCTTTGGTCAGTTATTTAAATCCTTCGATCAATAGATGATCGAAGTATAAATCGAATAAAGAATACTTTATTTAATTATTATATTCTTTATTTTTAACTGATAAAAAACAATTTGCCAAGCATGACGGACTTCATACAGGGTTCCGTAAAGCCGACCGTCTTATTAAATATTGACAGATCCATGAATGTCTGGAAAAAATCATTTTTCATAGGTAGGAATAAGCTCCATTAGTAATAGAAAAAAGATTCAAAATTTTCCATTGCGTAAAAAAATTAAGTCTCTTTGACTATTCAAATGTGTAAAAGTAACAGCAGAATGGAGATTATACGTTTGCCACCACCTGCACACACCAACAACACGAATAAAAAATAAAAAGTTTTGACATTAGTCATTTTTTAAACTTTTTTTAAATACCATGTTGTGGTTGTGGCAGGTGGTGGCAAAGGTATAATTTCCATTCTGCTGTTACTTTTGTATATTTGTGAAGTCGAAGAGACTTTAATTTTTTTAAACTTTTTTCGCAACAAATAATTCTGAAACTTTTTTCTATTACTAAGGGAGCTTATTCCGACCTACAGAAAAATCTTCAGCCAATTTGATTTTTTCGGACATTCCCCATTGGCGGTTTTTTTAATGGTATGCGTATTTAATTGAGGATTATGATTTTAATACTATTTCTTGCTTTTTTAATTTAGAAAAGAGTGAACTTCGACATTGTTTGTTATCTCCGATCTGGGGGCTAATTGTCTAATTTAAAAATCTATCGCAATCGCTTTCGTTTGACAGATGGATGTGACACATTGCTGCATTTCTTTGGTAAGTTTTTATTTGCGCGAAAAAGAAGATTCAATGTGTTTCATCCTGAAAGCGATTGCGATAGAATAGAATAGAATAGAATAGAATAGAATAAGTTTTTATTATCAACCTCTTAACATACAAAAAATAGTAGATTATACAACAAGTGAATAAAAAGGAAATTTAGTTCGAGGGACTAAGTTGGATCCCGAGAGTAGCGAAGGATTCTAGAGTTGAATCCCGAGCGTAGCGAGGGATTCAAAAGTAGAATCCTGAGCGAAGCGAGGGATACAAAGGACCGAGACGAAATTTTTTATTCACGAGTTGTGTACTCTACTTTTTACCATTGACTGCGAGAAAACAAATAGGTACCTCTGACAGTACTTTATACTTAGTATTTATAGTTGACCATCAGCCATTTTTAATGTCCCCACACTGCTGGGGCACAGGCCTTCCTTATGAGTGGGAGGATGGGCCATAACCCGCCACGCGGGCCCAATGCGGATTGATGGGTGTTAACGACTGCAAATGCAGCCGGGACCAACTGCTTAACGCGCCTTCCGAGGCACGGAGGCTTAGTTAGAGCATTTAAAACGGAGGAGCTCGAGATAAAACTTTTTTGGTCACCCATCCCATGACCGAGCCATGCGACCCATGCGTGAAATTAGAAGTTTTCCAATGACATAAAACAACCACGCCAAGAGAGAGATTGCATGATCAGTCTGGCATCAGTCCATTTCATCAGTCTGCATAGACTTTGAATTTTTTCAGCCCGAATATCGTACCAGACTGATGGAATGGACTGATGCAAGACTGAAAATTCAATCTCCCTCTATAATAGATAAAAAAGAACCCAAAGATAAGACACTAAAAAGAACCTAATTAAATTTGGCGGGATATTTTTTTTTCGTTTAATTTTATTGTGTAACTATAGCTCTATGGAATAGCTCCATAGCAGCCAGTAGGTATAGGTACTTTTTTGTACTAATTCATGATGCGCGCTTGTTCCAAATTCAAATTATTTTTATTCACTCGATGAATAAAATAGCTTATTATTCACTCTTATCGTTGAATTAAACGCACTTTTTAGAGTGGCGATGGTAAAAATCAAATTAAACATTAGCTAATTATTTAAATTCTAAAGTGAAATAAACTAAAAACTAAGTGCTTATAAAGAGAGATCAATAAAAGGTCTCTGCCTCAGCGTGTGATTGCCGTGGCGTTATGATAGCGCAACAGCACGCTGCTATTCTGACAGGGCCTGGACTGTCACGGAAAAGAAAGAAATAAAATAACAAAGAAAAGAAAAACTAACTAAAATCTACCTAAAAATGACAAAGTAAAAGTAATGATAATGAGATAAATGAAAAATTGGCAGAAAGGACAGTGTCCTTCGCCTTATTTACATAAAAAGGTTTGACATTGACATTTATGTTGTGTGTGGTGTGACAGGTGAAAATATGCAATTTTGAATTGTATCTTGTCTTGCCACGTTTGTCCACGTATTCAAATACCTACCTACCCTCTCCAGAAAGATTGATATTTAAAGGAAAAGATGTGATGTGACGTTGGTGTGTATATGATAGTATAGTTATTGAAGTGTCATTGCTTTCTCGGTGTATGGAAGTCTTATGATGGTGAATACTATCCGTGAGGCAAGATCACACTCAACCAATAAAAACCCCAAAGAGTGAGTGGCAAATTGATTCAGATTTCGGTTTGCAGCCACTACATGGGTGTAGTTTAGCTGGAAGCTAGATACTCCCCGCCACCACGCATGTTGTGTTAAATTAGCTGGTAAGTAGAAATTGATAGATTTTTAAATTAGACAATAGAAAGGCTGGTATCGATAATCGAAGTTTTTTATTGAAAATTATCATGCGTCACAGTACCTACTTCTACTTGTGTTAAATCATTTCCTAAATACCTAGTTAAACATGTTAAACATTACAGTCCGTTACTCTTGCTATTAAATATCAATGACTTGAGCCTAAGAAAAATTGTTAAAAAACAATAAACCGACTTCAAAAAAACCTGCCTCTAAAAAGCAAGAAATAACATTCAAATCATTAGATACGCATTATCATCGTTAAAATAACGTCTATTGAAGTCGGGTGGGGTACGAACGTACCGTACGTACGTACCGGAAGTACGCAACTTCCTTTTTTTATTCTAAAATCCCCACCCGACTTCAATAGACGTTATTATAACGATGATAATGCGTATCTAATGATTTGAATATTATTTCTTGCTTTTTAGAGGCAGGTTTTTTGAAGTCGGTTTTCTTGTTTTTAAACAATTTTTTTTTTTTTGTGTAAGTACCTTCTGTATTAGGTAGTGTAGGTAAGTATATTATTTAGGTAGAAAAATCGGCTCAGCCAAACGTGAGATAATCGCGGAGAAACATACTATATATACAGGTCAAACTGAGAACCTTATTTTTTTGTAGTCGGTTCAAATGACTACACTAAAGGTACCTAAGGTAGGTAAGGATTTTCAACACAAAAAACGTCATCTAATTCGGTTCATAAATAACAAAGTCGTCAAGGTAGTTGATGCAAAATCATAGTATTTTCAGGATTACTTGAAAATTACTCGACCGATTTGAAAAAAAATGGGACCATTTCGCAAGCAAACTCAATCGAACAAAAAAAGAATCATCAAAATCGGTCCATAAATGTCGAAGATACGCGCGAACAACGATAAAAAAAACATACAATCGAATTGAGAACCTCCTCCTTTTGCTAAAGTCGGTTAAAAAAATATAAACTCTTACAATATTAATTTAAAAAAGTCAGGGTCAATATCTGTATGTTTGTTTCAGCCAGACCGACTCAGTTTTGGTTTTCCTGATCCCACAGCATCAGTATATTGATCCCTGTTTGTATTCGGTGGTGCAGATGCTTGTGAATAGCTTCTGGTGAAGTTGACAGGTGGAGTCGGCAGGAGAAAGCTGGGCTTCACTGGTAAGATGGGTTGACCTAGCTGGCTATCTCCACAAATGGAAAAATGCGCTGCAGCGTGTGACACTAACACGGCAAACACCTACGACAAATCACCAGGACGTTAGAACACAAAATGACATTTCAAGCTTTCGTAATGTAACGGTTGCTAAAAACCTACTACTTATAATTAATAATTACTGTCGAACTTTTCTTAAAAATTCATTACATCACCTCACCTGTGGAATGTGGGAAGTTCTGACCTCTGCCTTATTCCAAATCGCGACTCGGAACGCGGCCGTATTGTCACACTGTGACAGACGATGTCATTGTCTATAATGACATCCACCTTCGTTATGTCAAGCTCGACCAATAGGATAAGACCGGGACTTCTAGATCATTCTCGCTGTTTTGAGGTGCTTCTCGATATTTATCCTGCTATAAATACGAACGATTCGCAAAAATCCTTTTCTCCTTTCAAAACATTCGTAACCTTAACAAGTTACCTACATTAATTTCATTTCATTTCTTTGTGTTGTGCAACCCCGTTTCTAGGGTGAGTGTAGCTATAATACGTTCGTTTTGCATTTCAATTCCTTATAAATTTCATAGTGAATTCTCATATTAAATACCTTAATTAAATATCTAATAGTTTTTCTCATATTAATATCTAATGGTTTAATCAGTGTGATTTTTGTGCCAAATTCTTATCGAGTGTAAACGATTCATATCAATGTGCATCAATATTTTGTGGAAAGTGATATGCAAAACGAAAACCAAATAAATGCAATCCTTGTTTACAGTAAACTCAGAAGGCAGGTAATAGTATTTGGTATGAGCTACTAAATAGCTTGTGAATAAATACTATAACCAACATTAATTTAATTTCTATCTTGCAATGAAATGATTTCGTTTTATAACCTACACCGCTGCCAATTGGTGAATCCCGATCTTAATGTTTATTTATAATATTCTAAATTGCCTTTCAAAATTAAGAATTAAATTATTATTTCCTTTTATTAAAATATACCTTTCTACTAATAAAATTATTCTTTTTAAACATGTTAATAGGGTGAAGTGCTCGAATGCTCACCATAAGTAATATTATAGTCAAATTAGTTAGTTTGATCAAATTGACCAAAATAATCATTTTGATTATTATGGTCAATAACTTTTTTTGAGACTTTTCAATTGTAGCCATCTGCCCTAGCACCTATTTAGCAGCGGTAAGAATTAGTGAACACCTGTTCATACCTTTTGTGTAACATTCCAGGGTCGTACCTACGGGCAGGAGTTCCCCTACCGGACCCTGTCCTGCGCCGCCTACCACTACACCTCCGGGCACCTACCTGCCCGAGTCACCACCTGCTGCTTCCGGCCTACCCCGGAGCAACACCCACGCCGAGCCTGCGCAGCCGCTTTTCTCCGAGCACACCCTCCTACTGAGGCTGGACCAACCGCTCCCCCAGCGAACGTAGCGCTCGTGCCGCGCATGCGCTTCTGCCTCTTCTAGGCAAAATATAAGCTAAGTGCTTTTTTTTAACTACAAGGCGTCTACCACGAAGCGAGGATCTGTGTACCCCCCTCTGAGGTTTATTCTTCAATATATCTTGGTAAATTGTAAAATTGACGTTTCATTTACCACCTTCTGCGCACTGGTCGTGCTTCACACTTCCAGCTGCGGCAGTAACTTTGGCCACAGAATAAATAATAGTACAAGGTACAAGTCTTTGGCTAATAAAAGAGTGATTTTTCTTAACCTCACCTGATGTTAAGTGATGATAAAGTCGAAGGTGGAAGCGCACTACACCCGGAATCCTCATCACTGAGGAACTGGCTATCTTACCTCTAACTGCCAGAATACAGCCATTTTTAAATAGTTGTTATCGCGTCAGACTTAGGTAAGATGGTGGTTGCTAGCCAGGCGGACTTGAAATAAGCCCGACCACCAACTAAGCCGAGTACCAATTGTGCCCCCCCCCCTCTGGGAATCGAACCCGGGACCCCTGCGTCTTACACGGGTGGGCGTACCACTGGACCTTAGAGGCGGTTGGACCTTGTAGATGTAGGTACGTTTTTGATAAAATCATAAATGCTCAAATACCAACTTACCAAAAGAGTTTTCATGTTGTTTCAGTAAGAGTAAAAAGTTTTGTGATTCACAAATGCAGCAAACGTGACTTTTACGCAGGTACAGCTTTAATCGTTCCCCACCATCAACTCTCCTTGGCCTCGATTGAACGATACGATAAAAATGCAGATTTCGATCTATGTGTCTATCTCTATATAAATTTCATAAAAGGTTAAATCTGCAATGATGATATCTCGTGACACAAATGGCGTAAATATTATATTTTGCCAATTAGTTATTAGTTTCAATACTACATACAGGTTTTATATTTGGAGACTTACAGTATTAATTAACACCTTTAAGCGGAGGGCAAGAAAGCTCATCGGTAACGATAATCTTTTTTGTAGTAAGCTCAAAAGCCTTGACCATAAACGCAAGGTTGCAAGCTTTTCGGTTTTTTATTGGATACATTTCGGCGAATGTGCAGAGCAATTACACAATGGCGCAACCTAATTCCGCCATCTGATTTCATCCGTCGGACAACCAGACGTACGAAACAGCGCCACCGTTTTTTGGTGGATTTTCTAAAGACTCGCGCTCGTACTAAGCGTTTGCTTCAAATTTTATGAACCGTACCGCTAGAGTTTGATTTTTGTCAGCTAATAATAAAGAATATTTAAACAAAACATTATTAATTCGATTTATATTAGCTTTCAAATGTTTATCCTTCTACGTTATCTAATCATACCTATAAGAACGAAATCGTTTCAATTTTCTTACTTTTAGGGGATTAGTTACTTATTTTATTTGATTTAAGTTAACGTATGATGGATATAGATCTTAAAACTAAGTCATTTTGGTTTAGTATTTTTGACTGACTCGGCTTATAATATCCACAAGAGATGCATGTGGTAATGAGGCAAGATGCACACACAGTTGATGAGTCCACAGTCGCCCGCGGCTGTGCTCACTGATAATTACAGTTTGCCTGCCGCCTGTTTGCTGAAGTAATGAAGTGCATGTATACTGATATTCTGGTTAAATAGGAAGACTTAGATCGTCATGAGTTTGGTAAAACTATTTGACGAGTTTGTTAGAAAGCATAGGGCTATTCTGCGCAATTTTTTTGCGTTAAATGTCATAGGCCTAGGTAGGTATGTAGATAAACGTATCTGCTACGTAGTGGTATGGGTCGCATTCTTGCAGGACATGTTTTATTTTTATCATAATATCATAGCATTTCAATAATAAATAAAATATAGTAAATAAATAAAGACAATACAAATGTTTATTATGCATACAAGCATAATAAACGTTTGTATTGTCTTTACACACATTTTCAAAATGCTGTAAGTAAAAACTTCTGTTTTATTAACAAAAGATTAATAATATTAACATATAGGTACTCACTCGCATACATAATGTGAAATAACTTGTTTCTGTCAGTCGGTTTTTGAATTGTTCAATTAAAACTGATTTGGTTTCTGTACGCGACCTTTCATCAAACAGGTCAAATATGCCCAATGACCTTTGCACTCAAAATTAACCCATTAGTTGGAGATTTGTAACGAAAGAAATATTAATTGAAAAACCGATAAAAAAATCTGTATTTCATAAGGAAATAGTTTTTATTGCTATATAGTCATAAAAACATCTTATTGTTTATTATTCCTTTGGTACAAAATAATGTAGGTACCTACAATAATCATACGAATAACGAACTTATTTAGCAAGTTTATTCTTTCAGCCATGGAAATACCATTTATTCCAACCAGTCAACATCATCATCCCCCTACCCTTATCTCAATTTATTTAAGGTCGGTACATTGCATCTTTTACTTCCATTCCTTTCTGTCGCTCATCATCTCCTCATCCACTCCCTTCACATCCATATCATTCCGCACACAATCCATCCATCTTTTCTGCGGTCTTCCTCTTACTTTCCAGCCCTCAACATCCATATCCATTATTCTTCTAGTAACATGCCTTTCATTCCTTCTCATAACATGCCCAAACCAAGCCAGAAGATTCCCTTTTCCAACCAGTTAACATTATCCAAAAAGCGTGTATAAAATGCTACATATTATATGTACGAAATCGAAGACGTCTCACTTAATTGCAAGGCCCGTGCCCCGGGAATTAGGGCAAGTTATAGGGCAAGTTGGGGCAAGTGGGGTGCTAGTTTAACGGCTGTCTGAGCAGCGACGTCGAGTAAACAGGGTACTGTATTTATGTTGCCAAACAAATAAAAGGAAGAAAACAATGAAACCTGTCACAAAGATAACAACGACGTATTTGGTTAGTACATGATTCATTTTAACTGAAATACCGAAATAGTAAAGAGCTACCTCTTATTTAGACTTACCAAATTAATTGAATGGAAATGCAGTACAATACAAAGCCTCGAACGAATTTATGAAAAGGCAAGGTCCTGGGTTTGATTGTCAGCAAAATCAAATGAGTTTTTGCATTTCGTTCCGGACCCATGGTTACTAAAAATTATACTATGGAAATTAAATATTAATTCATTATTATAGATGTTGTTTTGTTTTTTATTTTCCCTTGACTTTTCGTCACGAAAGGTGCTGAAACTTCTTAACAACTAACTGAACTTAAACAACTAATAAAACAAAACTAAATAGTCACAGAACAAAACATATAATAATAATATACGCGCTGTAACTCGTAAAAGTGCTTTTTTTCGATGCGTAAATCGAATGATTATTTTTAAATAGTATAAAACAAACATTAAAATCCTCTTTGTTAAAATATTCTACCTTTTTGGTTTGTATTTCAATTTAGAATCTGCTGCCATTTAATCTGTTGCCCGCGTTGATGTAACCAAGAATTTTATATTAATAGTGTTATTATTAATATTCTTGGATGTAACTTTCAAGTTATTCAAATTCAAAGACTGTTATTTTGTGTATAAAAATATTATCACTGAAGATAAGGCTGTATGGACATAGATTCCTTTACCCACTTCTGATAGCGCGAAAAAGTAGAATAGATAGATATTATGAAAGTTGCTAAATAATATACTAGAAAAAATACGACTCGCACCAGATCAATTCTCGGACGAGAATCGGTAGCTCGGTGGTCAGAGCATTGGACCGGATATCCAAAGGTCGCGGGTTCGATTCCCGTCCGAGAATTGATCTGGTGCGAGTCGTATTTTTTCTAGTATATTATTTAGTATTGTATAAAAATGCATTGTGAATGCAAAAATCTCAAATTTAAAAATTATGAAAGTTGTTAACAGGCTTATCTCTAAAAGTGATTTCTTCCAGCCAACCCAGCATTTATTGAGATTTTTAACCGACTTCAAAAATTTGAAAAGGAGGAGGTTATCTATTCGTCGCGTATATTTTTTTTTTAAATGTATGTACACCGATTACTCGAAGACGGCTGAACCGATTGAAATGATTCAAACGTTATAACATGAGGTTTGTTTCCAAGGTGGTCCCATTTTTGAAATTTTGAAATCGGTTCAGTAGTTTTCAAGTAATCTTGAAAATACTGTCGTTTTCGTTACCGTTTTATATGAATTGAGACGGATTTTCAACCATTACTTTTTTGTTTATGAACCGATATAGATGATTTTTTTTGTTTGAAAGAAGACACCTTAAAGATGATACCATATTAATTTCATTGGCATTGGACTATGGATTTTGAACATACACGAGGGAACTCCTCAAAATCAAATAGGAACTGTACAGTGATTGAAATATTGGTAGGTTTATGACAATCAAAAACAAGTTAAGTACCTATCTATTGTAAAGGACGTTCTGGACTAGAGTTGAACTGCGAAGGCTCAACGGAACTCGTGGAAATTGAGTTACTCGGGGTATACCATTGAAAATTTTTAAACATTATAACGTTTTATTTTATAAAAATAGGTACCTACCACAAAAAAGTTTAAAATAAAAAGCTTTTAAAAAAAAGCACAACCTCCTTCAAAAATCTTAAACACAGCTCTATAAAAAGCAAGAAATAATGTTCGAATCGATTTCCTAATTAAAACACGTCTATTGAAGTCGGGTGGAGCTGGAAGGTCATAGAAAATAATTTATATTATGTTGTTAAGTGGAACTTACAACTAACATACTACTTTACAGATAATTGTTTTGAGTTTTGTGTACTTTTAGGTACATAATCTTTTGTATAAAACAGATAATCCTACTCCTACTAATATTATAAATGTAAAAGTTTGTGGGTTTGGATGTTTAGATGTTTGGATGTTTGTTCCTCAATCACGCAAAAACTACTGAACGGATTTGGTTGAAATTTGGCACACAGATAGTAGATAGCCTGGATTAAAACATAGGATACTTTTTATCCCGATATTCCCACGGGAACGGGAACCACGCGGGTGAATCCGTGGGCGGCCGCTAGTAATTTATATGCTTTCCAGCAATGAAAACCATAGTATGCTGCCTTCGGTACATTTAAATGAATCGTTTTTCCGGATGTTTAACAATAGATAAACTGAAATATTAATTTAATAAAATTATCAAAGCTTGTAAGTCATTTAATGCAAAAATATAAATGTTTAAAATCCGAAAGGTTACTAATCCGTCTTAAAATAATTAACGTAAACGAAAGTGGTTACGAATTTTCAAACCTGAAATATTCTCACGTCACATTATAACTTTATCTAGTTTTGACGAGGTATTCAGGAAGTGCGAGTGCAGACGATAAAACTGGCAATAAACAGGAGTTGTGGACTCTGGCAATAAAATACAAGGAGCCTTTGTCCGGGCGCACCGGGGCTGCCACAAGTTGTAAGAATAGCGATTGGCGTGGGCTGCACACACAGCGAGAAGAACCGATGGCCGTTGGGGTTCTGGAATGGCGACCGCGTACCGAACGACGCTCCGTGGGTAGGCCCCCGACAAGGTGGACCGCCCCGTAAGGGTGAAGGTCGCGGGAAGCCGCTGGATGCGGGCAGCGCAGGACCGATCGTCGTGGAGATCCTTGGGGCGGCCTATACCCAGCAGTGGGTGTCGTGCGGTTGATATGATGATGATAGCAACCTAACCTAACCATCGTAAACACTGTTAAGATCAGAAAAGAAATATTCTAACGTCTCATTATAACTTTATCTCGTTTCGACGAGGTATTCAGGAAGTGCGAGTGCAGGCAATAAAACTGGCAATAAACAGGAGTTGTGGACTCTGGCGATAAAATACAAGGAGCCTTTGTCCGGGCGCGCCGGGGCTGCCACAAGTTGTAAGAATAACTAATGATGATTGAGTTGCATTTAACTGACATTATACCAACTTAACCAAACCATCGTAAACACCGTTAAGATCAGCCTCCTGCCGCCCAACTCAAATGGACATTCTGCTAAAATTAGAATTACAATAGGTATATGGGAATGACATTCGCTTAGCTCCCTTCAATCCCATACATTGTCATTATATTCTACTGGAGCTAATTTTGAGTGGGCCCTCAGGCCATATTACGCTTCGCTCTGTATGGGCAGAGCTCTGTAGTTACTGGTAACCCAAGTATGAGTAATGGCTCTGTGGAATGTAGACCTTGCGTTTGTGACATTTTTGATCTTTTTTCTAAATGGCTGAAATACAGGATCATTTTTGGACCCCTTTTCAATTTTTTCAGGTCATTCTATAACAGCAGTACAATCAATTTGCAAAGTAAATATATATTTTTTTACATTTTTGTTCCAAACTTCCCTACATAAATTGAAATTGTTGTCACTGTTTGCGCATCGCACGGTCAACCCGCGTGAGCCCCCCTCCCGCCACCCGCCTTCCCGCTCGCATCCCGGGCGCGAGGGTGAGCGTGCGCGCCAAAATTTTTTGAATATAAAAAGTGGCTTGAAACTGCCAATTTAAAAAGAAATAATTCATAATTATCTCACCAATTTTTTTTTTTACTTCCTTGAACTTATATCTGATTTTGTAAAGAGGTCGCAAAATTAAATTACCCTGTATGCTTTTTTTCGAAAAAAAAATCGAAAAATTGTATCGTCAAAAAGAATCAACATTTTACGAGAATCGGTTGATAAATGCGACCTGAAGAACAGACGGACAGCCTGACAGATACAAAAGCATTTTTGTATATCTGTGTTTGTTATGTATTAAGGCCTTGGCACACCGGCTGTGTAGACACGCGCGTGGTCACGCACACGTAGACACGCGCGTAGTTACGCACGTAACCCTCTGACACACTTCAATTAGATTTCACGCGCGTGGTTACGCGCGTAGTGACGCGCAGCAAAGATACGTGCGTGTTCGAATTTGTTCGGTGTGACGTCCAATAGGGAATGCCATTGACTACAACGTCATCAATGCGTTCCGCTCTGCGTAGGTACGCAGCCTGTTTGTCTCATGGGAGCTGCAATGCGTAGGGTTACGCATCGGTCTACGTGCACGCGTACGTTACGCAAGCGGTGTGCCATGTCTCATAAAGTTTCAGACATAACAACGTCATGGCACGTCTACGCTACGCGTACGTGCACGCTTACGCTTACGCATCCGGTGTGTTTCGCTTCTTATAGGTAAGTATATTATGTTGACGTTTTTCTACATTATTTCTTATCCATACTTAGAAACTTAGAAACCATTGTTTTGACGCTTGGCGCTTATAACTTGTACCATCCAACATCTGCTAAGGTTAGCCTGCGTGACTCCATAAGGCGAACTCTTCAGCGCATATCTCGTATGTGCATATACTATGCGAAGCACATACAATATGTTCACAACGTGTTCTTCATTTGGTGCTAAGAGAGACTTATGTCTTTATGAGGAGGAAACTTCTAAGCAAAGAATATTTCAGAATAAATCCGGCTTTGTAAGAGAGTCGTCATGCACCGCTGCCGCTGCAGTAATTTGCTTCAAGATAGTTTTTACACCACGCTAGTTAAATATTAGGTATGTTAGTTTGGGCATAAGAATAAATATTCTTATGGTTTGGGTATATGGAAGCAAGGGAGGAAGGAAGGAGTGTTTTGTGTTGAATTAAAGGAAAAAGTTCTTAAATTAGTTTCTTCACTCTTCGCTTTAGCTATACTTTTGTATTTTTATACTAATATTACTAATTTTTTGACGAAGTTAACTAACTAAAGAGGTTTACACATGCGATGCAAATGAACTAATGAAGTATCTAAACAAGCGGAAACCAACAAAATGGCCAAGTATTTGCATTTAAACTGAAGCAGCCTTCGAGCAACAAAAGGCTTCGTTTGTCACGAAGGGAGAAGCCTTAGCGATATTACTCTATTCAAATTATTCTGGCATTTTTGCGGGGGGGGAAAATGCACACAAGTGCAGTTCCGCATACCCACATACAAAAACTACACTGTAATGACGACACTCACACATAAAAAATAAAACAAAACAGCAAAAATTTGTGTACGGATGAGTCACACATCAAAATATGACACGTTTTTGACATAAAGGGCTGGGCTCAACTGTCGATGCAGCAATATCGATACGGAAAAAGGAATAAAGGTTACAAACTCAATCATTTTACGATGGGGTGAATAACAACAAAGAGGTCATTTTTATACGCTTGAGCTTTATACAAAAAGCTCGAGAGTGTAGGTGATTGGGTTGGGACTAATGTGTACCCAGGGAAGTTGGGCTCAGGCTGCTGACACTGAACATCGCTCCATGACAGTACTGCAATCAAGGGCGTATCCAGCTTTGGCACCAGGAGGGGGTCACATAGTCGTGGTCAAGTCAAGAACTTATAATTTAATTTTGATAATAATATAAGTAAAAAGTACGTATTTTATTAATGTACGTAAGTAAAAAACTGGTAAACTGGGCATTTAGGGCATTGGCAACTTGCGTGGTGAGTAACAACAGTTACATTTTCGATAGAAAAATTAAAAAAAATGAAAATGAACTTATTGGGCCTGTTCTTAGAACACTTTTCTATAAAACTAATAAGGTAATTTTGATTTTAGTTACCTATTTTTTCTATCAAAAATGTCGCCGTTGTTATTCACCACTCATGTTGCTATTGCCAGATCGAATAATAGTATGCTATCAGGTTTACAATCGCTGATATCGTTTAGGAGTAATAAAGGATTTTCCAAAATTTTTCGCCCGTTTTATGCATTTATAGGTAGAAATTCGTCTAGAAAAAAATCTAGACATAATTAGCACATGTGAGTTCTCGTCGTGAGTTACAAATAACTAGAACTAACAGATTTTGGAATTATCTCGACGATGTCACTTTTTCGGGTTCCAAAATCCACTGTGCGTTAGTCCCTCGAACTAAATTCCCTTTTTATTCACTTGTTGTATAATCTACTATTTCGACATTTATTTCGCGATATCTGTCGAGCTTACATCAGTGCAGAGCAAATCATGCAAAAATCTCGCAAATGAATTTGGCGCAGAATCAGGGCCAGATTGACCAACACTTTATCGACAAACATTATTTAACGGTAACATCACTAAGTTGCCCATCGGCGAGAACTCGGATTTATCTAGCGACAGATCTGAAATTTGTACGGACGAGCCATGGACTAGCAGACCCGATGTCACTGAACAAATTTGACAACTAATCAAGAATAAAATATACGAATTTAATGTTTAAATGTAAACAAATAGCAATAATACGATAAAAAATTACTTTTATGTGAAATGTAAAACCGTCTTTTTGTATAATTGATGTTCAAGATCTCTTTTAACAGCAAAAAACTCATCAATTCGACATTTTAAACAGAGCAGCGTTCACATGCGCGACTGGACTCGGTCTAGAAAGAAATCCGGGCGCAACTGGTTTTACTAACGCGTATGCCCATTTGGACTTGTACTTCGGCAGAGGGGAAACGCTTCGTATGGCTTTTCTTTCTGTAGAAGCCCGTCTTACTCTAAGGAAGCAGCTATCAACTAGTGGTTCTGTGAACTAATGAATTCACGTTTGTGACATTTTTCGAAATGGCTGACATATGTTTTAAGTTGAAAAATTTCGAAAAATTTAATCGACAACGAAAAAGCTATTTTATCGAATCTGCCTTCAAAATTTCACGAGAATCTGTTGAGAAATGCGACATCTAGAGGAGAACAAACGGACAGCCGGACATACGAAAACATTTTTGCCCAAGCTGAGATGGAGATTCCTAGTCGCTCGGTCTAATGCCGTGCTGAACAGTTGCTGCAAGCGGTCACAGTTGGGTTAAAAGAGTAGGCTATGTTTAGAACTTAGAATATGTAACATTTTAGAACTGCTGCACCGCTCTGATTGTAAAGATTTCATTGTATCTGTAGCGCAGGCAAATTTGCGTCCTAAATGCTTACACAATAGAGTTAAGTTTGGCATGGCGCGTAAGACAATTCGGGATAACTCTCTTTACAGACTACGTCGTAGTGCTACGGTGCTACGAAGCCTCGATACATTCACTGATACATACATACACTCACGCCTATTTCCCATGGGGGTAGGCAGAGACTATGGATCGCCACCTGCTACGATCCTTGCACACTTCTTTCGCTTCATTCACATCCATCAATCTTTTCATACATGCCCTGCAGTTTTTGTCACTGCGTACACCAGCCTTTTTTATAATAACCCCTATTTGGTCCGCGTAGGTTTTTCTGGGACGCCCTTGTGCAATCGTTCCTTCCACATTCGCACAATATATCTCTTTCGTGATTCGCCTTTCATTCATCCTCTCTAAGTGACCAAACCACCGGAGCATTCCTTTCTCAATTCTTGTCACTATATCATCTTTCAGACCACACCTTTTACGATCACCTCATTACTCACTCTATCACTCAGTTTTACTCCAAATACAAATACAAATAATCAATAATCAGTTTTACTCCGCATATTTTCCTCAACGATCGCATCTCTACCGCATTTATTCTGCTTTCATTCTTCTTCTGCCATACCCAAGATTCACTTCCATACATCAGTGTCGGTACCAGCACTCCGTTATGAATAGCCATTCGCGCCTTTGCAGAAACGGTTTGGCTCTCATAACCGAGTGTATAGCACCACTCACCGAATTTCCTTTCTTCACTCGTCTTTCTATGTCTTCCTCACTTTTTCCGTCCCTTGTGAACAAACTCCCCAAGTACACAAACTCACGAACTTGTTCCACTTTTTCGCCACCTAACATAACCGTACAGTCAGTCATTTCTTCGTCTCTCTCAAACACCATCACTTTCGTCTTAGTTACATTCACTTTCATCCCTTTTATCACAAAATCATCATTCATAACAGACATCATCTGATAACCTATTTTTATCGCACGTATCTTGTATGTATGTAATATTCTTTTTACCATTGCCACTCGAAAAAGTGCGTTTAATTCAACGATAAGAGTGAATAAAACGCTGTTTTATTCACCGAGTGAATAAAAATATTTTGAATTTGGAACAAGCGCACATCGTATGAATTATGTACAGAAAAAAAATAAAAACATGCTGAAAGTATGGAGCTATTCCATAGACAAAGCCATAGAATAAATAAAAATCCCGCCAATTTTATTTAGGTTCTTTTTAGTGTCTTATCTTTGGGTTCTTTTCTATAAAAATATCTCGCCAAATTAATTAGGTTCTTTTTAGTGTCTTATCTTTGGGTTCTTTTCTTTATATTAGACGGAGATTAGATGTTCAGTCTTGCATCAGTCCATTCCATCAGTCTTGTACGATCTTCAGTCTGTAAAAATTCAAAGTCAATACAAACTGATGAAATGGACTGATGTCAGACTGATAATGTAATTTCCCTCATAGCATGGTTGTTTTCTGTCATTGAAAAACTTATAGTTTAACTATTTTCTGACGGTTAAATTACCGATTACCTATCTAAATAATAAAATTTGATAACTATAAATAGGTACTATAGGTCTAAGTACTGCTATTATGTTTTCTCGCAGTCAATGGTAAAAAGTAGAGTACACAACTCGTGAAAAAAATTTTCATCTCGATCCTTTGTATCCTTCGTTTCGCTCAGGATTCTACTTTTGAATCCCTCGCTACGCTCGGGATTCAACTCTAGAATCCTTCGCTGCTCTCGGGATCCAACATAGTACCTCGAACTAAATTCCTTCTTTTTTCACTTGTTGTATAATCTACTATTATTACCTCATACCTATCTTTCAAACGGCTGAACGGATTTTTATGATTAATATATCGTTAGATTTGTCTTGTCAGCCCAAGTGTTCTTAGGAAGGTGGCTTTATAAAAAAAACTATCATGGCGGCTGTACGGTGCTATTATACGTATACTGGAAAACATTTTTTTTTTAGATTTTTGCAATATGGGTGTCAAATTAAAGGCCTTATTATAAGAATTTAAAAAGGTATATCATGACTGTAATATAATATAATAACTAAAAAGATTTAATAAAAAAAAATAAAAAAAAAACAGCCTTCATAAAAAGACAAGTCAACTGAAAAGATGGAAATAAGATTACATTTTAAAGGCAACGTAATAACATGCAGTCGGAGGCATTTAATTCAAATCATTCATAATGTCACTTTCTTTATGCATGCCTCCGACTGCATGTTATTATATTGCCTTTAAAATGTCATCTTGTTTCCATTTTTTCAGTGGACTTGTCTTTTTATACAGGCGGGTTTTATAATTTTTATGCTGTTTTTTTTTGAGAAATACAATCTTGATAACCTAAAGGCTTTTTTAAAAAAAACTGTTTATAAAATAATAAAAATTAGAAAGTACCTACCTACCTACTTAAAAATAATAGTTGTAGGCAAAAAATATGTTAAAATGTTACAAAGCTTTATAACACAGAAGTTGTTAGTGTAGCGTCTCACCTGTCAAAATTACGGTGCCAATAGCAATGCTGAACTTTTGTAGATTAGGGTATATCTTTTAAAGACAATATTGTTAATTGACCGAGCGAGCGAGAAACGCGTGCGAATCGCCTCCGATTCAGTTTGGGCAAAAATGCTTTCGTATGTTAGGCTGTCCAGCTGTCCGTCTGTTCTCCTCAGGTCACATTAACTCAAGCGATCCTTGTGAAATTATTCAAACAGGTTTTGTAATAGTACTAGCTTCTGCCCGCGATCGCATCGTTTGCCGCGTGTGGCGGGCCTTTCATCCCCATAGGGATGGAAAAACTACTAATAACAATATACGTTGCGATATATTTCCACCCATAAGCCTAAATTATAAATTTAGCGCTTTTTACTTCGAAAATTAAGGATTTTCTTCCATACACAACTTCATCCCCTTTTTCACCCCTTCGGGGGTTGAATTTTGAAAAACGCTGATAAATGTATTTATTAATTTTGAATCATTAGCCTAAATACAAAATTTGAAGAACTTGCTTCAAAACTGAGGGACTTTCATTCAAACTTTCATCCCTTATTTCATCCCCTTAGGCATGGAATTTTCAAAATTTCTTGCTTAGTGGATGCCTACACTGTAAGGTATTTGTGTGCAAAATTTCAAGTCTCTAGGTCCAGCCGTTTGGGGCTGTGCGTTAGTCAGTCAGTCAGTCTGTTAGTCAGGACTTTGAATTTTATATATATAGATTGTCGATGCAGTTTTTTATTTTTTTCAAAGGTAAAATGGACATAGGTAAAATCGTATTTCAGCCATTTGAAAAATGTTCAAAATTTTTACAAACGCGATGCTTACAGCTCTACAGAGCCACTTATACTTTAGTCAATGAATACTTTAAAAGCAATGCGATTGTAATTAGCCTATCTTTCGGCGCTAGCTTATGTTAGTACACTCTACAAGCCTGACGCTACGTTTTAAATAAAAATCTGAATTTTTACTTACTTTACAGAGTGCGTTTTATCACCATCAAAGAGATTGATTGCTCAAAGCGATATATCCGACTTCACAATTTGAAGCAGGTTCCACAAAAAAGTTCATATACGAACCTGAATTGCAAAGTTATTTACTCTCATTACTTAGTAGTATTTAGTTAGTAGTATTTAATTTCAACCTACCTACCCATTGTGTGCAAACTTTTGTTAATTATTGTGATGGAAAATGACCTCACTTTAAATGTGGAGCTCATTTTTCAATGTTGACGACTCTGTATGAAATATACAGGGAGAAAAAAGCAGCCCTTGACGAGTTTCTTGCCGGTTCTTCTCGTTACAAGGTCTCCAGCTTAGGGTTTGCGAACCGATGGCGTAGCTTCTATGACATTCACAAGTGCTTGTAACAGCCTAGACTGAATAAATAATTTATGAATTTTGAATTTTTTGAATTTTGCAGGCTTTTCAGAAGCTTTTCAACCAATTACAGCGCCTCTATAATCTGTTTGTGAACTGAAAGCCGATGGGCATTTAGCTTGCAAACCAATTAGCATGAAATAATGCTTTTTCGAACGTGAAATTGCAGAACGTAGGTACCTATTTCAAAGAATATGGAAAAAAATCAAAGGTAATTTATTTTTCTTAGTGATTTAATTTAGATAGACCGCAGCATTAACTTATAAAAAGAGCCATAATTAACCTAGATAGGAATTAAAGTGTATTTAACTTGTAAGATAAAAAATATTGGCTCAATTTAAAAATTTCGAAAATTCGCAGAGAAACAAATATTTATATCAGCATTTTGAAGCACAATAATAATTTGAAACTATTAATTTAGATCATTATTATCTCTACTATCTGTCTTACTAATGTGCTAAGGGCCAGTGTAGTAAGGGCCACTTCCTATTTGCAACTGCACTTAAATAGTTTACGGGATTTTGGGTCCTAATTTTTGGAGTTAGGGGTTACGGTTGGACAATAGTAGGACCATAGTAACTTGTTTGAATGCACTCGTTAATAACAGGTGTATAGCACGAAACTAACAAAATTTGTTTATTAGTCAAGCTTTCGCTATATTACCCGTATCATCATCATCATAGGCCTTTGCGTCTATTGCAGACGAGTTATATTCAATGCCTGAGGCAACTGCCCGTATACATCACGGGTAAATATTTATTAATAAGGCAGTAAATGTACAAAAACTGTTCCTAAAATTCATCTACATTTTTCAAAATTAAATCGGAGTGTTCTTTTCAAAGTACTACTGGTCCGAAGGGAAAACGTCCTTTCTTTATAGACAAAAATAGGTGTGTTTTTTATTTTCTTTCTGTTACATAAAATAAAATAAAAACAACTCAGTTACCGAATTGAATTATCCGTAGCGTAAGCCCAAAAGCGAAATAAAATAGATGGCCATTTTAATTGCGCTCAGTTTTCATGTTTTCAAACGAAATTGAGCAATGAAATATTGGATTAAAGCCTTAAAATCATCCGCTTTAAATTTGAAACCGTTGTAAATTTATCCACGAACAGCTACAATGGGTTACATGATATTGTAATTTATTTTATTACAAAAGCTTTGTATATAAATACTTAGATTAGCGATTGGGAATTTTATAGATTTTTACAATGGCTTAACAAAGATAGGATCATGAAAGAGAACACCAGATGACCGTTCGATCTTGTACAAAATTACCTACACTTGAATACATAATAGATTTTTCGGGAATTTCCATGGCAAATACGGTATTTACCCAAATTAAGGTAGGAAAGGAAGGTAGTGGACCCCCACAGTAAATCCTCAGTAGACGAAACTTTACAGTATGATAAAGTATCATAAATGAAACATGTTTTTGAAATTATCTTAATCGTTTTTTTTGTTTTCTAAATATTAGGAGTAGTACATATAGGTTTTGGTTGATACTATATAACATCCCTGCTAAGTTTAATTCGTTTAGGCGCATAATATCAGAAACGCAAAATAGCCGATTCGTGAAAAATGAGATTCTTATTTGACGGAGGATTTAATGTTGGGGTCTCCATACAAAAGATCGCCTTATTTCCTACACTGAATAGGTACCTAACTTCAACTCAACTCGACTGAGTAGAAAAACATCAATAAAAACTATCTGCTGCCTAAAACATATTTATTGAGGATAAAAAGTTCTGCGAGATAATGAAAATTCCGCGTTTGTAACATTTTTCTTATTTTTTTCCAAAAAAATCGAAAAATGAATTGACATTAAAATTTTATCTAATTATCGAACATGCTCATAAAATTTCATTAGAATCGGTTGAGAAATGCGATCTGTAGAGGAGAACAAACGGACAGCTGGACAGACATTGCCCATGCGGAAACGAAGACTCGGTACTGCGCTCGGTCAATAAAATAAAGGTTTCCTTCATAATAAAGGTATTTCGAAAAGTAGGTACTGAATTTGGTTTTGTCAGATTGAACATTACTTATGTCGGGGCGTAAAATTCATTTATTACAGCGTAAATCTTTAGTTGGGTAGATTCGAGCTCGTTTTTCAGTGTCTGCGGCTTCAGAAGCTATTTTTCAAAGGTTGAAGAAAGTAAGGTAGGTATTATATCATGGACTATCAGATTATTTATTTTGCATAATGAATATAAAGACTCTCGGTTTTACTTATTTAGATAAGAATCTTTAGTTATGATTGCTTATTTCATAAATAATTTTAAAATGCATCAATGAGTTTAGATCTATTACCTACGCTCATTGATGCATTACAAAATTATTTAAATAGGTAAGTATATTATATACAACGTGCTAACGTAAAACCCTAATGCCGAATACGGTAGATCATCATCATCATCATCATATCAACCGCACGACACCCACTGCTGGGTATAGGCCTCCCCTAAAGATCTCCACGACGATCGGTCCTGCGCTGCCCGCATCCAGTGGCTTCCGGCAACCTTCACCAGATCGTCGGTCCACCTTGTCGGGGGCCTACCCACGGAGCGTCATCTGGTGCGCGGTCGCCATTCCAGAATCTTTTCCGGCCCAACGGCCATCGGTTCTTCTCGCTATGTGTCCCGCCCATTGCCACTTCAACTGAGCAATCCTTCGAGCGATGTCGGTTACTTTAGTTCTCCTGCGGATCTCCTCGTTTCTGATTCGATCACGCAGGGAAACGCCGAGCATGGCTCTCTCCATTGCACGCTGGGTGACCTTGAGCCTCCTTATGAGACCCATAGTTAGCGGCCACGTTTCACTGCCGTAAGTCACCACTGGCAACACACACTGTTCATAGACTTTCGTCTTGAGACACTGAGGTAAGTCGGACGCGAAGATTTTTCGAAGCTTCCCGAATACGGTAGATAGGGATCATCAAACTGAACAAGTTTTACTATGGGACCAACTCTGTAATCGCCAAAAAAAATCAGCTGTTTCATATATTTTGATATTTTCATTTTTTAACTGATCAGAGTATTTGGGATGTGCAAGCGGGATTCAGAAAGGGAATGGGATGCACGGATCAGGTCTTCTCCTTGAGGTGCTTAACCGAAAAACACCTGGCTAAGCACAAAAAGGTTTACTGTGCCTTTGTGGACCTGGAGAAGGCCTACGATCGAGTTGACAGGAATGAGCTATGGAAGGTGTTGTCCGAATACGGATTGGAGAGCAGACTGATTCATGCACTGAAATCTCTCTATGAGGATTCCCGTGCATGCGTCAGGATTGACGGCGTATACACTGACTGGTTTGGCATCTCTAGGGGTGTCAGACAGGGATGTGTTGCGTCACCATGGCTCTTTAATCTGTTTTTGGACAGTTGTATGAAAGGTCTGAAAGAACGTGACTGTGGGGCTGTGATGAATGGGACTCAAATCAAGTGCCTTCTCTACGCTGACGACCAAGTTATACTTGCGTCTTCTGCGCAAGAGTTGCAGGAAATGATGTCGGTTATGAATGAAGATTTTGTGAGAAAAGGGATGAAAGTGAATGTAACTAAGACTAAAGTGATGGTGTTTGAGAGAGATGAAGAAATGACTGACTGTACGGTAATGTTAGGTGGCGAAAAAGTGGAACAAGTCCGTGAGTTTGTATACTTGGGGAGTTTGTTCACAAGGGACGGAAAGAGTGAGGAAGACATAGAAAGACGAGTGAAGAAAGGAAATTCGGTGAGTGGTGCTATACACTCGGTTATGAGTAGCCAAACCGTTTCTGCAAAGGCGCGAATGGCTATTCATAACGGAGTGCTGGTACCGACACTGATGTATGGAAGTGAATCTTGGGTATGGCAGAAGAAGAATGAAAGCAGAATAAATGCGGTAGAGATGCGATCGTTGAGGAAAATATGTGGAGTAAAACTGAGTGATAGAGTGAGCAATGAGGTGATTCGCAAAAGGTGTGGTCTGAAAGATGATATAGTGACAAGAATTGAGAAAGGAATGCTCCAGTGGTTTGGTCACTTAGAGAGGATGAATGAAAGGCGAATCACGAAAGAGATATACTGTGCGAATGTGGAAGGAACGATTGCACGAGGGCGTCCCAGAAAAACCTACGCGGACCAAATAGAGGTTATTATAAAAAAGGCTGGTGTACGCAGTGACAAAAACCGCAGGGCATGTATGAAAAGATTGATGGATATGAATGAAGCGAAAGAAGTGTGCAAGGATCGTAGCAGGTGGCGATCCATAGTCTCTGCCTACCCCCATGGGAAACAGGCGTGAGTGTATGTATGTATGTATCATTTTTTAACTTTTGTATGAAACAGTTTTTTTTTCGCGATTTCAGAAAAGTTGTTCAGTTTATTGGTAGTACCTTCGTATGTTCGAATACCTTCTTCCGACTCCATCATGAGATGCTCAATGACACCATATATTGCATTTGCCTCCAATTCTGACCTATGATCAAAGTTTCAAGTCTCAGCTCATCGGGAAGCTAGTATTTATTTTTTTCGTTCGCAAACTTTGTGGACAAACAAACGAACGAGAAAGCAACCTAATAAAAACGTGTTAAAAATTGTGCAGTATTATTTCATTCTAAAAAGCACGTATCAAGTTAAAAATTTATTTGAATACTAAGCTCATCTAAATGTAAAAGCTCAAAAAACCTCAAATGTCTAAAAAAAGTGTGAATGCATAATTTATGCATTTAAAACCTGTACCATGTAGGTACACTGTTTAATCGTTACTTTGTTGATCTTAATAACTCGATATACAACGCGTTTCCTTCTACGTAACTAAAATGGGTCCTAACCGAATCTCACTTCCCGACCGGTAATGGCCCCGGAAGCTATTCTGAACCTCACGGGATCTCGGGATCGGGGGTTATTGACGGCGTCAATCGTGTGTACCAATATGGGAGGTTATTTTTAGCTATGATTGAATTGAGATTATTGTGAATTAATGATAACGCAGATTGTAACAAAGGGAGACTAGAGTAATCGTTCCACCAGATTATCAAAACCCAATTTGAGTCAAACTCATACTTTTTTACAGAGTGAGAGCGAAGCGTCTCTGTTTCAGCTTGGGTAAAAATGCTATCGTATCCAATTCTAAACCAATTCTCTTGAAATTTTGGGAGCAGGATCTTTGATTACATAGATTTTCGTAATTTTTCAAAATGGCGGAAATATGGTATATTCTTCTATTTCGAAATTTTTTGAAAAATGTTGGTTTAGAGATCTACAGAGCCACTAGTTTTGGTTGGGCCAGTTGGACGCAAATAAAAAAGAAAATTTGTGTTTCTTTATAATCCTTGTAATGCAACATGATTCTGAAATAACCAAAAATATGACTAATATAATTAAACTTGATTAAAAATTGTTCCAAAATTATGTTAAATGCCATTTTATTAACCGACTTCATCAAAAGGAGGAGGTTCTCAATTCGATTGTATGATTTTTTTTATCGTTGTTCACGCGTATCTTCGACATTTATGGACCGATTTTGATGATTCTTTTTTTGTTCGATTGAGTTTGCTTGCGAGATGGTCCCATTTATTTATTTTTTCTTATTGGTCGAATAGTTTTTAAGTAATCCGGAAAATACTATCATTTTGCATCAACAACATTGACGACTTTCTTATTTTTATGAACCGAATTAGATGATTTTTTTTGTTGGAAAAGGGATACTTTAGTGTAGGCTTTTTAACCGACTTCAAAAAAAAGAGGCTCTCAGTTTGATTCGTATGTATTTATGTTTCTCCGCGATTATCTCACGTTTGGCTGAGTTGATTTTTTTACCTAAATAATATACCTAATACAGAAGGTACTTAAAAAATAAAAAAATATTTAAAAAACAAAAAACCGACTTCAATAAAACCTGGCTATAAAAAGAAAGAAATGGGCTGGAGTACCTACGTCTCTCTTTTTTTATTGTAAAAGCCCCACCCAACTTCAATAGACGTGTTTTTATTATAACAATGATATAATGCACATCTAATGATTAGAATATTATATCTTGCTTTTTATAGGCAGGTTTTTTTGAAGTCAGTTTTTTATTTTTTTGTTTTAAAAAAAATAATTTATAATCCTGCTGATGTATTCTGATTCTGAAATAACCAAAAACATTACTAATATTGAAAAAAAATTTTTTCAAATTTTAAAATGCCATCTTATCGAAAATTACATGCATGTGGGTTGAAACAATTCAGCTTATTTGCGTCCAGTTACGCCGTTTATACCTTGTACAACTATGTGTATGTATGAGAATCCCAAACAGCCTACACACTATCTAATACCGATAGTCCCGAGTCCTTCGTAACAAAATTAGCCGCAGTCGGCAATTTGTCGGCTGAATCGACGAGTGTCGGGACTGTCGGCTGATTTACGGCGACCAATATCGGCCGCCGGCTGATCTACTGTTTCATTACGACACACAAACCAACTTCCTCGCAACTTCCTTATTTTGGAAAAATACAAGTGTTTTTCTTGTGCTAATTTCAGTGACCATAAAAAACCTATGGAAAGGGCTTTGCTCGGAGTTTCTCTGAGAGATCGGGTCCGGAACGAGGTGATCCGACAGAGTACTAAGGTCATCGACATAGCCCACCGGATTAGTAAGCTGAAGTGGCAGTGGGCCGGCCATATTAGCCGTAGAACCGATGGCCGCTGGGGCAGACGAGTTCTGGAGTGGAGACCGCGTATGGGCAAACGTAGTGTGGGACGCCCTCAGACAAGGTGGAGCGACGAGCGAGCAAGGTGGCTGGCATAAACTGGATTAGTATAGCCGCGGATCGTGCTCAGTGGCGTGCACTCGGAGAGGCCTATTTTCAGCAGTGGACGATGATAGGCTGACGATGTTGATGATGAAAAAACCCTATGACTTAAAAACATTGATTTTGTCTCTACCGTTTTTTTATTTTATTTTATTGGTATCTGGGTAGGCATTTGCCCACTATCTTGCTTGGTAAACAGGATGTGGTCTAAGGTGTAGCACGCTTGCCCAGGAAATGCCTATTCACTATTGCCTTGAAGAGACCAAGGTTGTAACTATCGGGGAACACATGAGCAGGCAGCGCATTCCATTCTTTAGCAGTTCGCATATGAAGTGTTTTGGCAAAGCGCTTGGTATGGGCCCTTGGAGTATCTACTATGTAAGGGTGATATGCTAACCAGCGTCTGGTTCTCCGATAGCGGAAAGAAGCTAGATGAACAAAGATCGTGTAGTTCCCTCGCTCACTCTCCAAAGTGGTACAGATTTTAGACTAAGTGGATAATGCTTCTTCATGCATACTTTGTTAGTCTCTCTTCTCTTTAGTTTCGATACATCTATCAATAGCATATGTTCTAACTAAAGTTTATGAACGATACACTCGCAAAAAGTTGAACTTCTAAAGTCGTAATAACTATATTTACTCAAAAATGCTTGTAATATGGCCATTATTTTGACAACCTTCTTTGAACAAAGTCGAGGTTGCCGTGCTCCTCCGATGGTGACGCAACAAAGTTGTATGGGATTTCATTATTGTCGAGTTTTAGCCACCAGCAATTTCCTTTGAGAATCCATTCTGCCGTGCAATTTATAAACGCAGTAAGGAACATCAGTTCTGTTTTGACTAAAAGGCGGTTAAAGTTGAAAAAAAGTTTTAAGGTGTCTCTCGTAACCTATCCATCCGATTTACAAAAATTATATATGTACTAAAAGAGCAAAACACGGCCAATACCTTGGTATACATTTTTTGTTTAAAACTTAATACTTTGTATTTAAAATTAATAAAACTATTCATGTTATGATCTGATGAAGTTTTCGCGTGATCCAAATGATGCATAAACGCCGTATAAGTGTTACTTACTGCATTTATTACTAGGTACTGCTACTTACTGCAAATATGTTAAGTGATGTAGACAAGTTTTTAATATTACACCATAACGTATGTTCTGTATCTTTTTGTTATACTGCATTTATAACGAGGAGACATATAAGAAATTTCCGAATCTTAATTTAAGTTACATAGTAAATGGGTATTATACTGCATTTATTGTGAGTTAATAAAGTTTAAATTTGGGACTTTGCCAAATAGAGAATGGAGAAAAAGAAATAAAATGAGTACAAAGTGGAATGATAGTACATGGTAACAGCACTTGCAGCACAACATGTGAACGATTAATAAGAAAACTTCGCTTTCGAATCAGGTGCCGAGTTAACTTGACCGAGTTGTACATAAATAAATTTAATACTAGGGCATGCTCCCGGGAATTCTCGGTACTGATTTTTCCTGGCATTTCCCAAGAAATTGACTTTTTACGCACTAGACTTACGACTTTTTACGGTACTGAGATGACAATTGATTTCCCGCGGACTAGGAAATAAAAGAGGCAAAACTGATGTCGCCGACGTCCATGTGTGGTCTAGCGCCGCCACTGTGCCCGGTATTCATAAAGATCAATAAACTTCATGTAGTGTTTATCAGCATAAACAGGAGCGGGTAGGTACATTATCTTATCATCCTAAGTTCTACTCTTTAGAAAGCACTACAGTTATGCGATTCTCTAAAGTTTTCAGCGTACAGTTCTCCTCTTTAAAATGTTTGGCATTTTTATAGTGATGGGTTTATAACATCTGTCAGAAACTCAACGAAACAATCACTGAGAGTGAAGTTGCATGTTAGAGAATAGCACCCCAGAAATCGTCAATTATTGTGTTCAGTGGCCCTACCGTGATGTGAGTTGATGCCAAATACAAACGCAAGTCAACGAGTCTTTGGTTGATGCAAACTGTTTTCGCTACCTTAAGATTTTTCTCTCTTTCACTCGCATTAAATGTGATGTTGCAGATGTCCGATAGATTTTCACTACCGAAAACTAGTTTGCATCAACTCATGGTAGTGCTACAGGTCTTCCAAAGTTTCAAGGTCTCGGCAATAAGAACTCCATCGTCGGCAAAAAGAGGGTAAGTTAGATACTCGTCCTAGGTGTTGATACCGAAGCCCTTTCCAGTCCATGAGATTAAAGATGTTCTCCAAGCTTTAACGCGGCGGTGAACGGTTCACTGCTGCGTTGGAGTTTGGAGAACATCTGAACCGTTTCGGAGAAATTACATCTTCCTGTTCGACACCTTGTATGGACATTGAACATGATTTTCATTTTATCGTCCTTAGTCCCACTCTTTGGAAAGCACTACGGAGATCTTCGAGCATTACGTTCAGGTCTTCCAAGGTCTCAGCCATTAGAACTACATCGTCGGCAAAAAGAGTAAAAGTGAGAAAATCGCCCTAGATGTTGAAACCGAAGCCTTTTCCAGTCCATGAGATTAAAGATGTTCTCCAAGCTCGAACGCCAGTGATCCGTTTCTGAGAAATTACGTCTTCTTGTCTCACATCTTGGATGGACATTCAACATGATTTTCGTCTTAACATCCTTAACATTAACGCCGTAATTTACATTTACTGCGTTCATGTTTGTTACATTCATTTATGACATTATATATGTGTAGCCTTAGTATTTACGCAGTATAATCGTAATTACTGCGTTTGTACTATGTGTACAATTTTATTGCCTATTAATAAGACACAACAATAATGCTTTAAGTGTCATTTAATGCATTTATGTTATGTTGTAGCTTTATTAACGCATAACATTTACATAATTTTAAACCCTTAAAAAGTCTTACTGCTCTTAAATTATGTACAGTAATTCAAATTTGCACTTTACTGCGTTTATGCTCTATGTTATCTTGGCTTCTTTAAGGAGTAGACAAAAACGGGTCTTTGTTTTATATTAAGCTTAATTTTGCGATCTCGAATCAAAAGTCAACTCATAAACGCAGTAAGTGGTACTTACTGCGTTTATAAATTGTGCGGCAGCATTATTGTCGAGTTTTGTTTCAAACATAGTTGGTGAAAAAAGTACATTGTACAACCCGCGCAGATAATGAATGGGATTACATTCGTTGTGGTAAGCGCCGTGAGCCGCCATTTTCAATCCCATTCTTTATTTGCGCGGGTGTTGTATTGTTGTAGATGATGTTTTTGTACTTTTTTTTTACTTTTTTACTATTTATCCTTTATGATATTTTCGACTTTTTTGACTTTCTAGTCTTTTTTATTTTTTTTGTCATTTTGGACCAAGTCTTGTATAAATCAAAAATGTCAAAAATGTCAAAAATGACAAAAATTTCAAAAATGACAAAAATGTCAAAAATTACAAAAATGACAAAAATTACAAAAATGACAAAAATTACAAAAATGTCAAATATCACAAATGTCAAAAATTTCAAAAATATCAAAAATTTCAAAAATGTTCACTTTGGTAATTTTGAACATTTTTGAGTAAAGCACTATACAAGACTTGGTCCACAATGACTGCACTGCTGGCCACGCTATGATGGCCTCAAGCTGAGCTTAACTACGCTCTCGGCCTTCAAGCTTGGTCATCATTGCACCCCTTGCTGTCCGCGCTATAAAGGCCTCGACCTCCGGTCTCGGCCTTTATTCCAGCTTGGCCATCAAGGGCTGCAATGCTGACCGCGCTGTGACGGCCTGGACCTGCGCTAAGCTACGCTATCGGCCATCATCATCGCGCTGCCAGCAATGCAGTCATTATTGACCGCGTAGGTAATGTACTATTCATTTCATAAAAAAAATGTTAAGAACCTTGTAACTTACTCTATAATTTTGAATGACCGATATTTTCCCAACAAATAAATTGTTAACAAAACTTAATACCTGTCTAGCTGCTATTTCTAAGCACAGATGTAGCAGTCCTTGACTTTGAGATAGATCAAAACAATAACATGTTATAAATCAACATATTTATGTTAATTTGTATCGCTTGACAAGACGTGTCATGTGTGCGTGACTTAATATACTACGTGACTAACATATACCGGAGAAAAATATACCTAAAAACTAGGAAATAACGTTGAAATTTCTGTGGTTGGTTGTTCGGAACATTATCAAATAGCTCAAAGCTTATGTTACGTTGGAAATTAATCCTAATCTGGTTGTTATAAGGTCGGTTTTGGTTTGAACAAAGTATATAAAATGTATAAATAGGTTTATCCTAAATCAAGAAGTCAAGTTTTTACCGAGTAAACAGGAAAAATCTAAGATGACTGGTACCTATTTCTAAAAAAACTTTTTAATATTAAAATACATTGGAAAGGACAGTAGGTAATGGAGCTTTCTAATATGGAGTATGAAGCTTCAAAGCATCATCATCCTCCTGTCCTTATCCCAATTTATTTGTAGTGCTCTACACAAAATAAAATTTTGCGCTCGTAGAACGACCACTATTGGGGTCGGCGCAGCATGTAATACATACATACTGCATTAGGTTTTGGCAAAGTTTTACGGTCGGCCGCCTGCCTGACACCAACCCTCCTTGGGAATGCTGTTGTTGACAGTTTCCTCGCAGCCATTTGAGTGACCCTTTGTGCGATGGTCTGCACCGGGTCCCTAAAAAACTTCCCTCTATCGCCTTCTACGATACCCACGGGATGAGATGGGACAGTCCTATTCTTAACCGGAACTGTGCGGCGGTAGTATGAAGCTTCAAAGCATCGCAAGTTATTTATTGCACTCGGCTTAAATCAAAACCAAAGACTTGTCGGTACTATTAGTTATTCAGTGACCGAAGTCCGTGAGCCCGCGACAATTTTGCCTACGTCATATGACATCACACTGAAATTCATGGCACACGGTTCGAAAAGTTGTGCAGAGCCAGGATCAGAAGATTATCGCAAATAAAATTGGCCGGGAGCTTGAGAAAATCCTTCACTTCCGGTTAAAAATGACTTTTGAAGGAAAGTCTGCCAAGCCATATCTGGCCGGAAGTCCTTCAAAAGTTATTATAAACCGGAAGTGAAAGATTTTCTCAAGCTTCCGGACAATTTTATTTGCGATAATCTTCTGATCCTCGCTCAGCACAACTTTTCCAACCGTGTGCCATGAATTTCATAGTGATGTCATATGACGTAGGCAAAATTGTCGCGGGCTCACGGACTATAATGGGCTTCTTCCAGGGGCCTAATCGCGGTAATTTTGAACGATAAAACTAGTGGCTCTGTAGAGCAGTAGACCACGCGTTTGTGACATTTTCGAACATTTTAGAAATGGCTGAAATATGATTTTCCACATATCTCCGCCATTTCGAAAAATTTCGAAAAACTGAATCGATAAAAAATAACTGTATAATTATAGTGAAGTGAAAGTGAAGTGAAGTGAAGTGAAGTGAAGTGAAGTGAAGTGAAGTGAAAGTGAAGTGAAATGTGAACAAAAGTGAAGTGAAAAGTGAACCTGGGAACTAATTGTCTATTTCATAATCTATCGCATTCGCTTTTAGGATGTGATACATTGATGCTTCTTTTAGGCACAAATAAAACTTACCAAAGAAATGCAGCAATGTGTCACATCCATCTGTGTTATATGTCAAATGAAAGCGATTGCGATAGATTTTAAAAATTGGACAATAAGTAGGCTGGTCACAAAATTTCAAGAGACAAATTCTTGTAAAATTTTGCAACCACTGTTGAGAAATGCGACCTGTAGAGGAGAACAAACAGACAGCCGGCCAGACATACGAAAACATTTTTGCCCAAGCTGAAACGGAGACGCTTCGCTCACGCTTTGAACTCGCTCGGTCAACTAAAACCACTACGTTGTCATTAAGGTTAAATTTAGGTTAAAATCTTGGTTCTAGTTTTAGTATTCCCATGGAATTTTTCCATTGTTGGCATCCTAGGCTGTTCAAATATTTTAACAAAACTAACGGTAATATTTTTTTGTAAACGATACTGAAAAGGTTAAAGGTTTTTTTTTTTTTATTTTATAATTTGGCACACAGACAGATAACAGTCATCAAATCATGGATATTAATAGAATTTTAAAAATTTGTTAAACAAACATGCAAAATTCATTAAAATAAAAAATTAAACAAATTGAATCAATACTAAAATTCATAAGAACTTTAGGCGTGAAAAGGTAACACTAATTACTTTCACATTTAAAAACCTGAAAATAAAAACAAAACAGCTTCAAAATGAAATACTTCTAAAAAGCAAGAAAAATATTCAAATCATTAGATAACCATATCAATTTTAATAAAACACATCTAATGAAGTCGGGTGGGGATTTTAGAACAAAAAATATATCCTCCAGCCCCAATAGACGTGTTTTATTAATATTGATACGCGTATCTAACGATTTGAATATTATTTCTTGCTTTTTACAAGTATTTAATTTTGGAACTGTTTTTGTTTTTATTTTCAGGCTTTTTTCGTATAGTCTAAAGAAAGTATTTCTATTTCGTGGTATGGGTTTATTCGGTGACAGCCCTGAGCGTTTTCAGTGCGTGGACAACCAGCGATCTGTTTACCCCATATATCAGAGAGCGGACGCATGCGTGCGCACCACTGGTCTTAGCTGATATTAACTAAACAATTTGTGCTGGGATTGGATAGAATTAATTCGACACTTAGCGAAATTGAACTTGAGGATAAACTCAAGATTCACAGATCACCGTAATTAGGTAGTGGAAAGGTTTTAACCTTAAAACTTAGACCAAATAAAAAGGTAAAACGGAGTTTTCCGAACAAAGCGGTGAGGCCTGTAAAACTACGCCTTTGCTGTGTCCATATACAGTTCACGCACACACTTGTAACGAAACTACGCCTTGGCTTTCCAAATAAAACCCTGCCGCCCGGCCCTTCGCCCGCTCCCTTGTACGCACACATGTACCATCAAAAACCAGCCTCACTTCATTGTTCGCAACGCTCCATCTTTCTTTTTTATTTGATCTGAGCCTTAAAATAACAAACTAAACGATGATGGATTTTGAAAGCCTTTATGAAGTATTTAAAGGTAAATTTTACTATACACATTTATTGGGTAAATAATAGGAGATATACACTTTTAAACTTTCGCGTTGCATTAATCTAATAATAATAGGAGAGTTGGAGTCAATTTGTACCAAAAAACTCGTCCTCCAATTCCGTTTGCTGATTTTAGTTTTTTTTGTAAATATATTGTTTTTATGCACAACGGGATAGAACTTGACCTTCAACTCACCTGATGTTAAGTGACGATAAAGCCGAAGGTGGAAGCGCACTACTTCCGGAATCCTCACCACTGAGGAAGAGGCTATTTACCTCCAACTGCCGGCACACAACAATTTATAAATTGTTGTTATGGCGTCAGACTTAGGTAACATTATCTGGTTTAAGTTAATTTTATTAGGTACTTTAATTAAACCAGATAATGGGGACTCCTCCGATCCGATAAAGTTAAACCATAATTTATTCTTATGGTTAAACCTCCGATAAAGTACCTCGGAAACCGATGGTAATTCTTGAAGTATTCGAATGAGACCAGAAGACTTTTGCTAATACATTTATGTGCACTGACTCTATTCTATGTCACTTTACAACCATTTTAAAGACAGCTTTACAAAGCTCTATAAACTTATGTCACCAAGCAAACATCTCGAGTTCTCGACGGTTTCACAAAAAGTGCGTCAATACATTGACATTCTGTCGCATTTGAAAGCATATTGTCAAATCAACGATATTCCCACTGTCAAACTTAAACTTCGAGCATATATCACAAACCACAGAGGCCGAAAGCCTGGCCCAACAGTAACCCAAAGATATAGAACTATACCGTCTTTTACCTCATCTTTTAGTAGGTCACACAATCTCCCACAGTATGTTGTGGAGTATTCGCGTGACAGCTTCCGTGTTCAGTTCGATTCGGGAGGCCGGTAATGGCGTTATAACGATCCTTATTGAAGGAATGGGATACGCACCGACTGACGCGCTCATACCTATACTGTAGGGGACAGGCAGTGTTTGGTAGAGGATAATTCTTTTGAACATGTTTTAACTTTATTTTTTTATTATTTTTTTAGAAAACAACAACATATAATATACAAACTTAATAATACAATGTATGTTAGCACATTATTCTAACAGTTTTCACTGTAACACATATACAAATTATGTTGAGTAACAAAGATGCTTTTTTTGAAAGCAAACACAAATTTAAAACTATTTGTACTTACATTTTGTTTTTATACGTAACTAGCTTCCGCCCGCGACTTCGCCCGCGTGGATATTGGAGAAAATCCATAGGGAACTTTCACAACCAGGATCCGACCAGCCGTTTTTACGTGATTAGGCGGGTCCCCACCAAGCGCGCTGCCTTTGCCGCGTGTGGCGGATCCTGGTTTATGATTAGGCACTAACTTCAAGTATTGCTGTTGTCTCCTGAGCATGTAGTTGTACAGTAGGTACACCTATGCGCTAGTGGCTCAGTGAGCTGTAGATTTCTCGTTTGTGCGTAGCTCAAATTTTATGCTGTTTATAAATTAATCTAATACATGTCGCCACGATATTTTTAAAGCAGTACTATGTGCTGTTTAGTAGGTATTCTTTTATTATATCTATTCGAAGTTTGAGGGCGCTTCTAATTTCAAACATTTTTCGAAATGGGCGAATTTTATTACGAGAGATTTCGAAAAATTATCACGAAATAAAATCTGTATAATTATCGAACCTACTCAGAAAATTTAATAATAATCGGTTCAGAAGTGCGACCTTTAGAAAAGAATAAACGTACAACGGGACAGCCGGAACGTGGAAACGTCGCGAATTAATTACAAACACAAACAAAAATCTTAATAAAGTTTGCTTTGGATCGTTATTTTTTGAGATCGTTATACGTAGACCATAAACATAGTTGAAAAATAACTGGATTTGGATCCCATAAAATGAGACATACGCAAATCTTACATACATACTTGTGAGAAGAGATTTCTTTCTTTCACTATTTTTCATTAGATATTTTTAAATGTTGGCAGTAAAATGAAAATGCTGATGATCTGATGAGTCAGCAATAAAAATCATCGTTATTATATCACAGTTGGGACCAATAAGTCCTCTATCTCTTGCACTACAATTGCGTTTCAATTTTCCATCTGATTTTTCGTGAATGCCCTCCCTACCAAGGCCTTTGTGCAATCGACAGACGAGTCGTCGCTTAATTGGATGTAGATATAACGAAACAGGATTCAATTTCAGGTCCCAATGTTTCGGCTTTGGTTTTTTTAGTTCAAGAATTCAATTCGATTGGACTTTTTTATTTACTTCAGAAAAGGTTCTGAAAAACACAAGAGGATGTGTAGTAGTTTGCACTTTGGTTTTCTTTACTCTTGAAATCGCAGGGTTTTATGAAAATCAAGCGACATAGATAAAACAAGGGATTTAGTGACTTTTTTAAACCCTTATAGTTTCGCCATGTTTATCTGCCCGTCCGTCCGTGGCTTAGCACCGAGGCCTAAAAAGGTAAAGTAAAATTTTGCTCCTTTGCCTACTTCAACAACGAAATATGTAGGTACTGAGGTTATTGTTTCTAAATAAACTAGGGGCTCAAAAGAGCTGTAGACATTTTTGAACATTTTTCGAAATGGATGAAATATGATATTTCATATTATCTAAAAACAAATACGACGAAAAATATCTCTATCTCAATCGCTTTCAGGATGATATACATTGATGTTTCTTTTTGGCACAAATAAAAACTTACCAAAGAAATGCAGCAATGTGTCACATCCATCTGTCAAATGAAGCGATTACGATAGATCTTTAAAATTAGACAAAATTTCACGAGAATCGATTGAGAAAAGTGACTTTTGAGAGAATACAGACATATGAACGCATTTTTGCCCAAGCTGAAACGGTGCTTCGCGCTCGGTCGGTCAATAAGCGGTTTTCTGACAGCTGATAATTTTAGTAAAATTTTGTGTCGATGGATGACACTACTTCAACTAGTTAGATTTTTAAAAAATATTTGCGCTGAGGGTCGGAGAAAAGTTCTTTGCAACACGCCAAAGGACAACCAACGCACAACGCGACAAACGTATGATAAAAATGTAATAATCTTGTTTAATTTTTTGCCTTTTTGTCTGTACATGTGAATTTTCGATACACTATATACTTACATAGCGAGCAACAAACTTAATTAAGATGAGGGCACCACTTGAGGGTTAAAGGAGCCTCAATAAGTTTAATTACTCCCTAGCTTACGTTTCCAATCCCGTAGTTATTGACTCGCCTAGTAAATGGACAACAGGAGTATCGGTCGCGGAACTAATTAAGCCGGGATCGGCGCCGGCGGCTAATTCAAAGGTCACTCGTTTTAAACAGCTAATGCCGACTTTAATGCTGCGGATCCTGTTATACTGCTGGACAGGGCTGCTGCCCTGGTGGGACACGAAGCAACTGGCGTTTTAGGGTGCCTTTTGAAGCCACGTTTGGTTCAGCTAGCTGAATCGGAAGCGATTCGAGCAGAGTTAGAAAAGCGCAGTCAGCTATATAGGTAGTTACTGTGTCGTTTCAACGGCGCTACAGGATTCTGCATGACAATGAGTAGCAGTCTTCTGCTGCGCTACTTGTTGCGCTGCTACTCATTGTCATGCAGAATCCTGCAGCGGCATTGAAACGACGCAGTAACTATCCTTTATAACATATTTGCTCGTAAAGGGTCTCTTATTACGCCTATTTCAATATCGTATTGTATCTCATTACGAACTTGTGCGGTAATGTAAAGTAAAACGCACGGTTTATCAAGATGCTTCCTCTAAAACGAACGGTACTTTTTAAAATCTTAGCAAAGAGTTTTTATATCAGAATCTTTTCTGATGCGTCATGTGCGATTGACCTCTTGGTCAACATTTTATGAATAAAATTTACTTTATATAATTTATTTTTTCAATATATTTTTTTTTCATATTGAATATGGGTATCAAATGAAAGGCCTTGATGAGCACATTCCAAAATTATATAATTTGTGACTAAAAATTAAAAAAAAATTTTTTTTTCGATTTATGAATATGGTTATCAAATGAAAGGCCTTGATGAGCACATTCCAAAATTATATAATTTGTCACTAAAATTTAAGAAAAAAAAATTTTTTTTTTTATTTTTGAATATGGGTATCAAATGAAAGGCCTTGATGAGCACATTCCAAAATAATATAATGTGTCACTAAAATTTACGAAAAAAAATATTTTTTTCGATTTTTGAATATGGGTATCAAATGAAAGGCCTTGATGAGCACATTCCAAAATTACATAATTTGTCACTAAAATTAAGGAAAAAAAATTTTTTTTTTTCAATTTTTGAGAATGGGTATCAAATGAAAGGCCTTGATTAGCACATTCCAAAATTACATAATTTGTCACTAAAATTTAAGAAAAAAAATTTTTTTTTTTTAATTTTTGATTATGGGTATTAAATGATAGGCCTTGATGAGCACATTCCAAAATTACATAATTTGTCACTAAAATTTAAGAAAAAAAATATTTTTTTTCGATTTTTGAATATGGGTATCAAATGAAAGGCCTTGATGAGCACATTCCAAAATAATATAATTTGTCACAAAATTTAAGAAAAAAAATTTTTTTTTTCGATTTTTGAATATGGGTATCAAATGAAAGGCCTTGATGAGCACATTCCAAAATAATATAATTTGTCACTAAATTTAAGAAAAAAAATTTTTTTTTCAATTTTTGTTTTTTACTTTATTGTTGTTTGATTTCCTCACAATCGAAGTGAAAGGCAGAAAAATCGACCGATAGATAGTACAAGTGTATCAAAATTTCATCATTATGGAAAACAAGCAAAAATGCAAAGTCCAAGTTTTATTTATTTCCTCGCAAATATGTTATAAAACGTCGTATGACATACGTGCGCTTTGATAATTACAGCCTCTGCTTTCTTGTAGCCCTCGCCTACGGCTCGGGCTAGCAATATCGCCTCAGCTGTAATTTTCAACTTACCGCACTTATATCATAATGTACTATTATGCACTTTTGCAGCACTTCTACTTTGGAAGCACTGCAAAAATGCACCCCTCTAAAGGCGTGGAGAAGCGCTGCAAAAGTGCAAAAGGGACAACTGCTGCGCTACTAGTTACATTACTGTATGGAGACCTCATGTGGAAAATTTGAGGAAAAAGGTGTTCGCTGCGTATGGTTCTCTCAACCGGCTTCGAAATTTTCTGCCGACCAGTACCAAAATTACTCTGGCGCAATCTCTATTATTATCCATTATTGACTACGCTGATGTCTGCTACACTGATTTGTCAGATGAACTACTTAACAAGCTGGAGCGTCTACAGAATGTATGTATCCGCTTCATTTTCAATCTCCGTAAATTTGACCACGTGTCCCACTTTCGTAATAAACTCAATTGGCTCCCTATTCGCCGGCGCAGGGACTTGCATACTCTTACGCTTCTCTACTCCATACTTTTCCTACCAACCTCCCCACCTTACCTTAAAGATCTATTCACCTTTCGTTCTTCGATTACACTTTCTTCTTTGCGCTCTTCCTCTAACCTTACTCTTGATATTCCTCGCCACGCTACCGACTTCACTTCCTATTCCTTTGCCGTTCATGCTGTTCGTCTCTGGAACTCTCTGCCGGAAGACATCAGAAAGGCTCAGACTCCAAGGTCATTTAGAGAACAAGTTAGGAGTCATTTTCTCTCTTCTTCCCGCGATTAATATTATCTATTTATTTATATTCATCTCCTATCTATACCATGTATGTATCCTTTATTATTTTTATATATTCATATGCTGTCCTTTAAAGTGCACCTCTTCCCCTTTTATCCTATTTATCTTATTTTATTCACCCAAGGTTGCCTGGAAGAAATTGCTATGTAGCAATAAGGCCACCTATTGTATGTTTTCTTGTTTTTTCTGATTGTATCGTTTTTTTTTTCTCTGTAATGTGCAATAAAGTATTTATTATTATTATTATTATTATTACTACTCATTGTCATGCAGAAAACTGTAGCGCCATTGAAACGACACAATAACTACTATACATGACTGCGCTTTTCTAACTTTCCGTCTATATTTTTGACCAAGCGAGCGCGAACGAAGCGTCTTCGATTCAGCTTGGGCAAAAATGCTTTCGTTTGTCTGTCCGTCTGTTCTCCTCTACAGGTTGCATTTCTGAAACAATTCCCGTGAAATTTTGTGAGCAGGTTCGATAAATATATATATTTTTTGTCGATTCCGTTTAGCGATTTTTTTTTAAAAAAGAAACAATAGGGAATATGCATAAGTCACCGATTTTGATGAATTTGAGCTTGATCGCTGCGGACACTTATAAAAACACTAGCTTCCGCCCGCGACTTCGTCCGCGTGGATATTAGAGAAAATCCTTAGGGAACCTTCAACCAGGATCCGACCAGCCGTTTTTACGCAATTAGGCGGGTCCCCACCAAGCGCGCTGCCTCGCGAGGCAAGACGTTTGCCTCGTGAGGCGGGCCTCGCACGAGGCTGCTCGCTTGGTGGGGACCCGCCTAATTGCGTAAAAACGGCTGGTCGGATCCTGGTTGAAGGTTCCCTAAGGATTTTCTCTAATATCCACGCGGACGAAGTCGCGGGCGGAAGCTAGTTTTTTACAATAATCAGAATTGGTCCAGAGATATTAGTAGGTATCTCGTCCCTGTCCCTCTCCCCATAAAAGCTCAAAAACGACATCCACATCGATTTTCATGTTTACTTAACTTACCCCATTTAGGTACCCCTAAGGGATGATTTTCAAAATAACAAAATAAGTATGTAATTGCCTATTTATTTCTAGACGTGCTCCTACGAATTTAAAAATTGTAATGTCTATTTCATATTCTTTTTCCATGCAAAATTTGAACACCATTTTAACCCCTGTAGGGGTTAAAATCATGTCCACCTTGTTGGACTATAAATTAATGTCATTTTCGCAATCACCATCCCATAAAACCTCAAAAACGACATCCACATCGATTTTCATGTTAACTTATCCCATTTACCCCTAAGGGATGATTTTAAATATTTAATTTTTCAAAATAACAAAATATATAATTGCCTTTTTATTTTTAGATGTGTTCCTACGAATTTTAAAGTTGTAATGTCTATTTAATATTATTTTTCCATACAAAATTTGAACCCCGATTTCACCCCTTTAGGGGTTAAATCATGTCCACCGTGTTGGACTTCAAAATAAATGTCATTTCCGCAATCACTATCCCATAAAACCTCAAAAACGACATCCATATCGATTTTTATGTTTACTTACCCCATTTACCCCCTACGGGGTTGATTTTCAAAATAACAAAATATATGTAGGTATATTTATTTTTAGACGTGCTCCTACGAAGTTTAAAGTTGTACTGTCTATTTCATATTGTTTTTCCATACAAAATTTGAACCCCATTTTCACCCCTTTAGGGGTTAAATCATGTCCACCGTGTTGGACTTCAAAATAAATGTTATTTTCGCAATCGTCAACTCAGAAAACCCCAATAACGACATCTATATCGATTTTTAGGTTTATTTACCCCATTGCACCCCCATTTCATCACCATGGGGGTTGAAATTATACCAATACAATATGCGTTGCGTTAGATTTCCATCCATAAGCCTAAATTACAAATTTAGCGATTTTTACTTCAAAAATAAAGGATTATCTTCTAAACACAACTTCATCCCCCTTTTCACCCCTTCGGGGGTAGAATTTTGAAAAACGCTGAGACACGTATTTATTTATTTTTAATCATCAGCCTAAACACAAAATTTGAAGATCCTAGCTTCAAAACTGAGGGACTTTCATACAAACTTTCATCCCTTATTTAATCCCCTTAGGGATGGAATTTTCAAAAATCCTTCCTTAGTGGATGCCTACACTGTATAAGGTATCTGTGTGCAAAATTTCAAGTCTCTAGGTTCAGCGGTTTGGGCTGTGCGTTGATATCTCACTCAGTCAGGACTTTGAATTTTATATATATAGACTAGCTTCCGCCCGCGACTTCGTCCGCGTGGATATTAGAGAAAATCCTTAGGGAACCTTCAACCAGGATCCGACCAGCCGTTTTTACGCGATTAGGCGGGTCCCCACCAAGCGCGCTGCCTCGCGAGGCAAGACGTTTGCCGAGTGTGACGGGCCTCGCACGAGGCTGCTTGCTTGGTGGGGACCCGCCTAATCGCGTAAAAACGGCTGGTCGGATCCTGGTTGAAGGTTCCCTAAGGATTTTCTCTAATATCCACGCGGACGAAGTCGCGGGCGGAAGCTAGTTTATTACAATAATCAGAATTAGGTCCAGAGATATTAGTAGGTATCCCGTTCCCGTTTCTTTACAATTTCCCGTTTCCATTCGCGCTCGCGTTCCCGTTCCTGTTCACGTTCCCGTTCCCATTCCCGTTCCCGTCCCCTGGGGCTGAATCATGTCCAGCGTGTTGGACTTCAAAATAAATGTCATTATCGCAATCACCATCCCACAAAACCTCAAAAACGACATCCACATCGATTTTCATGTTTACTTATCCCATTTACCCCCTAAGGGATGATTTTCAAAATATGTGTTTGCCTTTTTATTTTTAGACGTACTCCTATGAATTTTAAAGTTGTAATGTCTATTTTATATTCTTTTATCACAAAATTTTACAAAATGTACAAAATTTTAACCCCATTTTTAACCTTTTAGGGGTTAAATCATGTCTACCGCGTTGTACTTCAAAATAAATGTCATTTTCGCAATCACCTTCTCATAAAACCTCAAGAACGACATCCATATCGATCTTTATGTTTACTCACCCCATTTAGCCACTAAGGGTTGATTTTCGAAATCACAAAATATATGTTTCTCAATTTATTTTTAGACGTGCTCCTACGAAGTTTAAAGTTGTAATGTCTGTTTTATATAAATTTTCCATACAAAATTATTAGACTTCGCCGGAATACTCACATTCTGTCTCTTCTTTACAATATTTTGTTCAATCCCTCTTACCCGCGTTATCTCAAGGAACGATTTAGCTACCTTCACTGTTCGACTTCACATTCTCTTAGGTCATCAGAAAATCTGAGTCTCTTGACGCCTGCCCATCGGACAACTTTCTACCATGATTCCTTTACTGTTTGAGCCGCAATGCTCTGGAACTCTTTACCTGTGTCCATCAGGCGTGCTCAGACCATAGATGCTTTCAAGAACCAGCTAAAACAACACTATTTATCTCACTGACTTTCGCTTTCCGACACTGTAGGTACTTGCTTTTCAACTACTCATCATTTGCAGACAATATATATTTATATTATATATATTTATATTATTATATATTTATATATATATTATATATACTGACATGTATTATCTATTTAGGCTTACTTAAGTTTAGTTAATATTTAAGAATTTATAGTAATTCCATTGTTGCCATTTTGCACCCCCTGTATTCCTCTTCTGTCAATCTCACTATACCGTTGGTTGTCTGGAAGAGATCGCTCTTAGCGATAAGACCGCCATGTTTTGACACTAAGTTTTATTGTTATTTCTTTGTAAATTATGTTATTGTGGTGTTGAAATAAAGCATTATCTTATCTTATCTTATCTTAAAATTTGAACCCCATTTTCACCCCTTTAAGGGTTAAATCATGTCCACCGCGTTGGACTTCAAATAAATGTCATTTTCGCAATCACCTTCTCATAAAACCTCAAGAACGACATCCATATCGATCTTTATGTTTACTCACCCCATTTAGCCACTAAGGGTTGTTTTTCGAAATCACAAAATATATGTTTCTCAATTTATTTTTAGACGTGCTCCTACGAAGTTTAAAGTTGTAATGTCTGTTTTATATAAATTTTTCATACAAAATTTGAACCCCATTTTCACCCCTTTAAGGGTTAAATCATGTTCACCGTGTTGGACTTCAAAATAAATGTCATTTTCGCAATCGTCATCCCAGAAAACCCCAAAAACGACATCCATATCTGATTTAGGTTTATTTACCCCATTTCACCCCCATTTCATCCCCATAGGGGTTAAAATACTGCCAATAACAATATACGTTGCGTTAGATTTCCATCCATAAGCCTTTATTATAAATTTAGCGATTTTTACTTCGAAAACGAAGGATTAACTTCTAAACACAACTTCATCCCCCTTTTCACCCCTTCAGGGGCAGAATTTTGAAAAACGCTGAGACCCGTATTTATTAATTTTCAATCATCAGCCTAACCACAAAATTTGAAGAACCTAGCTTCAAATCTGAGGGACTTTCATACAAACTTTCATCCCTTATTTCATCCTCTTAGGGATGGAATTTTCAAAAATCCTTTCTTAGTGGATGCCTACACTATATAAGGTATCTATATGCAAAATTTCAAGTCTCTAGGTTCAACGGTTTGGGCTGTGCGTTGATATCTCACTCAGTCAGGACTTTGAATTTTATATATACAGATGATGCAACAGGAAAAAAAATAAAAAAAATGTATAATCCTAGTTTTATCACACGATGAAATCAGGGGAAAATGACGATATTTTTTTTTCATTTTCGGATATAATACACTTTACAGTCAGATAGAATATCGTATAAGAAACAATATTTTGTATGACACATATGTACTTAAACGCAAAATTTAGGGAGATAATTGAAGATTATTGGCTAACTCCATATTAAACGCGCCGAAACACACCTGAAACGTGATGTGTGACGTCACCATTTTGTATGGAGCGTTTTCGGCGGGTGCTGCTGCGCGCTAACTTCAAGTAACTATATCTCGAGAAAAAAACGCAAGAGATTTTTTTTTAATATTACAGTTAACTTTCTCACGCATTATACTTTTGATTAAGATTAAAAAAAAATTGATGCATATTCCCTATTCTGCCATTTCGAAAAATGATCAAAAATGTCACAAACGCGTGGTCTACAACTCACAGAGCCACTAGTTGTATGTCCATGAGCACTTTTTAGTGTCCCCACTGCTGGGGCACAAGCCTTCCTTATGGGTGGATAAGGACGACGGGCCATAAGCCATAATCCACCAAGCTGGCCGGGACCAACGGCTTAACGTGCCTTCCGAAGCATGGAGGAGCTCGAGATATTAAATTTTTGGTCATCCATCCCATGACCGACCCTTGCGAACGTTGCTTAACCTCCGCAATCGCTGAGCCAGGCGCTAAACCACTGCGCCACCGAGCTCCTCGAGCAGTAGTAAAAAAGAAGGCTGAATTAATGCTTTTAAAAGGAAAATAACTTCGTTCTCAAGTGACAAAATTGACTAAGTCCTTTGATGCTATTCCAAAAAGGCTAGTTACCAAGTTATGAATCTGACCAACCATAGAACCCCATAAAGCAGTCTTAATACTGGCTTACTTCGGATTCGGTCGGGGCGTGAATGGTGGCCTTTGCTTTATAATTCTCGACCTTAATGCCCTGGCTTAAAAGCGTAAGCCGAATAGCAGCTAAATGGACAGTCAACTCTTACCAGCGAATTTGGACCTAAAACTGATTCTTTAAGGGTGAGAATAGCTTGAGAAAGAATTTGAGGTTATGTTTAGCGAAACTACACAGTATTTTCTAAGGTATACGGTTGAAAATATTTATGGCATTGCGTTGTAAATGCCCATATCTTTCTCACATTACGACCACGCCAAAGCCTTTTTAGCAGTGAAACTGTTGATGATCCACATTTTCTTTGGACGTACACAAAAATGGAATAGAAAACGTTCTGAAACAATATAAGCTAAGCAATGCTAGCTGTGGTAGGGTCAAAGATGGGTGAGAACTTAAACATTTTTTGGTGTTTATTTGCTACATCAGCAACATAATTTTCAACAAATTAACTGTTAAGAGAAACCTTCATATTATATTCTTCATTTTCATACAAAAGGGTCTTATTTTTCTTAGCAACGAGTACCTAGCATGAAAAAGTTAATAACTTACCTTACACATTTCCTAAAATATATGTTTGACCGAGCGAGCGCGAAGCGCTTTTATTTCAGCTTAGACAAAACATTAAAAATATTAAAATGCTTTCAGATGTCTGTCCTATGCTCTCCGGCTTTCCGACTACGGCTGTCCGTCTGTTCTCCTCTACAGGTCGCATTTCTCAACCGATTCTCTTAAAATTTTGTGTGGAGGTTCTATATTTACTTAGATTTCTTCCTCGATTCAGTTTTTCGAAATTTTTCAAAATGGTGGAGATATGCGAAAAACATCAGTTATAATTTTTTGTCTACTCATGTTTTCCCAAATTTTTCAAAATGGTGCAAATATGGGGAAAATATCATAATAATATATCAGCCATTTCGAAATTTGTTACAAACGTGGGTTTACAGCTCTACAGACAGAGCCACTAGTTTCAACTATGTAGGTTACGTACCTACATCCAACTTTTCATCTATCAAAAAGACCGAAACTCAATATAAAATCTTCTTTACGAGTTGAAAAAACATTCAGCCAACATCGATTTATACTGGCACCCTTCGATGACACTCGGACAGGCGGCTAACTAGTAGAAAAGTCACACAAAAATCAACCTTATTTCGTTCGTACAAAGTCCAATAGAAGTGAATATCTCGTTTGTTTATTTTGACAGCTGACGAGATAGGGTATGGGTATACGTTTCGGAGCAAAAATCGCCTTCAATTTCTTTTAGGATGTTGGATATTGACTTTTGATACGAGTTTTTTCAAAAGGTCACGTATTTACTAGCTTATGACCTTTTTTATCCATCAAATTCTAGAGACCGAATATAATTTTATGAAAGAAATAAAACTAAACATGATTAATGCTCTGAAAACAACGCAAAAGTTGGCTATTCCAGCCTACGTCTCCAGATAAGCTTGATCTATTAGGCTTTTTAAAATTTATCTTGTCCAATAGGCTCACAACTAGCGAAAATTTTATATTCGTATTCATTTACAAGTAAAAATAAATAAATTTCAGTCCTTGATTCTGTAATTGGAATGGAACAGAAAGTTTTAGAAGAAATAATTTTGAATCTTTTCGTTGAATTCAAATCGTCAAATGATTTAAGTAGTTGTTAAATTTATACTTAGGTACCATAATGTCCACTGCTGGTCACAAGGGTCCTCTAAAGCTTTCCACAATGATCTGTTCTGCGCTGCCGACATCCAGCGGCTACCTGTGGGTGACCTTCACCAGAGCTTGTAGGGGGTTCATTTACAGCGTCATATCTTAACCGCCTCTGTGGTCTTGTGGCTCTACCACCCGTGTGAGACGCAGGGGTTCCGGGTTCGATTCCCAGGAGGGGGGTACATTTGTACTCATTTTGATTGGCGGTAGGGCTTATTTCAAGTCCGCCTGGCTAGCTACAACCATCTCACCTAAGTTTGACGCCATGACAACAATTTAAATATTGTTGTGTTCCGGCAGTTAGAGGTAAGATAGCCAGTTCCTCAGTGGTGAGGATTCCGGGTGTAGTGCGCTTCCACCTTCAGCCTTATCATCACTTAACATCAGGTCAGGTGAAGGCCAAGAACTAACACGTTGTGCATAAAACAATTGTCATACGGTTCCAGGGTTGGCATGATTAAAACAAGTTGTTTTAAAACACATGTTTAAAACAGTGTATAAAACAATTTGAAATAAAACTATGTTTTTATTAAGTCTTTAAAAACATAGTTTGAATCAAGTTTCAAACAATGTTAAAAACATTAAGAAAAAAAGCTGGGTTTAAATTAAAACTACTATTAATTGAGAATAAATGGTGATTTTCGTAAATTAATGCACTTTTTTCCCAAAAATATGACAGTAAAAATGTAATGTTATCGGATATCTTTTGCCAAGATGACAAATCTTAACTAAGTAGGTATTAGCCATTTTATCACATCCTCCATCCTATATATTGGGGTTTCCCTTATTATTAATGAACTTCAGAGAGTAAAGGTAGTACCTATTTACAAGGTGTATGTAAGTAAAGCGTTCAGTATTGATAAGAGATATAAAATAAAAATATGTTTATTAACTAATCGATTTTTGTAAATATTTACTAAGGATTCTAAGGCGAATTTGAAGATAGTCTAGAAATGTAATATTATATGTCTAATTGATTTGAAAGTGATGGTTTAAAATAATAAGTAAAAAAAAAACAAAAAAAAAAACACTTGTTTAAAACATTTTGAACTGTTTGTTTTATAAAATAAAAAAAAAAAACTGTTTTTTTCCAACCCTGTACGGTTCACAATTTTGCTATTCTAGTTAAATACACCAGATATGTGTTAAATTGGATGATACGGCAACAAAATTGTTATTACTACTTCGGTGATAAGCGAAGGTTAAGCAACGTTCGCAAGGGTCGGTCATGGTCATGGTCATCGAGGATGGGTGACCAAAAATTAATTATCTCGAGCTCCTCTTCGGAAGGCACGTTAAGCCGTTGGTCCCGGCTGCATTTGCAGTCGTTAACACCCACCAATCCGCATTGGGCCTATGTGGTGGGTTATAGCCCGTCCTCCTTATCCACTCATAAGGAAGGCCTGTGCCCCAGCAGTGGGGACATGGCTGATGGACAAATTATTTTAAAGATCTTTTGAATAAAAAGTTGAGCTAAAAATAATATTTCTAACTTTGTTAATATATTGCACAAAAATAATAAATATCAATAAAGAACTGAAGAAATACACTAATAGATGGATAAATAAGCTTTCTATTAGTACTTAATTGCTTCCCCCCCCCCTCCACACCTCATTTTCGAACTGCTACAAATCTCAGGATTTCTAAAGGGAAATCGGACCTTTTCTCCGGACTTTTGTTTTTTTCATCTGGTAACCCTAGTCCCAGTTGATTCCTCAACACCAAGAAGCTTATACCTCCCTCCAATGGAGATTGCACGGCCATTATGTCATAGTGAAGATTGAAAAAAGCTCCTTTAGTGACGTGACGGCTTATTGCAACCTCTTTCTTTAGTGTTACAATACGTGTTCGTTGTTCGTCGTTCGTTCGTTCGTGAGAAACGAAAACGTATTGTAAAACGAAAAGAAAGAGATAGCAATACGCCGTGACGTCACTAAAGAGTCTTTTTCAATTAGGGTTACCATTGCAAAATTTGGAAAGTCCTGACAAAAAGCCGGACATTCCAATAATAGTCCGGACATGTTCACAGACAGATCCAGACTCCATACATTTTGGGACTTCTCTTTCGAACACTACTGCTACGTAGGTTTTTCTCGTATTACACCGCCTAATCTTAAAAAGCTGGACAAATTGTAAAGCCGGACAAAGTCCGGACAATAGCCCAAAAGTACCGGACGGATGGTAACCCTATTTTCAATCTTCAGTATGATACTAGGCGTGTAATCTCCTTTGTGGATTTAAGCTTCTTTGCTCAACACTAAGTCTGTGTTGTTACCATAGAAATAGAATGTCAAAATTTTTTCTGTCTATGGTTGTTACTATTTATAGTGCGATACTATTCAGTCGCAGTACAGACACAGAATACATAATAGTACAAGTGTACAGATACATTGTGTGGCAGTCGTCCCTTTGTCTCGCCGCACTATATCTCGTTAACGGCAGTCGCGTCCGATTGTCTATGGCATGCGAATTTACTGCCACCAGACCAGAGATACGGCGACGATATTCTATACAAAACTCTGAACACATTGGGTCTTGATGTGAAAATACGATAGAACTTTAAAAATCTCAAACATCAATAGAGCAAAATTGGTCAGCGATGTTTTTATTATGTACTTACGGAAATCCAAAATCGGTACATTGCGATTCCTAGTTATTAACACTATTTGAAACTTACGAATAATATGGGAATAAAACTAACGTTGCAGATTAGATAAAACAGGAATACCTACTTATTGACCGAGCGAGAACGAAGCGTCCCTGCCTTGAGCGAAAATTCTTTCGTATACCCTTTCAGCTGACCGGATGTCCGTCTGTTCTCCTCTACAGGTCGCATTTCTCAACTGATCCTCTGAAAAATATATTTTTTCTCCGGACACTAGACTCCCACTACTTCTCTCCCAGTGGATCCCACTTTAGTCGAGCTAGTTATACGATCAAAAAAATCACCCATTTAGAAAAAAAAACATAATTAGAAGTGACATCTAGCTGCAAATATATCAAATAATATTCCAAACAGCACGTACTATATGTGCTTTGAAAACCTGGTGACGACATGTATTTGATATTTTTTTTAAACAAAATTCAATTTGAGCTACTTTTTAACGCGAGGTCTACAGCTAACGGGGCCTACTAGTTATTATATTCTTAGTGTACAAGCCATGCAGGTAAACGCTTACTCAAAAAAAAAATCTACGTAAATTGCCCCAATTATTCGTACACACGTCAATGCTACGTTTCACTGGGGGAGTGATTCAATTATCACCAGTCTCCTCCTTTTATTGGTCATGTTCGCATTCGATACGATTTGTTGGTTCGAGCGCTACTATTATCTATAGTATACTATAGTATCGCTATTTGCAATTAAATACACTATGCGATCTTATAAATCAATAAGAACATTGGAATTTTGGTGCCTTTCTTTCAACAAAACTGAAATTTTGCTTTTGTCGTTAGAACTTTGCTTGCAAAGACCAAAAACTCAAATAAAAAAATCTCACAACACAACGTGTTGATGATAGGAAAACATGGTTTGCGGGGTCATATTTTTATATAGAAAAAGTAAAGTCGTAGCCACAAAAAACATACGACAAGCTAAAGAGATTCTCTAGTAGCTACAAGCATTAAATTGCGTATGAACCGCATAGATGATTGTAAAAAAAAGAATATCATCAAAAAGGCTTGCGTGGGGTCATATTTTTTACCCACGACGGACGGAACGGAACGGAGGCGGTATATGCGTTTGGGGTTAGAGGTTGTGCGTTTGTTTGTTTGTGTGTTTGTCTGTTACCATTTTCCTCAGAAACTACTAAGCCGATTTCGATGCGGTTTTTTGCATTCAAAAGGTTTCATTTCAGAGCAGGTTCTTAGACATATTTTATAGTGGTAGACCACCAGGGGGCTCTGCAGCAACCAGATAAGTCAAGTTTGTCTGTTACCATTTTCCTTGGAAACTACTGGGCCGATTTCAATGCGGTTACTTGCAATCAAAAGGTTTCATTTCAGAGCGGGTTCTTAGATTATGTTACGTGGTGGTAGACCACCAGGGGGCGCTGCAGCAACCAGATAAGTCGCGCTTGAGTAGTTCTCTAAAACTACTTAACTGATTTCGATGCGGTTTTCTGTAATGGGTTTGTAGGTTATCGGCGATGGTTCTCAGATAGATGTTGTTTAACCGCTAGGGGGCGCTGCAGTTATCATTTTCTCATTTATTTCCAAAGCGGTTTGACCAATTTGGATGCGGTTTTCTGTAATAGTTTTGTAGTTTGTCGGCGATGGTTCTTGGTGTTATGGTGTTCAGCCACTAGGGGGCGCTGTAGTAATCATTTTCCGAATGGTTTAACCAATTAAGATGCGGTTTTTAGAGTAGATAACGTATGACTTCTTTAAAAAACTTAAAATAAAATGGCAAAATTAAAAATTTTGAAAAAACTTACGACGGTTAAAATTTTAACTCTTTATTTAAAAAGACTAAAATAAGTTTTACAAAAATCCCTCGACTAAAAGTGATGTATAGGTAGGTACTATACATACTTTATCTACCTATTCATAAATTACAAACGCAAGAAAAATCCGTCGGGGGCTGCCATTGCCATTTCTCTAAAGTAACTATAACTGAAAAATATTTGTTCATTTGGGGGCACGTAATGGCAGCCCCAACGGATTTTTCTTGCGTTTGTAATTTATGAATAGGTAGATAAAGTATGTATAGTACCTACCTATACATCACTTTTAGTCGAGGGATTTTTGTAAAACTTATTTTAGTCTTTTTAAATAAAGAGTTACAATTTTAACCGTCGCGGGTTTTTTCAAAATTTTTAATTTTGGCATTTTTGGTGTGTATAATAGCAGAAACGTATTGAATCCTACATCAAAATACACTTTAACTTAATGTGAAGTTGCTCCAATAGCTTTTTTTTAAGAAAAATAATTGTGCTACAGATGATGATGAAAAAACTACGAAAAACATCGAAAAAGTGCAGAAGTGAGGTTATTTTCCATACTCTTTACAGATAAAGAAAAAGACAGGGACAAATGTTTCCGCATAACCTATCCTTAAGCGAGATCATACATCATGCTCCGTCAAGCAGATTTACTAGAGAAATCAAGCGCATTACGTTTGTTTATACCATCCGAAGAGAATTATTTGGTCAAAGTCTCATAGTTAACCAGCCACCTCCCTTTTTACCCCCATTTACCCCACAAACGGGGTTTATAATTAAATCCTCATGTGCTCCTGTAGCGAGTTAATCAGCGGAATCTGATTGTGGGGTGTGCACTGAAAAATGTAGGCACTTTAAAATGATTCGTCCGCAAAAATAATTGTGTTACGCTTTGTACGAGAAACTCTTTTTGTGTTCATTAAAACAGCAGAATTTATTATTGAAGATTTTACTGCATAAGTGTATTCCTTTTGTCCATCAGTCATTTTTAATGTCCCCACTGCTGGGGCACAGGCCTTCCTTATGGGTGGATAAGGAGGACGGGACATAACCCACCACACGAGCCCAATTGGATTGGTGGGTGTTAACGACTACAAATGCACCTGGGACCAACGGCTTAACGTGCCTTCCGAAGCACGGAGGAGCTCGAGATAATAAATATTTGGTCACCCATCCCATGATCGACCCTTGCGAAAGTAGCTTAACCTCCGCAATCGCTGGGCCAGGCGCTAAACCACTGCGCCACTGAGCTCCTCATGTCCGTATGTCTAGTATAGAATGAGGATCAGTAACGATTTTTGTTTAGTGGTAATTTTAAAGCTAATGCCACCACATGATTAACTGTGAAAACATTTTTACGATATCTCTTAAACCTGAGAAGTTATAAGAGCTTAAACACTGATTGGGGGTCCTTATGACGTCATCGCAACGTACGTGAACCTTATGTGGTACGTGATAAAGCACATATTGCATTGAGCTTGGCATTTCCTTCAAACCCTTTTAACTCAAACATTTCTAAATGGATTTCAAAAATTCTTTCACTAGGTTTCATAGCTATCAATAATCTTAATATATAAAATCGTAAACTGAATGACTGACTGACTGATCTATCAACGCACAGCCCAAACCGCTGGACCTAGAGACTTGAAATTTTACACACAGATACTTTATACAGTGTAGGCATCCACTAAGGAAGGATTTTTGAAAATTCCATCCCTAATGGGATGAAATAAGGGATGAAAGTTTGTATAAAAGTCCCTCAGTTTTGAAGCTAGAATCTTAAAATTTTGTGTTTAGGCTGACGATTGAAAATTAATAAATACGGGTCTCAGCGTTTTTCAAAATTCTACCCCCGAAGGGGTCAAAAGGGGGATGGTTGTCTATTAAAGAAAATCCTTAATTTTCGAAGTCAAAATCGCTAAATTTATAATTTAGGCTTATGGATAGAAATCTAAAGCAACGTATATTGTTTTTGTTAGGATTTCAACTCCAAAGGGGATGAAATGGGGGTGAAAAGGGTTAAAAAACCTAAAAATAGATATGGATGTCGTTATCTGGGTTTTGTGGGATGACGATTGCAAAAATGACATTTATTTTGAAGTCCAACCACGGTGGACATGATTTAACCCCTAAAGGGGTGAAAATGGGGTCCAAATTTTGTATGGAAAAATAATATAAAACAGACATTACAACTTTAAACTTCGTAGGAGCACATCTAAAAATAAATAGGCAAATATATATTTTGTTATTTTGAAAATCAACCCCTTAGGGGGTAAATGGGGTGAGTAAACATAAAAATCGATATAGATGTCGTTATTGGGGTTTTCTGGGATGACGATTGCAAAGGTGACATTTATTTTGAAGTCCAACACGGTGGACATGATTTAACCCCTAAAGGGGTGAAAATGGGGTCCAAATTTTGTATGAAAAAATAATATAAAATAGACATTACAATTTAAACTTCGTAGGAGCACATCAAACATATATAGGAAAATATATATTTTGTTATTTTGAAAATCAACCCCTTAGGGGGTAAATGGGTAAGTAAACATAAAAATCGATATAGATGTCGTTATTGGGGTTTTCTGGGATGACGATTGCAAAAATGACATTTATTTCGAAGTCCAACACGGTGGACATGATTTAACCCCTAAAGGGGTAAAAATGAGGTTCAAATTTTGTATGGAAAAAGAATACAAAATCGAAATTACAACTTTAAAATTCGTAGGAGCACGTCTTAATATATATTTTGGGATTTTGAAAATTAACCTCTTAGAGGGTAAGTGGGGTGAGTAACATAAAAATCGATATGGATGTCGTTCTTGAGGTTTTATGAGATGGTGATTGCAAAAATAAGATTTATTTTGAAGTCCAACGCGGTGGACATGACACATATGGACCTGGACCTGGACATGCACATCCAAGGAACGGGAACGGGAACCGGAACCGGAACGGGCACGGGCACGGGAACGGGAACGGGAACGGGAACGGAACGGAACGGAACGGAACGGAACGGAACGGAACGGAACGGAACGGAACGGAACGGAACGGAACGGAACGGAACGGAACGGAACGGAACGGAACGGAACGGAACGGAACGGAACGGAACGGAACGGAACGGAACGGAACGGAACGGAACGGAACGGAACGGAACGGAACGGAACGGAACGGAACGGAACGGAACGGAACGAAACGGAACGGGGAATGGGAGCGGGATCGGGAACGGGAACGGGAACTGGAAGCCTTGTGCGAGGCCCGCCACACGCGGCAAATGTCTTGCCTCGCGAGGCAGCGCGCTCGATGGGGACTCGCCTAATCGCGTAAAAATGGCTGGCCGGATCCTATTTCGTCTAATATCCACGCGGACGAAGTCGCGGGCAGAAGCTAGTGTGTTTATATTATATCAATAAAACTAAAGGATTCAAACCTGTTACAATCCTCATTCTTCAAACATGTTTAATTGTTTACTAGCTGTTACCACCAGCCAATAGGGCCATATCGGATCCTTAATTTGATTGAAATCGAAAGACGCTGTTTCATCTATCATCATATTTCGTCTATTTCATTAGTTTGATAAAAGTAACTGTTACAAATTATTTAACAAAGGCTAAATCTTTAGTTTCTTGAGACAATCAAAACACGAAACAATAAAATAACTAATGGAACAAGGACTTCTCAAACAATACCTGAGAAGCCTTTGCCTTTGTTTCATTAGTTACTTTATAATTGTTTTCGATTCTCTACAAAATATTATTTAGTACAAATAATTTCTTGAAAACACGATTTAACAATAAACAATATACATAAATTCAAAGCTTACAAAAGATATTATTAAATAAATAGGAGAGCTTTATTCTGTATATACCTGTTCCAACTATTTTTTTTTTAATTTTCGGATATAATGCACTTATCATTCGGATAGAATACCGAATAAGAAATAATATTTTGTATGACACATATGTACTTAAAAGCAATATTTAAGGAGATATTTGAAAATTCTTGGCTAACTCCATAATAATGCGCCTGAAACCTGACATAAGTGACGTCACAAATGTTGACCGTTTTGCATAGAGCGTTTTCGGCGGGTGCTGCTGCGTGCTAACTTCAAGCGACCATATCACGAGAAAAAAACGCAAGAGAAAAGTTTTATAGTTGATTATTGCATCGAGCACAAAGTAATTTATTATTGCACCGAGTTAGCGAGGGCTCTAATCTAACAGGCACGAGGGCAATATAAATTACTTAAGTCGAGGTGCATAATCTGCTTTTCTTTCAACTATTACCTATTGGAATAGTAGATAAAAAAGAAACTCTTATCAAACAGTTAAAATAGAAGTTTAATTATTGAAATTAAAACATTGCTATAACATTGTCGGCTTCATTTAGAATGTTTTCCGGAGTTAATGTGTCGCTAGATGATTCCATTTTAATTCGAAGCCGAAGCACTCAAAAACAGATAGTATCACACTTTATCGTTTCCAAAAATATTGTCAAGCAAAATTAACAAAGTTCCCGCCAAATCACTTTTTTAAATTTCTTTCATTTTTAAATCAGAATTAGCAGCAATTTTTTTTTTAATTTGGAACAAGTAGGATAGAAACGAATAATACGTACGAAAAAAAAATTATTATATTGGCTGGCTGAATAGAGCTAATCCATTGAGATTGGCACCTTTTGGTGCGATTAAAAAAAACTGTGCTATAATGAAATTTCATACATTTTATTTCTCTAGAGCATTAAAGACTCACTTTGTACTGAGTTTTTAGTGTGATTGTGATGAAATTAAACATATTTGGAAGAAAATAATATTACAGTTGACTTTCTCACGCATTATACTTTTGACTTTGATACAAAAAAAATGATGCATGTTCCCTATTCCGAACGCAGGTCATCCATACAAATATATGGAACTACCACACACATGCGGGATTATTCCTTACGGAATTTTCATACATTATCAATTTCCTTTGAAATTCCGAATTGGGATTCCGTCTAATAAAAAATATAATCATTATTGTGATATGGCATTTATAAGGGTCAATATTCCGCGCGAGTTAGTGGGCGAATTTAGTCGAATAGGGCTTTTTATCACTTCCTAATCGATAAAAAAGCCCTAGTAGTCGATTAAAGTCGCCTAGCAAGTCGCCCGTAAAATCGACCCTTGTAAATTAGGGATATTAAGACTGCGACTTCGTCCACCTAAAGTAATATTTTATTCAAAGAGGTTCGTCGCATAATATGGCAATAATTCATTACCCACATATATTAATAGTGAAGAGCCATAACAATACTAACCCGGAAGTTTGCAACGGGGTCAAGCGTCCACGTCCGTTGCCCGGTTGCCACCCGGGTCCCGTGTGAACCGGGCACGAGACGGGTTAACTTGAGTTGGGTGTGAAGTGTGCGTAATTTGTTTAACCGCGCGAAATAAGATTATGTTTATTGGTTATATTCATGCGTGTAATAAGTTTAGTTTTAAATTTAATTTATGGTGCTCACTAAAGTAGTTTTTTTTTTGTAGCACAATATTTCTCAGATGTTTTTTCCTATTATTTCCCTCTAGAGTCAGTTTCTGTTAAAATGTCTATCTTTAGTGTGGATGCACAATTACCTGCGGTATTTTTAAGGTAGGTAGATATAAAAAAACACTTTTATAAGTACACAAACAAATCCTTTTTTTTGTTTCTTCCTGTCTAGAGTCGTGTTCTCAGAAAGTCTATTGAAAAGATATTCAATTATCCACTTATGTGTAAAAATCTACTTCACGCCCGCTATAACAACCCCAAACTTCAGAATTAAGCCCTCGCTCTTCGTCACATCAAGATTGTTTGAAAAGTTACTAGAGAAATTTTCTAAAATTCATTCCACTGCTTGAAGATTGAAAAATCTAATCACCCGATCTTAACCTGTCCCGCGATCTCGACGCCCGGGCGCGCGACCCGGGTCAAGATGAAACGTTTGACCCAGCAAACGCAGGTTAAAGCGGATATTAAAGTCGGTGTAACTTCTTTGGTATTCGATAATGAAATACTTTTACAGAACTATTTGTTGATTCTATTTCAAAGAAAAATAAATATCTAAAGGATCAAGTGCCGCTTCTCTCTCGTAATATTCTTTAGAAACGAAATGCTCAAGTAGAGTTTTTTTAGGTAGCCCCTTTAACAAACTGTCAAAATCCATTGTCAATTGATAATTAAAGGTGTACATCGCGTTTCAGTGGTCGCTACGCTACGGAGTTGGTTTAATTTCGTAACGAAACAGAACTATGAAATTATCTATCAAGTAATTTAATTGGTTCACCCAATACCAGACACTTCTCTCTCTTTTAATCGTTCCTCATCTGAGGGTCGTGACCACCGGCTGCTTTTACGTTTTGCCTCCATCGGTCTCGGTCCATAGTTGCTCACACTGCTTGATGGAATTTGCTTGAGGAGGTTGCTACTCTTACTTGGTCAGACCATCTGGTTGGCGAACGACCTCGGGCTCTCTCCCCTTCAATTCTACTAAACCAGCTTTTCGAGACTCATCTCCACCATACACTTAGGTATTTATTAATATGATCCTTATCCAACCTTTTATACCTATCCACTCCTCAAGCTTACGCGCTCACTAAACATGAAATAAAACGATTTTTAACAGATACCAGCGTGGTTTTATTGAATGCACTTTGGTACCTTTTCGTAACTCGTACCGAGTTTCGGCACCTTTGCAGCTGCCGTGGTCACGAGGGACTGAAGCTGCTCGTGAGCCTATTTATTTTAAAGACGATCAGAAATTAATATTTAGGCAATTTATTTGTCTAAATTATTAAATATGAAAGACGGAGGTCGGCAATCCTCTCCAAGTTTTCTTTCGCTGTTTCTTTCTTGGAGCGAGGGGCCTCCCAATTTTGTAAAATGGTTGTAGTTTCAGTAGATTTTCTCTTTTTAGCATCATACCAACTAATTACCAAAGATTTTTTTAATAAAACCGCGCTAGTATTTGTTAAAAAGTGATTTATTTCAATCTTTTATCTTCACCATTATTCCACATGTTGCTATTGCTACCCGTTTCCGCTACATCCGTTTACAGATCTGTAAAGGTCCGTTTTCACTTGACCTCCTCGCGAACGGTTCATTAGATGGGTTCCTTATTAGTTACGAGAGTCTCGGGCACAAAGAAAGTCGAGGGCCACACTCTACCCACTCCACTCTGCATTTTACTCTCCACCGAATTGATTGCTTCCTTAAAAAGGGACATCGGAAATCCATACCACTCTTAACTGCCTAGTAAGCGGGGAAATTAAAAAACCTATTAGTTTTTTTATAACTTAAAATGATATGTTGAAACAGCCTTTGCGGATAGAACGTTTCACCGAAATCACTGGTTGGTTTTACGAAAAAAAAAACATTTGCCGATAGAATTTTTCGCCGAAGTCGCTCTTATTTGTTTTCATTTGGTGTTTCTTATTTTTCTTTCCAAAAGTTTAACAAATTAATGTTCTAAAATACAGGACAGCACTTTATAAATGTAGACAATCAATACGGACCACATAAGAACATCCAAACTGCTCAAAAATATTGTCAATACAATAAAACTTAGAATGTCGATAGTTCTTTGTCATCTTAAGAATTAATTATTGAGTCGCATCAGCTTAGCAATCCCATATAACATGCCCAGAAAACCGATAACTAAAACCATTTCGATTCCTGCCTCTCGTACCAATGTCGCCAAACATTCACCTTTGCCTCGCATTCTAGCCGCATACAATGAGTTTTGTGCTTCTTTTCCTGATATTGACATATTTTTTGATTCCCATAACAAATTCAAAACCAAAATTAAAAAATCTTTTCTTTAGTTTGCTAATTGTTTTTTGATAACATTATTTTTGCAACATCTAGGTAATCTCTTTTTTTTATTGATGAAATTGCTCTTTAAGAATGTTGTGTTAACCTGTAATTGGTGTATATATATAACTAAGACCTCTATGTACCTACTTTAAAATTGTATTTTTTGTATATATGCTGTTGGTGGACCTATTAATAAATAAATAAATCTTTTTGAACACTTTTTGGTGGAATCGATGTTTTTGATCCTCGATCGATGTTCTTTCTCCCCTTAAATATAATGATGACGACTGCAGATAAACCTAACAATTTATCGTATTAAATACATTTTAATAAGCACAACGGGATAGTGCTTGGCCTTCACATAACCTGATGTTAAGTGACGATAAGATAAGGCCGAAGGTGGAAGCGGACTACACCCGGAATTCTGAGGAATTGGTTATCTTATCTCTAACTGCCGGGCCAGACTTATATAAGATGGTGGTATCTAGCCAGGCGGACTTGAAATAAGCCCTACCACCAACCAAACTGAGTACAGTAAACTGCAGATTAACCTTACCATTTATCATTTTAAATAAATATCTGACTGCACTACTACGACGGTACTTAAGACGTGATTTTCACAGTTCTCGTTAAAAATTCCCATCCACCAATGAATTCCCAGTTCCAGCCAATATCAGAAGGGCCGTAACCTTTGAGTAATGCGGGCCATATCTCAACCGATACCCCAATATATGGACCGGCCCACCTTCGGATTTACAAGGAACAGATGACTTTATTTATGGCACCCTTTTGGGGTCCCTCCGTTGCCCAGATCTTTATTATGCTAATATTTTGTACAGAAATCCTGACTCATCATGACGTCATTTTTGCCGTAGACAAATTCTTGACCACGAAGAATATGATAATTCTCTGGTTGGTTGAGTAACTTAGGAATTCTGTCCCAAGTTTGATTCCAAGATGAAGCAATGTAATGTAAGAGTAGATTTTCTTTATTGATTAAATTGAATGATTGTGTCAGATTTTCATTACCAAATTCTTTTAAAAACAAAGTGATTTGCTGAATTAATTTGAAAGGTGCCTTTTTAATGAAACTCCACTGCAAGTAATGCTTGTAAATATTTGTATACAGAACCCTTATACAGTTTCTGGTGCGTGTAAAACTGAACAGCAAGGGATTCAATGAATATAATTCATATAAAGAAAATTGTATTCTGATTTTATTACACTGTTGGGGAAAACAAGTTTAAGGGGTTGTTTCACAAATTCCAAAGAGCACCATGAACTTCTGGTTAGGTTTAAGATGGCACAGAAATTCTGTAGAATTATTTGATTGAATCAGGCGTCACTTGGCGGAAGTCCCAAACCATTTTCACATTTTCACCATCAACACCCAATCGCTGTTGGTTTACGCACGATAGCCTAATTGGTGAAGGTGCAAGGTGTGTTGCTGTCTTGCTAAATTCAGGTATTGTGCACTGATATTTTGAGGTGTGCATGTGCATATTGTTGCGGGCAGGCGGGCGGTGCATCTTACTAAATTATATTGTTTGCGGAAGTAAGCTACATATATTTATTAAAAAAAAAATCTATATAATTATCTGTCGAGTGTGTAATTTGGTACGTAGCCCAACACCTGAAATACTACGACACTATTATTATAACTGTTATTGTTAAACTTGATTATTGTTTGGACAGGACAGGGCAAAACTTCTGTCGGGTTAGTTTGTACCTATTAAATTAGTTGCTCTGTTAGCTGTAGATCTCCCATTTCTGATATTTTTGGTCATTTTTCGATGGTAGAAATGTTTTTTTAATTTGAAAAACTGATCTGACAAAAAATCTATATAACTATCGAATCTGCTCACAAAATTCCACGAGAATCGGTTGAGAAATGCGACTTGTAGAGGAGAACAGATAGACATACGAAAGCATTTTTGCCCAAGCAGAAACGAAGACGTCTCGCGCTTGCTCGGTCAATAAATAACTTCAGCCACATATTTTTTATTAACATTATATTTAATATTTTTTATTCAATTTGTAATCAAAGTTAATAAGTTAAAAACAAATAAATAATGTGAAACAATTCTAACAGCTGTAAATTAAAATAAGTTACAACAAATTACGGCAGGTTTTCATAGTTTTTTATCATTTTCGTCCTTGTCACTGGATTCATCACTATTTTCCTCATAAGATTCAGTATATTCTCCATTAATTTCCTCACTCGATTCAGTAGTTTCATATTCATAAAATTCTTCATTCGTTTCATTGATTTCTTCTACTATATCGCTACGGTTCTCTTCATCACTATCGTCATCATCATTTATTGCTGACTCACTTCCATTACTCTCATCACTTTGCACTTCCTCACTCACTTCACTACTTGCTTCTTCATCACTATATGCTTCCTTTTCTTCTGATACACTGGTAACATCTTCACTTTCACTTTCTTCACCGTTTGCGGACGTTTCACTGTTTTCTTCATCCGACACACTACTTTCTATTGTTTCTTCGTCAATAACTTATTTATTTATTTGGTACACCAACATTATACATATTTCATATACATGAGTTTCTTTTATATGGCTTTGTTACTTATACATATAACAACTATAGGTGTACACATATTATGCAGAATAAGAGCAAAAAAAATAATAATAATAATATATATATATAACTGATTATAAATGTCTGGATCTTATAAATAACTGGTTCTTTATATTCTGGATTGGGTAATATAACATAAGTTTTTCCATCTCCACCGTAAACTGATAAAGTAGATTTATCTCCAAATTCAACGTTCTCAAATGGTACTTCTGGTATAAACAGTGATTTAATTTCCTCAGCTACATTGTCTTCAATACTCCTTTTAGCTGGATAACTATGTACTAGTACAATTACAGAAATAAATAATATTGCAGTACGCACGGCCATGTTGGTTATTACAAGGGTATTGGTAATTAAATGATCGCCGTTTTTATTTATATAGTTGTCGAATGAATAATTAAGCTTAATGCGTTTTATCCTCTTATTACAGGAAAATGTTAAGTATTGTCCTTTTGATAGTCAATAAAAAATAATTTATGACGTGGGTAATGATTTTATCGTTAGGTATATATAGGTAGGATTAATTTTCCTTGATTCCCTAACAAGTACCTACACAAGAGGTTAATGTGGATAGGTAACAGGCTGAAGGAAAATAACTTACAGGTGGCTGGCCACCGCTTCGCCAACGGCAGCGACGACTCCAAATGAAGATGCTGGTGGTTGTTGACACTTGCACTACACTGGCACTCACGTCTGTTATGTTCCTTGATCGATCAATGAAGCCGGCTCCTTCTTTCACACCGTTTTTCACAGTAAATGCCCTGAACGCCAATCTAATGGAGGCAAATTGTTATCAACGAGCAATACAATATCACCGCACTGTACGTTAGTTTGACCGCGAAACCACTTCGCACGCTGTTGTAACGTATGGAGGTAGTCACGCTGCCAGATACGCCAGAATGATTGGGTAAGTTTTTGCAGCATCAGCCAACGCTCTCGAGGCGGCACGTATTGATCCGTCAGTTCAGGTTCAGGTAACGCTACTAAAGGACTATTAACTAAGAAATGCCCCCGTGTTAGAATATCTACTTCGTCTGGATCCGAGGATATGTTGCACAACGGTCGCGAGTTTGGTACCGCTTCGATCTTAGCAAGTACAGTTATCAACTCTTCAAGAGTTAAAATCTGCGATCCAATTACCCGTTTTAAGTGGTATTTCATGGATTTAACTCCACTTTCGAAAATTCCACCGAAGTGACTACCGGTTGGAGGGCTTTTTTTAATATTTATTTTTTTATAGAGGGTTTAGTCACACAGTGAATATGCCACCTTCGCGAGAACATACAATTAACAATTTTACTTATAACTAATTATTATAGAACCTGATTTCGACGTACAATAATCATTTTGGACAAATTGTACAGCATTCTGGCCTCGTCGGATAAGGGCGACGCCAGGATACTGTTAATTTTACCTACATTAAAATCACGAGGGAATAGTTGCGTTCGCAACTCCTCGCCTCTGACACATTCCACCAAAAGGTGATGTACATCTTCCTCAACATTACACACAGAACACATAGGTGTACTGACTTTGCCCACAAGGAAGGCAAAAGCATTTAGTGGGACATGTCCAGAGCGTAGTCTTGAGCCATAATCAAGTCAGCTCTGCCCAAATAGGCATGATCGATCCAGGGGAGTCTATGTATATTAGGTTGGATTGTTCTGTATCAAATACCCTTGGTTAATGATCTTTGGTCGAAGTATTCTGTCCAAAGCTGATGGCAGCGTCTTTTAACAACGATAAACAAATAAGTGAAGAAAGTATCACATAAAAGTTCTAAGCCGTTAACCATAGCCTCCCTAGCGAGTCGATCTGCCGTCTCATTCTCAATCACGCCTATATGGGATGGGATCCATTGCAAAATTACATTCTTATTATTATTATTTAGATTTTAAATCGTGTAAGCTATAGGTACGCCTCTCTTTTTTTTGGTGCATCCAATCAAATGTTGCAGGGCGCTCTTGGAGTCAGACAAAATCACATAATCGCCATCACCGCAGGAATCTACATAAGACAAAGCCTCAGATATTGCGAAAAGTTCAGCCTGCATTATGCTCATATTACAGTTTAGTTTAATTTTAACTGGAAAATTTGTCTGTGGATCGAAGAAGAACGCTCCAACATTAGATGCATCTTTTGAGGCGTCGGTAAAAATTTTGTAGTAATTACTATAATAATCATTCAGGAATCGTGTAGTTATAATTCTAAGGTTATGAGAGTTATATTGTTTTTTACCTTTATTAACATTATCTATATTTGGCTTAACGGTTTTAGAAAGATCCACATTGGTGACCCAAGTGTCAAGTGAAAATAATTCTAATTGAGAACTAGTGTTAACCTGTGTGCTTTGAAGGTATTCATGAGTAGCAGCTAGCAATGGCTTCTTTTTGTTTCTCCAATACTGTGTGTTTTTTATTAGATCTGTTAATTTGTCTAGTATGGTTATCATATTGTTTTTGGTAAATGATTTGGAAGAAAGATAGAATTTACCTGCCAAGTATTGTCTACGAATATCTAACGGTTGAATGTAAAGTTCATTTTCCATTATATGTATGGCGGTACTTTTGATGAAGCCCCCAATAAGTCTCATAAAAATGTTTTGTATTTTATCTAATTTAGTTAATTGAGTCTGTGACGCATTTTCATAAAAGAAACACGCATAGTCCAGCCTGCTCTTCACCAAAGAAATATATAACCTCCTCATGTGAATCGGGTGTACACCCCATTTGCTACCGGCAAGCACTTTGAATATGTTGACAAATTTCAAAGCCTTTTCTCTCGTTTCGTTGATGTGCTTTGACCACCGCAAAGTACGATCCAGCCAAATTCCCAAGTACTTTACATTGTCCACAACCGGTAGAGATATATCATTAATTCGTATATCAATAGATTCCCTTCTAAATCCGCGTTTAAATATGCAAAGTTTACTTTTCGATTCTGATATTTCCAATCCTAGCTGTGAGAGTATATTACATAGTGAATTTAAAGCCAGCTGTAATTCTCGTTCAATGTTTCCTAAATTATTTCCGGTTGTGTACAATACAAAGTCATCGGCATATTGTGATACTGACACATTATGTAGCTCCTTACAGATCGAAGCTGTAGCGATGTTAAACAAGAGAGGAGAGAGTGGGTCACCCTGAGCTAAACCTCGCCCTGTGGAACGGCATAGTGTGTAGTTGTTTAAACGTATTTTAAGACATCTTTCTTTAAGATAATTCCAAAGATAAGTGCACATCAACTTTCCCACCCCCAACTGGTCCATTTTCTGCAATAGAGCGCCCAAATCTACATTATTATATGCGTCGTTTATGTCTATAAAACAGCCAACTGTGCTAAGATTGTTAGTAAATCCTGTTTGTATGGATAAAATTAAATTTGCCAAATTGTCCATAGTTGAACGGCATTTTCTAAATCCCGTTGTGTTATTAGATAAAATTTTATGTTTTTCTATGAACCATTCTAACCTATTCATTAGAATGGTATGAAAAACTTTGCACAAGCAGGAGATCATCGCTATTGGTCTAAGTGATGTTAAACTATTGGGATCTCGGCCCGGTTTAGGTATAGGTACAATAGCGATGTCACGCCATTGAGAAGGAACAAATCCTTGCGCATAAAATTGGTTGTATAAAGACAACAATATTTCTTTTGCATTTTTTGGCAGGTGTTTAATCATCGAATACAAAATGCTGTCGTATCCAGGTGACGTGTCCTTGGATCGGATGGCATTTTCCAGTTCTTGAATCGTTATATTTACCTCGATGCTGGGATTGTGGGATGAAAAAGACAAGTCGCAATTACTCGCGTAGTCTGGAGTTAATTTTCGCAGTAGTTGTGTGGCTTTATTTTCATCGACATGATTTCTGCGCGGTTTATAGCCCTTGACCCATCCCATTTTTCTCCAGACCTCATGTGAGGAGGATGATTCATCCAATGATGAACAAAGAGACATCCACGAGGAAGACCTGGCTTTGCGCATGAGGTTCTGAGCCAAACTAATTTTCTCTTTAAGGGCGTCTGAGTTCTGAGGGGTGGGGTTACGTCTGAACGCGGCTAGTGCCAAGCGACGTTCGGCAACACACTTAGATAGCTCAACATTCCAGTATTTTCTGGGGGTGAACTTATTACTGGGGTTTTGGTTAATTTTTATGAAAGGAATGTGTAAGTCAGCAGCTAAGTACATATAATCTACAAACATGTTATAGCCATTTTGTAAATCATCCTCAAGTTGAAATTCACTGAATAAATCTGATAACACAGTCCTGTATGCTACCCAGTCCGCTTTTTTTAGATTTCTGTGCAACATAATTATGTAAAGAACTTACCTCGAAGCTAGAAGATGTTTTGATCATGGCGTGATCGCTGCCTAATGTCTCATTTAACGTAGTCCAGTTAAGCTTGAGCGCTACGTCACATGATATAAGTGACAAATCCGGAGCAGTTCGTTGAATACGGTTATTTACCAGTTTTATAGGTGTCGGTGAACCAGTATTTAAAACAGCCAATTGGTGTTCCAATAAAGCATCAAAGATTTGCGTACCCCGGCCCTCCGTTTTTGTAGACTGATTGGAATGATGCCCATTAAAATCCCCTAAGAGTAACGTTTTATTTTTACATTTCGCAAAAAGTTCATCCCAATCATTTTTACTTGTTCTTACAGTTTGTGGACAATACATAGAAACTACATAATTTATATCTTGGCAGTTAAATATTTTAACACATATAGGTAATTTCAATCTGAGTATTACTGAGTACTAGGCTTTGCAGCTGACATTTTATAGATGAGTGAGTTATTATAGCCACACCGCCAAAGCCATCGTCCCTATCCCCACGAAAAATATTGTATCCATTTATTAAAAAAAAAAGATTCCGGTTCCAACCATGTTTCACTTAGTGCAGCAATGTGGATCTTTTCCTGAACTAAAATATTTTCAATTGCGATTAATTTTGGGCGTACACTTTGAGCATTCCACTGGATTATATTAACTTTGATCAAGTCCTTAGCCATTAAATAAATCTAAAAGTTTCTTCAATATAGGCCACTCTGCAACGTTATCGACAACTTCTAAAATTAACCACTGTACACAGCACTTAATCACCTCTCGTATTTTGGCTGGTATTGAATGATTTCTTAAAAAAATAATCTCTTTTAGTCTGGATAGCAGCTCATCAAAGTTTACGTCATTTTTCTTCCCATGTGATGACTCTGTATTTGAAAAATTACAGTTGGTGGGGTCAGTATTGGTTTGGTCTGTACTTAGAGAAACCATTGGGGTGCTAGGTCTATGAGATTTTCTGTAAGAGGGATGAGAAGAGAATCCGCTGTTGGGTTGCTTCTTAGGTGTTACAGATGTCTTCATGACGTTGGCGTAGGTCGGTGAGCTGCACGAAATTGGGGTTGGTCCTATATTGGCAGTAGGAGTAAAGATGTTTGGCTGGCTCACTTGAGTGTAACCTTCGGTTCTGGATATACTGGGTGGGACGTACATAGTCAAAGCTCTCCTATACGTGCAATTAAATTCAGCCATTAAATTTCTCAGCTTTTTTTCTTTAAGAAACGCTGGGCATGATTTTTATAAGGCCATGTGACTTCCCTTACAGTTAACACATGTGAATGTTTGGGTTTTGCAGTTGGCATGATTATCTCCGCATATTGGACAAATTTGATTTTTTAGCGAACATGTCTTAGTTGTGTGCCCGAATTTCCAGCATTTGCTACATTGTGTCACAGGAAAAATATATGGGGCTACCGCTATTCTTAAGTCATCCACCATTACATAGGACGGTAACTGAGATCCTTTGAAGCACAGGCGTACTGCTTCGCTCGGGAGCCACGGTTCTCCGTTTTCATATTTATTGATATTTCGTTTTTTTAGGCGGTAAGCTGCTATTATTTGAAATCCTTCGGGGCATTTAACATTTTCCATTATACTTTGGTCTGACATGTCCATATCTACGTTTTTAATGACTCCATAAGTATTAGAAAGCTCCATAGCTCGAGTAAATCGCCTTCCTTTGTCAATAAAGGTCTGGTAAGTTTCTAGCCTTCTAGCAAATTCCTCTTCTTTAAATTCTACTCTTATTCTGTAGTGATTAATGTATTTAATTTTTGTTATTCCTTTAAAATCTTCCACTTTGAGTAATCTCGCTAAAGAAAATTGCTTAGGTAACATTTCCTTATAAGATATATATACTTCGATAACGTCTTTCTGTTGTTGTTTCTTCCCTCTTGTTGGTACTTCCATCCAATCTGGTTCTGTGTCATTTCGCGATCTTTTTGTTGGTTTCGGGCTTGTTATTTCTATTTCTGTGTCGACCTCATCTTTACATATTTCCTGTATTTCTGCTGATATATCATGCTCGCTTATAAAATCGTCACTAGATAAGATATTTGTTTACACTCGGTTGCATTTTATATCGTCGCTATCCGCCATCGTTGCAAAAAAAATGAGTATTGACATACTCACTTTTGAAGCATACAATTTGTTTAGTTTGATTACATGATCCGATGACAAACTGTTTTAATCATTCTGTTCTAGTATACACTTTCCGTTTTCATATCTTGTTTTTTCACTCGCGAGACAGCAAGACGTCCGCTAGTAGTTATACCCTCTCGTTGACTGCCTCGATATTGCCATACGCCCGTGTTGCCATATGTCAAAGTCAATAAATCGACTAATAATTTCCAATTTAAAAATAATCTGTGAAAATAAAATACAAATTAAGCGGGTTACGCTAACAGACGGCCGTCCTGGTTTTGGAATGTCCCTATTCCAACCCGGCCATTTGAGTAGGTAGGTAGCCACAATAATATTGTGAGTCTCTATATGATCTAAACTAACAACTATATTCACAACTAAAACCACCTAGTCTAGTTCGATAATCGTACGGAAATTACAGCTATTGTAATACTAATGAATTTCATTGTTTATCATTATTATTATTAATTTTTTGATTTAATTTTGAGAAAACTATTAATATGTATATAACATATAACATGGCAAGATCATTCATAGATTTATCATTATTACTTACACAAAAGCATTCAAAGTGAAAATTATTACTGTAAGGGAGCAAGGTTTCCCCCAGCCCTCCTTACATGAATTGGAAAGGGTAGAACTATCCTACTTGACAACCCTAGTGCCCTACAGCCCTAGCGCCCTAACAGCCCTAGCCCTAACCATAAGTTAATAAATACACATATAAATAAATAAGGATGCTTGTACCAGTCGACCTAAGGTGACAAGCGGAGAGTGGAAGGAATAAGGTATGAGGATGGATTTTCTCACTGCCAGTCAAGCAGGCTCACAAGACTGATCAGATATGTGACGGCTAAAGGTGTCTTGGCCGCAGTGAGAGGATTCGTAGATGATGGGTCGATCTGTCCGACAGAGTAACAACGTCTGAAGTCCAGTTGGTGAATGTCACATTTATTTTCTTTTGCTATGCTAATTTATACAAAATTATTTACATATGTGTATATTAATTTATTTACAAAGATGTGTGAGTAACAAGATTCAGATGCTGTATTTGTTTTGACAATGCAGCAATATTATTCTAGGTCAATTCCGTGTTCCGTGTTGCGCTGTGAAATGCATGTTTACGGCACGTAAACAATTACAATTACATACATCTTATAACTTCCCATGTATGTAAATAAACTCATTGAAATATATAGGGACTTTAGAGAGTACGGATCATGAAACTATAAAGAGTAGTATAAAGGAAATACATAGGTAGGTGATCCTCGGAAACATAATAATGACGATCCGCATGGACCATAACTATGGTTAAACAAGATGTATCCTGTTGTCAGATTTTAAACAGTTTGTGAAGGTTCAGTTAGAGCATTAATTAGGTAAATGACATTGTAATATTAACGTTAGGTGCAAACGACAGAAACCTTATTGTTCTTCCAACAATGTGTCGCATTGTATAAACTACATAATTTTAAGATATCTATACCGAGGGACTGGGAGACGTAATGACACTTCAGTTGTTGTTATGGAAGTATATTTAATTATCTTAACTATGGGTTTATATATTATAATTATCATGCCTTATCGCATACAGATCAGTATCGGCAGTACAGACGTTATCTCATTTCCTACTAGGTACTATGGGCAACAGCGACGCTTAACCAGTTTGCAACAAAATTCGTGTGCGCGCGTATCGCCCCTACACGAACTAAACGTATGGTTGTGACGGCGCGGCGTGCAAGCGATTTTGACCTTAGCAGTGGTTAAGCGTCGCTGTTGCCCATGGTACGTGCAGTAGATAAGTATGTGCTTAGCCGGCACAATATCTATTCAATATTTAAAAAAAGAGTTATTCAATTACAATATAAAATTATTGGCAAAATATGACATTGCATATTTTATAATCACACAATGACAGTAATGTAAACAATAGACATTTATAAGTGATTTGCTTTTTTTGATAAATAGAACTTGATTATTTACAATATATGTCTAATTCCCCAGCATCGCACAAAGTAAAGGAAATGCTTAGCAGAAAGTGTAGCTGCCGGAGTACTGTGTAACACTAAAAAAATGAGGGTAATTATAAAAAGCTTAGTAACTACAGAAAACAATAGGTATTTTCCTTTCACCAAATCAGACTCTAAAATCATAAATGCTAATAACTTGTTTTTTTTGTTTTTACATAAGAAAAACATTAGACTGTGTTCTGTCAGAGCGTAACAAGTGAAGAAGACTTATTTACAGTTACTATAAGTGAGCTTACTAAAGAGGTAGGTGAGGTTAATGTCATTTGCCTAACCGAAACATTTATTGTTCTTTCCTGTAAGAATTTGTTACAATTAGTTATAAAAGAAGTCAAACTTCATTAAATTGTAATGTCGGCAAACCGTTTCAATAAATAAATAAAGAATAATTCAGAACAACACCTTCATATACCCAACCATTAAGTTGCGGCAACCTGTTGTAGAAATTAACAACGTAGGGATCGTTCATGTATATACTATTAAGAAATAGGACGCTTGAAATTCCGGTGGCCACTTTATAATGATGTGCAGTAAATGTGCACTATAGTTAACATTTATAGAACTACTACAAAAAATTTAGGATTTCTTAATATGAATTGAATCTTTACTGATACAGCTGTCTATAAAACGAGATAAAAATATCATAGGCACTTTGCGGTGATTGGAACTTTAATAATTGTTGCTTGATAATATACAAACTATAAAACATAACTAGTCTTCTGTTTAATAGTAATAAAATTAAATAAATAAACAATAAGCTAAGTGTATAACATAGGCAACTCGAAAAATATCTGACTGGATTTAATCACAGAAAAGTAATATTAGAGAGATTAAGTTACAGATCAAAACATATGGAATATGAGTAAGGGAAACATAGAAACATTTAGAGAATTCATAAGTTCTCTATATAAGGATGTACTTGGAAGACAAATTGCGGATATGGCCATCAGTCACTTTTGCAAGGCTATTCTGCTATTTTCCATAAGTCAGAATAAAATAAATAAATAAGTTAAAAATAAAGGGCTAACTAAAGGTGTCTGAAGGTGCTACATTAATAAAAGTCCTAAGTATCTAATATCTCGACTCACATTGTCAAATTAACCTCGTCATCTATACTTTACACTTAGAAAATATATCTCCATCACAGAAGCACAATAATATGCGTTTTATTACAAAGTCTAACGATGTATGAAAAGCAGCATCGTAGAATATTATTAGAAATGTAATCAGTACAAATATTGAATTATTGAATCATTTAAATTCTAATAAAGGCTAAATAGAATTAGTAAAATAAAAATTTTTTAAGTAGTAAAAGTCACATTGCGTTTGACGCTCGTTCAGTGAAGTGACTTTGTTGTTTTTCTCCATAATTTTATTCGAAAAGTGCTAGAAATACGTCTGTTTTCTACCTGAGTTTATAATATTGTTAAAGCTATAGCTTTAATGTAACTAGAAGTGAAATCAGTTTATCAATATTCCTAGTATATCCAAAGTTCTAAGCATTTTTACTTACAAAATATTAAACTACCGGCCGTTCGTCACTGACCTACGACAACTCGCAAGCCGCTCGATCACCCGCCCGCGCCCACCTGCCGCCTTCTCACCCGCTACCGCAGCGCGTTCTGTGAAACAATCTACACTCACCCAGCCGGACTCATCGCCTTACATCCAAGATGTCAACAAACTGTGCAGGATGCGGTAATAACATATTAACGGATTATTATATGGAATGTTCTCAGTGTGGGAATTGTTACGATCTGCCATGTATAAATGTTCCCAAAGACAAATATTAACAAGTACAAAAGAGCGGCTGGCTTTGTCCTTCTTGCGTCTGCCCACAGCCAAAGGGTGATAACACCTTAACGCCGCCCGTCCGAGCTCCCTCAGGTCCACAACAACTAAAAAATACAAATATTAAGCCGGTTGATAACGTTAACAAATTGCGTGGAAGCAGACCTCAGGCAGTAAAATCGAAGCAAACTCATGAGGCCCTGTCGCCGGTCCCAGAGACATCGACGCTAATAACTGAATTGCGTCAACTAAGACAAGAATTCACTGTCGTAAAGCAACAAAATACCGACATCAAAAACCAAATGACCACCATTTCCGATACTCTTTCACAGACCTTAAGAGAACACTCAAAGAAACTGCAAAACGCAGAACAGGAAATTGTTAGTCTGAAAGCATCAGTCGTAAGTCTTCATCAACAGTTGGCTGCAAAGGAACAAGACCACCTAAAGAACGATCTAGAAGTCACGGGAATTGTGGAGCTGGAAAATGAGAATTTGTCTCATATTTTAATTACAGTTTCTCGAAAAATTGGCGTTGAGCTAAAAGAGTCAGATATTAATAAAGCTATGCGTGTTGGCCCTAAAATACGCAATAAATCCACAAGCGATTCCTCTCAAAAACCAACCCATCGCCCTATTATCCTTAGAATGGTACGCAAATGTAAAAGGGATGAGGTACTCAAAGCTGCGAAGTCGAGACGCAATATCACATCTGAAAACATAGTAAACGGCACACCCACAAGCGTATTTTTCAACGAAAGGCTGACAAAAGAAAATCGTTATTTATTTCGCCACGCAAGAAATCGTACAAAGGAGCATGGATTCCGATACTGCTGGATTCGCAATGGCTGTATATACGTCAGAAAGGAAGACGGTAAACCAGCGATACAAATCGTCTCGATGTCAACACTGGATGAAAAAGTTGGTCTATCAAAACTCACCACCGGCGCCACCGAATGAACGTCTGTATAAGAACGCGTTATTTAATTTAGAAACTTTTTTGTCATTTATTATTAATTTCATTTTATGTAATATTTTAATTATGGACCACACTAAACTAACTCGAACACTAATATCAATCAAACACAATTACCTTTGTACAAAACCTTTAATAACACCTTCCTTTACACTTTCAATCACACTACAAACAACTCATAACACTATTTTACGCACACACACACACACAAACGGAGATAACCTAGAGCACGAAATGCCCCGGACGAATACAGTCTATTTAACTTGTTACACCTATACTGTAAAATATATATATATTTTAACTGTTAAACAAAACCATATAGACTACGGGTGATTTTACAAAGGATCTTGACGAAAAATTATCAATAGACTGCTATTCGCTCGACTGCATTGAAGATTCTGCCGGTCTTCTGTCGCATGATCATAATTTTAAAGTTCTTACTTTTAACATTCGTAGTGTACAGCAAAATTTTAACGCTTTTCTTGTTTCTCTTAAACGTCTCAACATTGATATTGACATCATTATTTTGACAGAATGCTGGTTAAATAACGATACTATAATTCCACAAATTACGGGCTATCACTCTTTTCGCACTTTTAAATATATAAACAAGAGCGGAGGGATCATTGCTTATGTGAAGGATGCCTGGAATGCGCAAGTTGAGGAGTCCTCCTGCGAAGACTGTAATTGTTTGGAGATTAGAATTGGTCAAAGCATGCTGATACTAGGTATTTACAGGTCTCCCTCTTTTACCAACGCTTCCAATTTTTTGTCATCGCTCGACAAGATTCTTCAAACATATAGTAATACCCCTACTGTTATACTTGCCGGTGATATAAACCTCGATCTTATTTCTATGCCACTGAATGCACAGTGTGCTGACTATGTCGCTTTGTTAGCGGAGCATCAACTTCTTCCTGCCATTACGAAGCCAACGCGATCCAAAGCATGTCTTGACCACATTTTTATAAAAAACATGCGGAGATCACTTGGCATCGTGTGCACCTCAGGCACAACAGACCACGACATATGTATTTTAGCCACGGCACTGGGGAAAACTAAGACTCCTGCAAAGCGACAAAAACTTAAAATCGATTATGACGCCGTTGCTACTGCACTTTATAATGAAAATTGGGAAGCAATAATCAACTGCTCCGACGCTGATGAAGCCGCAGAAATATTTGATAGCACAATCGCTACTGCTATCGATAATAACACCAAACAGATTTCAATATCCCGCTCTAGACACACTTTGAAACCATGGATTACTCCAGGGCTTATCAGATGTCAAATGAATAGAGATCGGCTCCACTTAAAGGCTAGACAAAATCCACAGAACGAGATTATACAATTGACATATAAACGGTATCGAAATTTTCTTAATTCTATTCAACAAAATCTTAAAACAAACTACGATAACCAGATGCTTACCATACATAAAAATAATCCAAAAAAGCTTTGGAACACTATTAAAGATATTTGTCACCTAAATACGAACCGCAAACTCCCTATAGACCTACTTAACACCCAAAAGGATCCAACCGCGTCATTAAACTATTGCAATAACTTTTTCGCACATATTGGCAAAAGTCTTGCCTCGAAAACATTGGTTAAACGTTCTGTAACTCAGGAAGCTCTTGCTTCAGAGGTTAAGCTTGAAACAAACATGTCGAACTCCTTTTTCTTTACTCCTGCTGACGAAGACGAAGTTGATAGGCTTATTTGTGACCTGAAACCCGATAGTTCTCCTGGTATAGATAAGTGTACACCTTTTTTAATCAAACATATCAGACAACTTATCCTTAAGCCACTGACACATATTTTTAACTTAAGTATCTCTTCAGGAGTCTTCCCAAAATCTTGGAAGACAGCACTAGTTACTCCAATATTCAAGGGTGGGGACAAGGGCGATCCGGGTAATTACCGACCGATTTCATTGTTGACCATATTCTCCAAACTTCTGGAAAAAATTGTAAATAAGAGGCTGGTAAATTACTTGGAAACTAATAATCTTATCCCGGATAAACAATTTGGATTCCGACGCGGTAGATCTACCGAAAATGCAGTACTATCAGTTACCAGCACTGTATCCTCGGCTTTAGATCAGAATAGATGTTGCCTGGGTGTATTTATCGATCTCGCCAAGGCTTTCGATACCGTTTCGAAACCAGTTCTTTTACAAAAATTACATTGCTTAGGTATAAGAGGAGTGGGACAAGAATGGTTTCGAAGTTATCTGGCGGAACGGAGACAATGTGTTCGTATTGGTCATAACTCCAGTGAACAACAACAGGTTGAGTTCGGTGTTCCACAGGGCAGCATCTTGGGCCCGACGCTCTTTCTCATTTACATCAGTGACATCATGCAGTTGCAAATTAATGGATCTGACATTGTTTGTTATGCCGACGACACAGTCATCCTCTTCCAGGGATCGTCTTGGGATGAGACATTTGAAATTGCTGAGACTGGGATGGCGCTTGTTAATGATTGGCTCGAAAGAAATCTACTTACATTAAATGTTACGAAAACAAAATACATTGCTTTTCATAAAACTTGTGCATCACAACCACCTGCGGCGAAGCGTCTGTTACTGCATAGCTGTAAGCCAGACGCGATGCTTTCATCAAATTGTACATGTCATGCAATTGAACGTACCGCTTATATAAAATACCTTGGTGTGCTGTTGGACGAAAATTTGTCGTACAGGCAGCATGTTTGCAGCCTTGCAGGGCGAATACGAAAAACAATTTACATAATGAAATCACTTAGGCACGCGGCTTCGAGGAATACATTATTTTTGGTTTATAAGGCCATAACACAGTCGCTTCTCATGTACTGTATTGTTGTTTGGGGTGGAGCGTCAAAATCCACACTTATTGAACTCGAGAGAGCTCAAAGAGCTGTGCTCAAAGTCATGCTGAGGAAGCCAGTCAGGTATAGCACGGATCTGCTATACAAGGAATGTAATGTTTTGCGAGTCCGACAGCTTTACATACTAAGAGCCACAATCATAGCTCACAGTGGCGCTCCGTTTACTCCTGGCTACGCTAACATTCTAAAACGTAGAATATATAAAATTCCCGTCCCATCATCGCTAAACGACAATCAACTTTTCTTGTGCCTTATATTTACAATGCCGTCGCTCGCAGAGTGGAATTAAAACAATTAACAATACATCGTCTTAAACTAGATACGGAAAGTTTTCTCTTAGGACTGGATTATGAAAAGACAGAAAACCTCCTACCTACGTAAATCTCCTTTCACCCTGTTATACACACACACACACACACACACACACACACACACACACACACATTCAAACAAACACAAACATATACAAGTCCATAATTAATTATACTGTATGTAGTATAGCATGTTTAAATTAAACTACTTCAATTACTTGCTAAAAATAATGCTCAAAAATAATAAAGTAACTTAATAAATTATACGATAGAAAACTATATGTGTCAAACGCGACAGTAGATTTACACCTGGTAAAAATGTTACTGGTCACTGCGATACAAGCTTTGCTTAGTGCGCAGGCCGCTAGAAATAAGTTTGCAATGTATCACTTTTGGAAATAAAGTTATTTATTATTATTATTATTATTATTATTATAGTAATCCAAATGACATTCGCAATGAATTTAATACATTTAATAAATATTGACGAGTAAAATTATCTTGATAATGATTACTAAAGACGATGCTATAACTGATATACAATTTCACAGGTCGACCGACAGATACTTTACCTATGGGATATGATGGTATAACTAACTAAATGATAAAGGTAACGCTGTAGGGTTTATAGTCATCCCATTAGTACAAGTTATAGAATGTATATGTTATCCAAGGTTATTTATTTCCCATCTCAAATAGAGTATTCGGTCATTGAGCCACTGTACCGAAGTGGACCGAAGCAAGAGTTAGTAATTATAGACGATTACCCTAATATCAGTACTCTCAGAAGTATTTTGAAATAGTACTTGCAGACAAGTTATATAACTTTTCTAATTCTAATATCTTTCTGAAATCAAGGATCCATAAAAAGATCCATAAAATTGCCTTGCTTTCATCTTATTATTAAGAGAATTACGGAGAGTTTTAATATGAGGATGCATATTTTAAAGTTAAGTTATCTAAGGGACGATCGACAATGAGTGACGATCTCAAATATCTAAAATATATTGGGGACATAAACTATTTGTCGGCGTACAGTATAAATAATGTGGGAGTACCATAAGGAAATGTATTAGGCCCTCCTACTTTTCTAATCTATATGAATGACTTCTTCTGACACAACGTATTCTTTTTGCCGATGGCACAACACTTATTGTAAAAGGTTGTGAGAATCTAAATAGAAAGAAGTCGCAATCACTGTCCATGGCAGGTTATTAAATGGTTGAATAATAACAACCTAAAATAAATATAGATAAAACAAAATATAAGACATTTAATTATAAACCATAATTTAAAGAAATAACTTATACATGAATTATAATAACGAGAAGAGTTATGAAATAACCATTACAAAGTTCTTAGGTGTCATAATCGATGACGAGTGTGGTTGGAAAGTTTGATAGATTTGATGGTAAGCAAATTGACAGACTCCTCTTTGGGTTAAGGCAAGTAAAAGAAACAGCATCCAAGACTGCAGCCTACCATGACTATGTAGCATTGGTGCAGTGTTATGGAATTATTTTATAGGATTACTCTGTTGATGTGGACGGAACCTTTAAATTACAAAAGAGATGCATTAGATATGCATGTGAGGCCGGTGACTTGGATTCTATAAAGCCCTTATCCTGGGACCTTAGTATTCTTTTTCTACTATATCAGTATACGTATTTAGGAATTGGCCATTTCTGCAATATAAATGTAAATAAAGTTCTATTTATTGCTAAGATAACATTGCCAATTATACGCGATGAAAATTCAAATGTTGTGTATACCATCTCAAAGGTTAATATTGTATTAAAAATATTTTTTTGGCAATACGTATTTATAATAAGTTCCCAGAAACCCTTAAGAACTTGTCATAACAAAATGGAGAATGGATTTCTGTTTATTATGGATAACGCAAACAACACACACCATGAACTTATAGTTCTGAGCAGTATGTGTTCATAAAAGATCTGATCATTATAATATGGTAGGTCTAGCTAGACTAGCAAAACACAAAAATTTCATTAATAATTGTTTCATTAAAATTATTTTTTTCTCTGTAATTTTGTATCCTACTTTAATTTCTTCTGAGGTAATATTTTCAAATTCTGAGCAGATACTAGTACTAACTCGTAAAATTAGATACTATTAGCAGTAAATAGCACTTTAAAGCATTGTGCAAATCATGAAAAAATATATGTATTAAAAGAATCTTTGCCGTATCGGTAAACTAATAGGCAAGTCTTTGTTCGAGCTCCATAATAAATAATTTAAATTTGGTGTAAAAACAGTGCAAAAGTGCTTAAATACAAAACATTATTCATAATTACTAGGTGGTTTACTAAATCATAAGTTTTAGTGTCATCATTAAGCGTGTTTTGGCGTAAATAACTTAAAAGTGATTAAGGTCTCAGTTTGAAAACTACCTGCGACAGTTTTGTGCGCCTGTGGTCTGCAGGGGAATTTCGCCGCTCCGTCCCTGTTGGGCGTACTGCATAAGTGCGATAATTGCTTGTGCATTCGGACACCTACCGTCACTACTCCGTGTGCTACGTCAACGGGCAAAGATTAAGCGACGCAGACTGGTCAGACTTTGTGCAAAACTCTAAGAGGAAAAAATACAGGACAGAACCAGTAAAGTTTATTTCTTAAGGATAACAATGATTTGCTTAGCGTGTAAAAATAGAATAAACCGAGGGGAGATTTTGGCCTGTGGTGCCTGTAAAGGGTGTTATCACTATAAGTGTCTGAATTTGACTTTGAACACCTACACTACCATCAAACTTAATTGGATTTGCCCGTCTTGTACTACTAGACATCCTAAAGGCGATGAAACACCGACCCGTATGCAATTCGAACAGCCCCCAGCTGATGCAAACATTTCTGGTGATGACTTGAGTTCCGATTGCGTTGCAGCTGATGCCGCTGTTGGTTCAGCAAGCTCGTCGGGTACGGAACCAAATCTTTCGGATATTCTATATGAACTTCGAGCATTGAGAAGTGATTTTACTGGAATGAGAACTGATATCCAGAGCGTAACCAAGAGCATACTCGAAATCAATAAAAAATTTGGCGAAATGGAATCCCGCGTTAGTGACGTTGAGGATAGATTGATAGTGACTGAGAATAAAACAGCGCAGGTTCCTAGATTACAGCAAGACCTAGACGCTGCTAAGCTTTCAATATCAACACTAGAACGTGAGATACAACAACGGGATCAACTCGCAAGGATGAACAACATAGAGATATCCGGGATTCCGCTGTCCGCCGGGGAAAACCTCTTGACAATACTACGAGCCATTAGTGATAAGATTGGCGTTCCTATGGACGAGCGTGACATCGATGGCGCTATGCGTGTACGGAGGTTCGAAATGAGTAATAATTTCGGAGAATCAAGTATCCCACGCCCGCCGGCCATCATTGTTAAATTCACCCGACGGCTCTGCAAGTTTTTGGCGGCGGTACGTTCGCGGCGCGGCTTAACTACTGCCGATATTAATCTCACGGGACCTTCTCTTAAAGTGTATGTGTCGGATCATCTCACTCCTCAAAACAAAATGTTATTAAAGCGTGCCCGTCAGATTAAAGTCGATCTAGGTTATTCTTATTTATGGGTTAGAGACTGTAAGATTTTAATGCGCAAAAATGACATATCGGGTGTCATTATTATTAAAAATGATGCCGACCTTTCTAAATTGAAATGACTTGTGCACGTTATAATTTTGAATAAAAGTACTCACCAGTCATTTATTCATTGTTTATTGCTCATAGAAACACTCAAATTATTATGTTGTTCTTTGGTTACTATTTTAAAACACTCTCATTTTGTTTATTATTCTGCACTCAGTGTTGCGGTGTTAATATTTCTTATTCGTGAACTACTAAAACGCTTTTATGCTATCTTTGCCTATTATTTTACAACTGAGTTTTATTTCCTGCTGCGATATAAATACACAAATAAAAGTCTATGCTACACTTTTATTTTTTTTAACTATTTAACTTTATTTAATAAATTACATAAATTAATGCTTGTGTTAATATTTATAATATTATTGTTTGACCGTTGTGTATCCGACAACTAAGAATTTGTTAGGTTATTACCAAAATGTGAGGGGCCTGCTTACGAAATCACAAGATTTCCTATCCCAATTAGCCGTGTCTGACTACGATTTTGTGTGTGTTACTGAGAGCTGGTTGACACCCGATTTTTACGATCGAGAATATTTCGACAGTAGGTATGACGTTTTTCGCTGCGACCGTTCCTATGCAGAGAGCGGTGCAATGCGTGGTGGTGGCGCCCTGGTCGCAGTAAACACTAAATTATTACCGCTGCGAAGGGACTGGCCGACCCCGCCGCGCGCCTCCTCCGAATGTGTTTGGCTATCTATACCATTAAATGCCGATAATAGTAAATACTTAAATATTGCGTGTGTTTATATTCCACACGGGCCAGGCTATCGGGATACGTTGGAATCATTTTTTAATATTGCTGAAGATATACTCAACGATCGCCCGAATGATTTATTTTTGCTTGTAGGCGATTTTAATGTATCTGATGCAGTTTGGCAGGAAACGAATTCATACAATAAATTGCTGCAAAGCGGTGGAGACTATGCAGTAAACTCGTTAAGAAATTTTCTTGCTTTTACTGGTTTGAAACAGTACAATGGGATTTTTAATGCAAAGAATCGAATCTTGGACCTAGTGATGAGCAATATTAATAATTGTCAAGTCACTAATTCCTCTCAAACTTTAACTTTTGAAGATAGCCATCATAAGTCCATTGAAATTTGTTTAAATATTACCAACTACAAATCTATTACATCAGTGCCAACTTACACTTATAATTTCCATGCAGCTAATTTTGATTCTATCAATAATGAGCTGCAAAACATAAATTGGTCCAGTGTTTTTGAGAATTTAAGTCTGGAAGAATGTGTATCAAAATTTTACGACATTTTATGCGACATAATTTCGAGGTTTGTTCCACTTAAAATCATTAGATCTTCGCAGTCCATTCCCGTTTGGCACACTAAACCCTTGAGAAAACTTTTAAATGAAAAAAGAAAATACCATAAGTTATGGAAATTATATGAAAATCCTTTAGACTATCAGAGTTTTAATTCTTTGAGAAAAAGAGCTAAACGTATGGAAATACAGTGTCATAATAATTATACGCGATTTACGGAAGCTATAATTAAAAAGGATCCCAAACACTTTTGGTCTTACGTCAAAGCCATTAAGGCTAGCAACGGGCTTCCCCAAACTATGACTTATAATGGTCAAAGTAGTAGTGATGGGAAACAAATTTGTGATTTCTTTAATGAGCACTTTCACTCAGTGTTTGTAGATAAGCCACGACAATCGCTTCCTAATCGGTGGGATCCTCCTGAAAACCCGATATTGGATATAAGTTCAATCGAAATCACCACCACTTCAGTGAATAAATATTTAAATGGAATTAATACTAACAAGAGTGCTGGGCCTGATGGCATACATCCGCTTTTTATTCGTAGATGTGCTAATGCATTAACTGATCCACTTACACATATTTTTAAATTGTCCATTAGTATAGGTAGTGTTCCTCAAGCTTGGAAGTGTGCCTGGATAACACCTATTCCTAAAGGTACTACCAGTGACAATGTTGCCAATTATCGACCAATCTCTAAGCTTTGTCAATTCGCCAAAATACAGGAAAAGATGGTTACAGATCAGCTAACTGAAGTTGTACAGCGTGTTATTGTCCCAAACCAACATGGCTTTTGTAAAAATCGTGGTGTTGATAGCAACTTGCTTAGTTTCACCGAAATTATATTATCAGCAATGGATAAAAATGCACAAGTGGATGCTATATATGCAGATTTTGCAAAAGCTTTCGACAAAATTTGTCATGATACCTTACTTTTTAAACTCTGGCAGCTTGGAATCCATGGCGACTTGTTTCGTTGGATCCAGTCTTACATAGCGAATCGTAGTCAGGCTGTTGTGCTGTGTGGTCATTGTTCTGCGTATAAAAATATACCCTCAGGAGTCCCACAAGGGTCCCATTTAGGACCTTTACTTTTCATTATTTATGTAAATGATCTTACCAACTCCATTCATCACTCAAAACTGTTAATGTATGCAGACGACACAAAATTATTCAGAGTTATAAAAGAACCAAATGATGCTGAGTTACTGCAAAGTGATCTGAATAGTTTTGTTGAGTTTTGTACAAGAAATAATTTATTTTTAAATTTGAATAAATGTTTTGTGATTTCGTACACTAGAAAAAAGAATACAATTAACTACACATATAAACTCTGTGGAGAGAGCCTAAAACGCGTAACTGAAATTAGGGACCTTGGCGTAATAATGGATTCCAAACTCACATTTATCCCACATATAGATAAGATGGTTAATAGGTCATACAAACTTTTGGGCTTTATATTGCGAGTAGGTAAACACTTTAAGTTAGCAAATACCTACAAACTCTTATTTAATAGTTATGTGCGAAGTAAATTGGAATTTGCTACCACTGTTTGGAATCCATATCAGCAGATCCACCAAAATAAAATAGAAAGAATCCAAAGAAAATTTGTTAAGACCTTGGACTATAGAGTTGGGCACCAGTACACAGACTATGAAACATCACTTGCATTTCACAAAATGGACTCATTGATGAAACGTCGCAGCCTTATCGATTTGACATACTTGTTTAAAATAATAAATAATATGGTCGATGCCCCATTTCTGTTAGAAGAAGTTAATTTTCGTGTACCTCGCAAGCAGGAAAGAAATTGTCTTAAGAAGTCACTCTTTTTCATCAAACCTAGTCGAACTGGCTATGGCAGAAATAGTTTTATAAAAAGATCTTGTTCCTTATATGATGATAAATATAGTACTGTGGAAATTTTTGATAAATCACTGAGTAAATTTAAAATCCGCATCACTGAACTTCCCGACACTGCAGATTAATATCTATTGTAATAGACCCTATTTGTCTAAATTTGTTAAAAAAATGTCTTATTTTATTTGTAACTTAGTTTTAGTTTTATTTTTTCTGTGCATTGTTACCTAATAGAAAAATAATTTTCCATTTCTATTTTATTGAATTAGGTTTAGATGTATTTGGTAGGTGTTTCTTATTAATTGTATAACCTTGTCTTATTTTTTTGTTATTATTACCTATTTTTCATTTTCTATCTTCTCATAATTTTAAATAATTAGGGAACTATAGGTTTATTTTTTAGTTCTTTGTATGTACTCAATTTATGTAAGTAATTGTTTGTTCCTAAATAAAAGAAAAAAAAAAAAAAAAAAATATTGCCTGGTCTACATCTACAAAGTTGTACAATTATTATGTATGTAGATTCTAATGTATGTACACCAGAAAATACTGTCAGAATTACCGACAACAAAACTTATAATTGTAGTCAACAAGCCAGTGGTTATTCCACTATTACACCGTGAGTTTTTGTAGTAAGCAATTGATAACCTTCTAGTTTTATCTTAGAGGCATCTAAAGTAAGTTTTGTTTCACAGCATTGTAAAGGTTACAATTTCATGCACCAATGCTTAGGCCGCAGAATAATAAGCGCTTACTCCTAACTAGGTTAAACTTTAAAGTCTTTCTGTATTATGTCGAAGGTAAGTACTGGATTTTAACCATAGAAATTGTAAGTTCTTCAAATAACTCATGCATTTCTAAATTCAATGGGTTGTGTTGGCTTTAAATATTGTATTATGTGACTATTTATATTGGGCAGCTCAATTTGAGCCAGCCTAAAGAAACTAGCTTAATTGTATTTAAGAAACATACCTGTGGGCCAAGATGTTGGTTCCCGCTTCTGAAATTATTGACATACTCACTTTTGAAGCATACAATTTGTTTAGTTTGATTACATGATCCGATAACAAACTGTTTTGATCATTCTGTTCTAGTATACACTTTCCATTTTCATATCTTGTTTTTTCACTCGCGAGACAGCAAGACGTCCGCTAGTAGTTATACCCTCTCGTTGACTGCCTCGATATTGCCATAGGCCCGTGTTGCCATATCAAATCAAATAGCAATCATTTTTAGATAACACAACATATTCGCTGCTTGTAAATTCTAGTAGTATGTAGATATTTAAGAGTTTCATTCAACCTAGCCTTTAAGTTACTTATCACTTATTGTACTGTTCTGGCTGTCACCTGTTTTATACATCTGAATTTAAAAATAAAATAAAATAAAATAAAAGATTCTTGATCATTTGTAATAATAATACATTAAAATAGCTTTTTGCAGAAAGCACAATATAGGCAATACAGGTAAGTAACATTAAATAATAATTATTAATTAAATTATTATTAAAATAAAAAATAATATGATGATAAGTAAATATGTTGAGACATCTCACGCACGGCCATTTGATCTCAAATTAAGCAGAGTTTGTACTATTGGTTTAGACAGCTAATATGAATACTTAAATAAACAATACGTACCTAATATATAGTTGAACAACATCCAGATACAATGCAATCACAAGTGCTCATCACACGAATGTCTAACTTGGACGGGATTCGAACCAGCCTGTGCTTTGTAAGCAGGTATACGCACAACTAGGCTACAGTGGCGTCATAATGTTTATGTATTAGTACGGTAGTACTATTTTAATTCTGTGGTATTAATTAGTAAAGTAAGATATAATTAAGTATGACATGAAAATGAAATAATTACCTCATTTTGATTATTGTATTGTTCTTAAAATAAAAAAAATATTTTCAAGATCAACGTTTTATTTCATAATGACCTGGGTAAATATATTTTTTTACATCATCTTCAAGGTGACAACTAAACTTACCATCTTCAAAAATATTTTTTTACTAGAACAACGTGATATGTTTTCTCTTTTTTTTTCAATCGCTATAATTTCATTAATTTAGACGATTTTTTTCCAATTATTAATATTTTAATTCATTAATAGTTAATCTTTAATCATTTCATACACAATTAGTTTATCCTGACCATAATTTAAGAGTTATGGTCATTCAAAAGTTATAAAGTCGTTTTTTGTAAAAAGTCTGTTTTTGATATTCACACTGTTGGCGCAAGTGGACGAAAGACAGAAAATCGATATATAAACCAATTTTAACGGTAAAATTCACAAACAAACACGTAATTTTATCTGAAAATACGTAATTATGAATGACATTTAATGTGATTGACTTTTATCGCAAATGATCGGTAAACAAAAAACCGGTAACCATAGGCATCTGTGCTCGTATGGACCAAAAAATGAAACCGCTTGGTTTCGTAGTTTAAGATTAATTTTCCTTGATTCCCTAACAAGTACCTACACAAGAGGTTAATGTGGATAGGTAACAGGCTGAAGGAAAAGGACTTACAGGTGGCTGGCCACCGCTTCGCCAACGGCAGCGACGACTCCAAATGAAGATGCTGGTGGTTGTTGACACTTGCACTACACTGGCACTCACGTCTGTTATGTTTCTTGATCGATCTTTGGAGCCGGCTCCGTCTTCCACACCGTTTTTCACAGTAATTTAAGGATTTTCAGCGGGCGGTGACCCGGCGCGCACGCGGTGTTTCGAAGAGAGCGAATGGCGTGATCCTCAGTGGCCGGACCACATTTAAGTACCCAGATGGTTTAGTTTCACATAGTTGCTACCTGAAGTCTACCTTCACAGGAATATATCATAATTAATAGTAGCTCAACAGATAAGGAAATATTTAACAAATAAAGTGGTCCGGCCGCAGAGCAATGCTCTCTGGCCGCACCAACTCAAATTTTAAAAAGTGTGATACATTTTCAAGAAATACATATCGCAGTAAAACCTACCTAAATAGTACCTTCCACACAACAAGTTTCGTAAAATAAAACTCATTGGCTTAGAAGTTACTATTTAGGTAGCTTTTATTGGGATATCACTTTCTTGAAAATATATCACACTTCGATATTGACCTGCTGCAGAGAATGCTTCCCAGCCGGACCACAAACTAGGGCTTGTATCTTCTAAGCCAATGAGTTTTATTTTACGAAACTTGTCGTGTGGAAGGTTCTATTTAGGTAGGTTTTACTGCGATATGAATTTCTTGAAAATGTATCACACTTTTTAAAATTTGAGTTGGTGCGGCCAGAGAGCATTGCTCTGCGGCCGGACCACTTTATTTGTTAAATATTTCCTTATCTGTTGAGGTACTATTGATTATGATATATTCATGTGAAGGTAGATTTCAGGTAGCAACTATGTGGAACTAAACCATCTGGGTACTTAAATGTGGTCTGGCCACTGAGGATCACGCGAGCGAATGTCTTCTTTTGAGTGGCGCTAATGTCGCGCAGCCAGGTTTACGTATTGGCGCCAGAGATGGCGCTAGTTTTTTTGAAATGGAGATGAAATAATATGTAAAGGAATAAAAAGGTAATAGGATGGGAAGCCTAAACAATAGTTCTTTGTGATCTATTTGAACACTTTTTGGTGGAATCGATGTTTTTGATCCTCGATCGATGTTCTTTCTCCCCTTAAATATAATGGTGACGACTGCAGATAAACCTAACAATTTATCGTATTAAATATATATTTAATAAGCACAACGGGATAGTGCTCGGGCTTCACCACACCTGATGTTAAGTGACGATAAGGCCGAAGGTGGAAGCGCACTACACCCGGAATTCTGAGGAATTGGTTATCTTACCTCTAACTGCCGGAATACAACAATTTTTTATTGTTGTTATAGCTTCAGACTTACATAAGATGGTGGTATCTAGCCAGGCAGACTTGAAATAAGCCCTACCACCGACCAAACCGAGTACAGTAAACTGCAGATTAACCTTACCATTTATCATTTTAAATAAATATCTGACTCCAAATGCAGTGTTACTACGACGGTACTTAAGACGTGATTTTCACAGTTCTCGTTAAAAATGGGGAATATATAAATGCACTTTAAAAATAATGTAACACACTTTAAAATGTTTAGCTTCAAAATTTATTGAATGAACTATAAAAATAATGGTTTCCACTATAAATATGCTAAGCTTTAAAATCAATACTTTACACTATACAATTTAATTGATTAGCTTTAAAATTAATACTTTGCACCTTACAAATTAATTTTATAACTTTAGCACTGGCAAACAGACGTCTAGGTGCGACGACGAGCGGGCGCAGCAAGAGAGGAGCCCAGGAGGAGGTTAGGTTCCATTGTGACCAACAACGCCAGAACCGACCTGATGGCGCATAATTATGCATTATGCCACAAGTTGTTTTCATCTTTCCATCTCATTTTAACAGTGGTCAGTCTGAGTTGGGACCAATGGTTGCGACACAGTTAAAGTGCAACCATTATTTTTGTAGTGATAATATTAAATTATAGATCTTTTATTATTTTAAAGTGCAAACCATTATTTTTGTAGTGATAATATTAAATTATAGGTCTATTATTATTTTATAGTGCTGATATACAATTTTATAGCTGTTTTCATCAAATTTAAAGTGATATTAATACATCCCGTTAAAAATTCCCATCCACCAATGAATTCCCAGTTCCAGCCAATATCAGAAGGGCCGTAACCTTTGAGTAATGCGGGCCATATCTCAACCAATACCCCAATATATGGACCGGCCTACCTTCGGATTTACAAGGAACAGATGACTTTATTTATGGCACCCTTTTGGGGTCCCTCCGTTGCCCAGATCTTTATTATGCTAATATTTTGTAAAGAAATCATGACGTCATTTTTGCCGTAGACAAATTCTTGACCACAAAGAATATGATAATTCTCTGGTTGGTTGAGTAACTTAGGAATTCTGTCCCAAGTTTGATTCCAAGATGAAGCAATGTAATGTAAGAGTAGATTTTCTTTATTGATTAAATTGAATGATTGTGTCAGATTTTCATTACCAAATTCTTTTAAAAACAAAGTGATTTGCTGGATTAATTTGAAAGGTGCCTTTTTAATGAAACTCCACTGCAAGTAATGCTTGTAAATATTTGTATACAGAACCCTTATACAGTTTCTGGTGCGTGTAAAACTGAACAGCAAGGGATTCAATGAATATAATTCATATAAAGAAAATTGTATTCTGATTTTATTACACTGTTGGGGAAAACAAGTTTAAGGGGTTGTTTCACAAATTCCAAAGAGCACCATGAACTTCTGGTTAGGTTTAAGATGGCACAGAAATTCTGTAGAATTATTTGATTGAATCAGGCGTCACTTGGCGGAAGTCCCAAACCATTTTCACATTTTCACCATCAACACCCAATCGCTGTTGGTTTACGCACGATCGAACTCCTGAGGATGCTCCGGGTTGGGGCGAAACGCGTGTAGAGTAGCCTAATTGGTGAAGGTGCAAGGTGTGTTGCTGTCTTGCTAAATGCAGGTATTGTGCACTGATATTTTGAGGTGTGCATGTGCATATTGTTGCGGGCGGGCGGTGCATCTAACTAAATTATATTGTTTGCGGAAGTAAGCTACATATATTTATTTAAAAAAAAAACTATAGAATTATCTGTCGAGTGTGTTATTTGGTACGTAGCCCAACACCTGAAATATTACGACACTATTATTATAACGGTTATTGTTAAACTTGATTATTGTTTGGACAGGACAGGCCAAAACTTCTGTCGGGTTAGTTTGTACCTATTAAATTAGTTGCTCTGTTAGCTGTAGACCTCCCATTTCTGATATTTTTGGTCATTTTTCGATGGTAGAAATGTTTTTTTTTAATTCGAAAAACTGATCTATATAACTATCGAACCTGTTCACAACATTCCACGAGAATCGGTTGAGAAATGCGACTTGTAGAAGAGAACAGATAGACATACGAAAGCATTTTTGCCCAAGCTGAAACGAAGACGTCTCGGGCTTGCTCGGTCAATAAATAACTTCAATCACATATTTTTTATTAACATAATTCATATATTTAATATTTTTTATTCAATTTGTAATCAAAGTTAATAAGTTAAAAACAAATAATAATGTGAAACAATTCTAACAGCTGTAAATTAAAATAAGTTACAACTAATTACGGCAGGTTTTCATCGTTTTTTATCATTTTCGTCCTTGTCACTGGATTCATCACTATTTTCCTCATAAGATTCAGTATATTCTCCATTAATTTCCTCACTCGATTCAGTAGTTTCATTTTTATAAAATTCTTCATTCGTTTCATTGATTTCTTCTACTGTATCGCTACGGTTCTCTTCATCACTATCGTCATCATCATTTATTGCTGACTCACTTCCATTACTTTCATCACTTTGCACTTCCTCACTCACTTCACTACTTGCTTCTTCATCACTATATGCTTCCTTTTCTTCTGATACACTGGTAACATCTTCACTTTCACTTTCTTCACCGTTTGCGGACGTTTCACTGTTTTCTTTATCCGACACACTATTTTCTATTGTTTCTTCGTCAAAAACTGGTTCTTTATATTCAGGATTGGGTAATATAACATAAGCTTTCCCATCTCCACCATAAACTGATAAAGTAGATTTATCTCCAAATTCAACGATCTGCTCAAATGGTACTTCTGGTATAAACAGTGATTTACTTTCCTCAGCTACATTATCTTCAATACTCCTTTTAGCTGGATAACTATGTACTAGTACAATTACAGAAATAAATAATATTGCAGTACGGATGGCCATGTTGGTTATTACAAAGGTAATGGTAATTAAATGATCGTCGTTTGTATTTATATAGTTGTCGAATGAATAATTAAGCTAAATGCGTTTTATCCTCTTATTACAGGAAAATGTTAAGTATTGTCCTTTTGATAGTCAATAAAAAATAAGTTATGACGTAGGTAATGATTTTATCATTAGGTACTTATACCTATTTCCTTTTCATTGGAATTAGTGTGGTTTGATTTATGGTCTGCAGTATTAATTAAACTATATACCGTTAATTTTTAAGTATATCTAAAAATGAAATGGGGATTTCAGACCACGTGAATGAACAACTTTGACTATGGGGCCAACCACGGAATCTCGAAAAAAAATCAACTGTTCCATAGAAAAGTACAACAACGACGCGAATATAATGTATGGAACAGCTGATTATTTTTTTCGCGATTCCGTGGTTGGTCCCATAGTAAAAGTTGTTCATTGACGTGGTCTGAAACCCCCTTTTCATCTTTAGATATACTTAAAATTTTACGGTGTGTTCCATTCATTTTAACGAGAGATTTTATGTAAACACTAGCTTCCGCCTGCGACTTCGTCCGTGTGGACATTCGAGAAAATCCTTAGGGGACCTATAACCAGGATAAAAAGTATCCTATGTTTTAATTTCATCAAAATCTGAGCAGTTGTTTTTACATGATCAGGCAGTCCCAACCAAGCGTGCTGCCTCGCGCGAGGCAAGACGTTTGGTGAGGCAAGACATTTGTGGACCCGTCTATAAAGCAATGCATTATTGTTACGGGATCCCTTGTTTTCGCATAATGGTTTTATACCTAATTTGATTTGGCATAACGGATTTGGCATAATTTTTTTTTGTCATAATAATACTTTGGCATCATTGTTTGCCGACCTGCTGGCAATGTAACCAAACCAAATTTAACCTTCAGTTTTTTAAACTTCGGGATTTAGTATTTTAGTTAAAATGTCCTTTCGTGATTTTAAACTTACGGCCAAATAACCGTTCTACCTTTTGATTTTCGGTGTTTCGTCCGTGGGTCTTGCAAAATTCGGCATTGTAAATACATACCCCTAGCTATGCATGTGACAAACAATATTTATATTTTTAGCAATATTTTTTTAAATGTGCAAGTTTCGAAGTGTATTCATTTTTTTTGTTTATAAAAAATGCGTTGTTGATTTATGCGTGTTTAAATTTATGCTAAAGAATATTATGCTTAAACATGATTATGCTTAAATTAGTTATGCCTAAAAAAATTATGCATAAGCTGTTATGACTAAGTAATATTATGTGTAAACATCATTCGGCGAAATAATATTATGCTATGACATATTATGCCTTAAAATTTTATGCAAATACATAGGGAAGCTATTGTTACTAGGTGTTGAGGCTGGTTTACATTTTATTAGTCTCTAGTAAGTGCTTTAAGAGAGTGCTTTAGTTGAAACATGTAAACGGTCGTCTTATGACTAAGAGAGTAACGATTTGTTGCCTTTCAACTTGAATCATCGCTTTCCAGTAGCACCCCCTGCGTGCCCGCGAAGCATGCAAATCGACATTTTAGCACAGAATACAGAATAGTACAAGTACAGAAGATCCACTCCGCAAAGTCATTTAAATAAATAGCGACTCTATTCCATACACAAAAAAGTGCAATTCAGGTTGCACGCCGCTCCCTTGCCTACAGTTATATTCACCTAGAAGTTGCCTCTCTTTCTATCGCGTAGCTCTTATCTCTTCTAACGACTTCAGGGTTTCTTCTTTTAAATAATAATTAAATAACAGGTAGTTAATTTATTACAAGTTATGTGTTTGTGAAATAATGTGTAGTTAAATACGTTTCAAAAAAACATAGGCTAGGTACAGTCAACGCCACATCAGACTTTACATGCTGACTTTAAAGCAATTTGCTTAATTACGAAATGAAATTGTAATTATAATTAACTTTATTTCGAAAGTAGGTAGGTAAGGTAGGTACTATTTATTGAAATAATAATTTACAGATAAGGTAGGTACTTACTACCTTATCTGTAAATTATTATTTCAATAAATAGTTGGGCGAAGATTGTTTAGCAAATAAGACAAGTAAATACCTAAGAATAAACGGATACTAGTTACTAACTAGGTACCTAGTAGATAAGCACTTCTTATGTTTTGATGTCGTTTGGAACTTTTGGAAGTGTGAAAAACGTGAGGTTCGGATCCTTTTTATTCCTATTAAGGCAGCCCATTGCGATGTAATATGCCTTCATTTTGGTCATTTATATCAGACGTGCGAACGAACGACGGACGCGGCAATACGCGAACGCGGCGCGAGTGAGTGACTATCGAAATCGAACTGCTAACATGCGACCCAGTCGGCACGTGGTAGCCCTCTGAAATAAGTCCGTCCGGACGGACCCGCTAGCTACTTGTAGCTTCGTACCTAAAGCGCGGAGTGCGCCTAGCCTGATTTTAGTAGCGTATTTAGTAGAGTGTTTTAGTCAAATGCCACTGTACTGGAATGGAACCATGTAAACGCTCACTGAAAAGCCACCAAAACTACTAAAGCACTCGCATTTGAGTCTATTCGCACGCTACTAAAGTACTCTAACCAAAAGTAATCTAATGTAAACCAGACTTTTCATAACATTTTTAGAAGCACCTTGATATTCTCATACTAAAGAATTCACAATACAAATTCGTTGTTATGATTAACATAGAGATTATTTTTATTAATAATTTATTACGCTAATTAATTCATCACTGACCACATAGCAGTGGCCACGTGGGCAATCATGTAGGGTTTTCACAATTTGTAACTCACTCGAAAAAAGTTTAAACACCAATAAAATTCGAATTCTAACCACAAACGTATTCCATTACGTGGAACCTTAACTAAAATTTCTACCATTTTCGTTTTCCTAATGTTTAGAATTTTGCCTAACTTGAACTAGGCTAAAATTCAGTGCACGTTAAGTTGAGGAATAAAAAATTTTCTTAAAGATATTATAGCCCTATAATTATGGGAAAACCGCACCGATTTCTATGCAAACGATAGAAAAACCGGATCAAAAATTAATGCACATACTAACCAGGCAGCAGCCAGACGGCTAGGCTAACTACATTGTGATCTAGCATAAAGTTAGACTTAGTTTAGTATTCCTAAATGGAATTCTGATCTAACTCTCACAAACGACCGACCGATGTTTTTGTTTAACATGTTTTAAAAAGTTTCAATTACTGATTGTTTTGAAAATGTGTTTTTGTTGTGTAATTGGATAGCTTCAATGAGGAATTACTTTATATTTTATCTTTATCTTACCAGATATTAGAATAAAACACGCTATTATAGTACTATTATCATTCTGTGATAAAACTGAAGCCGGAAACGAACTTATCACGCCATCCTCTGAAACATAAGAAATTAGCAATTGCTATCGCAATCTATTTTTTAATCGATTTCCAAAAAGGAGGAGGTTCTCTGTTCGTCTGCATATTTGTTTTTTTTGTGTATGTTTACCGATTACTCAAAAACGGCTGGACCGATTGAAATGATTCAAACGTTATTACATTAGGTGAACTACCAAGTTGGTCCCATTTTTTTAAATTTGAAAATCGGTTCAGTACTTTTCAAGTAATCTTGAAAAAATCACGAAAATAGTATGATTTCATGTGAATTACCTCGATGATAATGGTCGTATTACTTCTTTGTTTATGAACTGAATAAGATAATATTTTTTTGTTGGAAGAGGGTCTCTGTGTAGTTCTTTAACCGACTTAAAAAAAGGAGATTCTCTGTTTGACCCGTATGTATCTATGTATGTTTCTTCGCAATTATCTCACGTTTGGCCGAGCCGATTTTACTATCTAAATAATATACCTACAAGGTACTTACACTAAAAATAAAAAATTGTTTAAAAAAACAAAAAAACCGACTTCAAAAAACCTACCTCTAAAAAGCAAGAAATAATATTAGGTTTTTTGAAGTCGGTTTTTTTGTTTTTTTAAACAATTTTTGTTTAATTGCGAATACTTAGATGGCATATAAGTCATCCATCGTCACGTCTATTGAAGTCGGGTGGGGCTGGAGTACAGATTCCTTTTTTTATTCTAAAATATATAAAATATTTCTCTGTTTTTTGTTTTTTTAAACATTTTTTTATTATTTGTGTAGGTACCTTGTAGGTAAATTATTTAGGTAGTAAAATCGGCTCAGCCAAACGTGAGATAATCGCGAAGAAACATACATACATACGGGTCAAACTGAGAACCTCCTTTTTTAAGTCGGTTAAAGAACTACACAAATATCCCTCTTCCAAAAAAAAATTATCTTATTCAGTTCATAAGCAAAGAAGTAATACGACCATTATCATCGAGGTAATTCACACAAAATCATACTATTTTCGTGCTTTTTTCAAGATTACTTGAAAAGTACTGAACCGATTATCAAATTTTAAAAAATTGGGACCAATTTGGGCGTTTATTTATTGTAATAACGATTGAATCATTTCAATCGGTCCAGCCGTTTTTGAGTAATCGGTGGGCATACACAAAAAAATATGCAGACGAACAGAGAACCTCCTCCTTTTTGGAAGTTGGTAAAAAATATAAGGTTGTGACTTTGTAACAGAACCTAAGACTGCGTGTATTATTTGTACAGAATAGATACTTATTAGTTGAATAGACTAATGTCTATTCTGTGTTGTTTTTACATACAATTTGAGCTACTTCTTAACGCGAGGTCTACAGCTCACGGAGCCACTAATAACAACTTGGAGCTACTACATAACTCATTAGTCATTACTCATTACAGTTTACTTCTTCTTCCTAGAAAATTTTAATATTCGCTTATCCTTTATAATATGTATTATCGTTCATATTCATACCTAAATTTCAGGCTAATTTAGTGCCGATTTCACCGTTAACCGAGTTAAATTGAACTTGGTTTTACTTAAGCGAGTTCAGAAATTCGTTTTGATCGCGGTCTACGTTGCACCGGTTTCACCGTCTTCATTTTGATAACCGTAGTTCAGCTTTGACAAAGAATGAAGTTGCGTTCAAAGTATTGCAATTAAAGAAATTTTCCCTACATAAATGGGAAAAAAAATACAGATCATGATATTCTTCGTGGCGCAAACCACATTCACTCATGGTGTGAACCCTGTGAAACATACCTACTCAGTGAATTTAAAGAAATAGGCTACGCACTTATTCATTCATTACCTACGCAAAAAATAAATTTCAGGGTCAGTGAAAGTGAAAGTGAAATATATTTTATTTAAATAAGCTCACATAATAAGCATTTTTAAATCGTCAATTCTTTTACCCTACCACCCATTATGACGTCTTTTAACTGACAAGAAAAATGGGCGCAAAAAACTTGTCAGCTTTATCAATCAGATGGAACGATATTTACAAATATGTATATCGTTTCCAGACTTTATATTAACAAAGATTAACAAATAAATAACATTATTGAATTAGCTCATTTCTTAATGAGTTTCAAATTTCTTAATCAATTTACAGATTTTAAGCTAAATTCAAAGTTTGAACTTGTTATTCAGTCTAGGCTGTTACAATAAATAAAAATAAAAGAAAAACATACAATTCAATATGCATTAAGATAGGTAGTCAGAAGCAGACCCATTCCCACTGGCAGCACCAGTTCCCGAACATGACGCATGAACCAGCCATCTCTTCGCTCAACCATATTTGAGGGAACGTAACGACCCGCCTCATACGACACCACCGCAGAAATTATTAAAGATAGCATGACATACTAAGACTACCTATGTTAAGGCATCGAATTGAAAATTTATATCCAAAAGCTTTTCATAGGTCTTTCACTAAACTACTGACTATAGAAAGTAAAAATAATAGACAGTTGTCAAGAACGTCAAAAACAAAAGTAAGTAATGAAAAATTTGATGTCAAGTTTACGGCGGTCTTTTTAAATTTAGAACAATAAACAGCTTGTAAAGAGTTGACAAAAAAAGGTCGCCACTTTATTTTTCAATAACTTACAATTTTTATTATTTTCCAATAATTTATAACAACTTTCTTTTGCATAGGTCAACACTTCAAAATCACATTGACTATCTTTTGTACTTAAAAATACTAGTTCCATTAAAATTCTTTCTGGCCCAAGTATAATTTTTAATTTTGAAATGATCGAAATTATTTAGGGTAAAACTAAAACTTGGTAGTGGAAACACTGACTTATAATCTCTTTGATTTTTGTCAAATTTCTCTATGGAATTTGTTTTTGTCAGTTTGTCAATTTTAAAACAATGTTTATCTGATATTTTTGAGTTTTATGCAGTATTTTTATTTTCCGCAGTGATATTTTGCTCAATTGTTTATTTCGAACGGATTGTGGATATAATAATTTAAGTACCTAGGTACTGAATACATGTTATTTAAGTAAGTGTCGTGAAACTTGTGAATTGTGAATTTTTGACATGGTAGGTAATAAATCAGTGAAATAAATTGTTGTCCGTTTTTTTCTTTATTATTATAAGTTGTATGTAGAAGAACTAGGTACGTAGTTAACGGGATATCTACTAGCATAATAGTAAAAGTTAGGTAGGTCATAGGTAAGTAAGTGTACTTTACAATATTCTATTATGTTTTGATTTACGGTGCCTATAAAACATTATTAGGCATTGGATTCATAATGTTTTGAACGCTTATTATTATAATGGGTGTTTAATTACTGTTTTTAAAGGCGCCGCTCGTAATTCAAAACATAATAAACTCGAGAGCAGAAAAATCGCACCACACAGGCCTATTTTCATACAAACGAGGTAAATTTGAAGATCTGGTTCTCCGCCCAGGATTAAACGGGCTCTGATCTGATGATGGCAAATTAAGAAAGGTGGTTGAGGAAAAAAGGTGAATAGAAAAAAGCTGAATAGAGCATTGGCACTAGCTAAGGCTCTATTCATCTTTTTTTTTATTCAAATACGAAAAGGATATTTCTTTCCACTACTTATTTCTTTCTATGCAATAATCAATTCTCCCATGTTCAACGTACACCTACTCCACAATCATGGCAATGAAACAATATTATCTACCACTGAACTATTCAACATTTGACACTGGCAAAAATTACTTCCAAGAGGAAAGTAGATTGCCAAAACAAAAAAGAAGAAGAAGAAGACATCATGGCAGACAGATGACAGACAGTTCTTGAACGTGTTCAAACCATAGATAAGTTCAAATACGCTAACCGTCGTAAATCGGCCGTTCAGAAACTGAAACCAAGTTCAAAAGTTTAAGCGCGTGAGCTGAGGTTAACTCGAATTGAGCGCGTTCAATTTAAGCGGTGAAATCGGCTCTTAATCCTACTAATATTATAAATGTGAAAGTTTGTGGGTTTGGATGTTTGTTCCTCAATCACGCAAAAACTACTAAACGGATTTAGTTGGAATTTGGCACACAGATAGTAGAAAGTTTAGATTAAAACATAGGATACTTGTTATTCCAATATTACCAGGGGAACGGGAAACTCCCTGGTGAAACCGCGGGCGGCCGCTAGTAAAACACAATTCAAAATTGACAATTAATTAAGCAATTACTCAATCACAAGGAAGAAATTGTAGTTTATTAATAACAAGGAATAAAGTGTGTTAATTGCTTAACTGACCTCGCACACGATTCAGTGGCGGGATGACATAATATTCAAATACAACAATTTTACGTGGTTTGTAAAATTATCAAAAATACATAAATAAAAAAAAAAAACTTTTTTTGGTAAATATAACATAAATATTAAATATGACAACGTAACGGTTTTGATTTTACTGATTCCGTACTGGGTCACATCACAAAACCTCATGGTTATTTTTATTCGAACACTTTTTAACTCGGATTTGCTAACTCATAATTGTCAGGCGTAGGTATGAATCAAATAAAATATACATGACTTTACTACACAAATCGGAAAAACTGTAACAGTAAAATCAAAACAAGTCTATTTTGGATTAAAAAAAATCAATATGACGATCTTTTTATAAACGACTAGCGACCGCCCGCGACTTCGTCCGTGTGAATAGTTTTTTGTCTAGCCCTCGGGAACCGTTCCTTTTTTCGAGATGAAAGGTACTCTATGTCCTTTTCTGTACCCTTGACAATGTGTATGCAAAATTTCACGATAATCGGTTCAGTAGTTAAGACGTGAAGGCGTAACAAACAAACAAACAAACGAACAAACGGACTTTCGCATTTATAATATTAGTAAGGATAGCGACCGCCCGCGACTTCGTCCGTGTGGATAGTTTTTTGTCTAGCCCTCGGGAACCGTTCCTTTTTTCGAGATGAAAGGTACCCTATGTCCTTTTCTGTACCCTTGACAATGTGTATGCAAAATTTCACGATAATCGGTTCAGTAGTTAAGACGTGAAGGCGTAATAAACAAACAAACAAACAAACGGACTTTCGCATTTATAATATTAGTAAGGATAGTGAATTTTCATTTGTATTTTCGTGGAACGTAAATTCTTATATTACCTACACAAGAAAAAATACACATTTAGTAGATGATAAGTTTATTGCCTTATAAAACTTACAATCAAATTGAAATAAAAAATGTTGTAGATACTTATTCAATATTGGCACAGAAAAGATAACGTACCTACCAATACAACTTTCTAATTTATGACTGTGCAAGTGGTATAAACATTTAGTTGATCTTAAAGGAAGACCTATTAAATAAAATACAAAGAATTAATTTTATTGAAGAAAACATTGTTTCAACATTTCACAATATTATGTTCATACCTAATTCAGAGATAATAAACGTCTCATTGATAGAGGTAAACAGGAAAATCTTTTTCTAAATACACGTAGTTGGATATTACGTGTATAAAATCGTCTTTACATAACGCCATCTTTGTTTTAAAAACATCTTATCCCACTACCCAATTTATTTGGGGTTGTTACAGCCTGCTTTTTCTTCCATACATCTCTGTCAGCCATCGTCTCAGAATTCATCTTCTTTTCAAACATTCACCTTAATTCCATTACTGCTGCAACTTCTTCATTTCTTTCTGTCCCTTCTTCTGTAGAGCTACTTGGCCTGAAATAAAAAGCATTTGTGAAATTTATAGAATTGACGTAGGTCAAGGTAAAAAGTAGGCTAGTGGACTCAAGAGCGAAATTAAAAAAGCATGAATAAGATAGAAATTAAAGATCTAATTTGTTTGCAGAAGTTGTTAGTTTAAATTCCAATAATGTTAATGCGGTTTGATAGGAGTGACAGCGTTTTATAAACGATAAAAATTTTCTATTCCATGTAATTTTTCCTATGAAGGATAATGAATAATATCCATCGGTTTAACAATACTAAGAATCTTTTTGTATACAAGCTAATGCAGTAGGTATTGCATAAAAGTGACGTTATTGTTCTAAGTAATTGCAATAATCGTTATGAAACAGAGTAAAAAAGTTATACCTAAGTATAATGATGCAATCCTAAGTAAAGGAAAAACTAAGAAATATCCTAATCAAAAAATACAAGAAGATTTGTAAAGACAGTGATTACTTTGAAAAATAAACATAAACTTTACAATGACAATAGCCTACTGTAACTTTAAATGAAAACTAATAAAGCATCCTCCTCTCTTTTTAAATTGCTGTGCTATAATGAATCCAAAATGTATGATTGCCACCAAAATGTACTTATAGATGCAATAAATGAAATATGAAATAGTAGTAAATAAAAACCTCACCCAATCCAAACAGCTTTATTAAAAATAAGAACATTCTGTTCGTTAAATCCAGTTTTGCACTTATATTTCTGACCATCAACAACTGCCACATAGTCTTTGAACACAAATCTCTTTCGCATATTTCCATTTACAACCAACACACAAGTCTTCATATTATCAAGTGCAGTTTTCACTGTTTTTGATTCATCACTCTTAACTGCCGTATCTTTACTTTCCTCTATCGGTGCCTTTTCTAGATTATCAAAGTAATCTTTATCAACCAATTGTTCTTTATCATCAGCTTTCTTTATTTTAAGTAGTTCTGCTAGTATTTTCATGTTTTTTGTAGTGGTTTGTTTATCTTTCTTCGGTTGGGAGACAACACAGCCTAAAGCAATCAGTAGTGCGTCCATAGTGAGAGATGGCGTAACAATTAAGCGAAATTTCGCTTGTAACTGTTTTATATGAGGCCTGCGTTCCTGCGTGTATACGGTTACGTGGTTTAGTCAAAGAGCTAGTGTTATTTTTAACTACGGCGAAGCTAAAACGGAGGGTATATGATTTTGACCTGTATGTATTTATGTTCATTTGTTACATCGTATCTTCTAAAATACTTATCATAATTTGAAAAATGAGGTATCTTTAGAAGCGTCTTAATCGCCCACTGGTTATAGGCTATGTGACGTGACCTTAAATTGCATATGGCCTTCTAGAGGAGTTAAAGACAAGAACTAAAAAAACCGGCCAAGTGCGAGTCGGACTCGCACACGAAGGGTTCCGTACCAAAAAAACAGCAAAAAATCACGTTTGTTGTATGGGAGCCCCCCTTAAATATTTATTTTATTCTGTTTTTAGCATACGTTGTTATATCAGCAATAGAAATACACGATCTGTGAAAATTTCAACTGTCTACCTGTAGTCGTTATCAATATGGAGCAAAAAACGGCAAAAAAATCACGTTTGTTGTATGGGAGCCCCCCTTAAATATTTGTTTTATTCTGTTTTTATTTGTTGTTATAGCAGCAACCGAAATACATCATCTGTGAAAATTTCAACTGACTAGCTATCACGGTTCATGAGATACAGCCTGGTGACAGACAGACAGACGGACAGCGGAGGCTTAGTGATAGGGTCCCGTTTTTACCCTTTGGGTACGGAACCCTAAAAAACAAATTTAATGATGCCGTGTTGGGTACCAAATGAAAGGGCTTAATAATTTTTAAACTTTTTAGATTTTATGCATTCCAATTTGTACATATTAATAAGGCTTAATAAGCACTTTTCAAATACATATATATTTAATGCACTGTAACGTGGTCATGCGACCTCTATCACAGAGTACAAACTTATTTTTCAATTTTAAATTCTATTTAATTTTAAAAAAACTATGTCAATTTTTTATTCTGTTCTGGAAAAATTTAATTCAAATGTGATGTATTTGCTATCATTAGACGTGGTTTACTCTTGGCACGTCAGTCCTGCAAAATTTCCTGAAGAAACTGTGTTTTGGTTAATATTATAAATAATCTTATGCCTTTAAACGAGCAACTTGTATATTTATTTAATTATGTATGAAGGTATTTAGGTAGTGATCTCGGAAACAGCTGTAACGATTTTGCTAAAATTTGGTACCTATATGGGGGTTTTCGGGGGTAAACAATCGATCTAGATTAATCTTATATTTGGGAAAACGCGTGTTTTCGATTGTGATGCATTTTTTTTTCGACGCAGACTATGGTCGGTAATTTCGTTCTGCCGGCCACTGTCCGTCTAGTCCAGCGGGTTAAGACGCAGACGGCAAGAAACGAGTGTTATGGGTTCGAATCCCGCTCGGTAACTTACTTTTGTTTTTTTTATATGTTCAAGTTTATATATTTTTAGACAGGTTTAAAAAAATGTAGTTAATGTTTGACTCCGCTGCTGCAACCTCTCAACCCCCCCGCAGCAACGGTGTCCTTTTTGTACCCTGATCCGTCCCATTTTACACACTCCTATACCCACCTCACATCCCTATCCTAATCCTATTCCTTCCCCTCCGCTAAGCTAAGGTCTGCCGTGCCGATGGCTGCATGGCTAGGAGCGTGCCTAGTCATAAGCGTGCCACCCTGGAAATTGGTGCCCTCCAGGCGTAAATAGCCTTACCACACACGCGGGGCTCTGTGTGGTGGACAGTTGTCTTTCCCTAGCTAATCGTGGGAACAAAATGGTTTCAAATTTTTTTAATAAACCTGGCTGCGGCGATAGAGCTCGCCACTCATCACGCGTAACTTGTTTCTCTCGGGGCGAAAAGCGGGCATCGGAGACCCGTTTTGCTACGCTGAATGTATGTGGAGCGATGGAGGAGAAAATGGATGAGGTGTGTTTGATTATGGAAAAAAAGAAGTTGGATGTTTTATGCGTGAACGAGACGAAAAGAAAGGGCAAAGGAGTCTCAGAACATGGTCCGTTTAAAGTTCTGTGGTCGGGCGTTGCCGAAAATGAGCACGCGAGTATGGGCGTGGGACTCCTGCTGTCGGAAAGGATGATAGAATGCATGACTGAGTATGAGTGTGTTAGTCCCAGACTTCTCTGGGTTAGACTCAAAGTAGGATTACTTCGGATACGCGTCATTGGCGTGTATGCTCCCGATATATCCAAGTCAGCAACGGAAAAGGAGGATTTCTGGAAAAGTGTGGAAGACATCTTGAATGAATGCAAAGATAATGAAAGGATAGTTATGCTTGGAGATTTTAACGGATGGGTAGGTGTGAGAAGAGAGGGATGTGAGGGAGTTTTAGGAATATATGGAGACAAAAGAGTAAATGATAATGGCAAGTGTTTGATTGAGGTATGTTTAGAAAAGAATCTTGTGGTAACGAACACCATGTTTGACCACAAGGAAATTCATATGTACACTTGGCAGAGAGGGGAAAAGAAGAGTATGATCGATTTTGTGATTGTTGATGAAAGACTGAAGGGCAGAGTTGTAGACACCAGGGTCTTTAGGGGTAGTAACTTTGGAACAGACCACTTTCTTGTAGTGTCTCGGGTTAGTGGTCTGTTCAAAAGTTGGCGTCATCGTCCCACAGTGTCAACAACGGAGCTGACTAGAGTAAAAGTTGAGAACCTGGATGAAGTGGAAGTGCAAAAGACATATTTGTGCAAATTGAAAGAACGATTGGGAAATGTGGCTGAAGTGAAAGATGGCAAGCTTGAGGAAGTTTGGGAAAAGTTTAAAAAAGGTGTGACTGAAACAGCTGAGGAAATATGTGGAGTGAGTAAAAGGAAGAATGCTCCCCCAATAAACTGGTGGGATAGTGAGGTAAAACAGATAGTGAATGAAAACAAAAAAGTATGGCAGGATCTGCTGGCCATCAAAGCCAGTAAAAGAGTGAATGCAAGTGTTACAGAAGATGATGTTGATACAATTGCAAGGGAGTTTAAAAGGATTAAGAAAGTAGTGAAAGAAAAAGTAGACGAAAAAAAGAGAAAGATGAAAGAAAAGTGTGACTTCAAACTCTGTGATAACTTTCGAGACAATATAAAATTGTTTTGGAAACAAGTGAAAACGTCTCGAAGTGGATCACATAAGTCTAAAATGAATGTGATAAGAGATGAAAAAGGTGAGCTAGTGACAGATGAAAAAGGTGTACTACAGGAGTGGATGAAATATTTTGAGAGTTTGTTTGAGGCGGATGGCTCTATGCTAGAAGCCTCGGATAAAAGGGTGGAAGACGAGGAAGAGACAGAAGTGGATGAAAGAGATATATATATGGATGAGATTATTAGTGCAATGAAGAGCATGAAAAAAGGGAAAGCAGCAGGATATGACAGAATTACTGTTGAAATGCTGAGAGGTGGGAAAGAGCTGGTTGCGTCCTGGCTGTGCCTGATCTTTAATAAATGTTGGAACAGTGGCAAAGTGCCGGAAGATTGGCGTAAAGCCGTGGTCGTGCCGCTGTACAAAGGGAAAGGGTCACGGCAGGATGCTAAAAACTACCGCGGGATCAGTCTTCTCAGCATTGTCAGTAAATTGTATGCAAAGGTACTGATTGAAAGAGTGATGCAAAAAACTGATCAGAGTATTTGGGATGTGCAAGCGGGATTCAGAAAGGGAATGGGATGCACGGATCAGGTCTTCTCCTTGAGGTGCTTAACCGAAAAACACCTGGCTAAGCACAAAAAGGTTTACTGTGCCTTTGTGGACCTGGAGAAGGCCTACGATCGAGTTGACAGGAATGAGCTATGGAAGGTGTTGTCCGAATACGGATTGGAGAGCAGACTGATTCATGCACTGAAATCTCTCTATGAGGATTCCCGTGCATGCGTCAGGATTGACGGCGTATACACTGACTGGTTTGGCATCTCTAGGGGTGACAGACAGGGATGTGTTGCGTCACCATGGCTCTTTAATCTGTTTTTGGACAGTTGTATGAAAGGTCTGAAAGAACGTGACTGTGGGGTTGTGATGAATGGGACTCAAATCAAGTGCCTTCTCTACGCTGACGACCAAGTTATACTTGCGTCTTCTGCGCAAGAGTTGCAGGAAATGATGTCGGTTATGAATGAAGATTTTGTGAGAAAAGGGATGAAAGTGAATGTAACTAAGACTAAAGTGATGGTGTTTGAGAGAGATGAAGAAATGACTGACTGTACGGTAATGTTAGGTGGCGAAAAAGTGGAACAAGTCCGTGAGTTTGTATACTTGGGGAGTTTGTTCACAAGGGACGGAAAGAGTGAGGAAGACATAGAAAGACGAGTGAAGAAAGGAAATTCGGTGAGTGGTGCTATACACTCGGTTATGAGTAGCCAAACCGTTTCTGCAAAGGCGCGAATGGCTATTCATAACGGAGTGGTGGTACCGACACTGATGTATGGAAGTGAATCTTGGGTATGGCAGAAGAAGAATGAAAGCAGAATAAATGCGGTAGAGATGCGATCGTTGAGGAAAATATGTGGAGTAAAACTGAGTGATAGAGTGAGCAATGAGGTGATTCGCAAAAGGTGTGGTCTGAAAGATGATATAGTGACAAGAATTGAGAAAGGAATGCTCCAGTGGTTTGGTCACTTAGAGAGGATGAATGAAAGGCGAATCACGAAAGAGATATGCTGTGCGAATGTGGAAGGAACGATTGCACGAGGGCGTCCCAGAAAAACCTACGCGGACCAAATAGAGGTTATTATAAAAAAGGCTGGTGTACGCAGTGACAAAAACCGCAGGGCATGTATGAAAAGATTGATGGATATGAATGAAGCGAAAGAAGTGTGCAAGGATCGTAGCAGGTGGCGATCCATAGTCTCTGCCTACCCCCATGGGAAACAGGCGTGAGTGTATGTATGTATGTATGTATGTATTATCAAAGTAGATTATCACCTAACCACCACCATATTACAATAAATAGTAATAACCGAGCAAAGCTCGGTCGCCCACAGGTACAGTCAGTGGCAAGAATCATGAGAATTTTTCGACGGAATGGGGATAAGTTCGCGCATGTGCTCTTGTGAGCGACCAATAGCGCGCAACCCTCTCCCGCCGCCCGCGCCCCTCACCGCAACGCATACCCAAAATACGCGTTCCGCGCAATCCCCACCCGATTTCATGATTCGTGCCACTGACTGTACTATTAAATATAAATCCTTACTAATATTATAAATGCGAAAGTCCGTTTGTTTGTTTGTTACGCCTTCACGTCTTAACCACTCTACCGATCATCCTGAAATTTTGCATACACGTTACTATGGGTACAGAGAAGGACATAGGATACCTTTCATCCCGAAAAAATTTTTCGTTCCCGAGGGGTAGCAAAAAACTTTCCACGCAGACGTAGTCGCGGGCGGTTGCTAGTAAGATATATTGCGAAGTGAAATAAAATACGCAATGCCCGTATGTTGTAAAAGTGACGTCACTCTAAATCCAATATGGCGGATAAAAGTGCAGTCAGCAATAAAAGCTTGCAGGTAGGTAGGTACCAAAAATTAAATATTTGATAGAAACTTTTTATGATAATACAAGTATAACTACTATTTATCGTATTAATGTGTACAGCTACTGATTTATTAGCTATAGTTGTTGACGTCGAATAAGGGTTTTGTAAATGCTTAAGAAAAATACAAATGTATGTTCTATAAGTCATACTTCAACAATTAGTTGATGAAGTATTTTTTTTATTAAATGCAATTTACTTGTGTTATTCCCAAAATAATAAAAAGGACTTCAATTTAAGATAAACATAACTAATAAATCTCATTTCTTTTTTTTTTGTTCTTTTTCAATTTTACTTAGGTGTTTTTTGGCTATTATAGTTAACACAGTTTGGTAATATTTTATCCGTCTAGTAAAGATTATTTCCTCATAATTACTTAATTTTCATTCTGTGATGTAAGATACAGATCTTTTTAATATGAAGTGAGTCTCTCGGACTATTATTTGTACTAGTCAAACCGGTGTATAACCCCGCCATAAGGAAAACCAAAGTGTTTAATCTGCGTGTTTTTTTTGCATCAGAAACTTAAAGTGGACCGAATACTGAATGGTAAACACCTTTTTTGAAGTTCATGCAATGAAACGGTGCGGTGACGAAATTCGAACAATTAATATTATGACCATGACCATCAGCCATTTTTTAATGTCCCCACTGTTGGGGCACAGGCCTTCCTTACAGGTGGATAAGGAGGATGGGCCATAAACCACCACGTGGGCCCAATGCGGATTGGTGGGTGTTAACGACTGCAAACAAAGCCGGGACCAACGGCTGGACGTGCCTTCCGAAGCACGGAGGAGCTCGAGATAATAAATTTTTGGTCACCCATCCCATAACCTCCGCAATCGCTGGGCCAGGCGCTACACCACTGGGCCACCGAGCTCCTATAATACTTATATTACTTAAATATTTTATTTTACATTAGATAGCATTGGATAACCTATATAAAACTTAAGTCTCTTTCATAAGTAAGGTCACTCAAGTTCTCTAATCGTCAGTGTTATGCTTAAAAGTACCTTTACTCTTGACTATGGTGGCTACTCATCACAAATTATATTAACAGCCACATGATGCCCACTGCTGGGCAATTGGGCATAGCCCTCCCCAAGGATCTGCACGGAATTCGGTCCAGGGGGCCGATTCTCACGCACTGCGACATTTCTTGAATTCGAGATTATCTTCTAATCACAAATCTCTATTAAAAATGTCACTTAAATCTATTGCAGTCAAAAAACTTTCGCGATTTTCGATATTACAAATCGAATTTCCTTGCAATCTCTACGATACGACTTTTTCGAGATATCTCGATTGACACTATGTCACGCGCCCGAGAATCACCTCCTGCACTGCCTAGGAAAACGCCTATAAATATTTTTCCAGCAATTCAATTCAAAGCCAGCACAAAGCCAGCAATAAAAGATAATCTGTGTACTTTACAATTTATTAATTTGAAATAATCATGTTGGTTTTATTTTTCTTAAATTCTATAACTGCAATTTTTCACATACCGAGCCGCATGTAAAAATGGATTAAATAATAATGCAATTGCATGTATGTACATTTAAAGGTTTTTTCCAGGTTTTCAAAAACTGATTGCTTCATATTCTTCAGATGAACTGGAACTGCTCACAATCTCTTCAGAGCTTGGCATTATGATTTCAGGAACATCCCTGAAAATTTAATTGAAAAAGAAACATAAAACAATGTTAACAGCTTATTTCAAACCAAAAATACAACGATGACTCAAAAAGTTGTAGAAGTGGCAAAAATGTTCTTCAAATTGGCGAATATTAGCTCTTTTACTTTAGATTGAGGTGTGAGGATATGGATAGAAACATAGTAGAATCAAATACTATGCTAGAAAGGAAGTTAACATTTAGATGACGAGTGACAAAGATGTATGGAAGAAAAAGACATGCTGCACCAACCCCAAATAAATTGGGATAAGGGCAGGAGGATGATGATGATGATGACGCTATAATTTCAGCAAACTATGTTTGCAGAGTACCTACTTGGGGAAATAACCTGCCAATCTACATACTGATCTAAAAATTCGACTCTCCACAAAAATGTGTGTCATAGGTCGAGGCCCGGCCATGGTGCCAAAACAGGCTGTGGTTTTGTCAGTATACTGTATGTACGGGTACGTACTTTATGGTACCCAAAATTAAAAAACCAGTACCACTGTATTTCACGAGTTATAGCACATTTTTTGTGGCCCGGCTACAACCGGAACCTACAATGAAATACAGTGATACTTGTTTTTTCATTTTGGGTACCATAAAGTACGTACCCGTACAATATATTGACAAAACCACAGCCTGTTTTGGCACCGTGGCCGGGTCTCGACCTATGGCACCACAAATGTCCTGAACAGCTGATCGAGTTTTGTATGAAAAGTCTACTTATATTTTTTTCTATTTTCGGAAAAGTCGTAGAACAAAATGTTGTTGTTTATGATGTAAGTTATCTTCTCCTGCGAGGTTGTTGGTGTTTTACAAATAACCATGTATATCTACTTACTTTTGTGCCAAACAGCGACCGTTTTTGATGTGACTGCCAATGGTGGTTAATTTGCAAACATAAAATTCACCATTATGCTCCATAGTGTAATATTCTACATAAACAGTGAATATTACACTATTATAAAGCTTTCCGCCCAAGATTAATAGATTTCTCCTCTTTCTTTTGCTGATTTCGCTCAATATCTTGTGTTTTACTTCCTCGAAGTTAACATTTCTCTTTCTTCTTTTTTTCGTCCCATCTTTACCTTCAACTGTTTTTGGAGAATCAGTTTTTTCTGCTGGTCTCACAGTTTCTTCTGTAAGTATTTTAATAAGAGGTTTTGGCTCCAAAGTTTGAACCACATCTTCGTTTATAGAAGGAGATTGTACATCATTTGTGATACTCGCCGACGATACTATTTTCAACAAAATAAATAAAGTACAGAATTGACGTATTAACATGTTGATGTTTGCAGGCAAACTGAGAAAATCTTTGCAATGAAAATTTATAAAACACGCGCTGGGAATATTTGAAATTCCTTAAACGACATGTTTGCAGTAATTGTGAATTTTCCGTGCCATTCTTGGCAATGTTCAACGCTGTTTTTATTAAATGATATGCGATAAATACGTTTAATTAGTAAAGTAATTAAGACTATGCAATCATTGTTTTCATACATGAAATTTAATCAGCGGAACCGAGATTTTATTGTGAGAAAAATTTTATACCAGTCAAAATAAAAATGATATAAAAAGATGGAATTTACGAGTTGTTCTATGCTCTAGAAGAGGTTCTATAAAGTTGAATATTTTATTCCAACTTTTGTTAATATGATTATATTTCATCCATTTTATTTTTAAAATAAAATAAAATACCTACTTATTCTATTATATTCCATTGAAAGGATTCATTGATCCAATGGATTAATCAAGACCGAATATTTATAAACCTTTTCTTAGCGTTAATCGTCAAGAAAATTTTATTTTTCTCGGAAAAACATTTTTTTTAACCTAAAAACACCTATTAAAGATAAGACAGAAATGTAAAAAAATATAATTCTATTAAGTATTCAGCTTAATTTGTTTGAACGTGGGTTCAATTAAAATAAATTAAAACGATTAATTATGCGAACCGTTCTACTCGAATTTCGTTGTAACAGTAATCTGTTGCTCGACGAATCGAATTGAAACAAATTGACTATTGATCGCTCGATTACTTGCCTCCGGTATTTTGCTTCTCTTATTAATTTTAATATAGTGGTTAAACATCACAAATGGACTCAAAATACCGGGTGTAACAAGACCTTCAACGAAGCCGAGGTCTACGTATTCTGCCCATCAACAGGACCATTTCTGATCAAAATTATTGCTGGGAAACGATTTTAATTTCTGGTTTTAAAAAAAGCATTGCCACGCAATGTAACGCGTACCAAAAAACAGCGCCTGCGAGTGTATGCTACACAACTGCGTGCGGCCGAGTTGAAAGGCCGCGTTTGTGCGTGCTCATGAGATACATTGAGTGATGAAGTTTTGAAGCCATTGTTTGTTACTAAATACTTAAAATTTTGATGATGTTTCTTAGGACAAAATTTAGGAAATAACGAATAAAATAAGATTTCTTAAAATTTTTAAATAAAGTTTCTTGACTTGGACCTTTAATAACACGTAGCTATTGGTTTCCCATGACATATAGTCTGAAAGACAATAATGATCCTGATGATGGGCGGAATGCGTGGACTTCGGCTTCGTTGAGGGTCTTGTTACACCCGTTATAACATCGGGTCGGTCCCACTATTCCCATTACCAATTGCAATGGTAACATTGAGACTTCACTTTTTTCTCTAAACACTCTTTACTATTGATTTAAGAATTGACCAATGACGTCCATAAGGCGTAATGGTAATTGTGGGAAAGTTAGTACCACTATCACCATAATAGGTGATTAATGGAAATAGTGGGACCAACCCATAACACTATGCTGACAGCATTGTAAAGCTGAGCTTTCCAAAGATTTTAGCATAGATGACGCTCCATATAATACTTATGAAATTGACGTTAATAAAACCTTGACATTGATAATTGACTGGCTTAAAAATAATAATTTGAAAATAAACATTGACAAGACAAATATTATGCACTTTTCTCAAAGGACTCAATTTGCTCATGACATTAAAGTTGAATATAGTGGTAACAGCATAAAGAAAGTTGAAACTGCGCGTTTTCTTGGCCTACAGATTGATCGAAAACTTAATTGGAAAAATCATATAGCTGAAATAAGTAAAAGAGTAAGTAGTTTGGCTTATGCTTTGTACCGACTTTCATTTTCGACGAATACTGACACCCATCTCACGGCATATCATGGCATGGTTGAATCTGTTCTTAGATATGGTATCATATTTTGGGGCAATTCTACTGATAAAGACATTATCTTTAAAATGCAGAAAAGGTGCCTACGGGCAATCTTTGGTCTCCAAACCACAGATAGTTGTAAGCCGTATTTTACAAAATATAAAATTTTGACACTTTCGTCACTGTATATATTAGAAATGGCCCTTTTTGTTAAAACTTTTCCACATCTGTTTCCGCGTCAATCATTTATAGTTGTACGTAATAGGCGTCATGCTCATGGTGATAGGCTGTGTATACATGCTGCTAAGACAACACTTTTACGAAACAGTGTAATATGTATGGCTCCGAAAATTTACAATAAAATTCCAGACAGCTACAAAAATCTTAATAAAAATTTGTTTAGAGCTAAACTAAAAAGTTTTCTAGTTGAAAAATGTTATTATGGTGTACAAGACTTCTTAAATGATAAAACTTTTTAAATATAAGCTTGACTGTTTCTATTTTCTTACATAATTTTATTTAATTTTGACTTTGTTATTTATTTATGACATGAAATTAATTTGAATTTGATAAAGATAATATTTTATTCTAGATAGCTACTTAATGAATTTTTGTATTTTTTTTGTATTTACTGTTGTTATTTAATTTGAATTAATTGTAATTAGTGAAATAATTATGTTTTATATGATGAATTTTTGCATGCTGACCGGCAAAACATGTAAGATCTATCATCCATATTTTATTACACCACTCATGTACTCATGTTTTTTGCAAATAAATATATCTTTATCTTTATCTTATCTTTATCCATTCGAAAATCAGTTGTATTTGGCACAATCTACAAACATATTGCATTCAATGAGATAATTTTGCTTTGATAAAATCATAGAAATAGAAAAATTTTCGCTGCGCTCAAGAAGACCAACAAAGCGTGGAAAAGAGAAGTTAACATCATACGGACACGGTCTATGGAAAAAAACAAAGGATCAAATGACATGTGCCAACATTTTTACAGTAAGAGCCCCTAGCGTCTCGCCTAGCAAATGAGCAATCACAGTTTGTTTAATATATTTATTAATATTAATTAGAATTTAAAATAAAGGTATCGTGGAGCCATGGTGTCTTGTGCTCTAAGTAATTGTGATGTGACTAAAAAAAATAATCCAAGTAATCACACTTTTCATAGGTAAATAAGATATTGCCACACATTTCTCTAAAACCAAATTATTGAAGAAAACAGTATGGAACATAGTTTTTTTAATTTCCTTTGCCATATATAGTCATATTTTATGAATCTAATGGCCGAATACTCAAACGCTACTTAACTTTGAGCAGCCCTCAAACAGCATGCTGTCTTTGTCATATTTTTGACATTTAATGCGACAGGACGACGTTTGAGAGCCCCTCAAAGTTAATTAGCGTTTGAGTATTCGGCCATAAGTCATATTTTACGTTACTCATATAAAATGTATTCATTCGTTTTCGGATCACCTGTTTATTGACATTGTTGTTCTTATCAAATAGTTCGTAGTGAAGATTTGACGTTAGATGTCGGATACGTTTAAATATTCTTGTGTAAAAACTAAAATCTTGGAAAAGCACGCTATGCTATAACCTAAGCTAGTACCACCGCAATGCTATAAACTAAAGGTGCCCTTTAAATCCTTGGAAACAGCAATAGAACTGTATTAAGAAAAGTCGTTTAAACATTTTCGTCAATAGCAATTTCCGTTCTCGACTCTGTAGCTTCACCCTGACCCTCGTTATGTCAAAGTTGAAATTAAAATATACTTTTAGACAAGTAAGCTCTAAACAAATTCGCAATAAGAAATTGGAATATTCAAAAATTAATACGAACCGGGTGATAACGGGTCGGACGGAATTAATTTCAAATCCGGTCCCCTACTAAGTGTTACAGTTTACCACTGACTCGAACGTAATTTTGGAAGTTTCGATTGGCGATTTTAATTTTCGAAGTTCGATCCGAATACGTATAACTTACTAATTTGATTTGACATTTCGAGAAAACAATTTAATGAAGTTTATGTCAGTGCTATGGGAAAAAAAAATTCTACTTTAGTTGTTCGTAAACAAAGATTTATAGACGTGGTTAACAATTTATATAAATAGTTAACTTATAGAGGCCTATGCCCTGCCCAGCAATAGGTGTCGTGCGGCTGATATGATGATGAACTTATATGGAAAGTGCCATAATTATAAACAAAAACTTTTATTTCCCCAAATTCAGCGGCTTTGTGATCGGATTCTTTCACAAAAGACATATTTATGTACTTATTTATTGGCAAAATTATGAAACAGATCCTAAACAGAGTTACAGGAATTTAGTTTTCGCTTTAGTTTTAGTTCGTTTTTTAAAATGGCGGAGATTTTTTTTAATTAGAGGTTTCTTAAGAAATTGAAAACGAAAAAAAACATATTTCTGCCGTTTATAAAAATACAAATACAGCGCGATTGCGAGGTCTACAGCTCACAGTGCCACTCGTGATATCATACTCGTAATATCACAATTTCAAGAGCTTAAAAGTAAATGTATGATTTCAATGGTAGGGGTTCTTCCAGAGGGAGATCCATCAGTGACAAATAAGTATTGTGATGACAAATCTGTTGGAACGATTCCATCTAATTTGGAGGATCCGGAGATCTGCTGTTATTGACGTTTCTACGTAGTCTTTAAAATTCAGCTCTGCGAATATGAAGTAGTTTTTTTTATAATTATATTATTTGAGAAATATTGCGAATCTAAAATTGTTGTTGATACTTACCTAAAAAATGAGTTGATGAAAATTGTTCGGATACATTGCGCACAGTCAATACGACTGAAAGAGAGAAAAAAGCTTTTTAAGAAAAGCAAAACTTCCTTCAAAAATCTTAAAAAAACAGCTCTATAAAAAGCAAGAAATAATGTTCAAATCGATTAATTAAAACACGTCTATTGAAGTCGGGTGGAGCTGAAAGTATTTTTTTTACTTATTGTATTGTTTATATTCTAAAAGTCCCACCCGACTTTTTGAAGGAGGTTTTGCTTTTTTTTAAAAGCTTTTGTATTTTAAACTTTTTTGTGGGAGGTATGTAAGCGAATATTTTATAAAATAAAACGTTATAATGTTTCACATTTTTCAATGGTAGGTATACCCCGAGTAACTCAATTCCACAGGAGTTCCGTTGGGCCTTCGCAGTTCAACTCTAGTCCAGAACGTCCTTGACAATAGATAGGTCCTTTACTTATTTTTGATTGTCATAAACCTACCAATATTTCAATCACTGTACGTACAGTTCCTATTTGATTTTGAGGAGTTCCCTCGTGTATCTTTAAAATTCAAAGTTCAATACCAATGAAATTAATATGGTATCATTTTTAAGGTGTCTTCTTTCAAACAAAAAAGAATCATCTAAATCGGTTCATAAACAAAAAAGGAATGGTTGAAAATCCGTTTGAATTCATATAAAATGGTAACGAAAACGACAGTATTTTCAAGATTACTCGAAATCTAATAAACCGATTTCAAATTTCAAAAAATGAGACCAACTTGGGTACAAACCTCATATTATAACGTTTGAATCATTTTAATCGGTTCAGCCGTCTTCGAGTAATCGGTGTACGTACATAGTAAAAAATATATATATACGCGACGAATAGATAACCTCCTCCTTTTCAAATTTTTGAAGTCGGTTAAAAACTATGGTACCTAGGCATGATGACTATGTTTTTTTTATTTTATGTTACATAAATTACCTCTCAAAAAAACCATTGGTAATATAATTATTTCGCTTGCATGAAAACTGCCCAAAATATCACAGTTTGAAATGCATAAAATTGGACTCACCCGAAAACGCTCCATACTAACGGCTACTTTGTGATGACGTCACGCTTAAGTAGTTTGTATGCAACGCGTAGGAAATTTCTTCGGCAGCTATATTAAATATTGTGTTTATTAGACAAATTTGCTATAAATTTTATGAACTAATTAAAGGTATTATTTATTTTAATAAATTTTATACTTTTTAAATGGACTTGTCCGCCCAACTTTGAAGGGTCATAAAACAAATAATACGCAATATACAAAGCGTTTGGTAAAAGCCTTATAATGCCGAATATGGTAGATAGAGACCATCAAACTTAACAACTTTTACTATGGGACCAACTCTGAAATCGCGAAAAAAATATCAGCTGTTTCATACAAAAATACAAAAATTAATAACGAAAATATTAAAACGTATGAAACAGCTGTTTCTTTTGCCTTCAAAAGAGCTCGAACCTATCAAAAGAGCTCGAGCCTTCAAAAAAGTCCGAGTCTTAAAATGAACGCGAGCCTCATAAAAAGCTATCTCCGTAAATAATAATATTTACAATATTATCATTTACTATCGAGCTCACAGAGCCCTGAAAATCTGACTCTAGTCTCCAAAATTAGAACTAAAAAAGATGAATGTCTTATGTTATAAAAAGCACCGTAGATGCTTAATCGATTGTGCTTTAGTTCTACATATCCTCATTCATCAGCAGTCCATCACAATTAGTGCGCCGAAAAAGACTCAAGCCGTAAAAAACGGATCAAATTATTACAAAAAAAATCGGACTAAAAACATTAAAACGTACTAGTAAAAACAGACTCAAAAGTAAAAAATTAAATTTTCTGTAAATATTTATAACCCTATACCTACAGAAATTTTAAATCTAAAAACGTGGGGCGCATTTTGTAAAATTTATCATCCACAATATTGTCTCTAGCAAAAATTTACTGAAAAAAAAACTTTTTTAAAAACACGTTTTTAAAACGGATCAACGTTTTAAAAACGTGTTTTTAAAAAAGTTTTTTTTTCAGTAAATTTTTATTTTCTGCTTTTTAGTTAACGAGCTTAGACTAAAAATATACCATCTCCTATCGGAGCACTCGTCAAGACGATTCAACCGAGCCCAAACTCGATGGGGTTGCATGGTTTTATTACAGAGTCCCAGTGGCCTTCTTCCGGCTCCATCATCAGACCCTGGAAACTATTTCCTAACAAAGTACTCGTCAATACGATTCAAACGAGCCCAAACTCGATGGGGTTGCATGGTTTCAATATTGAGTTCCTATGGCATGGACTTTCAGCTTCATCATCAGACCCTGGACCTCGTCTCCCATTACAGTACTCGTCAAGACGATGCTAACGAGCCCAAACACGATGGGGTTGTATGGTTTCATCATAGAGTTTCTATAGCCTTCCTCCGGCTCCATCATCAGATCCTCGGAAACTATTTCCCAACAAAGTACTCGTCAAGACGATTCAAACGAGCCCAATCTCGATGGGGTTGTATGGTTTCATCATAGAGTTTCTATGGCCTTCCTCCGGCTCCATCATCAGACCCTGGAAACTATTTCCCAACAAAGAACTCGTCAAGACGATTCAAACGAGCCCAAATTTGATGGGGTTGCACGGTTACAATATTGAGTTCCTATGGCATGACCTTTCGGCTTCATCATCAGACCCAGGACCTCGTCTCCCATTAGAGTACTCGTCAAGACGATGCTAACGAGCCCAAACACGATGGGGTTGTATGATTTCATCATAGAGTTTCTATAGCCTTCCTCCGGCTCCATCATCAGATCCTCGGAAACTATTTCCCAACAAAGTACTCGTCAAGACGATTCGAACGAGCCCAATCTCGATGGGGTTGTATGATTTCATCATAGAGTTTCTATGGCCTTCCTCCGGCTCCATCATTAGACCCTGGAAACTATTTCCCAACAAAGAACTCGTCTAGACGATTCAAACGAGCCCAAATATGATTGGGTTGCACGGTTTCAATATTGAGTTCCTATGGCATGACCTTTCGGCTTCATCATCAGACCCTGGACCTCGTCTCCCATTAGAGTACTCGTCAAGACGATGCTAACGAGCCCAAACACGATGGGGCTGTATGGTTTCATCATAGAGTTCCTGTGGCCTTCTTCCGATTTCATCATCAGATCAGCTCAATGACACCATAATATTGCATTGCCTTCCAATTCTGACCTATGTTCAAAGTTTCAAGTCTCTAGCTCATCGGGAAGCTAGGATAAAATTGTTCGCAAACTTTGCGGAGAAACAAACGCGAAAGCAACCTAATAAAAACGTGTTAAAAAGCCTCATGCCGACCGAGCTCTCAAAAAGGCCAGAGCCGTGAAAATGGCTCGAAAACGGCCGAGTTCTGAAAAAGGCTCGAGCTCTGAAAAAGACTCCCGAGTCGTCGAGCTTCATACAAACGAGGCGAGCCCTGTAAAACGACTCCGAGCTCTAGACAAAAGGACTCGGAGGACTCGAGTCTTGTACATCACTATATACTCTAAAAGTTTAATAAGTTAACGATTTTTATTAGTATTTCGTTATTTTATTCATTAGTCATCATCCTTGTTTACGGTATCATAAACAATTTGTATCAACTCATGGTAGGGTCTTAAAAAACAGTAAAATATTTAACTAAACGTAAAGCTACATATTCTTCAGGCATATGTCTTTTACAAGTGTTACCCTTTTCTGCAAAAGTACACTTTTCTCGTTATAACGACAGTTATTCTTTGTGACAAAAGAAAAGAGTTAAAAAACTTTGTAATAAACTGTTATTGTCTTAATGCAGACTCAAATAATTAATATTTTCGCAAGTTGGCGACTCCTTATCTCTGGCGTTCTTTACTGAGGCAGTTAATTCGGTTAAAATGCGTAACTTTAAGTATATTTTTGGTGTTATGCGAAATATCTTGAATGAATTATCACTAAACTTGCAAATTTATTACAACGATGAATAATTTTTTTGGCAATTTAAGCGGTAAAGTGGTTGGTAAGCTGCTTTTCATAATATAAGATCTATGTAGTAGGTACTAGTGGGTCTGTAGAGCTATTAGACCTCGCGTTTGTGAGATTAAAAAAAAAATCGAAATAGAGCTATGGCGGTTACTTTTGTTCTCCTAGGATCGATTAGATCACGTAATTCTGAGCTAAAGGTGTCCCAACGTGCAGTGGAGAGAGTTAACTTTATTGCACACCTTGAGCCTTCTTATGAGTAACATAATAGTTAGTGGCTACGTTTCACTATCATAGGCATAGAAAAATTTTCGCTGCGCTCAAGAAGACCAACAAAGCGTGGAAAAAAGAAGTTAACATTATACGGACATGGTCTGTGAAAAAAGAGACAAAGAATCAAGTGACAATGTGCCAACATTTTTTACAGTAAGAGCCCCTAGCGTCCCGCCTTGCAAATGAGCAATCACAGTTTGTTTAAAATATTTGTTAATCCTTATTAGAATTTCAAATAAAGGTATCGTGGAGCCATGGTGTCTTGTGCTTGTGCTCTAAGTTATTGTGGTGTGATAAAAAGAAACAATCTAAGTAATCACACTTTTCAAAGGTAAATAAGTATTTGCCACACATTTCTCTAAAACCAACGCTACATTTATTCGTTTATCGACGAAGAAAACAGTATGGAACATAGTTTATTAATTTCCTTTGCCATAATATGGTCATATTTTATGTACCTATGAAAGTTATATTTTACGTGTCTCATACAAAATGTATACATTCGTTTTTCGGATCACCTGTTTATTGACATTGTTGTTCTTTGGCATTCTATTTCTATGATCGTGAGTCATCTTATGATATGACAAATACACAAGTTTCAACATGAAGATTTCCGAATGAAGCTGCCTATTCAAGCTGTATTTGATTAAAGATTTATTTTGCAATAGGTACTAATCTTGTAGTGGCAGAAATATCACTTTCCCCATATCTGCGCCATTTCGAAAAAAATCGAAAAATCAAATCGAAAAAAATCAATATAACTATAGAACCTGCTCACAAAATTTTATGAGATACAGTTGAGGAATGCGACCTGTAGAGGAGAACAGACGGACATCCGGACAGGTGGGACAGCTAGACGAAAGCATTTTTGCCCATGCTGAAACGGAGACGCTTCGCTCCCGCTTCGCCGAGCTCACTCGGTCAATTAATCATAATCAAAGTATGCATGTACAGACTCTGTACATACATACAACTACAGAGCAGCGTTTTCCATTCCATCCATTATTATAGCCTTGAAATTACGAGTGACCAACGAAATCATTACCAAAAAAAAACGGAATTCTATTTTTGTCGCCCTCCCCTCAAAGATCTTTTCCCCTCTCCCTCAAATTCGCTCTTCATATACATATTTCTCTTTTTCAATATAACTAGAATATTTTATCACGGTACACCATATTTGATCCCCATTGACAATTATTTGCCACGCTGCCAGTTCCGTGAAATACGGGCAAGTTCGAGTCACATTTACGCACAGAAGATTCCGTAACAATGTATGGTGATTCACGGTTTACTGCTCAATTAAAATAGCATTTTATAATAATGACTAGCGGCCGCCCGCGACTTCGTCTGCGTGGAAAGTTTTTTGCTATGCCTCGGGAACAATACTTTTTTCGGGATGAAAGGTACCCTATGTCCTTCTCTGGACCCCTGACAACATGTATGCAAAATTTCATGATGATCGGTTCAGTAGTTAAGACGTGAAGGCGTAACAAACAAACAAACAAACGGACTTTCGCATTTATAATATTAGTAAGGATTAGTAATGCAAGTAAAATAGTCTGAATTTTTGGGATGTTTCTGACCTTATGCTGTATGGCGGCCTCTGTCAATATCATCATGTTATTTGAATGCTCAATTAGGTTAGGTACGCCTTTCTCCCATTCGGCTAGGCTAAAATTACTTCACTTGTTATGAACGTTACTTACAATTCTTTGGGCACCTTTGGGCTCCTATTTTTGTGGCAGTCCCCGATGGGTAGACATTTATTCGAAATTTTTCGAATATCACCAAATTTAAGATTCGAAAAAAAAAATGTCAGAAACGTCTACCGCTAACAGAACTACTAATTTTTTATAGTATTGTTATGATAGTGATATTCATGGGCATATTTCAGTTCATTAAATAGTGTAAACCGAATTTAACTGCGACAAAAGAGTGAGTTTGTTACGCACAAACGCTCTGCACATCGTTTACACGTTGCATTCGACGTACTATCGGCAACAGCGTCGCTTAACCAGTTTGCAACAAAATTCGTGTGCGCGCGTATCGCCCCTGCACGAACTAAACGTATGTGAAAACGGGCGCGGCGTGCAAGCGATTTTAACATTAGCAGTGTTTAAGCGACGCTGTTGCCCATGATACGTCGTACGCTGTCATTGTCATTGATTTCTCTTCAAAAAAGTAATAACTCTAAATTGACAAAGTTCTAAAGTGTATACATTTTTATCTACACTCACAACGTAATGTTTCAAATATGAATTCAAAAAAGGTAATATAAATACCTACTTTATTTATGTGGATAGGTAAAATTAAAAAATAAACTCATTACGATGCAGTCAACTGCATCATAAAATAACTTTTTTTCTCATTACGATACAGGGCAAATCCAAAAAGAAGGCAGTGCCGTAACATTAAAAAAAAACAACGATATTTTCCCACATATTTTCCATGATTAAAATGCACTCTATGGTAATCGATGACTTACTGCGATTAGTTTGTTGGAATGCACTCATCTCATTTTTTTTTCTAACGAAATGCGCGCCATTTCTAAAGCATTACAAATAAAGTTTTGATTTCAATTTTTACATTTTGATATACTTACTGAATTTTGTAGGTTTTTTTTATTCTTGCTTTAAAATGTGAAAAAGAAAATTACTCTGCCCGATATTTTAGATGCAGCTAAGGAAATGACTTATTACAAGGTAGGTACCTAGCTAATACAAACAAAGTCTCTCTCTCTCTCTTTTCTAACGTTGATCTTTTATTTAGTAGGTTCAATCCCAAATGTATGAGTGTAGATAAAGTAGTGTATGAACTGCACATAACTAGGTATTAAAACACTCGTGTGATACTATTAAAAACCTCGCCTACGGCTCGGTTTTTAAACACACACTCGTGTTTTAATACCCCTCTTTATGTGTCAGTTTCATAAACTACTATTATAGACGTGACTGTTACATCAAGCAGGCACTGCGTTTATAAACGCATCAAAGAAACCTACATTTAAACCATGGACGTCGTTGGACTCCGTGACCAGCGCAGTCGAAAAATTTCTACATGTTGAACCCTGAAAATATTCCTCACCGTGGTTGATGGATGACGCGTCAACTGCACTCGGTGGCGCTCGGCACTCCCGCTCCTGTCAGCCGTCTTCTACGTAGTGCCGCGTAGAACGCATAACTAGGGTTGCCAAAACTACTATACAACAACGTGTTACAAAATAACTCCTAATGCCTAATATGGTAGGTAGATAGGGACCATCAAACTGAACAACTTTTACTATGGGACCAGCTCTGAAATCGCGAAAGAAAATCAGCTGTCGTCATACATTTATTTTGATATTTTCGTTATAAATTTTTGTATGAAACAGCAGATTTTTTTCGCGATTTCAGAGTTGTTTCCTATAGTGAAAGTTGTTCTGCTTGATAGTACCTACCCTATTTACCATATTTGGCATTAGGGTTTATTTTGTAACACATTGTATAATGCTATTGGAAAAATATACTAGCCAAATCTACTTTAATTCAGCAATACAGCGGTAACACTTTCGGTCGGGTTATTATTTCAATAATTTTCATACCATTTCAGCTTACCGCGTTCGGAAATTTCAAAATAAAAAAAACCCTTCGACTTAAAAGTGTCGTAGGTCGAAATTAAAGGTTGTAAAAGACTGTTTCTCATTAATAAACAAAGTCGATGCTGTTTTTCGGACCCTATAAATGGAAATGTACTATATTTTGCTTCAAATTTTTTGGCAACCCTACGCATAACTAATGCTGAGGTAAGCGATAAATGCTTACTATAGTTTATGGCAATGGTGGTTATTGAATGGTGTCCAATACGTTGAAGGGGATTTTGTTTGCAAAAATCTTGGCCAAAATGCTTTCGTACCTATGTCTCCTACGGCTGTTCGTCTGTTCTCCTCTACAGGTTGCGTTTCTCAACCGATTTTCGTGAAATTTAACTACCGAACGCGATCAAGAATCTGAGATCGAATTGGATTGGTATCTAGTAAACTTCAAAACGGTACAATTGAAACCATTTATAGATTTTTGACGTTTATTCGGTCCTGATGTGAACTCGATCTCGTTTATTCCCGTCGAGAATAGGGGCCGGTTTGATATTTTTTTTAACAAACATGTCAATTTTATTTTCGAAAATTTTCGAAAATCTGCGTGGACAAAATAAACTATACAGGGTGACATGGAAATTCGACCTATTCCTTGAAAGGGGTTATACTAGAGGTCATTAGCAACAAATTAAGTCCAGTGAACCAGGGGTCAAAACTTGATGGTTACCGAGCTGCAGCAGTTCTTCGATATTTTAGAAATTTTCCGACTTGTTACCAAAAACCATGAATTATGAATAAACTACTTCACTCTAAACATTGAATTGATACTTTTCTGAAAGCTGAAGAATAAGTGATCAATTTAAAAAAAAAACGTTGGCCCAAAACATACATAATCACAGAAATAAAAGGTCCTAAGTAGCAATAACTTTTATTTTCTGTATTTTTTCCCGAACATCGTCGTAAGTTATTGAAAAAAAACTGTATGAAAGTTCGCGTAAAAATTAGTAAAATAACTAACTAGTTTCATTAGCTTTCCAAAAAGGTACATATGTCATTAACTTTCCCAGCTGTTTAAAAAAAATCGGCAAAAGAGCGCCGTAGGTCAAAGTTTTGATTTTGATTTGTTAATTGAATCCAGCTCGAAAGTCAACAGTGTTACTCTAACTACACTGTGAATTAAAAATAAATGTAAGTTGATAAAGTTTAGTCAAAAAAAAACAGTTAACAAAAATTACAAATCCTGTTCAAACTGCCTACCATTGTTGCGTATGCAAGCACGAAGCCTACGACGTCGTACTTCACTCACTGTTACTCGCGTTGAAAGTGAGGTTTTTATTTGTTCGGCAACTGCCAGAATTCTCTCCCTCAACTCTTCAATGGCTATCGCTTGTCGATTCGCTCTAAGTCCTTCATGTGACCTCAAAGATACATCTGGGCTCCTATCGTACATACACCATATCTGTTCTTGTATGTAGAACATCTTCCAAAAGCATGTTCAGTTCACTACCTCTCTTACAAAAATTTCGTACGATGTACCATTTGGGGCAAGAAGAAAGTCCCGATCAACTTATCATGGACAGTCCCCATCCAAACATTTAATGTAAATCTTCTGTGGTGGGCCCTTTCTTAATTTTTTTTTGGGTTTTGGCCCTTAGGGACCCAAAAGTGCAAATAGTGGTACCAGAGAAGATTTTTCATTAAATGGTTTGGTTGGATGAGGATTAGGGTTGCCAGACGGTCGGGATTCACCTGGATTCTCCCGCAATTTCAAGTGGTCTCCCGACTCCCGTAAAATCTAAAAATCTCCCGGAAAAACTGCTGTTCTGAAAGTTCTCTAGAAAACAATAATTTTCGCGTAAGAAACCACAGATCACAATATTAGTGGATGAAACTAACTAAAAATCGCGCTGCGCGGCCGTTTTATTTTCCTTTAGACAGGCAAGAGTACAAGATTAGTGAATGAAACGGGTGAAACTAACTAAAAGTCGTGCTGCGTGGCCGTTTTTTTCAATAGACAGGCAAGATCATAACTTACATGATTAGTGGATGAAATTGACTAAAAATCGAGCTGCGCAGCCGTTTTTTTCAATAGACAGGCAAGATCACAACTTACAAGATTAGTGGATAAAACTGACTAGAACTCGCGCTGCGCGGCCGTTTTTGCATTTTTATTTTTATTTTAAATATTTCTTTCTCCCGACAACAACCACAAAATCCCGACATTTTCAAATTTTCTCCAGATATTTTGGAGTTTCGATCTGGCCACCCTAATTGGGATTGTCCATGATAAGTTGATCGGGCCTTTCTTCTTGCCCCGAATGATACATCGTACGAAGACTTTTTAAGAGATTGCTCTCTTAAAAAGTTTTCGTACGTGGTACCATTTCCTCTTCCACCACAGCTTCCGAAAACGTGTTCACTCGCTTTTAGAAGATGTGCCACTAGCTACAAGAAGAGATATAGTGTACCAGCACGATGGGTGCCAAGATGTAACTTTGGGGTCACATGAAGGACTAAGTGTACCCCCTGCGATTCGATTCGAAGAGTTGAGGGAGAGAATTTTGGCAGATGCCAAACAAATGAAAACCTCACTTTCAACGCGAGTAACAGTGAGTGAAGTACGACGTCGTAGGCTCCGTGATTGCATACGCAAAACAATGGTAGGCAGTTTGAACAGGATTTGTAATTTTTGTTAACTGTTTTTTTTTACTAAACTTTATCAACTTACATTTATTTTTTATTCACAGTGTAGTTAGAGTAACACTGTTGACTTTCGAGCTGAATTCAATGGGGAGGCGAAGGCAAAGTGAATTACAGATGGCGCTCAGTCTTTGGAACAATTGTCAGTTTGAGCTTATATTGTCTTGACTGTGTATTACGTGATTTTACTTTCTTAGATTGTATTTTTTTCGGTTTTGCGGACAAACAATGTATTCTATGCTAACTTTAACTCATTTAAAAGAAGAATTACGGAAAAGAAAAGCCAAAACAACAGGCAAGAAAGTTTATAGCAACTTACAAAAAATTGCTAACAAGCATTACATTTCTTTAAATTTCGTGTAAGATTTACAAGTAATCTTTTTATTTCAGATTAGAAGCATATGATTTAAATTTTAACAAAGCAACTGAGTGTGAATTTCCGTGTTTATAGTTGCCTGATGATGCCTTCTGTGCAATAGTAATTTCAGGTTTCTGTACTGGAATTTCTGTACCATCCAAAATTACACGAACCGTTTTATCATATTTATTTTATTATTCTAAGTTTTTTGAATGACTCTGGCATATAAAATTCTATTAATTCTCTGTTTGGCCCCAATATTGGGCTTATTCCATATTTGATATACCTATCAAATTCATCCAAGTTATAAATATGTTAGAAACTGCTGAGGTTGAAATATTAAAGAACAAAGCTGTTATAATTCAAATGTTCTTTTATTTTGGCGAAGCTTCATCAAATTCATGAAACATTCCTTTTGATTTATAATGTTTCTCAGGCTCAGCAAAGGAGAAAATCGAGGAAAAAGCATCTTTTTTTTGATATTTTTTTGCCCACTATTTTTTTGTTACTGGGAAATCGATGAACTCCAATATTTTACAAGTTACATGCATAACAATGCGGCATTTTCTCAGTATAAAATTAAAAAGTGCAATACTCCAAGAGATTCCCATATGTTTTGACACTTTCTTTGAGGCGGCCGGGTACCAAAGACCAGACGCCACCTATCGGGATAAAATTGCGCTTTTCCTCCCCATTAACAAATCAAAATCAAAACTTTGACCTAAGGCGCCCTTTTGCCGATTTTTTTAAAACAGCTGGGAAATTTAATGACATTTGTACCTTTTTGGAAAGCTAACGAAACTAGTTAGTTATTTTACTAATTTGTACGCGAACTTTTATACAGTTTTTTTTCAATAACTTACGACGATGTTCGGGAAAAAATACAGAAAATAAAAGTTATTGCTACTTAGGACCTTTTATTTCTGTGATTGTGTATGTTTTGGGCGGTTTTTTTAAAATTGATCACTAATTTTTAGCTTTCAGAAAAGTATCAATTCAACGTTAAGAGTGAAGTAGTTTATTCATAATTAATGGTCTTTGGTACCAAGTCGGAAAATTTCTTAAATATCGAAGAACTGCTGCAGCTCGGTAACCATCAAGTTTTGACCCCTGGTTCACTGGGCTTAATTTGTTGGTAATGATCTCTAGTATAACCTTTTTCAAGGAATAGGTCGAATTTCCATGTCACCCTGTATAGGTACTTAATTAGATGCTTTTTTTGTCCATTCAAATTTTCGAAAAAAAAAACGTAATGAGAATCTTGTCTCTTTTGAGAAGAATTTAGAGACGTTTTCACGATAGCGTAAAAAATATATGAGTATATTTTTTATTATCAGAATTTCGTAAATTTTCAAAACTAGCAAAATGGAAAATATCTTTTATACTAAAAATCGCTAGGAACTTACTATTAATTACCGTATAGGTACTTCTTTACAGGAACTTAATAGTCTAGGTATCACGTATAATATCACGTCCTCCTTTATTTGATTACACCCGACTTCTGCGTTAACTTACCAAAAGATAACTTGTTATGTATGTGGCACGATCTATGCAAGTTTATCCGGCCGCTCATACATTATTAATACTTACGGGTGGTGGCGCGCCATGTGATGGAGAACCGAGATGAGACCCAGATCTGTTTATAATTATCGGTTTATGTGATCAGTTTCCTTTAACAAATTTCCTCACTTGTCCTTCTTAATAATCATAATATGTTTATCTTCTTCTTAGTCGGGCACTCTTGACAGAGTGGTCGTGGCCGACGATGGACAGGGTTGCGGCTCGCTGTCGCCTCTCGCTCCCAGGGCGGCCGCACGACGTGCGATGTCTCTCCATCTTTGCCGATTCTTGGCGTTGCGAAAACACTGTACCGCGGTCGACTGCGTAGTTTTCTTAATGAGGTCGATCCAACGAGTCGGAGATTTTTATGATTTTAGATGTTTATCTGCATTAATAATTTATTGATCACTGAATCAATTAAGATAAATTATGTTATAGAGAGAAGTAGATTGGAGTTTGTATTATTTCCCCACGGGAAACAAAATTCCACACGGTCAAAGTCGCTTGCATAAATAAGTTATTTCTATTAAATAAATATTTATTATTATTTAGTGGCTATGTAAGCTGTAGAACTCGCGACATTTTTCGAAATGGCTGAAATATCTAATTCTTTTATCTTCGAAAATTTTCGAAAAACTGATTGGACAAAAATAATATAGGTAATTGAACCGGCTTACAAAATTCAGAAGATTCAGTTGAGAATTGCGACCTGTAAATGAGAACAGACGGACAGACATACGAAAGCATTTTGCCCAAGCTGAAACGGAGACGATTCGCTCGTGCTTCGCGCTCGTTCGGTCAATGAATACTGGGTGTTACAAGACCCTCAACGAAGCCGAGGAAGTATTTTGCCCAACATAATATTGCTGGGTTTTTTTCTATTTTTGGTGTTATGCATTGCATACATTACCACGCATGTAACGCGTACAAAAGACCGCGCCTGCGAGTGAATGCTACACAGCTGCGTGCGGCCGAGTTGAAAGGCAGCGTTTATGTGCGTGCTCATGAGATACATTGAGTGATGAAGTTTTGAAGCCATTGTTTGTTACGAAATACTTAAAATTTTGATCATGCTTCTTTGGACCAAAAATGAGGAAATAACGAATAAAATAAGATTTCATGAAAATTTTGAAAAAAATTTTTGACTTTGGCCTTCAATAACTTCGTAGCATCGTAGCTATTCCCAGGTATAGTCTAAAAGACACAAATGCTCCTGATAATGGGCGGAATTCGTGGTTTCGTTGTGAGTCTTGTTACACCAGTTATACATGCATCTATAGGGATATGAACTGAACAAGTAACTAAAACATTGTAGTCAAAAACCCGGTCGATAGTTATGAATATTTGAGGTTCATTTTAACTTGCATAATTACAGGGGCCGATATAAAAGGCTTTGACGCACAAATTGGAAGTCGCGTTGCTATGTGAACTGAACTGCATTCTTAATGAGCTCGTTGGTTCAATTTTGTTTTCTATAAAAAAATCTTTTGCAAGTAATAAAAATTACAAAAAAATAATCTCGCTTTATAATCCGCTGTAGATGGAGATCTATATTGTACCTACATGTGCTTATGGCGATTTGTTCCGGATTCGTCATGTTCCTGACTCGTCTCGTCGTATTCCAGATTCGCCTTTCTTGATTCGTCGTAATAAGTACAATCGATAACACTGGTGCTTTTCCATTTCTAAGTTTCAAATTGCTTGCACGCCGCGCCATCATTATACGCGTGTCAGAAATGTTCTCACAATAAAATAAACTACTTAAATGGACAAATTATCATTAAAGTAAGTGTTAATTATTTTCATTTGTTTTTTTTAATCACGTACATGCTTCAGATTAATCAATATTCTAACTAAAATGTAATGTATAAGTATGCTTATAACTTAAATAAATAAATAAAAAATATTTCATCGACTGTATTCCGACGAATCTGGAATACGTCGAATCTGGAATACGGCGAATCTGGAATACTTTTCTGGTTATTTTTCAAATAAGTCTAAAATAGTTGATAATAATAATATTATTATGGAAGTTGGACAGGTACCGAATTAAAGATCGAATTGAAAAAAAAGAAAAGCAAAATGTGTTAGAGGAAATATTGATATTTTACGAAAATTCGCTTCGATTTGTGAACCAGCCAAATTATCCTGCCATTACACCAAACATAAAAAATTTAACCACTGCTTTTACTTCTTTAATCTAACACATCTTGACTAATGCAGCTTTTACAAAACCTACGTGTAGCTACCTACTGCTGAAGTGGCAGTGGGCCGGCCATATTAGCCGTAGAACCGATGGCCGCTGGGGCAGACTAGTCTTGAGTGGAGACCGCGCGCAAACGTAGTGTGGGACGCCCTCACACAAGGTGGAGCGACGAGCAAGAAAGGTGGTTGGCATAAACTGGATGAGTATAGCCGCGGATCGTGCTCAGTGGCGTGCACTCGGAGAGGCCTATGTTCAGCAGTGGACGATGATAGGCTGATGATGATGATGACGAGTACCTAGTTAAAGGATTGTTGTAGTTAATAAAATGTTTGCATTCAATGCTACGGCACCCACTGTAATGTTATTATTATGTTGATAGCAGAGAGGAGGAATTTGCGTATTAAGAGGCCGGCGAACAGTGAACTTTCTATACAAACGCAATACCAAAATGATTTGCAATTTGAGCATAATTAACTCTTCTTGGGATGTTATTCGGATTAATACAATATTTGTCTGACCATCAGCCATTTAAAATGTCCCTAAGCTGGGGCAAAGGCCTTCCTTATGGGTGGATAAATATTTGTTAGGGTTCTATCTTCTTCTATAATATAAAAATGAATCGCTGAATGTGTTGCTAAGCGCAAATCTCGAGAGCAGCTGAACCGACTTCGCTAATTCTTTTTTTGTTGATTGTAGATGTCGCTGCGTACGCTTGTTCCTAAGACAGTAGACGTTCAGAACAAAATGTATGGGAAAATAGGTATTTATTTTGTGGTATTTTTTACCGAAAAAGATCCATTGACCCAAAATGCATATAAAACACTATTCTACAAATGCCAGAATTTAAAGGCAAATTAAGAAATTTTTATTCATATTGAATTTATCCAATCGCCTTGATCCTGGCACCATACAGGATCATTAGCCCGGCCCCTGGGGAGATAGAGACATCTTCTCTATTTCCCACTCGGGTAATTCCCGTCTGGCGCGTCCTAGTTGCGGGGGTGGGCACCCTTCATCTCAGTAGGCCGAGATGAACGGGTGGCGAAGTTCAGACGGGGACCCAGTGTTGCGGGGTATAACGCAACCCCCTGCCCAGGGTTACGGGTGAAGCCCTCAACGGCCACGAAGGCGGAGATGGCAACCATCAGTACGGCAGAGTGGGCGGAAGAGGCACATACCCAGTGAGAAGCTGCACTCACATTATGAGTTACCAGGTTACACTGGAGCTATACTGCTAGGCAGGGCGGTGTTAGTAGGGAAGGCGGCGGAAGAGACTTAGTCCAACGGCGGCTCCCAAGCTCTCCAGGAGAGTTACTGTCTTAACGTCAGGCGGCAGCCGGTTGTAAAACAATAAGCCAAAAAACTATCTCCTCACATGAATATAAGGCAAACAATGAGAAAGGGCAATCATATTAGGGCGTACCCCGTAAGCGACGCGAATGCAAAGAATGCGACATTAGATGCGAATACCTCTAGGGCGTCCCCCCGATGCGACGAACAATTTGACAAGAACAAACATTCGCGCGCTACACTTAGTATTAATCGAATCAGACTTGCAACATGGAACCTGGGGTCTCTCACGGGAAGAAGCCAAGAACTGAGCAAAATACTACAAAGAAGACGCATTAACATCTGCTGTATCCAAGAAACTAAGTGGAAGGGCTCGAAATCCAGAGATATAGGGAATGATTACCAGGTCATATACCACGGCACGGACAACAAAAGAAACGGAGTGGCAATAGTTCTGGACAATAATTTAAGAACTCGGATAATAAATATTACACGGAAGAGCGATCGCCTAATTGCTGTCAAACTAGCTTTGGATGACCAGCAAATCACCAACATAATTTCCGCGTATGCCCCACAGATTGGCTGTACAGACGCAGAAAAAAGTGATTTCTGGGAGGACATGGACGATCTGATCCGTAGCATACCAGCGAACGAATACAAAATAATCGGAGGGGACCTGAACGGACATGTTGGAGCTTCCACGACAGCGTATAGTACATCTCATGGGGGATATGGAATGGGTATAGTAAACAAACAAGGGGAAGAGATCCTGAATTTTGCAACAAGACATGCGCTCACCTTGATAAACACAAACTTCCAAAAGAAAGCGGAACACTTGATAACATATAAAAGTGGGGGTAAATCATCACAAATTGACTTTATCATGTCTGACACAACCACTAAACAAAGATTCAAGGATTGCAAAGTTATCCCAGGAGAGGCCTTGACATCGCAACACCGTATACTTGTAGCTGTTTACGATCTACCCAAACCAATCAAAAATACTATAGATAAAACGCCAAGAACCAAGTGGATGGCAATGGATAGTTCTAAAGGGGAACCATTCCTAGCTGTGATAACAGACTATCTCAAATCTGATATTGGAAAAGACTACGATAGTGCCGAGAGTATGTGGTCTAAATTTGAAAAGCAGTGCAGAATACAAGCAGCCAATATACTAGGTGTCTCCAAAGGGCCTTTATGCAATAATAAAGATCCTAAATGGTGGAACGACAAAGTAAAAGAGACACTGGCTGATAAGAAAACCCAATTTAAGAACTGGCAAAGCTCGCAACATGACGAAGACAAAGACAAATACCAGAAGGCGAAAAAATTAGCTAAGAAAATCGTAGCACAAGAGAGAAGTAACGCAAACGAAGATTTCTATAACAAAATAGAAAATGCCACAACTGAACATGAAGTACTAAAAATAACCAAAAGCAGACATAAATCCACTATGGATATCAAAGCAAATAAATACATTAACAGTAAAAACCACAAACTATTAACAGATAACAAGCAAATTAGTGACAGATGGTTTGAATATTACGAGCAACTGCTTAACGAGGAATTCCCACACGAAGAACCAACACATTGCGATGCTACCTATGGACCTTTACCTGAGATAGACCCAGACGAAGTAAGAAGAGCGGTCACTAAAATGAAAAACCGGAAGGCAGTTGGCCCGGATGAGATACCGGCGGACCTATGGAAACGCCTGGGTCCATTAGCAGTAAATTGGCTGACCAAGCTATTCAATCTTGTCCTGACCTCTAAACGCATCCCGGAGTCATGGAGGAAAAGCTACCTACTACCGTTCTATAAAAATAAAGGTGATATAGCGGAGTGTGAAAACTATAGAGGTATAAAACTGACCTCTCACACCTTGAAAATGTGGGAAAGAATCATAAATAAACGTATCAGCGATCTCTCTCAAATATCTCCAAATCAGTTTGGGTTCACTGCATCAAAATCAACGATTGACGCCATACAGGCTATCAGAATCGTGATGGAAAAATGTAGGAGTAATAACAAGGACCTACATATGGCATTTATCGATCTCGAAAAAGCTTTTGACCGAGTGCCCCGGAAGCTTGTGTGGCAGGCGCTCCGAGCCCAAGGAATACCGGAACATTACGTCCAGATCATCCAGGATATGTACGAAAACGTTACTACGAGGGTTCGAAGCTTAGCGGGTCTGAGCGAATCATTTGAGGTTAAAGTGGGTGTCCATCAGGGCTCAGCGATTAGCCCCCTACTCTTTAACTTGGTGATGGATTTTCTTACCAAAGACATAGCGGCACCATTGCCATGGACCATGTTATACGCTGACGATATTGTACTAATAGCCAACACCGCACATGATCTGCAGGAACGCTTGAATACGTGGACACAGTCTCTCGAGAAGTATGGCCTACGAGTTAGCAGAAGCAAAACCGAGTATCTGAAATGCCCTTTCAGCGGGAGCACACAAAATGAGACCATCTGTATTGGAACAACACTGATCCCCACAGCCAAGAAATTCAAATACCTGGGCTCCATACTCAGTCCTGATACTAACATCGATGATGACGTCACTCACAGAGTAAATGCTGCATGGCTAAAATGGAGAACACTCTCAGGAGTGCTCTGTGATCCTCGTATGCCCATAAGAACCAAGGGTAAAGTATACAAAACCGCAGTCCGCCCGACGCTATTATACGGTTCCGAATGCTGGACAGTGAAGAAAACCCATGAGCAAAAAATGCATGTCAATGAGATGAAAATGCTCAGGTGGGCAGGAGGTGTGACTCGACTAGACAAAGTGCGCAACGAATATATAAGGGGCAGCTTTAAAGTCGCACCAATCGCCGAAAAACTGACAGAAAATCGTCTTCGATGGTACGGACATGTCAAAAGAAGGAGTGAAGACCATGTGGTTCGCATCGCACTCAAATTGCCAGAACATATTAAGAAAGGCAGAGGACGCCCGCCTCTGACCTGGTGGTCCAAGATAGAGAGAGACCTCAAGGAAGCCCAATTGCCAGAGCCGACAACCCAGGATAGATTATCCTGGCGCAGAAAAGTGAGGAGACCCGACCCCAAATAAAGGGAACAGGGACGGACGAAGAAGAAGAAGAAGAAGAATTGAATTTATCCAATTTTTCAATATTTAGTTTTTTCGGAAATTCGCAAGTGCCAACATTTTTAAAGCCACACAGAATTTGATCATGTTAAAGCTAAAAAAAACTTTTCATAGTTCTCGTGTAACAAGCGTACGCAGCGCCATTTTGACAGTTGCCTAAAAAAATTAAGATTACTTAACCACCATATAAAAATTAACTTGGACAATATAAACTTTTTTAATGTAACCTTATGACATTTGATATAGACTTGACAGAATGCGGGCTGCAAATATCGTCAAAGAGGATAATATAAAAAAACCGAATTCGAATCCAATATTCATAAATCATAACTCAGACAGGACAACGTCTGTCGGGTCAGCTCAAGAATCTTATATTCATATTGGCCGGCTAGTTAAATAAAAAAATATGACCACAAAAGTAAGCATCAAACAAAATTTAACACTTTCAAAATTGGAAAGTCAAAACTAGAATATGAATATAAGATTCTTGGTCAAAACAGAACAACTTATACAGTACAACTCCTTTCTATTTATTCTATGAAACTTACACCGTTTGTTTTTCCCTGATAATAACAATTTCAAATGCTTTTTGCTAGCTTTGAGTAGAACGTGCATCCACAATCAGGCGAAGTTGACTTTGCCTAATTGTTAATAGCATTACGAGAGCTTTGGCCAAAAGCCAGCGTCCCAAGCCGTGAGTCGCGACCGGCCATGTTGGTAAAAAAGTTCCATTTTTGAAATCTTGAAATCTTTTCTTTTGTTCATTAATGACTGTCAGATGAAAGAGATCGAGCGAAAATTAGTGCAGACTTTTATGAAAATTAATTGGTCAATTAAGTGTCATGATCGCACTAATTAAATTGGTTCGCAATGTTTTCGTCATCAACATAATTTCAGTGTATTGAAATTCATGGAAATCGGAAAATTCATACTGATTTACAATGTTGAAAGTTTTGTCTTTTGAGTGATATTGAAAACTTTTGACTTTTGAGACTTTTGCTTATTTGTTTTTTGGTTTTTCAGTATTGTCAATGCGAAACTCTAAACTGAAACGTAGGCTTAGATACTTATATTGTGTAAAAATGTAGTTTTAGCATGTGAGTTATTCTTATAACAGTTCAAATCATTAAGTAGATAGTGAAGTGAAAATAAGAAAACCCAACTTGAGAAGAATTGTGGTGGTGGTGAACAACATTGATACCTAAGTAATTATTTTAATTACTTAGTTTAATTACTTAGTTGAAAAAAAATACGAAGAGTTCGGAAACGCGACTGAGGGTTCCGTACAAAATTGTATTCATAAGCATTTCATCAGTATACAAGGTGGATTTTTGAAACGGTACATTAAGGACAGATACCTTAACCGTTATAGTTACTGGAAAACGTTCCTAGAAGACAATCCATAACTTTTTTAAGATATTCGGAACTGCATTTACAGATTTCGAAAAAATTTACCGCCAGCCAAAACTTGCTAATACACCACTATCTATCCTATTTTATGTTGGGATCAAAACAAAATACTCAATGGGGCCATTTAGGGTACTAGAAATGTCAGAAATCGCCAAAAACTTTAATGATCATTCTTATGCGTGTATTTCGCCATTCGTCTCGGCTTAGAACATAATCAGGTCATACAATATCTGAGCGCAGACACTGCAAACTCGATTTCCATAATAAAATCATGCAGGAGGTACGCCGCTAATTGTTAATTGCTGGAAAACTGGCTAGTGTCCAGCGAGGGTGTCTCGCCGCCATGTTGCAAAGAATACCGGCCAAGTGCGAGTCGGACTCGCGCACGATTTGTTGCGTACCAAAAACGGCAAAAAAAAAACACATTTGTTGTATGGGAGCCCCACTGAAATACTTATTTTATTCTGTTTTTAGTATTTTTTGTTATAGCGGCAAAAGAAATACATCATTTGTAAAAAATTAAAAATCAACTGTCTAGCTATCATGGTTCATGAGATACAGCCTATAATATATATCTGCTTTAAAATTGAGTTGCAACTGTTGCAAGATTCCAACCGAACATAAATTCATACATACATTGCAAGTTAAAAAAGCTTATAAAAATATGAAATCCGCGCTTTCTATCTCGATTCAAACCATTGACTTAGATGTGGTCAAACCCAAATGTATTACTTTCATTTCCCAAATCATTGATGTATAACTTGGTGTTTTGGAAATTTACAACACCACATAATAAGATACAAGAAAACAAAACATATTTTAGTGTTACAAATGGGCGGTTTTATTGCTGAGAGCGATTTTTCCCAGACGTTTTACAAAGCAACTTGTGACAATCCAATCCTCGATTGCCTCAAAATTATGTCATTTTATTTCAACGGAAAGAAGGTTTGCCGTATATTTTTTATCAGGCACTTCTATATAGTACTAATAGAAATATAGTACATGACAGTATACCTTCGCCTAGTGACGATTTTTTTTGTTTATTACTATTATTTCTTAGATTTACTACTATAAATCTGCTTTTAATATTCTAAAACAACTGTAATGTAGGAACGTTGCAATTAAAATTTAGTATGAAATTTAAACTTCTTCTTCAAACAATTTTGACTAAACAGCTTTAATTTTAATAGTTTAATAACCTATTACTAATGTAGATTTGATTTATTCATTGATTTAATGAATAAATAATAATATTCATGTTGTAAACTATATTGAATTCCACTGATCTCTCCAGCTGTTACTCGCTTGTTCCGCTAGGTGGCGCATGTATGATTCCTCGCTCGAGAAATAACTAAAACAACGGATTATAAACTCATATTTATCACAATAAAATAATATATACTAAAACTAAATATTTTAATTATTTATATTTGGTTATTTATAAACAATTAACATTTTATCGAAAACGTAAAAATAAAAGGTACTTAAAGTGTTTCTACTTACCACCAGAGGGAGTATGAGTAATTTGTACTACCAAATAATTCGAAAATACTTTGTAATATTGTGTCTATCACAATAAAATTATGCATAATAAAATTCAATGCTTCTTTAATTTTTAGTTAACATATTATAAAAGGATTAAACTTTATTAAAACCATACCTAGATTATTTAGAAATGTGTGCTACTCGTCACCAGGTGGCGGTTATAGGTTGTGTTCGTGATATAGAGATGGCGGTAGTTTGTATAGCAATCAGAGCCACTTAAGGAATTATTTGGAACTATTTTCTTGCTTACTTTTTTGTTACAAAGATTTACAGAATGGGAGTACGTTGGATATTGTATAGATGGCGCTTTGATGAAAACCCAATAAAAATTATACAATTGGTTTGGTTGAATCAATTTATTATCCTCTTGTATTACAAATGCATCAGGAACGAGTAAAATAATACACTTAAAAAAGACTACAATAATTTACAGACAAAGAGTTACTTGGAAAATCATAGTAATATGATTTTTCAAACAATGGAAACTAGTAATCTGTTTTCTTCATTTTTCTTCAGTCCTTTCTGTCATTTTCATATGGTTTTCTGATCAGGAGCGACTCTCCTCATTGTTGATGATGTGTAGATAGCATTGATGTTTCCAGACCATCATTACAAGCCATAAAGGGAATGGTACTCTGAAACATCAAAATGAAGGAGTATAGAAATTGACAATTATTTCAATTTTAAATTTTTCTTTAAAATACTACTTAAATCTGAGTATGTTTTGGTTCTATTTTAACACACTAATGGTACTAATGATAAGTAAACTGGTTTGAGCAGAATCTGTTACTTAATCAGTTCACAATAACAAAAATCAAGTTTTGAGATTTTCACCGATGATCAATATTACTATTTTTCAAAAAGTTAATTGTTATTATGCTTTAAATGTTGAAAGCTTATGATATTTGTATATACTACATTAATACATTAAATCATAAGAATTGTCTTAAAAGATTCTTTAGTTTTTGAGTATTTCTCAAAAATAAAATTTTTGATGATAAAAACATTGAAAATTTAAGTCATCTTAGAAATGCTTAGAACTTTTCTAATTGATAATCAATTTCTAATGTTGAAGCTAATCTGATCTATACAAAGTGTCCTTATTATATTGATGTGTAAATTATTTCTTAAAATGCATGAAAATATTATTAAAATTAGGTTAGAAAAATGACTAAAAATTGTCATTTTTTAACAAAGACACTTTTGAATGGATAAGAAATTACAGTACAAAATACTAATTTATTACCTGTTTTATTGTTGAAGCATCATAAATGTGATTAATTCTGTTATGGAGTATCAAATCCTTGTAGGTAAATATTTTCAAACTGTAGTTTTCACAAAACACTTGCATATTTTTCCTGAAACGTATAGAAACCTTGCTTTAGTACATAAAACCAACAAACAAACGTTAAAATGATACACTTTATTAAAGAATTTACGTAACTTAGTCGATTAAATGTATTTTGTTATTACTTTGTATTATCACAGAACATATGGTAAAAGTTTGTTGTATAGAGAACTTACTTTTAGGGTGAAAGATATGTTTTATTTATTTAATCGATGCTCCAATTTGTAAAGGTTTATGTTAAAATAAAATATTATAGGTAAAATACGTATTGAGTTAGAAAAGCCAAGTCGACATTGAACCCTGTCCAGTATTTAATGGAGGTCAGTATTGACAATAGACAAAATTTCGGTCTTACCATTCGAATTAAGGCTGTCAAAATTTGATATGGTATCTATGAAATACGTTACGTAAATAATATTTTAAAGAAAATTACCAATACTTTGTTTTAAATGCATACAATTGATATTGTATCATAATATAAGTCATCTCATACAAATTGCAACTGATGGAAAACGATTTGGACTGTCGAATGGAAGCGAATGCTTTGCAAAATAGCAATCTCCAATCTATGGATACTAGTAAAGTACGTTGAAAACAATATTTTATGTTTTTTTATTGTTTCAATAAGTAAAAAGTATAATGTAGTGAAAAAAATAATATAATAATTATTTTAAGAATATGATTGGCAACCCTACGTGTCAAAGTATTTGTTCTGTTTTTTTAGAGACCAGCAAATTAGTCTTGCCATTCACTCACATCTGCCTAGAATATGTAAATGTTGCTCGCTTTTTACTGATTACAACGATTTGGGGAAATTTATGAACCTTGGTACTAATATTGTTGAAAGTTCAAATGATGATAAATTTTAAAAATTGGGTGTAAATTGATAAAAAAAAGGATAATTATAGTTAATATTGTCCTAATGAACACATTGTATAATGAAAGAGGTCTGTCGGAAATAGGGAAAATGAAATAAAAAATAAGGGTTTTCAAAAGTTGTGTAGTGTCACTCTATTATTTATGTATTTATCCATATATTATTTTAATATTTATTCATATATTTAAGTTTTTTTATATTTGTAATCTTTTATTTTGCCTTTTCTATTAGATAGAGCTTTGAAATTGTCGGACATTGTTCGGGATCTAGTTTAAAAGCATTTTTGTTGTATTTTTGTCTTAGTTCCTGGATTTGAAATGCAATAATTTAGCCACTAGGAATTTATTTATTATAAAATAAATAATTCACTGTAGGGTAAAAGTATGGGAACACTGAGCATTGTTGGGAAAAATCGTGAGAACAATGGGGGAATCCCCTGGGAGTACGATAGAGAAATAACGGTTTTTATGTTCTAGAAGATTCGGTGGGTTTGAGTATTTATAGGACTACCGATCGTTGCTCTAGGTCAGTTTAATTTTAACCTCCGAGAAGTAATAATGCTGGAATTACTGCATAAACGTGTTTAGAAGTAATATTATTTTATTAGTGGAATTAATGTTTAAAAATCGCGTTTTAAGGACAGCCCTTGTCCATAAGTTTTTATTGTCGTTTTTAAATATTTTACGTATAGAAATAACTCGTATTTTGTAGGTAGGTAAATTCATTGATTTTATGGTAAGCAATTTATTATTATATTTGTTCAAAATTTTGTTTTGAAATTGTATGCTGGTCTGTGTTTTGATGGAATGTCTGGGGGTGATTGGCAATTCTGGCCAGATTGTCATGATGCCTTGGATGGTTCCTGAAGTTTGTGCAGAATAACTGCTCTGTGCTGGTCTGGAAATGTCTCTCTTTTGAAAAAATGACGTTTTCCTTGATGTTAGAGATGGATTTTCTGTACAAGGTTTTAGTGTCAAAATACCGAGCAGATTCAGTTAAAATCAAAACTTCGAGTAACTTTTGTTTGAATTAATTTTTGTTTCTCATAAAGCTAGAAATTGCTTATTATAAAGTAGGTAGAGAGAGAGCTTGACTTCGCGGTCTCGACAAAATCGACGATATTTTGTTTTAGAAGACAAGTTTTGAGCTCTTCGCGTCGCGAAAAGTGTTTTCTATTTTAGTTTGTGCGGTTCGCGAATAGAAAAGTGTTTTGGTTTTTATTTTGTAATCAATTCAGGTGACGGAAATTTGGATCGCGATGATTCCGTTCGTAGCATCTCCAAATAAAGCCTGAATTTCGTGTCGCGTGTGTATAGTGAAAAACTAGCCAATTTTCTAGAAAATTGCCTGAAACATAAATTTTTCATATTTAATGTCAAAAATATCGTTTATTACATGTTGTTGTAAAAAGCGAAAGGAAATCATTAAAAAATTACCTAATGCTTGGTTAATTTATTTTTTTGAAGAAATGAGATTTATTTAGGCTGTTTCTAGATAATAGCAAAAGTGAATTTCAGTGGTTTTCAGCAGCTGGGAAATTATTTATTTACCAATAAATAATTCGGGGTAAGTGTAGTATGTAAGATTAGGATATGATTGATTTTTGGACAAAATCTCTGTTCATTTTCTCTTTAAAATTTTATTGCAACGCAATAAATACAATTTTACAGTATGATATTAATCTTGGTATTGATTGTCCAGAAATCTGTTCATATAATACTAGGGAAATTTTTAGGGCTTATTCAAAGTTGTGTGTGTTATGTTTTATGCTTTGCGACTAATTTTTCAGACTCTTTAAATTTCATAAATTAAAATTTGTGCTGGAGAAAATTTTAACTAGAGAGTGTTATTCCATGTCTAAATTATTTAAATAGTCATCATTAAACTGAAATAGTGCTATTTTGGAAGATCCATTTCTCAATAACTACAAATTTTAAAGTTTCATAATGAGAATTCCCGCTGTGCTATTTTACTTCTTAAAATCTATTTTTTTGGAGCTTTGTATGAATTTGTTGTCGCTGTTTTTATGCAAATAATTTCTTTATATCTAGTATAAGCTAGAATAATTGCTAGTAATTTGAAATAATCAAATTTGAGAATAAGCGATAGCCGTTCATACAAGACTTATTTTCTTAAAATGTGATTTATTTTGCTTTTATTATTATAATATTTATGCAAATATAGTCACATACACCATACATTACTCATGCACATATAAAGTAATATATTTTGTGGGCATTAATGGATTCGAGTTTGGTCGATCAACTTGGTCGAAGAAGTTCAGGAATTACATCTTGAATTTCATTTTTCTGAGTTGATTGGAGGGTGTAATACTGTTAAACTCATATGATTAGCTTTCTTTTATATAGTATTTACTATAATAATTATCAGAAAGTTGAAACGGCTAACTTTGAGTTTGACGGATTTCATCGCTTTAAATTCATATTTTTATAAAATATGATTTATTTTGCTTTTATTATTATAATATTTGTGCAGATATTTTATTACACATATCACACTATTCATATACACTCCTAACAATACATATAGTGTAGACTTGAGTGGATTCAGTATTTGGTCATTCGACTGAAGCCGATGAAATCTCAAGTTGAGGTAATGAATTGTTGTGTAGTTTCTGTAATCAGGTGCTATTGGACCTGCTGGTTGGCACTTAATTACAGAAATGAGGTAATGCTGAGCTGCCATAATTTATAATAATAATATTTAACTTATTGAAGTCTATCTGGGTCTATGGTCCAAATATGATTTTAATGCATCAGTTGTTTTATTTTAGGGTTCCTTGAATGGTTTCCTAGTTCAGTTACGATGTGTGCTTATCTCATCGCTAAGTAAATCTTTTGTGTTTATTTTAGTTATGTGGTACATAGTATCAGTTAATACTAGGGCCATTGAACGATAATCAATTTGATTGTTTGTCAAGGGTTTTGGTGTTCTCAACAATTTGATTAGTAAGAGTCTAATATTTATGAGATGTGGAGGTTTACCTAAAGGCATAACTCTGGGTTAGGTTGACCGACCACCAGAATACCTGTGTAAACTGACATAATCATATTCTATTCTAGGACTGTTACTAAACAAAGGACTAGGCCAAGATATTCTGTTGAATTTCTAGGCTTTAGAAACTGTTCAGTTATAGTTTTGCTTTGCGTTGCCTTTAATCAAGCCAAGTCCCTTGGGATAAAAGACAAACAAAGTAACTCATCCCCACCCCGTGTCAATTTTATATTGAAACCATATTTGGATTAATATTCCTATGACTAATTTTATTAGTGATGGCTAAGCTCATAACAGCGGTATTGGTTTGAGTAAAAAGTGAATATTACTCATAGAGTATTATTTATCTCTGACAAAACCTTGTCTATTCTTATCCCTACCGTTCCTTTGAGAATGCCTGATTTATATTTGAAATATAATATAAATATTTATTTTGTTCAATAATGGTTTGAACAACATTTCCAGTTTGACTGTATGCTCTCTCATGTACTGCAATTGCTGTGTGTCATACAGATTAATTCTTCACATAAATACATCAACACTTACAACAGTGGTTTGAGTCAAATCACTTTAATTTATTTTATCATTCTCTGTTGAGCATTAGCTTGATGTATGTTGAGTCTTAACCAGTAGTTAAATTCTTTGGATATCGAGAAATCTCGGTGGAGGAATTTAATGAATGCTTCGCAGTGACTGCATGCTTATGTTTAACCGAGAAGTTACACAATACAAATCTTATTCTGACTGACGGTTGAGTGCACTACGATTAAGTAGATTGTATTCTTGTCTTTCATCACTAACGATGAAATTGACCTGAAGATTACATTTTGAACAATCTTGGTAGCGCAGACTCCTTTCTGTTCAGATGAGATATCACTAAAACCTCGTCTGTTCGCAGCTGGTACACCAACACTTGTAGTTCTTGGATACGTTCTGTATAGTTCTATCTAAGGGCTACATAATTGTTATCTGTATGACTACATAGTGGCAGTAAGATGAGACAACATCTTTTGGATTGGAAGTATTTTCATCCAAACATATTTATTTGAGAAATCAGATTTTCTCATTCCATCTAACCTATTCCATTTTGTATTTGATGCATCATGGTTAATGCTAAAAAATAACTTTTTGTGCTTAATCGCACTGGCGTGGATTGGAGAGCCCTTGGGGATTGGTGGATGATGGGCTACCAAAATCAAAGACTGATTTGGTCTGGTCTTTGATGTTGGTTATAATTTTCCCTTTCCTACTATCTACACTAAACAATACTCATACAAAATTACTTGTTATACTATTTATTTATTATTTATATGTATATTTATTTATAATTGTTAGTTATAAGATGTAAATTCTATGCAAGCGTCTTTGAAATCACTAATTTATTTTCTTTTAAACTTACCTTTAAAAGACTCTGGATTACTGAATTAATTTTACACAACGTAGAGGTCCTACCACTTAACGATCACTTTATGGCCATATATTTAATTAAGTTTATTTTATCTTTAATAGATAAAGCTTTAACTTGGTTTCGATGACCAATATTAGTTGGGTATATTTATCCCTTCTAATACGCTCGGTGTCATGGTACGGATAACCCGTATGGTGCTTGTACACTCCTATTGCCTGAGACCTGGATTTATGTCCCCAATAGGTAGCTAGGTATATAGGTACTTAGTTACATAGCTACATAGCTAGATAGGGGGGGGGTCCGTTATAATTGGTGCCGTGACAAACAAAAGTTATTTTTTATTTTTGTGTTGCTTAACAGAACTGTGAAATAGTGGTGCAGATGTAGAACTTTTTTATTACACATGAGCGTTCAGATTTTACACTTTTATGTGAAAAAATAGATAATAAAGTAGAAAGTTTAATTACCTAATATGTAGCCGCACCCTATTTTCATCGATTTGCTTGCATTGTTTAATGGGAAGCATTTAAATGAAAAGTTTAGTCATTTCTTTAACAGCTGTGCGTTTATTAGTTCCTTTTCTTTATTACATTTAGCATTTTAATAGTAATACTAATGAAACATTTATTTCTATTTATTTCATTTCTTTACAGTTATTTTGGTTGTTTTATTTCGTGTTTTGTTTCTTTCTTGTGTATTTAGCTTTCACTGTTTTATTTTTCCACAAATAACTCTAGCACTGTTATGTTTCTTCAATCTTCATATTTATTTTCTTGTTATTTTGTGCCATTTATCAATTTTCCTCCTTGTTAGTTTGCAGAAAGTTAGGTAGCAATAATGTGTATAGAATAGGCTGAAAATAAAAACAAAATAGCTTTAATTTTACAAGAAATTTGCGGCGATTTGATAAGAAAAGTTTAGTACAGATAGCATTCGAATAATAATTAAAACGGACTAGAAACTTACTGCTGAAAACCTGAAATTAGTTTTATTATTTGTACTACGTTGTAGTACGTAGTTATTTACATAATTTTTAAATAATTAATAAAATAAACATTAACTTTTAGGTTACGAAAAAGTATTGTGTGATTGTGACAGATAAAGGTGTTGACACTACAGATAGGGTTGCATTCACTTTATCGTAAACTTTATCGATTCGATTATCGACTTTATTTGATTTCATTTTAAGTATACGAAATATTGTATTGAAATGCAAGGAATACTTTATTCCAGATGACATTAACGATAAATTACAAAAAAATAAATACCAAATAACTGTTTTCTTAACGAAAATGATAGCTTTTTAGTTAGTTTTAGCACTTTTTTATCGATATTTAAGAATTAATGAAACAAGACTTTCTTGTTTTCTAGTGACTAATTTTATTGCTTTCTAAAAATTTAAATTGAAAAATACAGATAAGAATAATTCCATTAAAAGATCAGACAAAATTAGAATCGATTAGTTGTTTTCATTGAATATTTTGACTATCGATTATTCGGTTAGCAACCCTATTCGATAAACATAAATCGGAACTTTGAAATGTCAATTCACAATGTACGATTTTATTCTTTTACAGAAGAAAGCAAAGGTTATAGGTCATACTGCATTATCATTAAATTATTTTAATAGGTTTTCATACTAAGGTTTTGACTGAACCCACTTTTTCGCCAATAACCGAGATCAAGACCGAGGGCTTTGCTATGAGCTCTTATAGCAGGGTCTTGTGAATCGTTTATTAAAATATTGTATTGAGCTGCCTTGATTTTTCGTACTATGACCTCAACGGATAGTATGAAAATAGGCCTTAAGCGGTCATGTTTGGGGCCTGCTTTTGAACGGAATGATTTCTTGTTTGTTGGCGAGAACTCAGTCGGGCCCTATTTCATAAATAAAATGAACCACAGATTAATTACTTATTTGCTCATAGACAATTTTATAGGTTTCAAATTAATTAATTTGTATGCAAATTTTATGTCCACGTGACACACGTGTGTGCACGCAGAGTCTGGTCACGGTGTATTAGGGCTTTATATGTATGCTTTTGCAGCAATAGTTAAGGGACTACTACATGACATAAATTGACGGCTGCTTCCTTTATCAAGTTAGGAGTTCTGATCATTTATTCGGTAATAACTATGGTGTTTACGGTTATTGAAAGAGCTTTATTAAAACTAAATAGCGCTAACGATTATTTGGTTAAATGTTATGGATGGGGCGTTTCCGTGAAATATTTAGCAGCGTAAATATTTTTTTTTATTGACAATAACTACTGACAATATTACTAACAGTATTATTTTAAACTGCAGATTACTGTTGGGAATTTAGGGGCGCTAATTAGCGGACGTTAGTTATGTTTAATATTTAATCTTTGGTTTTAGCAATTATGCGTCATATTAGATTTTCACTAGTGTAAATGAAGCTTAAATCTTGGTGTGAAAGAAGCTTAAATAAATATTTTTTAACTACTAAATTTTTATGCTTGAAATAAACAAATAGTAGTTTGAATGCAGCCCGGGGTGTTAACTAATACTTTTAGTCATTTTAACATTAGTACGTTTTAACCATAAAAACAAAAGAGGATAGAATTATTAATTCAATAACTAGGTATCGAAAGCGATATTTTGCTGAAATATATACTGTGATGACATCGATTTTACGTAATAAATCCGATGACTTAGCGATTGATCTGCTGGAATGCACCCGTATTGACTTGACATATGACAGATGAAAGTTTCATAAAAAGGTTGCAATTTCCGTTGTTTTGTTTTGAAAGAAAAGTTTTCTTTACGTTAAAATTAAACTAAAAAGGTACATTAGGTGATGTGTTTATATGAAAAATAAGCGAAAAATTGATTGTAGACCTATAGTTGTTCATAATCAAAAGGTTTTTTTTGTGATTTCTTTGGAGTAAACATAGGGACAATTTTCATTGCTTCGTTTATAAAAATAAATGGTTTTAAAGTAGGAATAATCTAAATATTGTGCTAACTAGTGCGTTGTATGGGTGTGTATGATAAGTGCCAAAAGTTTTAGCATAGAAACAACAAATTTTGTGGGTTTTACTGAAGCTAGGAGATGTTTTTGTTAACTCAACTTTCAAGATAAACAGCTGTTGTTTACAGGTATGAAAATGACTTATTATAACTAAATACAATTGTATTTTGATGTGTAGATGGTTTAGAACCTTAAGGTTTTACAACAGTCAATTTTGATCTTATCAATAGTCTTCAGTTTATAAAGAAAGAAGCTAGCACACCAAGGTTTATACAATACTTGATCATTATTTCAATGAGATGAATTAACAATTTTGATCAACATCAATTAAACTACAGATTTTGTCTTTAAGTTAACAATATGCCACTACAAAAGTTGTAATGATTCCATTAGTTTTATTGTATTTCAACTAACTTGACATAGTACTTAGGTAGAGAATAGCAACTTATAACTTTGAAACATTGAATTTGGAATGCTTACCTGCTAAAAGAAGTCTTAATAAATTGATATTAAAGTATTGAAACAGACTAAATAAATATAACTTAACGGTAACAATAACAGTGTTTTTCTTAGTGGCATAACTCTCTTTGTTAATATTTTTAGAACGGTGATAGAATGAGTTACATCGACCATAATCAAATACCATAATAAAAGCACGGTTTAGCTTAGTTTAGACTTGTAAACATTGTTGACCTGAGTAGTGTAGTGGTTACCTTGAGGGTAGTGACGGGTTCGATTCCTGAGTGAAGAAAGTTTTGGAATGATAAGTTTTAGTTTTGCAATCAGGATAAGGTATTAATGAGTTAAGTAAGAATTTAATTGAGAGGTACTTAGGTGTATGGAGTATTGGCTCGACGACGCTTTGTAAAATTGTCCAAGTATTTGGGGTTCATTTTGTACATAGATTCCCAGTTAAAATGTTTGTTTTTTATGTACCTTTCTCGGATAGGAGTTAGAATTTATACGGGTGTCTTTTGTTCACTCTCTGAATTATGAAAAGGTTGTTTGGAGTCGCGAACCGAGTATCCTTTGAGGTTTGGAGAGTGGGTTTAAGTGCAGTCTGTATAAGTTCACGCTGACATAATAGTAAAAGATTTTTTTTACTTACTGACACAAATATCTTAGAAAAAAAAATATTGTTTTGTGAACATTTGATAAGAATTTATGTACAGTTAACAGCACATAAGGTTGCACAAGACTGTCATGAATATGTAATTTATTTAAACTTTAATAGTTTTGCATTTAAGAATAAAATTGATTGAATATCATTGTTCTTTCATGCAAACCAGAGTAGCAAACCGTTGATTGTAGCTCTGAAGAGCATTCAACTCACTTATTGAAATATACTGACGAGAGATTACTTTGTTTATGTTAGTAATAATGCTAAAATTACTATTTTAAGTAATGAATAGTTTGCATTGGACAATAGCGCCTTTTTGCGGATATTTCTTTTCCTTCTTTTTTCTCTCTCTTCAAATTCTAGTACAAATTTAACTCGGTCTTACTTAGCTGTTATGATTACATTATATGAAAATTAATATATTTTGTTGACTTATTATTCGTAGCGCCGCCATTATGCAGATTTTCTTAGTATTTGAGAATTTTACTGTGTAGACGAACGAGGTGAATTTCATATTGTTCAACTAGTCTTTATTTATCAATTTAGTTTATACAAATTATAGAATAAAAATGTCCTAGTGACTCGATGGTTCAGTGGTAGGAGCATTGAACCGGATGTCCGGAAATTGCGGGTTCGATTCTTGTTCAATTTTTTTTATGCGGTATAAAATAGTGATACAAACTGAATAGCATTTTTACAGATATTTCACCGATAAAAATAAAAAAATAAAATATCTCATATACCCTCTGTTATGTTTTCTTTTGTTTCGCCGTAGTCGGTTAATATAGCTAAATTATTTTAGTTTATGGATTTATACTTGTTACTTATTCTTAATTTTTTTTTTAATTTATTTTCAAGAGGTTAATGTTACATAAAAAAATAGACGTCACCTAGCGGTTTTTATTAGGACTACGTTGTAGGAAGTATTTGGTTATGTAGTGGTTGTGAACTTGTTTAGTTCATTATTAGGTAGATAGAGGGCGTGAATACTTATTGATAAAATTAGCGCTACCTGGCGGATTTAGTTGGAACTAAGTTGAGAAAGTATTTGAGTGTGTTATGGTTCTGAACAAGGTTAGTTCATTACAAGTTAGATAGATGGCGTGAGTACGGATAAATAAGAAGCGCCACCTAGCGGATTTTATTGGAACTAGGTTATAGAAAGTGTTTGGTTAAATTGTAATTATTTTTGGCGGACCTGTTTAGTTCACTACTAGTTGGATAGAGGTCGCTGTTAGTATACAAACTACATATTTAGTTTGAATATTTTATAGATTCATGTCAGATTTATAATTTTTTTTTTATAATATGGTTGAAGTAAAAATTAAATTTTATAGGAGATTTAGGTATATATTTCAATTGGTTTTATTAAATTTTAGGGTTGTCAAAAATATTTTATTTTAATTTTGGAAAAAAAATGTAAAAATAAGGAAATAAAATATTTATATAAAAATAATAAAAAAATATATATAAATTAAATAGAAAATAACTATTATTTTTACAATAAATAAATAAAATGTTTATATAAAAAAAAATATATGAAATAAATAGAAAAATAATTATTATTTTTAAAATAAATAAATAAAATGTTTTATAAAAATAAAAAAATAAAATTAAATAGGAAAATAATAATAATAATAAATAATGAAAAAAATGATTTAAATAAAAAAAAATATTCAATAATAAAATTTTGGGTTTCTTAAATAAGAATAAAAAAATAAATAAATAAAATGTTAATAAGAGAAAAAAAAAATATAATAATTGTATAATAAAAAAAAATATATAAATATAAAAAAATATATAAAAATAGTACAGAATTATAAAAAAAAAAGAAAATAATAAAAATGTAAATAATAAATTAAAAAAAAAAAGGTATTAAAGAAAAATAATACTAAAATAAAATAAAAATAAAATGTAGATAAATAATAATAATAAAAATAAAAAAATAAAAAGCTAATTAATTTGAAAAAAAAAAAAAATATAGTAATATCAGTTTAAATGGTAGATAAAAATATTAATAATAATAATACAAAAATAAAATAAAAATAAAATGTAGATAGTTAAAAATAATAATTTAAAAAAAAAATGTAAATAAAAAAAAAATATTAAAAATTGGTATAAATAAAATAAAAATGTAGAAAAAAAAAGATTTGTACTTTAATTTATTTTCTTTCTCTCTCATATCTTACATATTATTAGTGAAAAGAAATATTAGAATTTTATTAAAATAATTAACAGGTTATTGGTATTGTTTATTTTAATGGATTTTTTTAATAAGATTTTTCTTTTAAAATCTTGAGGCACAAGCGCGTTCATATTATAAGAAAAAAAAAAAAATCTTTTTCCTCTCTCTTTCAATATAGATATTTCAGTGTTGCGGTTTTGTTTCAGGAGTAATCTAAAGTGCATCGAGTTGGATGTGCAAGCTTGATAAGTTAGATAAATAAGAGAAAGTGACTCAGTCTAGTGAAGATAGTGACTTAATTTAGTGAAGATAATTTAGTGAATTTATTGAATTTGGTTAATATAGTGAAGACAGTGACTTCCAAAAAAATAAATTTTAAGTGAATATGATTAAACATTGATAATTAAGCGATTATGCAACAATTAAGTGATTTGTATTTATAATCTTTTTTTTTTTATCTTCTGACTTTTACTTCTTACTATTCTTTTATTTCGGTTATTTGGATTTTAAATAACTATAAGTGAGTTTAGACAGTGAAAACTTATGGTGAAAGTGAACGTTATTTTTTTAAAGTGAAAGTGATTACAAATTTTATCAAAAATGCCTAAACAAAAATCTAAATCCAAGACAGTGGAGGCCAGGAAGTCCAGAATGACGACCTGTGGGGCTTCCACATCAGACTCTTCTCCGGTTTTGAAGAAAATCAACCCGTTACAATATATGAATCGCGTGGTTCAACGTGCAGTAAGCACAATTAACAGCAAAATTGCTGAAATTGAAAATAGAATTGCTGTTACTTCTACGCCCGTGGAATCTGAAGATATTTCCATACAAGGGGGCGCTACAAGCACACCAGTCTTAGTGCAGCCAGGACCTTCTACTCTATATTATCCTGTAGCACAGATGCCTTCTGAGAAACCTAAATTTCCATCGAAAAACAAACATCCCGTGACTTTTATTGAGGATTTAACTGCATACCTAAGAAAATCTGTACCAGGGGCAAATGATGTCATTGATACCATTATCGAATGTCTTGAAGGTGACGCTAGAAATTGGGGACGTCTATATAGAGAGAGGTGGATAACTTTTGAAGATTTTAAGAAGGATTTTTTGGAAAATTTTTGGGGTGAAGCAGAGCAAAGTGATTTAAGAAGGAGAATAGTTCAAAACTCTTGGGATGGAAAACAGTCCATGTTGAGCCATTTCATTACACTGTGTGGACAAGCGAAAATGTTAACTTATCCTATACAGGAGAGACAACTAATAAGCGACATCATGTGCCATTATCAAAAAAATGTTCAGTACGCGTGGTCCACATCTAATTATAGCTCCATACTTCAAGCCACTGAGTTTCTTCGCAAGTTAGACAATGTGAATAAACAAACAGACTTCAAATACGGAAGTAATACTCAATCAAATGTTGTGCAAAAGCCCACAACAGCCAACCAACATCATCAAGACAATAGAAACAATTTAAATCGGAAGAGGCAGTTCAACGAAAGGCCAGCGCGTCAAGTAGCAACAAACAAGACGGCGAATACAAACGTAGTTAATGTTGTAGATGTCCCTAATAATGATCTAAATGTAAATACTGAATCAACAAATTTAAACGAGTAGGGGTTGATGTAACACGCCTCGATGCATCAACATTTTTTTATAATGAGGCAGATTTAACTCCTGTTGCTTTAAAAATTATGCTAGGTCTCGGATGGGAACCTGGACAGACGTTAGGCACACGTGGAGATGGATTGCTTAAACCTATAGTTACCAAAGGTCAATGTGGTAAAGCAGGTTTAGGGTTTGATAATAATAATGATAATTTAAGCAATTTTGAATTACAGATAGTAAAAACGTTAAAAACTCAATCAGATTTGAATAAAGAATCATCAATTCAAACTGAAATAGTTTCTTCACTATTTGATGAAGAAGACAATATTACTGCGGACAAACTAGAAATGGTTAAATCTGAGGTTGAAGTAGAGATTTTTGATAAACGAGTAATATGTCTTGTTGATACGGGAAGCGATATAACGTGTATTTCAGAATCATTTTGGGAAACATTAAAGTCACAAGTAGGAAATAAATTGAATATGTTACCTGTTAAGCCAATACAAATTCGCGGGGCTGTTGGTCAAAAGAGTGCCAAAATTCAGCAAATGGTTTTATTACCAGTAAAATTTGGGGAAATTGAAAAGGAAATTAGATTTTTAATTGTACCTAAATTAGTCCATTCAGTAATATTAGGTTTTGATTGGCTTATAGCAAACAATACCAACATAAGATTGCAAACACCTCCAGTTGGGTTAATCATTAATCACAAAGGGCAAAGAGTATTAATTCCATTTATTGAATACGTATTTGATGGACAAGAAGTTTCAGAAATTGCAAAAGTAGATAGTGATTTTGACTTCAATAAATATTTACAAGAAATTAAAACAGGTATTCCTCTTAAAGGAAATCAAGTCAATAAATTGAGACAAGTTTTAAGTAAACATGGTGATGTATTTACTAAACGTTTAGGTCGTGCAAACTGTTATGAGCATGTCATAAAAATGACAGATCATAGTCCAGTTATAAAACGTTCCTATCCTGTCCCATATGCTTATAGGTCACGTATGGAAGAAAAATTAGCTGAAATGGTAGATATGGGAATAATTTCAAGAGGTTCAACACCTTATTGCAGTCCATTAACTTTTACATTAAAGCCAGACGGTTCAATTAGAGTTTTATTAGATGCACGTGAAATTAACAAATATATGGTGGCAGAATCAGAAGCCCCGCCGATGCAAATAGACGTTTTGAATTCATTTCATGGTGTTAATTACATAAGTATAATTGATCTTAATAATGCATACTTTCAAATTAAAATCTCTGAAGAAAGTAGGAAGTATACTGGATTTACATTCAATGGGAAGTCCTATATGTACAATGTTCTTCCGCAAGGGCTTAAGACGTCTGTGGGGAGCTTCAGCAGAGCCATGGACCAGATACTAGGGCCGGAAGTTAGACATTTCTGCGTTAACTACTTAGATGACCTCGCTATTTTGACTCAGGGGACTTTAGAGGAACATTTAGAGCATATTGACATCATATTGAACAAATTAAAGTTAGCAGGGCTTACTTGCAATCTTGAAAAATGTAAATTCATTTGTAAAGAAGTAAAAATGCTAGGACACATTATTTCCACAGAAGGAATTAAAACAGATCCTGAGAAAATAGAATCTATAAAGAATTTTCCAGTTCCTAAGAAAATAAAACATTTAAGAGCGTTTTTAGGACTCTGTAATTATTATAGACGATTCATTCCTGATTATAATAGCATAATTCAACCTTTATGTAAGCTTTTGAAAAAAGACAAAGGCTGGTCCTGGACTTCAGAAGCACAGGTAGCCTTTGAAGAATTGAAAAATAGATTTTTGAAAACGATAATGCTGCATCATCCAGATATGTCTAGGCCTTTCTATTTACAAACTGATAGTTCTGGAGTAGGTTTAGCAGGAGTCTTATTTCAATATGATGATGAAGGAGAAATGAAAATATTAGGATACTGTAGTAGAGCTTTGAGGGGCGCTGAATTAAGATGGACGGTTACTGAACAAGAGTTCTGGGCAATAATATATTGTCTAAGAAAGTTTGAGACTTATTTGAGGGGCGCCAAATTGATAATTAGGACGGATCACAAAGCATTGACCTTTGTTAGATCGTGGAAATTATACAATAGTCGTATAATTAGGTGGATACTTTTCCTTGAACAATTTGACTATAGCATTGAACATGTAAAAGGTAAAGACAACGTCGCTGTCGATGTTCTGTCTAGGTTTCCATCTGATTCAGGTATGATACAAGAAGATAGGGTATATTGTCCAGAGATTCATTATATGGAAACTAATAAAAATAAGACTTTAATAGCTGATTTGAAAAATATATCTAATTTTCAAGCTAGTGATAGTGAAGTTCAGTTGACTATGAATATTGTAAATAATACCTGTAGTAATAGTTCAAATGGTAAATTAGGTAAAATTGCTCAACGATGTTATATTAAGGATAATGTTTTATATTTTAAGATTGATTCAGATAAACATGTTATTTATTTGCCAACAAAATTGAGGGAAGAAACAATTCTTCAAATTCACAAAGAAATGGGTCATCAAGGGGCTTATAAGGTACTTAAATACCTTAAAGATAGATTTTATTGGATTGGAATGAACAAAAGTGTGAAAACTTTACTAAGAACTTGTCACATTTGCCAGGTTTCTAAAAGTGACAATATAAAATATGTAGGAGAATGTAAGTCGATTGTAACAGAACAAGTAGGAGACATAGTAATGGCAGATTTGTATGGGCCTCTGCCTAAAGGTAGATTTGGAGCTGCGTATATACTTGTAATCCAGGACTCATTTAGCAAGTTTGTTAAATTGTATGATTTAAAAAAGGCTACTTCACGAGCTGTAATTTCTAAACTAAAACAATTTGCTAGTATAATCAAGCCTAAAGTTGTTATGACAGATAATGGCAGTCAATTCTCATCTGATGGCTGGAAACAAGCTTTAAAGGACATAAATATAAAGCCTATTTACACTACAGTTAGAAACCCACGGCCTAATACCACAGAACGAGTTAATAAGGAATTAGGACGTTTATTTAGAACATATTGTCATAAAAACCATAAAAGTTGGGCAACAATCTTAAGCAGAATAGAATCTTTGTATAACAATACATTTCATGAAAGTACTGGGTATACCCCTAATGAAGTAGTTTATGGTACAAGCAACAGTATGTCATTTGACAATTGTCTGCCACAATTAAGTAACACAAAGAACATTGATGATGTTAGAGAACAAGTGAGACAAAATTTGAAAAATAATAGTGTCAAAAGACAAGTAAGATTTAATAGATCTCATCGTTTAATTGAATTCCACATAGGAGACTATGTAAAAATTCGTAAGGTTAACAAATCGGAAGCACAAAAGAATCTTACTAAAAAGTTTCAATTACTTTATGAAGGGCCTTATGTAGTTAGTGCTATTCCGTTCTCCAATGTCTATACTTTGATGGACCCTAAAACTAAACAGATAAGAGGTAATTTTAATACTATTCATTTAAATAAATATTATCAATAATGTTAACTTTCTGTTAGTTTTGTGTAGGATTAAGGAAATTTTGATTTATAATATTGCTAGTTATACTTAATTCTGTAGGTTATGTTTTTTTCTTAATTCTGTAGGTTATTCTTTTTTTTTTCTCTTAATTCTGTAGGTTATGTTTTTATAACTTAATTTAGTAGGTTTTGTTTTATTAACTTAATCTTATAGGTCATACTTTATTACATAATTTTGTTAGTTATATTTCAATTTTTTAATTTGTATGTAAATCTTTATTCCTAAACTGTTTAACTTTGTAGTTTATATTTTTACTATTTAATTTCAAAGGTTATATCTTTAGTAACTTAATTTCAAAGTTTCAATCCTTATTATTTAATTTTGTATTTTAAATCTTAATTACTATTAGTGGTTAAACTTTGTTCTATATATAGGTATATGATTATTTTACTGCTATTGGTAAATGTTAATTGTTGGTTCTTGTTGGAAATAATGTCTCATGTAAGAAAAGTACAAAAGTACATATATTAGAATCTCATATGGTAAATATAAAGTAAACTAGATATCAGTGAAAATTGAAGGTTGTCCAAGTAAGAATTATAATCAAAATTGAGATTCAATCATTATTGATGTAACTAGTTTAAAATTAAGACAAATAGTTATAATTTATATAAAAAAAAAAAAAGCTGGGGAATGAAGGGTCAGGGAAATGACTCGATCACATCTGTCGGAGTGTTTAAAAGGTTTTATCAACCTTTATTAAACATATTACACTTTGATCAGACTTTATGTGGTCTATAACTTCATTATTATTTTACGCTCTCACTCACTTATAATCTGTTAAACACAATTTCAACAGATGTGGTCGGTGGGGCGTAGGGTGGTCATTTCTGGGGGTAGGGGGGATACTCAGCATATGTATATATATAATATTAATAAATAATAATAATAAAAATATAAAAAAAAAAAAAAATTTTTTTCATTTTTCCAATATATCTTCGTTCCTTTATCCTTTTTATATTTTACTATATTTTGCGGCAATTAATAAATCTTGTATTGTTTAAGATATGTAATTTATAACTCCAGTTAATTTCGTTATATAATTAAGGGGCGATTGTGACAATCCAATCCTCGATTGCCTCAAAATTATGTCATTTTATTTCAACGGAAAGAAGGTTTGCCGTATATTTTTTATCAGGCACTTCTATATAGTACTAATAGAAATATAGTACATGACAGTATACCTTCGCCTAGTGACGATTTTTTTTGTTTATTACTATTATTTCTTAGATTTACTACTATAAATCTGCTTTTAATATTCTAAAACAACTGTAATGTAGGAACGTTGCAATTAAAATTTAGTATGAAATTTAAACTTCTTCTTCAAACAATTTTGACTAAACAGCTTTAATTTTAATAGTTTAATAACCTATTACTAATGTAGATTTGATTTATTCATTGATTTAATGAATAAATAATAATATTCATGTTGTAAACTATATTGAATTCCACTGATCTCTCCAGCTGTTACTCGCTTGTTCCGCTAGGTGGCGCATGTATGATTCCTCGCTCGAGAAATAACTAAAACAACGGATTATAAACTCATATTTATCACAATAAAATAATATATACTAAAACTAAATATTTTAATTATTTATATTTGGTTATTTATAAACAATTAACATTTTATCGAAAACGTAAAAATAAAAGGTACTTAAAGTGTTTCTACTTACCACCAGAGGGAGTATGAGTAATTTGTACTACCAAATAATTCGAAAATACTTTGTAATATTGTGTCTATCACAATAAAATTATGCATAATAAAATTCAATGCTTCTTTAATTTTTAGTTAACATATTATAAAAGGATTAAACTTTATTAAAACCATACCTAGATTATTTAGAAATGTGTGCTACTCGTCACCAGGTGGCGGTTATAGGTTGTGTTCGTGATATAGAGATGGCGGTAGTTTGTATAGCAATCAGAGCCACTTAAGGAATTATTTGGAACTATTTTCTTGCTTACTTTTTTGTTACAAAGATTTACAGAATGGGAGTACGTTGGATATTGTATAGATGGCGCTTTGATGAAAACCCAATAAAAATTATACAATTGGTTTGGTTGAATCAATTTATTATCCTCTTGTATTACAAATGCATCAGGAACGAGTAAAATAATACACTTAAAAAAGACTACAATAATTTACAGACAAAGAGTTACTTGGAAAATCATAGTAATATGATTTTTCAAACAATGGAAACTAGTAATCTGTTTTCTTCATTTTTCTTCAGTCCTTTCTGTCATTTTCATATGGTTTTCTGATCAGGAGCGACTCTCCTCATTGTTGATGATGTGTAGATAGCATTGATGTTTCCAGACCATCATTACAAGCCATAAAGGGAATGGTACTCTGAAACATCAAAATGAAGGAGTATAGAAATTGACAATTATTTCAATTTTAAATTTTTCTTTAAAATACTACTTAAATCTGAGTATGTTTTGGTTCTATTTTAACACACTAATGGTACTAATGATAAGTAAACTGGTTTGAGCAGAATCTGTTACTTAATCAGTTCACAATAACAAAAATCAAGTTTTGAGATTTTCACCGATGATCAATATTACTATTTTTCAAAAAGTTAATTGTTATTATGCTTTAAATGTTGAAAGCTTATGATATTTGTATATACTACATTAATACATTAAATCATAAGAATTGTCTTAAAAGATTCTTTAGTTTTTGAGTATTTCTCAAAAATAAAATTTTTGATGATAAAAACATTGAAAATTTAAGTCATCTTAGAAATGCTTAGAACTTTTCTAATTGATAATCAATTTCTAATGTTGAAGCTAATCTGATCTATACAAAGTGTCCTTATTATATTGATGTGTAAATTATTTCTTAAAATGCATGAAAATATTATTAAAATTAGGTTAGAAAAATGACTAAAAATTGTCATTTTTTAACAAAGACACTTTTGAATGGATAAGAAATTACAGTACAAAATACTAATTTATTACCTGTTTTATTGTTGAAGCATCATAAATGTGATTAATTCTGTTATGGAGTATCAAATCCTTGTAGGTAAATATTTTCAAACTGTAGTTTTCACAAAACACTTGCATATTTTTCCTGAAACGTATAGAAACCTTGCTTTAGTACATAAAACCAACAAACAAACGTTAAAATGATACACTTTATTAAAGAATTTACGTAACTTAGTCGATTAAATGTATTTTGTTATTACTTTGTATTATCACAGAACATATGGTAAAAGTTTGTTGTATAGAGAACTTACTTTTAGGGTGAAAGATATGTTTTATTTATTTAATCGATGCTCCAATTTGTAAAGGTTTATGTTAAAATAAAATATTATAGGTAAAATACGTATTGAGTTAGAAAAGCCAAGTCGACATTGAACCCTGTCCAGTATTTAATGGAGGTCAGTATTGACAATAGACAAAATTTCGGTCTTACCATTCGAATTAAGGCTGTCAAAATTTGATATGGTATCTATGAAATACGTTACGTAAATAATATTTTAAAGAAAATTACCAATACTTTGTTTTAAATGCATACAATTGATATTGTATCATAATATAAGTCATCTCATACAAATTGCAACTGATGGAAAACGATTTGGACTGTCGAATGGAAGCGAATGCTTTGCAAAATAGCAATCTCCAATCTATGGATACTAGTAAAGTACGTTGAAAACAATATTTTATGTTTTTTTATTGTTTCAATAAGTAAAAAGTATAATGTAGTGAAAAAAATAATATAATAATTATTTTAAGAATATGATTGGCAACCCTACGTGTCAAAGTATTTGTTCTGTTTTTTTAGAGACCAGCAAATTAGTCTTGCCATTCACTCACATCTGCCTAGAATATGTAAATGTTGCTCGCTTTTTACTGATTACAACGATTTGGGGAAATTTATGAACCTTGGTACTAATATTGTTGAAAGTTCAAATGATGATAAATTTTAAAAATTGGGTGTAAATTGATAAAAAAAAGGATAATTATAGTTAATATTGTCCTAATGAACACATTGTATAATGAAAGAGGTCTGTCGGAAATAGGGAAAATGAAATAAAAAATAAGGGTTTTCAAAAGTTGTGTAGTGTCACTCTATTATTTATGTATTTATCCATATATTATTTTAATATTTATTCATATATTTAAGTTTTTTTATATTTGTAATCTTTTATTTTGCCTTTTCTATTAGATAGAGCTTTGAAATTGTCGGACATTGTTCGGGATCTAGTTTAAAAGCATTTTTGTTGTATTTTTGTCTTAGTTCCTGGATTTGAAATGCAATAATTTAGCCACTAGGAATTTATTTATTATAAAATAAATAATTCACTGTAGGGTAAAAGTATGGGAACACTGAGCATTGTTGGGAAAAATCGTGAGAACAATGGGGGAATCCCCTGGGAGTACGATAGAGAAATAACGGTTTTTATGTTCTAGAAGATTCGGTGGGTTTGAGTATTTATAGGACTACCGATCGTTGCTCTAGGTCAGTTTAATTTTAACCTCCGAGAAGTAATAATGCTGGAATTACTGCATAAACGTGTTTAGAAGTAATATTATTTTATTAGTGGAATTAATGTTTAAAAATCGCGTTTTAAGGACAGCCCTTGTCCATAAGTTTTTATTGTCGTTTTTAAATATTTTACGTATAGAAATAACTCGTATTTTGTAGGTAGGTAAATTCATTGATTTTATGGTAAGCAATTTATTATTATATTTGTTCAAAATTTTGTTTTGAAATTGTATGCTGGTCTGTGTTTTGATGGAATGTCTGGGGGTGATTGGCAATTCTGGCCAGATTGTCATGATGCCTTGGATGGTTCCTGAAGTTTGTGCAGAATAACTGCTCTGTGCTGGTCTGGAAATGTCTCTCTTTTGAAAAAATGACGTTTTCCTTGATGTTAGAGATGGATTTTCTGTACAAGGTTTTAGTGTCAAAATACCGAGCAGATTCAGTTAAAATCAAAACTTCGAGTAACTTTTGTTTGAATTAATTTTTGTTTCTCATAAAGCTAGAAATTGCTTATTATAAAGTAGGTAGAGAGAGAGCTTGACTTCGCGGTCTCGACAAAATCGACGATATTTTGTTTTAGAAGACAAGTTTTGAGCTCTTCGCGTCGCGAAAAGTGTTTTCTATTTTAGTTTGTGCGGTTCGCGAATAGAAAAGTGTTTTGGTTTTTATTTTGTAATCAATTCAGGTGACGGAAATTTGGATCGCGATGATTCCGTTCGTAGCATCTCCAAATAAAGCCTGAATTTCGTGTCGCGTGTGTATAGTGAAAAACTAGCCAATTTTCTAGAAAATTGCCTGAAACATAAATTTTTCATATTTAATGTCAAAAATATCGTTTATTACATGTTGTTGTAAAAAGCGAAAGGAAATCATTAAAAAATTACCTAATGCTTGGTTAATTTATTTTTTTGAAGAAATGAGATTTATTTAGGCTGTTTCTAGATAATAGCAAAAGTGAATTTCAGTGGTTTTCAGCAGCTGGGAAATTATTTATTTACCAATAAATAATTCGGGGTAAGTGTAGTATGTAAGATTAGGATATGATTGATTTTTGGACAAAATCTCTGTTCATTTTCTCTTTAAAATTTTATTGCAACGCAATAAATACAATTTTACAGTATGATATTAATCTTGGTATTGATTGTCCAGAAATCTGTTCATATAATACTAGGGAAATTTTTAGGGCTTATTCAAAGTTGTGTGTGTTATGTTTTATGCTTTGCGACTAATTTTTCAGACTCTTTAAATTTCATAAATTAAAATTTGTGCTGGAGAAAATTTTAACTAGAGAGTGTTATTCCATGTCTAAATTATTTAAATAGTCATCATTAAACTGAAATAGTGCTATTTTGGAAGATCCATTTCTCAATAACTACAAATTTTAAAGTTTCATAATGAGAATTCCCGCTGTGCTATTTTACTTCTTAAAATCTATTTTTTTGGAGCTTTGTATGAATTTGTTGTCGCTGTTTTTATGCAAATAATTTCTTTATATCTAGTATAAGCTAGAATAATTGCTAGTAATTTGAAATAATCAAATTTGAGAATAAGCGATAGCCGTTCATACAAGACTTATTTTCTTAAAATGTGATTTATTTTGCTTTTATTATTATAATATTTATGCAAATATAGTCACATACACCATACATTACTCATGCACATATAAAGTAATATATTTTGTGGGCATTAATGGATTCGAGTTTGGTCGATCAACTTGGTCGAAGAAGTTCAGGAATTACATCTTGAATTTCATTTTTCTGAGTTGATTGGAGGGTGTAATACTGTTAAACTCATATGATTAGCTTTCTTTTATATAGTATTTACTATAATAATTATCAGAAAGTTGAAACGGCTAACTTTGAGTTTGACGGATTTCATCGCTTTAAATTCATATTTTTATAAAATATGATTTATTTTGCTTTTATTATTATAATATTTGTGCAGATATTTTATTACACATATCACACTATTCATATACACTCCTAACAATACATATAGTGTAGACTTGAGTGGATTCAGTATTTGGTCATTCGACTGAAGCCGATGAAATCTCAAGTTGAGGTAATGAATTGTTGTGTAGTTTCTGTAATCAGGTGCTATTGGACCTGCTGGTTGGCACTTAATTACAGAAATGAGGTAATGCTGAGCTGCCATAATTTATAATAATAATATTTAACTTATTGAAGTCTATCTGGGTCTATGGTCCAAATATGATTTTAATGCATCAGTTGTTTTATTTTAGGGTTCCTTGAATGGTTTCCTAGTTCAGTTACGATGTGTGCTTATCTCATCGCTAAGTAAATCTTTTGTGTTTATTTTAGTTATGTGGTACATAGTATCAGTTAATACTAGGGCCATTGAACGATAATCAATTTGATTGTTTGTCAAGGGTTTTGGTGTTCTCAACAATTTGATTAGTAAGAGTCTAATATTTATGAGATGTGGAGGTTTACCTAAAGGCATAACTCTGGGTTAGGTTGACCGACCACCAGAATACCTGTGTAAACTGACATAATCATATTCTATTCTAGGACTGTTACTAAACAAAGGACTAGGCCAAGATATTCTGTTGAATTTCTAGGCTTTAGAAACTGTTCAGTTATAGTTTTGCTTTGCGTTGCCTTTAATCAAGCCAAGTCCCTTGGGATAAAAGACAAACAAAGTAACTCATCCCCACCCCGTGTCAATTTTATATTGAAACCATATTTGGATTAATATTCCTATGACTAATTTTATTAGTGATGGCTAAGCTCATAACAGCGGTATTGGTTTGAGTAAAAAGTGAATATTACTCATAGAGTATTATTTATCTCTGACAAAACCTTGTCTATTCTTATCCCTACCGTTCCTTTGAGAATGCCTGATTTATATTTGAAATATAATATAAATATTTATTTTGTTCAATAATGGTTTGAACAACATTTCCAGTTTGACTGTATGCTCTCTCATGTACTGCAATTGCTGTGTGTCATACAGATTAATTCTTCACATAAATACATCAACACTTACAACAGTGGTTTGAGTCAAATCACTTTAATTTATTTTATCATTCTCTGTTGAGCATTAGCTTGATGTATGTTGAGTCTTAACCAGTAGTTAAATTCTTTGGATATCGAGAAATCTCGGTGGAGGAATTTAATGAATGCTTCGCAGTGACTGCATGCTTATGTTTAACCGAGAAGTTACACAATACAAATCTTATTCTGACTGACGGTTGAGTGCACTACGATTAAGTAGATTGTATTCTTGTCTTTCATCACTAACGATGAAATTGACCTGAAGATTACATTTTGAACAATCTTGGTAGCGCAGACTCCTTTCTGTTCAGATGAGATATCACTAAAACCTCGTCTGTTCGCAGCTGGTACACCAACACTTGTAGTTCTTGGATACGTTCTGTATAGTTCTATCTAAGGGCTACATAATTGTTATCTGTATGACTACATAGTGGCAGTAAGATGAGACAACATCTTTTGGATTGGAAGTATTTTCATCCAAACATATTTATTTGAGAAATCAGATTTTCTCATTCCATCTAACCTATTCCATTTTGTATTTGATGCATCATGGTTAATGCTAAAAAATAACTTTTTGTGCTTAATCGCACTGGCGTGGATTGGAGAGCCCTTGGGGATTGGTGGATGATGGGCTACCAAAATCAAAGACTGATTTGGTCTGGTCTTTGATGTTGGTTATAATTTTCCCTTTCCTACTATCTACACTAAACAATACTCATACAAAATTACTTGTTATACTATTTATTTATTATTTATATGTATATTTATTTATAATTGTTAGTTATAAGATGTAAATTCTATGCAAGCGTCTTTGAAATCACTAATTTATTTTCTTTTAAACTTACCTTTAAAAGACTCTGGATTACTGAATTAATTTTACACAACGTAGAGGTCCTACCACTTAACGATCACTTTATGGCCATATATTTAATTAAGTTTATTTTATCTTTAATAGATAAAGCTTTAACTTGGTTTCGATGACCAATATTAGTTGGGTATATTTATCCCTTCTAATACGCTCGGTGTCATGGTACGGATAACCCGTATGGTGCTTGTACACTCCTATTGCCTGAGACCTGGATTTATGTCCCCAATAGGTAGCTAGGTATATAGGTACTTAGTTACATAGCTACATAGCTAGATAGGGGGGGGGTCCGTTATAATTGGTGCCGTGACCACAGATAAAAGGTTTCAAAAGTTTGAAGGAACTGGTGTTTCAGAGAGGCTTGTTATGATAACAAACAAAAGTTATTTTTTATTTTTGTGTTGCTTAACAGAACTGTGAAATAGTGGTGCAGATGTAGAACTTTTTTATTACACATGAGCGTTCAGATTTTACACTTTTATGTGAAAAAATAGATAATAAAGTAGAAAGTTTAATTACCTAATATGTAGCCGCACCCTATTTTCATCGTTTTGCTTGCATTGTTTAATGGGAAGCATTTAAATGAAAAGTTTAGTCATTTCTTTAACAGCTGTGCGTTTATTAGTTCCTTTTCTTTATTACATTTAGCATTTTAATAGTAATACTAATGAAACATTTATTTCTATTTATTTCATTTCTTTACAGTTATTTTGGTTGTTTTATTTCGTGTTTTGTTTCTTTCTTGTGTATTTAGCTTTCACTGTTTTATTTTTCCACAAATAACTCTAGCACTGTTATGTTTCTTCAATCTTCATATTTATTTTCTTGTTATTTTGTGCCATTTATCAATTTTCCTCCTTGTTAGTTTGCAGAAAGTTAGGTAGCAATAATGTGTATAGAATAGGCTGAAAATAAAAACAAAATAGCTTTAATTTTACAAGAAATTTGCGGCGATTTGATAAGAAAAGTTTAGTACAGATAGCATTCGAATAATAATTAAAACGGACTAGAAACTTACTGCTGAAAACCTGAAATTAGTTTTATTATTTGTACTACGTTGTAGTACGTAGTTATTTACATAATTTTTAAATAATTAATAAAATAAACATTAACTTTTAGGTTACGAAAAAGTATTGTGTGATTGTGACAGATAAAGGTGTTGACACTACAGATAGGGTTGCATTCACTTTATCGTAAACTTTATCGATTCGATTATCGACTTTATTTGATTTCATTTTAAGTATACGAAATATTGTATTGAAATGCAAGGAATACTTTATTCCAGATGACATTAACGATAAATTACAAAAAAATAAATACCAAATAACTGTTTTCTTAACGAAAATGATAGCTTTTTAGTTAGTTTTAGCACTTTTTTATCGATATTTAAGAATTAATGAAACAAGACTTTCTTGTTTTCTAGTGACTAATTTTATTGCTTTCTAAAAATTTAAATTGAAAAATACAGATAAGAATAATTCCATTAAAAGATCAGACAAAATTAGAATCGATTAGTTGTTTTCATTGAATATTTTGACTATCGATTATTCGGTTAGCAACCCTATTCGATAAACATAAATCGGAACTTTGAAATGTCAATTCACAATGTACGATTTTATTCTTTTACAGAAGAAAGCAAAGGTTATAGGTCATACTGCATTATCATTAAATTATTTTAATAGGTTTTCATACTAAGGTTTTGACTGAACCCACTTTTTCGCCAATAACCGAGATCAAGACCGAGGGCTTTGCTATGAGCTCTTATAGCAGGGTCTTGTGAATCGTTTATTAAAATATTGTATTGAGCTGCCTTGATTTTTCGTACTATGACCTCAACGGATAGTATGAAAATAGGCCTTAAGCGGTCATGTTTGGGGCCTGCTTTTGAACGGAATGATTTCTTGTTTGTTGGCGAGAACTCAGTCGGGCCCTATTTCATAAATAAAATGAACCACAGATTAATTACTTATTTGCTCATAGACAATTTTATAGGTTTCAAATTAATTAATTTGTATGCAAATTTTATGTCCACGTGACACACGTGTGTGCACGCAGAGTCTGGTCACGGTGTATTAGGGCTTTATATGTATGCTTTTGCAGCAATAGTTAAGGGACTACTACATGACATAAATTGACGGCTGCTTCCTTTATCAAGTTAGGAGTTCTGATCATTTATTCGGTAATAACTATGGTGTTTACGGTTATTGAAAGAGCTTTATTAAAACTAAATAGCGCTAACGATTATTTGGTTAAATGTTATGGATGGGGCGTTTCCGTGAAATATTTAGCAGCGTAAATATTTTTTTTTATTGACAATAACTACTGACAATATTACTAACAGTATTATTTTAAACTGCAGATTACTGTTGGGAATTTAGGGGCGCTAATTAGCGGACGTTAGTTATGTTTAATATTTAATCTTTGGTTTTAGCAATTATGCGTCATATTAGATTTTCACTAGTGTAAATGAAGCTTAAATCTTGGTGTGAAAGAAGCTTAAATAAATATTTTTTAACTACTAAATTTTTATGCTTGAAATAAACAAATAGTAGTTTGAATGCAGCCCGGGGTGTTAACTAATACTTTTAGTCATTTTAACATTAGTACGTTTTAACCATAAAAACAAAAGAGGATAGAATTATTAATTCAATAACTAGGTATCGAAAGCGATATTTTGCTGAAATATATACTGTGATGACATCGATTTTACGTAATAAATCCGATGACTTAGCGATTGATCTGCTGGAATGCACCCGTATTGACTTGACATATGACAGATGAAAGTTTCATAAAAAGGTTGCAATTTCCGTTGTTTTGTTTTGAAAGAAAAGTTTTCTTTACGTTAAAATTAAACTAAAAAGGTACATTAGGTGATGTGTTTATATGAAAAATAAGCGAAAAATTGATTGTAGACCTATAGTTGTTCATAATCAAAAGGTTTTTTTTGTGATTTCTTTGGAGTAAACATAGGGACAATTTTCATTGCTTCGTTTATAAAAATAAATGGTTTTAAAGTAGGAATAATCTAAATATTGTGCTAACTAGTGCGTTGTATGGGTGTGTATGATAAGTGCCAAAAGTTTTAGCATAGAAACAACAAATTTTGTGGGTTTTACTGAAGCTAGGAGATGTTTTTGTTAACTCAACTTTCAAGATAAACAGCTGTTGTTTACAGGTATGAAAATGACTTATTATAACTAAATACAATTGTATTTTGATGTGTAGATGGTTTAGAACCTTAAGGTTTTACAACAGTCAATTTTGATCTTATCAATAGTCTTCAGTTTATAAAGAAAGAAGCTAGCACACCAAGGTTTATACAATACTTGATCATTATTTCAATGAGATGAATTAACAATTTTGATCAACATCAATTAAACTACAGATTTTGTCTTTAAGTTAACAATATGCCACTACAAAAGTTGTAATGATTCCATTAGTTTTATTGTATTTCAACTAACTTGACATAGTACTTAGGTAGAGAATAGCAACTTATAACTTTGAAACATTGAATTTGGAATGCTTACCTGCTAAAAGAAGTCTTAATAAATTGATATTAAAGTATTGAAACAGACTAAATAAATATAACTTAACGGTAACAATAACAGTGTTTTTCTTAGTGGCATAACTCTCTTTGTTAATATTTTTAGAACGGTGATAGAATGAGTTACATCGACCATAATCAAATACCATAATAAAAGCACGGTTTAGCTTAGTTTAGACTTGTAAACATTGTTGACCTGAGTAGTGTAGTGGTTACCTTGAGGGTAGTGACGGGTTCGATTCCTGAGTGAAGAAAGTTTTGGAATGATAAGTTTTAGTTTTGCAATCAGGATAAGGTATTAATGAGTTAAGTAAGAATTTAATTGAGAGGTACTTAGGTGTATGGAGTATTGGCTCGACGACGCTTTGTAAAATTGTCCAAGTATTTGGGGTTCATTTTGTACATAGATTCCCAGTTAAAATGTTTGTTTTTTATGTACCTTTCTCGGATAGGAGTTAGAATTTATACGGGTGTCTTTTGTTCACTCTCTGAATTATGAAAAGGTTGTTTGGAGTCGCGAACCGAGTATCCTTTGAGGTTTGGAGAGTGGGTTTAAGTGCAGTCTGTATAAGTTCACGCTGACATAATAGTAAAAGATTTTTTTTACTTACTGACACAAATATCTTAGAAAAAAAAATATTGTTTTGTGAACATTTGATAAGAATTTATGTACAGTTAACAGCACATAAGGTTGCACAAGACTGTCATGAATATGTAATTTATTTAAACTTTAATAGTTTTGCATTTAAGAATAAAATTGATTGAATATCATTGTTCTTTCATGCAAACCAGAGTAGCAAACCGTTGATTGTAGCTCTGAAGAGCATTCAACTCACTTATTGAAATATACTGACGAGAGATTACTTTGTTTATGTTAGTAATAATGCTAAAATTACTATTTTAAGTAATGAATAGTTTGCATTGGACAATAGCGCCTTTTTGCGGATATTTCTTTTCCTTCTTTTTTCTCTCTCTTCAAATTCTAGTACAAATTTAACTCGGTCTTACTTAGCTGTTATGATTACATTATATGAAAATTAATATATTTTGTTGACTTATTATTCGTAGCGCCGCCATTATGCAGATTTTCTTAGTATTTGAGAATTTTACTGTGTAGACGAACGAGGTGAATTTCATATTGTTCAACTAGTCTTTATTTATCAATTTAGTTTATACAAATTATAGAATAAAAATGTCCTAGTGACTCGATGGTTCAGTGGTAGGAGCATTGAACCGGATGTCCGGAAATTGCGGGTTCGATTCTTGTTCAATTTTTTTTATGCGGTATAAAATAGTGATACAAACTGAATAGCATTTTTACAGATATTTCACCGATAAAAATAAAAAAATAAAATATCTCATATACCCTCTGTTATGTTTTCTTTTGTTTCGCCGTAGTCGGTTAATATAGCTAAATTATTTTAGTTTATGGATTTATACTTGTTACTTATTCTTAATTTTTTTTTTAATTTATTTTCAAGAGGTTAATGTTACATAAAAAAATAGACGTCACCTAGCGGTTTTTATTAGGACTACGTTGTAGGAAGTATTTGGTTATGTAGTGGTTGTGAACTTGTTTAGTTCATTATTAGGTAGATAGAGGGCGTGAATACTTATTGATAAAATTAGCGCTACCTGGCGGATTTAGTTGGAACTAAGTTGAGAAAGTATTTGAGTGTGTTATGGTTCTGAACAAGGTTAGTTCATTACAAGTTAGATAGATGGCGTGAGTACGGATAAATAAGAAGCGCCACCTAGCGGATTTTATTGGAACTAGGTTATAGAAAGTGTTTGGTTAAATTGTAATTATTTTTGGCGGACCTGTTTAGTTCACTACTAGTTGGATAGAGGTCGCTGTTAGTATACAAACTACATATTTAGTTTGAATATTTTATAGATTCATGTCAGATTTATAATTTTTTTTTTATAATATGGTTGAAGTAAAAATTAAATTTTATAGGAGATTTAGGTATATATTTCAATTGGTTTTATTAAATTTTAGGGTTGTCAAAAATATTTTATTTTAATTTTGGAAAAAAAATGTAAAAATAAGGAAATAAAATATTTATATAAAAATAATAAAAAAATATATATAAATTAAATAGAAAATAACTATTATTTTTACAATAAATAAATAAAATGTTTATATAAAAAAAAATATATGAAATAAATAGAAAAATAATTATTATTTTTAAAATAAATAAATAAAATGTTTTATAAAAATAAAAAAATAAAATTAAATAGGAAAATAATAATAATAATAAATAATGAAAAAAATGATTTAAATAAAAAAAAATATTCAATAATAAAATTTTGGGTTTCTTAAATAAGAATAAAAAAATAAATAAATAAAATGTTAATAAGAGAAAAAAAAAATATAATAATTGTATAATAAAAAAAAATATATAAATATAAAAAAATATATAAAAATAGTACAGAATTATAAAAAAAAAAGAAAATAATAAAAATGTAAATAATAAATTAAAAAAAAAAAGGTATTAAAGAAAAATAATACTAAAATAAAATAAAAATAAAATGTAGATAAATAATAATAATAAAAATAAAAAAATAAAAAGCTAATTAATTTGAAAAAAAAAAAAAATATAGTAATATCAGTTTAAATGGTAGATAAAAATATTAATAATAATAATACAAAAATAAAATAAAAATAAAATGTAGATAGTTAAAAATAATAATTTAAAAAAAAAATGTAAATAAAAAAAAAATATTAAAAATTGGTATAAATAAAATAAAAATGTAGAAAAAAAAAGATTTGTACTTTAATTTATTTTCTTTCTCTCTCATATCTTACATATTATTAGTGAAAAGAAATATTAGAATTTTATTAAAATAATTAACAGGTTATTGGTATTGTTTATTTTAATGGATTTTTTTAATAAGATTTTTCTTTTAAAATCTTGAGGCACAAGCGCGTTCATATTATAAGAAAAAAAAAAAAATCTTTTTCCTCTCTCTTTCAATATAGATATTTCAGTGTTGCGGTTTTGTTTCAGGAGTAATCTAAAGTGCATCGAGTTGGATGTGCAAGCTTGATAAGTTAGATAAATAAGAGAAAGTGACTCAGTCTAGTGAAGATAGTGACTTAATTTAGTGAAGATAATTTAGTGAATTTATTGAATTTGGTTAATATAGTGAAGACAGTGACTTCCAAAAAAATAAATTTTAAGTGAATATGATTAAACATTGATAATTAAGCGATTATGCAACAATTAAGTGATTTGTATTTATAATCTTTTTTTTTTTATCTTCTGACTTTTACTTCTTACTATTCTTTTATTTCGGTTATTTGGATTTTAAATAACTATAAGTGAGTTTAGACAGTGAAAACTTATGGTGAAAGTGAACGTTATTTTTTTAAAGTGAAAGTGATTACAAATTTTATCAAAAATGCCTAAACAAAAATCTAAATCCAAGACAGTGGAGGCCAGGAAGTCCAGAATGACGACCTGTGGGGCTTCCACATCAGACTCTTCTCCGGTTTTGAAGAAAATCAACCCGTTACAATATATGAATCGCGTGGTTCAACGTGCAGTAAGCACAATTAACAGCAAAATTGCTGAAATTGAAAATAGAATTGCTGTTACTTCTACGCCCGTGGAATCTGAAGATATTTCCATACAAGGGGGCGCTACAAGCACACCAGTCTTAGTGCAGCCAGGACCTTCTACTCTATATTATCCTGTAGCACAGATGCCTTCTGAGAAACCTAAATTTCCATCGAAAAACAAACATCCCGTGACTTTTATTGAGGATTTAACTGCATACCTAAGAAAATCTGTACCAGGGGCAAATGATGTCATTGATACCATTATCGAATGTCTTGAAGGTGACGCTAGAAATTGGGGACGTCTATATAGAGAGAGGTGGATAACTTTTGAAGATTTTAAGAAGGATTTTTTGGAAAATTTTTGGGGTGAAGCAGAGCAAAGTGATTTAAGAAGGAGAATAGTTCAAAACTCTTGGGATGGAAAACAGTCCATGTTGAGCCATTTCATTACACTGTGTGGACAAGCGAAAATGTTAACTTATCCTATACAGGAGAGACAACTAATAAGCGACATCATGTGCCATTATCAAAAAAATGTTCAGTACGCGTGGTCCACATCTAATTATAGCTCCATACTTCAAGCCACTGAGTTTCTTCGCAAGTTAGACAATGTGAATAAACAAACAGACTTCAAATACGGAAGTAATACTCAATCAAATGTTGTGCAAAAGCCCACAACAGCCAACCAACATCATCAAGACAATAGAAACAATTTAAATCGGAAGAGGCAGTTCAACGAAAGGCCAGCGCGTCAAGTAGCAACAAACAAGACGGCGAATACAAACGTAGTTAATGTTGTAGATGTCCCTAATAATGATCTAAATGTAAATACTGAATCAACAAATTTAAACGAGTAGGGGTTGATGTAACACGCCTCGATGCATCAACATTTTTTTATAATGAGGCAGATTTAACTCCTGTTGCTTTAAAAATTATGCTAGGTCTCGGATGGGAACCTGGACAGACGTTAGGCACACGTGGAGATGGATTGCTTAAACCTATAGTTACCAAAGGTCAATGTGGTAAAGCAGGTTTAGGGTTTGATAATAATAATGATAATTTAAGCAATTTTGAATTACAGATAGTAAAAACGTTAAAAACTCAATCAGATTTGAATAAAGAATCATCAATTCAAACTGAAATAGTTTCTTCACTATTTGATGAAGAAGACAATATTACTGCGGACAAACTAGAAATGGTTAAATCTGAGGTTGAAGTAGAGATTTTTGATAAACGAGTAATATGTCTTGTTGATACGGGAAGCGATATAACGTGTATTTCAGAATCATTTTGGGAAACATTAAAGTCACAAGTAGGAAATAAATTGAATATGTTACCTGTTAAGCCAATACAAATTCGCGGGGCTGTTGGTCAAAAGAGTGCCAAAATTCAGCAAATGGTTTTATTACCAGTAAAATTTGGGGAAATTGAAAAGGAAATTAGATTTTTAATTGTACCTAAATTAGTCCATTCAGTAATATTAGGTTTTGATTGGCTTATAGCAAACAATACCAACATAAGATTGCAAACACCTCCAGTTGGGTTAATCATTAATCACAAAGGGCAAAGAGTATTAATTCCATTTATTGAATACGTATTTGATGGACAAGAAGTTTCAGAAATTGCAAAAGTAGATAGTGATTTTGACTTCAATAAATATTTACAAGAAATTAAAACAGGTATTCCTCTTAAAGGAAATCAAGTCAATAAATTGAGACAAGTTTTAAGTAAACATGGTGATGTATTTACTAAACGTTTAGGTCGTGCAAACTGTTATGAGCATGTCATAAAAATGACAGATCATAGTCCAGTTATAAAACGTTCCTATCCTGTCCCATATGCTTATAGGTCACGTATGGAAGAAAAATTAGCTGAAATGGTAGATATGGGAATAATTTCAAGAGGTTCAACACCTTATTGCAGTCCATTAACTTTTACATTAAAGCCAGACGGTTCAATTAGAGTTTTATTAGATGCACGTGAAATTAACAAATATATGGTGGCAGAATCAGAAGCCCCGCCGATGCAAATAGACGTTTTGAATTCATTTCATGGTGTTAATTACATAAGTATAATTGATCTTAATAATGCATACTTTCAAATTAAAATCTCTGAAGAAAGTAGGAAGTATACTGGATTTACATTCAATGGGAAGTCCTATATGTACAATGTTCTTCCGCAAGGGCTTAAGACGTCTGTGGGGAGCTTCAGCAGAGCCATGGACCAGATACTAGGGCCGGAAGTTAGACATTTCTGCGTTAACTACTTAGATGACCTCGCTATTTTGACTCAGGGGACTTTAGAGGAACATTTAGAGCATATTGACATCATATTGAACAAATTAAAGTTAGCAGGGCTTACTTGCAATCTTGAAAAATGTAAATTCATTTGTAAAGAAGTAAAAATGCTAGGACACATTATTTCCACAGAAGGAATTAAAACAGATCCTGAGAAAATAGAATCTATAAAGAATTTTCCAGTTCCTAAGAAAATAAAACATTTAAGAGCGTTTTTAGGACTCTGTAATTATTATAGACGATTCATTCCTGATTATAATAGCATAATTCAACCTTTATGTAAGCTTTTGAAAAAAGACAAAGGCTGGTCCTGGACTTCAGAAGCACAGGTAGCCTTTGAAGAATTGAAAAATAGATTTTTGAAAACGATAATGCTGCATCATCCAGATATGTCTAGGCCTTTCTATTTACAAACTGATAGTTCTGGAGTAGGTTTAGCAGGAGTCTTATTTCAATATGATGATGAAGGAGAAATGAAAATATTAGGATACTGTAGTAGAGCTTTGAGGGGCGCTGAATTAAGATGGACGGTTACTGAACAAGAGTTCTGGGCAATAATATATTGTCTAAGAAAGTTTGAGACTTATTTGAGGGGCGCCAAATTGATAATTAGGACGGATCACAAAGCATTGACCTTTGTTAGATCGTGGAAATTATACAATAGTCGTATAATTAGGTGGATACTTTTCCTTGAACAATTTGACTATAGCATTGAACATGTAAAAGGTAAAGACAACGTCGCTGTCGATGTTCTGTCTAGGTTTCCATCTGATTCAGGTATGATACAAGAAGATAGGGTATATTGTCCAGAGATTCATTATATGGAAACTAATAAAAATAAGACTTTAATAGCTGATTTGAAAAATATATCTAATTTTCAAGCTAGTGATAGTGAAGTTCAGTTGACTATGAATATTGTAAATAATACCTGTAGTAATAGTTCAAATGGTAAATTAGGTAAAATTGCTCAACGATGTTATATTAAGGATAATGTTTTATATTTTAAGATTGATTCAGATAAACATGTTATTTATTTGCCAACAAAATTGAGGGAAGAAACAATTCTTCAAATTCACAAAGAAATGGGTCATCAAGGGGCTTATAAGGTACTTAAATACCTTAAAGATAGATTTTATTGGATTGGAATGAACAAAAGTGTGAAAACTTTACTAAGAACTTGTCACATTTGCCAGGTTTCTAAAAGTGACAATATAAAATATGTAGGAGAATGTAAGTCGATTGTAACAGAACAAGTAGGAGACATAGTAATGGCAGATTTGTATGGGCCTCTGCCTAAAGGTAGATTTGGAGCTGCGTATATACTTGTAATCCAGGACTCATTTAGCAAGTTTGTTAAATTGTATGATTTAAAAAAGGCTACTTCACGAGCTGTAATTTCTAAACTAAAACAATTTGCTAGTATAATCAAGCCTAAAGTTGTTATGACAGATAATGGCAGTCAATTCTCATCTGATGGCTGGAAACAAGCTTTAAAGGACATAAATATAAAGCCTATTTACACTACAGTTAGAAACCCACGGCCTAATACCACAGAACGAGTTAATAAGGAATTAGGACGTTTATTTAGAACATATTGTCATAAAAACCATAAAAGTTGGGCAACAATCTTAAGCAGAATAGAATCTTTGTATAACAATACATTTCATGAAAGTACTGGGTATACCCCTAATGAAGTAGTTTATGGTACAAGCAACAGTATGTCATTTGACAATTGTCTGCCACAATTAAGTAACACAAAGAACATTGATGATGTTAGAGAACAAGTGAGACAAAATTTGAAAAATAATAGTGTCAAAAGACAAGTAAGATTTAATAGATCTCATCGTTTAATTGAATTCCACATAGGAGACTATGTAAAAATTCGTAAGGTTAACAAATCGGAAGCACAAAAGAATCTTACTAAAAAGTTTCAATTACTTTATGAAGGGCCTTATGTAGTTAGTGCTATTCCGTTCTCCAATGTCTATACTTTGATGGACCCTAAAACTAAACAGATAAGAGGTAATTTTAATACTATTCATTTAAATAAATATTATCAATAATGTTAACTTTCTGTTAGTTTTGTGTAGGATTAAGGAAATTTTGATTTATAATATTGCTAGTTATACTTAATTCTGTAGGTTATGTTTTTTTCTTAATTCTGTAGGTTATTCTTTTTTTTTTCTCTTAATTCTGTAGGTTATGTTTTTATAACTTAATTTAGTAGGTTTTGTTTTATTAACTTAATCTTATAGGTCATACTTTATTACATAATTTTGTTAGTTATATTTCAATTTTTTAATTTGTATGTAAATCTTTATTCCTAAACTGTTTAACTTTGTAGTTTATATTTTTACTATTTAATTTCAAAGGTTATATCTTTAGTAACTTAATTTCAAAGTTTCAATCCTTATTATTTAATTTTGTATTTTAAATCTTAATTACTATTAGTGGTTAAACTTTGTTCTATATATAGGTATATGATTATTTTACTGCTATTGGTAAATGTTAATTGTTGGTTCTTGTTGGAAATAATGTCTCATGTAAGAAAAGTACAAAAGTACATATATTAGAATCTCATATGGTAAATATAAAGTAAACTAGATATCAGTGAAAATTGAAGGTTGTCCAAGTAAGAATTATAATCAAAATTGAGATTCAATCATTATTGATGTAACTAGTTTAAAATTAAGACAAATAGTTATAATTTATATAAAAAAAAAAAAAAGCTGGGGAATGAAGGGTCAGGGAAATGACTCGATCACATCTGTCGGAGTGTTTAAAAGGTTTTATCAACCTTTATTAAACATATTACACTTTGATCAGACTTTATGTGGTCTATAACTTCATTATTATTTTACGCTCTCACTCACTTATAATCTGTTAAACACAATTTCAACAGATGTGGTCGGTGGGGCGTAGGGTGGTCATTTCTGGGGGTAGGGGGGATACTCAGCATATGTATATATATAATATTAATAAATAATAATAATAAAAATATAAAAAAAAAAAAAAATTTTTTTCATTTTTCCAATATATCTTCGTTCCTTTATCCTTTTTATATTTTACTATATTTTGCGGCAATTAATAAATCTTGTATTGTTTAAGATATGTAATTTATAACTCCAGTTAATTTCGTTATATAATTAAGGGGCGATTGTGACAATCCAATCCTCGATTGCCTCAAAATTATGTCATTTTATTTCAACGGAAAGAAGGTTTGCCGTATATTTTTTATCAGGCACTTCTATATAGTACTAATAGAAATATAGTACATGACAGTATACCTTCGCCTAGTGACGATTTTTTTTGTTTATTACTATTATTTCTTAGATTTACTACTATAAATCTGCTTTTAATATTCTAAAACAACTGTAATGTAGGAACGTTGCAATTAAAATTTAGTATGAAATTTAAACTTCTTCTTCAAACAATTTTGACTAAACAGCTTTAATTTTAATAGTTTAATAACCTATTACTAATGTAGATTTGATTTATTCATTGATTTAATGAATAAATAATAATATTCATGTTGTAAACTATATTGAATTCCACTGATCTCTCCAGCTGTTACTCGCTTGTTCCGCTAGGTGGCGCATGTATGATTCCTCGCTCGAGAAATAACTAAAACAACGGATTATAAACTCATATTTATCACAATAAAATAATATATACTAAAACTAAATATTTTAATTATTTATATTTGGTTATTTATAAACAATTAACATTTTATCGAAAACGTAAAAATAAAAGGTACTTAAAGTGTTTCTACTTACCACCAGAGGGAGTATGAGTAATTTGTACTACCAAATAATTCGAAAATACTTTGTAATATTGTGTCTATCACAATAAAATTATGCATAATAAAATTCAATGCTTCTTTAATTTTTAGTTAACATATTATAAAAGGATTAAACTTTATTAAAACCATACCTAGATTATTTAGAAATGTGTGCTACTCGTCACCAGGTGGCGGTTATAGGTTGTGTTCGTGATATAGAGATGGCGGTAGTTTGTATAGCAATCAGAGCCACTTAAGGAATTATTTGGAACTATTTTCTTGCTTACTTTTTTGTTACAAAGATTTACAGAATGGGAGTACGTTGGATATTGTATAGATGGCGCTTTGATGAAAACCCAATAAAAATTATACAATTGGTTTGGTTGAATCAATTTATTATCCTCTTGTATTACAAATGCATCAGGAACGAGTAAAATAATACACTTAAAAAAGACTACAATAATTTACAGACAAAGAGTTACTTGGAAAATCATAGTAATATGATTTTTCAAACAATGGAAACTAGTAATCTGTTTTCTTCATTTTTCTTCAGTCCTTTCTGTCATTTTCATATGGTTTTCTGATCAGGAGCGACTCTCCTCATTGTTGATGATGTGTAGATAGCATTGATGTTTCCAGACCATCATTACAAGCCATAAAGGGAATGGTACTCTGAAACATCAAAATGAAGGAGTATAGAAATTGACAATTATTTCAATTTTAAATTTTTCTTTAAAATACTACTTAAATCTGAGTATGTTTTGGTTCTATTTTAACACACTAATGGTACTAATGATAAGTAAACTGGTTTGAGCAGAATCTGTTACTTAATCAGTTCACAATAACAAAAATCAAGTTTTGAGATTTTCACCGATGATCAATATTACTATTTTTCAAAAAGTTAATTGTTATTATGCTTTAAATGTTGAAAGCTTATGATATTTGTATATACTACATTAATACATTAAATCATAAGAATTGTCTTAAAAGATTCTTTAGTTTTTGAGTATTTCTCAAAAATAAAATTTTTGATGATAAAAACATTGAAAATTTAAGTCATCTTAGAAATGCTTAGAACTTTTCTAATTGATAATCAATTTCTAATGTTGAAGCTAATCTGATCTATACAAAGTGTCCTTATTATATTGATGTGTAAATTATTTCTTAAAATGCATGAAAATATTATTAAAATTAGGTTAGAAAAATGACTAAAAATTGTCATTTTTTAACAAAGACACTTTTGAATGGATAAGAAATTACAGTACAAAATACTAATTTATTACCTGTTTTATTGTTGAAGCATCATAAATGTGATTAATTCTGTTATGGAGTATCAAATCCTTGTAGGTAAATATTTTCAAACTGTAGTTTTCACAAAACACTTGCATATTTTTCCTGAAACGTATAGAAACCTTGCTTTAGTACATAAAACCAACAAACAAACGTTAAAATGATACACTTTATTAAAGAATTTACGTAACTTAGTCGATTAAATGTATTTTGTTATTACTTTGTATTATCACAGAACATATGGTAAAAGTTTGTTGTATAGAGAACTTACTTTTAGGGTGAAAGATATGTTTTATTTATTTAATCGATGCTCCAATTTGTAAAGGTTTATGTTAAAATAAAATATTATAGGTAAAATACGTATTGAGTTAGAAAAGCCAAGTCGACATTGAACCCTGTCCAGTATTTAATGGAGGTCAGTATTGACAATAGACAAAATTTCGGTCTTACCATTCGAATTAAGGCTGTCAAAATTTGATATGGTATCTATGAAATACGTTACGTAAATAATATTTTAAAGAAAATTACCAATACTTTGTTTTAAATGCATACAATTGATATTGTATCATAATATAAGTCATCTCATACAAATTGCAACTGATGGAAAACGATTTGGACTGTCGAATGGAAGCGAATGCTTTGCAAAATAGCAATCTCCAATCTATGGATACTAGTAAAGTACGTTGAAAACAATATTTTATGTTTTTTTATTGTTTCAATAAGTAAAAAGTATAATGTAGTGAAAAAAATAATATAATAATTATTTTAAGAATATGATTGGCAACCCTACGTGTCAAAGTATTTGTTCTGTTTTTTTAGAGACCAGCAAATTAGTCTTGCCATTCACTCACATCTGCCTAGAATATGTAAATGTTGCTCGCTTTTTACTGATTACAACGATTTGGGGAAATTTATGAACCTTGGTACTAATATTGTTGAAAGTTCAAATGATGATAAATTTTAAAAATTGGGTGTAAATTGATAAAAAAAAGGATAATTATAGTTAATATTGTCCTAATGAACACATTGTATAATGAAAGAGGTCTGTCGGAAATAGGGAAAATGAAATAAAAAATAAGGGTTTTCAAAAGTTGTGTAGTGTCACTCTATTATTTATGTATTTATCCATATATTATTTTAATATTTATTCATATATTTAAGTTTTTTTATATTTGTAATCTTTTATTTTGCCTTTTCTATTAGATAGAGCTTTGAAATTGTCGGACATTGTTCGGGATCTAGTTTAAAAGCATTTTTGTTGTATTTTTGTCTTAGTTCCTGGATTTGAAATGCAATAATTTAGCCACTAGGAATTTATTTATTATAAAATAAATAATTCACTGTAGGGTAAAAGTATGGGAACACTGAGCATTGTTGGGAAAAATCGTGAGAACAATGGGGGAATCCCCTGGGAGTACGATAGAGAAATAACGGTTTTTATGTTCTAGAAGATTCGGTGGGTTTGAGTATTTATAGGACTACCGATCGTTGCTCTAGGTCAGTTTAATTTTAACCTCCGAGAAGTAATAATGCTGGAATTACTGCATAAACGTGTTTAGAAGTAATATTATTTTATTAGTGGAATTAATGTTTAAAAATCGCGTTTTAAGGACAGCCCTTGTCCATAAGTTTTTATTGTCGTTTTTAAATATTTTACGTATAGAAATAACTCGTATTTTGTAGGTAGGTAAATTCATTGATTTTATGGTAAGCAATTTATTATTATATTTGTTCAAAATTTTGTTTTGAAATTGTATGCTGGTCTGTGTTTTGATGGAATGTCTGGGGGTGATTGGCAATTCTGGCCAGATTGTCATGATGCCTTGGATGGTTCCTGAAGTTTGTGCAGAATAACTGCTCTGTGCTGGTCTGGAAATGTCTCTCTTTTGAAAAAATGACGTTTTCCTTGATGTTAGAGATGGATTTTCTGTACAAGGTTTTAGTGTCAAAATACCGAGCAGATTCAGTTAAAATCAAAACTTCGAGTAACTTTTGTTTGAATTAATTTTTGTTTCTCATAAAGCTAGAAATTGCTTATTATAAAGTAGGTAGAGAGAGAGCTTGACTTCGCGGTCTCGACAAAATCGACGATATTTTGTTTTAGAAGACAAGTTTTGAGCTCTTCGCGTCGCGAAAAGTGTTTTCTATTTTAGTTTGTGCGGTTCGCGAATAGAAAAGTGTTTTGGTTTTTATTTTGTAATCAATTCAGGTGACGGAAATTTGGATCGCGATGATTCCGTTCGTAGCATCTCCAAATAAAGCCTGAATTTCGTGTCGCGTGTGTATAGTGAAAAACTAGCCAATTTTCTAGAAAATTGCCTGAAACATAAATTTTTCATATTTAATGTCAAAAATATCGTTTATTACATGTTGTTGTAAAAAGCGAAAGGAAATCATTAAAAAATTACCTAATGCTTGGTTAATTTATTTTTTTGAAGAAATGAGATTTATTTAGGCTGTTTCTAGATAATAGCAAAAGTGAATTTCAGTGGTTTTCAGCAGCTGGGAAATTATTTATTTACCAATAAATAATTCGGGGTAAGTGTAGTATGTAAGATTAGGATATGATTGATTTTTGGACAAAATCTCTGTTCATTTTCTCTTTAAAATTTTATTGCAACGCAATAAATACAATTTTACAGTATGATATTAATCTTGGTATTGATTGTCCAGAAATCTGTTCATATAATACTAGGGAAATTTTTAGGGCTTATTCAAAGTTGTGTGTGTTATGTTTTATGCTTTGCGACTAATTTTTCAGACTCTTTAAATTTCATAAATTAAAATTTGTGCTGGAGAAAATTTTAACTAGAGAGTGTTATTCCATGTCTAAATTATTTAAATAGTCATCATTAAACTGAAATAGTGCTATTTTGGAAGATCCATTTCTCAATAACTACAAATTTTAAAGTTTCATAATGAGAATTCCCGCTGTGCTATTTTACTTCTTAAAATCTATTTTTTTGGAGCTTTGTATGAATTTGTTGTCGCTGTTTTTATGCAAATAATTTCTTTATATCTAGTATAAGCTAGAATAATTGCTAGTAATTTGAAATAATCAAATTTGAGAATAAGCGATAGCCGTTCATACAAGACTTATTTTCTTAAAATGTGATTTATTTTGCTTTTATTATTATAATATTTATGCAAATATAGTCACATACACCATACATTACTCATGCACATATAAAGTAATATATTTTGTGGGCATTAATGGATTCGAGTTTGGTCGATCAACTTGGTCGAAGAAGTTCAGGAATTACATCTTGAATTTCATTTTTCTGAGTTGATTGGAGGGTGTAATACTGTTAAACTCATATGATTAGCTTTCTTTTATATAGTATTTACTATAATAATTATCAGAAAGTTGAAACGGCTAACTTTGAGTTTGACGGATTTCATCGCTTTAAATTCATATTTTTATAAAATATGATTTATTTTGCTTTTATTATTATAATATTTGTGCAGATATTTTATTACACATATCACACTATTCATATACACTCCTAACAATACATATAGTGTAGACTTGAGTGGATTCAGTATTTGGTCATTCGACTGAAGCCGATGAAATCTCAAGTTGAGGTAATGAATTGTTGTGTAGTTTCTGTAATCAGGTGCTATTGGACCTGCTGGTTGGCACTTAATTACAGAAATGAGGTAATGCTGAGCTGCCATAATTTATAATAATAATATTTAACTTATTGAAGTCTATCTGGGTCTATGGTCCAAATATGATTTTAATGCATCAGTTGTTTTATTTTAGGGTTCCTTGAATGGTTTCCTAGTTCAGTTACGATGTGTGCTTATCTCATCGCTAAGTAAATCTTTTGTGTTTATTTTAGTTATGTGGTACATAGTATCAGTTAATACTAGGGCCATTGAACGATAATCAATTTGATTGTTTGTCAAGGGTTTTGGTGTTCTCAACAATTTGATTAGTAAGAGTCTAATATTTATGAGATGTGGAGGTTTACCTAAAGGCATAACTCTGGGTTAGGTTGACCGACCACCAGAATACCTGTGTAAACTGACATAATCATATTCTATTCTAGGACTGTTACTAAACAAAGGACTAGGCCAAGATATTCTGTTGAATTTCTAGGCTTTAGAAACTGTTCAGTTATAGTTTTGCTTTGCGTTGCCTTTAATCAAGCCAAGTCCCTTGGGATAAAAGACAAACAAAGTAACTCATCCCCACCCCGTGTCAATTTTATATTGAAACCATATTTGGATTAATATTCCTATGACTAATTTTATTAGTGATGGCTAAGCTCATAACAGCGGTATTGGTTTGAGTAAAAAGTGAATATTACTCATAGAGTATTATTTATCTCTGACAAAACCTTGTCTATTCTTATCCCTACCGTTCCTTTGAGAATGCCTGATTTATATTTGAAATATAATATAAATATTTATTTTGTTCAATAATGGTTTGAACAACATTTCCAGTTTGACTGTATGCTCTCTCATGTACTGCAATTGCTGTGTGTCATACAGATTAATTCTTCACATAAATACATCAACACTTACAACAGTGGTTTGAGTCAAATCACTTTAATTTATTTTATCATTCTCTGTTGAGCATTAGCTTGATGTATGTTGAGTCTTAACCAGTAGTTAAATTCTTTGGATATCGAGAAATCTCGGTGGAGGAATTTAATGAATGCTTCGCAGTGACTGCATGCTTATGTTTAACCGAGAAGTTACACAATACAAATCTTATTCTGACTGACGGTTGAGTGCACTACGATTAAGTAGATTGTATTCTTGTCTTTCATCACTAACGATGAAATTGACCTGAAGATTACATTTTGAACAATCTTGGTAGCGCAGACTCCTTTCTGTTCAGATGAGATATCACTAAAACCTCGTCTGTTCGCAGCTGGTACACCAACACTTGTAGTTCTTGGATACGTTCTGTATAGTTCTATCTAAGGGCTACATAATTGTTATCTGTATGACTACATAGTGGCAGTAAGATGAGACAACATCTTTTGGATTGGAAGTATTTTCATCCAAACATATTTATTTGAGAAATCAGATTTTCTCATTCCATCTAACCTATTCCATTTTGTATTTGATGCATCATGGTTAATGCTAAAAAATAACTTTTTGTGCTTAATCGCACTGGCGTGGATTGGAGAGCCCTTGGGGATTGGTGGATGATGGGCTACCAAAATCAAAGACTGATTTGGTCTGGTCTTTGATGTTGGTTATAATTTTCCCTTTCCTACTATCTACACTAAACAATACTCATACAAAATTACTTGTTATACTATTTATTTATTATTTATATGTATATTTATTTATAATTGTTAGTTATAAGATGTAAATTCTATGCAAGCGTCTTTGAAATCACTAATTTATTTTCTTTTAAACTTACCTTTAAAAGACTCTGGATTACTGAATTAATTTTACACAACGTAGAGGTCCTACCACTTAACGATCACTTTATGGCCATATATTTAATTAAGTTTATTTTATCTTTAATAGATAAAGCTTTAACTTGGTTTCGATGACCAAGATTAGTTGGGTATATTTATCCCTTCTAATACGCTCGGTGTCATGGTACGGATAACCCGTATGGTGCTTGTACACTCCTATTGCCTGAGACCTGGATTTATGTCCCCAATAGGTAGCTAGGTATATAGGTACTTAGTTACATAGCTACATAGCTAGATAGGGGGGGGGTCCGTTACAAACTAAATAGAAGAAACTAGAAACTAAGTAAATATAATGTACCTCTGCCTTTTAATTTTTGTGAGTTGTACAGCAGTATTTTAATAGACAAGTAATTTGCATTGAACGTATTATTCAAAGATGATTTCAAAGTAAATATTTTCTATTGAATACTTAGTCACGTGTCGTTTTAGTAAAAACTAGTTACTTCCTCGCGCTCCTAAAGCTTCGTATCTGGCTCACGTTCCACACAAATCAACTTTATCTGTGCCTTAGTTCTCGAACATAACTTACAGGTAGGTAAGTGCCTTAGTATGAGATAGGATGTGAACTTCTTTGGGCCACACTGAGGACTCAGACTATTTAATAGTACTAACAATAGTCTGAGGATTTTATTTTTCTACAAAAAATTCGGATATTGCAGTCGATACAACCCACCAATTCGCATTGGGCCCGCGTGGTGGGTTATGTATAGCTCATCCTCCTTATCCACCCATAAAGAAAGGCCTGCGCCCCAGCAGTGGGGACATTAAAAATGGCTGATTGGTCTTTACGGATATTATTTGTGAAAAAAAACAACATTGTTAAAAAAAATATCTTCTTCGTTGAAACTCGGAATTTATTAATTAGGCGTTTGATTTTTTTATGAACAACACTGTTCAGTCCGAGCATCACGAAAGTTGCTTCATCCAGAAGCAACTCTCGTGATGCTCCGTTGTTTTTTTTATTTTTTTACTTCAATCAACTTAACCAGTTTTTCTTACTTTTTATAACATAAGCCACTTTTATTCTTATAAGTAGTAGTATAGTCAAATTAGCTCAAATTTGTAAAAAGATTGGAAGTAATTCGTGTAGTTGTATTTTTATGGAAAACGTTATGTCATGTCTTCTAATGATTCCATAAAAAAATTACAACTACACGAATTACTTCCAATCTTTTTTGCTAATTTGACTGGACTATAGGTAACTTCTATCTGTCATAATAGTATCTGTTTAAAATACCATTTCACTATCTTCACTAAGGAACCCTATTTTATACAGTCAGTGATTGGTTTGTGTTCGGTGCACTCTTTTCAGTTTTGGCACGGACGTTCAGCCATTCATTGTTTCAAAATGTGTCCCATGCTACGTCTACACCAGGGGGTCAAGTCTGCCAAATGTTAACGTCAAAATCGTGTTTCAATGGTAATATGCTTTTTGACATAGTTCTTATTTCTTAAACCCAAAACCGAAACACATTGTGTTTTAAACCCAAAGCGGAAACAAATTGTGTCTTGATTTTGGGTTTCAGAAACAAGAACTATGTCAAAAAGCATTAGCATTCAGACGCCATTGAAACACGAATTTGACGTTGACTTTTTGCAGACTTGACCCCCAGTTCGCTTTTATATTAATCTTGCGATTTATCTGACGCATGCCTGAAGCTCCGTAGGGCATGTGATAGCGCATGCCCTGTACTTCTCAAAGGAAAATTATTTGTATTGCAATTGATGATGAAGATTTAGGCCCTGTCTTAATTAGCATCGATCGTGCGATCATGCGTTGCGATTTCATTGTGTGATGAAACCGAACAACAATTTGGTCGCATCGCATGATCGAGCGACCGTCAATTAGAACATTCAATTGATTGATATCGCACGGTCGCACGACCAGTTTCATCGGACGGACGCACCATCGCACGACCGATGGCCAATTAGGACAGGGCCGAAGATGAAAGATAAACGTGAAAGCGCACTGGTATAAAGATTCAAAAATGTAGGAGTTTACCAAGTTTTTGGCCGAGCGATCGCAAAGCATCTCTGCTTCACCTTGAGCAAAAATGCTTTCGCATGTCTGTCCCGCTGTCCCGCGGTCTGGCTGTCTCTTTGTTGTCCTCTACAGGTCGCATTTCTCCACCGATTCTCCAAAAAATTTTGTGAGCAGGTTCTTTATGGATTTTTTTGTCGATTCAGTTTTTTGGCATCAAAAATGTAACAAACACGAGGTCTACAGATTTACAGACAGAGCCACTAGCATTATTTTTCTTCTTGTCAACTTTACTTAGTAAGTGCGATGTCACGTCTGTTAGTTACGTAATCAGAAAATATTCACCGATCCTACATTTCTCCGTGGTTTGCTAAATTGCTAACGATAACGAAGCGATGGGACTATAATATTATCCATATCCATGTATGAATCGAAAATGTTCAACAAATAGCTAAAAACATTCGTGCAATCAATATCATCAATACATATTATAAAACAAAGTCGCTTCCCCTGTCTAGTCTGTCCCTATGTATGCTTAGATCTTTAAAACGAAGCAACGGATTTTGATGCGAGTTTTTTTAATAGATAGAGTGATTCAAAAGGAAGGTTTATACCCAACAAGCAAAAAATGGTTTTATAATTATCCTAAAACCAGGCCTATAAAGGACTTGTAAACGTTTACAAGTCCGGAAAAGGGTTCCCATTTTATAAGTCTATCTGCACTTATAAGGTATTTAAAATGGCCCGTTGAAATGCTACTTACGCCAATAGTCCTCCAATAGTAGAATTATGTTAATCCAAACGTTCCTGTACAACCTACTACAGGTGGCTAACAGTAAAAAAATAGATTAATACGCTCTCAGCAATGCTTTTATAAGTTCATACGTGAACAGTCGTAGATGTAATGCTATCGGTGTGGTATGCTTTGTGGATTGAGTTTAAACAGATAGAAAGGTAAGTAATGAGAATGATTTTCTACTAATGTCTGCCAGAGTTAGTTAATAACAAATTATTATTTTGTTGAGTTTATAGTTTTTGGCGTAATATATTCGTAGGGGAACATAAATTTTCTGTCAAATTTATCACGTTTTTGGTTAAAATTTTAACGCGCCTTTTGAAATTGTAATATTTCCATAATAGTAATTATTATTTTGTTAGGGAAATATTAAAGGCAGCAGCCATTTTATCAACTAGCATTTTCAAGTGCGTTATAGTCCTTTAATAGGAATACTTGGTTTTATAACGGCAAGTGTCAAAACCAAAGAATTCGCCATGTCTGTTACTGAATTTAGGGTTCAGAAATGCAAAACAAAAAAGATTGAAATTGAAATATTACAATAAGTGTTACTGTTGACTCATTTTAATAATCTTTTGACCTCCAATTTAAACCTAAATTAACCTTTCAAAAGGAGTTCAAGACTATAACAGCCTTCAGATGTCTTCTTATAAGCGCTTATAAATCTAAGTAACCTGAGCAATAACTCCTCAGAGTATATACTCCTGGTGTTGGCTGTTATAGGAGTCCAAGATTATAACGGCCTGCAGATGTTCTCTTATAAGCGCTTATAAGTCTAAGTAACCAGAGCAATTACTCCTCAGTGTATTTACTCCTGGTGTTGGCTCTTATAGGAGTCTAAGATTATAACGACCTGTAGATGTCCTCTTATAAGCGCTTATAAGTCTAAGTAACCGGAGCAATTACTCCTCAGTGTATATGCTCCTGGTATTGGCTCTTATAAGAGTCTAAGATTATAACGGCCCGTAGATGGTCACTTATAAGCGCTTATAAGTCTAAGTAACCGGAGCAATTACTCCTCAGTGCAATTGCTCTTGTGTTATGCCTTTATAAGAGACTTAGGCCTATAATGGCCAAGAAATATGATCTTGTAAACGGTTACAAGGTGAAATTACAGTAGTAAATGCACTTAAGTAAAAACAACATCTATTTATGCTGTTAAAAGCGCAATAGCAAGTACTGATGTCATTATCGGAGCTCTATAAGTCCACATAGCCTTATAAAGAACGTGTTTCAGGATAGTTTTGCTTGTTGGGTAGTCTTCAAGCATCTATACCTGTGGATATTGCATGAGAATGGCATTTGTGGGACACCTCAAACTCTCCCAACAAGCAGCCCACTATAAAAGTCCCCCACGACTTGTTATACAACTTGTTAGTGTCGCGTGATTTGTCAAACGGCATGTGTCACATTTCAGCTTTGTTATTGTATGACGTGCTATTTCTGTTAGTGTCCCGTGATTTGTCAAACGGCATGTGTCACATTTCAGCTTTGTTATTGTATGACGTGCTATTTCTGTTAGTGTCGCGTGATTTGTCAAACGGCATGTGTCACATTTCAGCTTTGTTATTGTATGACGTGCTATTTCAGGTATTACAGCCTGCCTAGCATGACCGATTTATATCGCGTGATATAGCGTTTTTTCACGTTTAACTGTCAAAAAGACAAAGGAGATTGACAGTTACGTGTCGATAAAATGCTATATCACGCGATATGAATCCGTCACGCTAGGCAGGTAGGTATAGATGACCGAGTACATGGTGCCAAATTCCACACTACACCGACGCGAAGCGAGGGCGTTTCTCTAGTATTAATGAAAATCCTTAGGTTTCCAAAGCACGCTTATAACCAGCAGGCATGAGAGGTCACGGCTCACTGTTGACTCAACAACTTTGCGAAGAAAGTGGCGCCGTCGCTAGCTTGTCTTTCGAACTACGTTGATTGCGCAACTGTTTTGTTTAAGTTTGGGTTTATCTTCGACGCTTGTTTTGGTTTGGGGTAGATGTGCATTTAAACACTTAGCTATAATAGTTTACTATTGTTTATTTATTAAAATGTTGTTTGTATTGCGAAGTTATTGCATAATTATTTTGGTTCAGGCAAAGAATTCCGGCTAAAACTGGGTTACTAATTCTTGGTTTAACTTTATCGGAATTAAACCTTCGATAAACCTAAGTACCTCAAGAATCGAGCACTAAACAGTTTTGACTGATTAGGTACTGAGAATCTCTTTTAGGTTACCTAACGTAAGGTAATATTGTTATTCTCTTTTTTATTACATAAGTACCTATTTAATTACAACTTCTACTGATTTTGAAACACTGTAGACTAGGGAAAAAAATGTTTTAAAATAAAAATAAAAACGACTTCAAAAAACCTGCCTCTAAAAAGCAAGAAATAATATTCAAGTCATTAGATTAGATACGCATTATCATTTTTATACTAACAAAACGTCTATTGAAGTCGGGTGGGGCTGGAGTACAACTTCCTTTTTTTATTCTGAAAGCCCTACCCGACTTCAATAGACGTGTTGTTATTATAACAATGATAATGCGTATCTAATGACTTGAATATTATTTCTTGCTTTTTAGAGGCAGGTTTTTTGAAGTCGGTTTTTTAGTTTATTAAAACAATTTTTTTTTTACTCTAAGTACCTTCTCTATTAGGTAGCGTAGATATATTATTTGGTAGAAAAATCGGCTAAGTCAAACGTGAGATATTCGCGGAGAAACATACATTCATACATGTCAAACTGAGAGAGAACCTTCTTTTTTTTGAAGTCGGTTAAAAATACTACACTAAAAGTACCCCTTTCCCAACAAAAAAACATCAAATTCGGTTAATAAATAACAAAGTCGTAAAAGTAGTTGATGCAAAATCATAGGTATTTTCAGGATTTCTTGAAAAGTACTGAACTGATTTGAAAAAAATTAAATGCAAGAAAACTCAATCGAATAAAAAAAGAATCATCAAAATAATGTCCATAAATGTCGAAGATACGCGCGAACAGCGAAAATTTTTCTATGTCTGTGCGCGCCAACAACGATAAAAAAAAACATAAAATCGAATTGAAAACCTCCTCCTTTTTGTGAAGTTGGTTAAAAAACTAGTAACCCACCTTATTTATAAAGAAAAACAATTCTTAACAGCAATTTTCAGTCCAATTGAAAATACGTCAGATTAAGAAGGTATCTTAAAAATTCCCGTCAGGTTATTTTCGTTTCCAACGTGTATCTCCAAAAAAAACTCAGAGATAAACCAATTTTCTCCGACAAAGGAGTTGTGAAACTAATCCCGGTCTGTAATGGAGGCATTGGAAGTTTGATTATTACATCCGTAATATTGATAACCGAACCCCGTGAGCCCAACTCCGAAGATATGTTTCGTAATAGAATACTTGAAACTTGATAAGTAAGACTTTTATAATATCGGGTGTATGAATAGGGAAATTTTACTTTTCAGCATTTTGTTTAGAACGGTTTTTGGGATTATCTCTAGAAACCCTTAAAATAATAACACCTAGAAGCCGTGTCCTCGTATGCAAAGTGAGTCAACTAATACTAAGCCAAAATGGCTTAGTTTTCAGATTTATATCCCTCATACGTTACCTAATCGTAAATAAAATCCAATAATATTATTAGCTAATCTCCTAAATGTAGAAAAATTGAAAATAATGAAGAATAAAAATCTGAAACCGGAGCCGTTTTGGCTGTTTTAGTTGCCTTACTTTTGACATGGCGCTTTGTAGAGAACTATCGTTCTAGGTGTTATTATTCTAAGTAGAAACCCTTATTTCTTGGATACTTGGGTGTTTGTATGTCCGTCTGTCTATTTTATAATTAAATTGTTTTCATGTATGTTCTTGAATGTTAATTGAATGGACTGAAATCGGGGTGGGATGTTTTATTCAAAGCAATAACAAAATATTAGGATCTGATAATTGAATTCCTAATATGTAACAAAAATACAGAAAAAACCGGCCAAGTGCGAGTCGGACTCGCGCACGAAGGGTTCCGTACCAAAAAACGGCAAAAAAACACTTTTGTTGTATTGGAGCCCCCCTTAAATATTTATTTTATTCTGTTTTTAGTATTTGTTGTTATAGCGGCAACAGAAATACATCATCTGTGAAAATTTCAACTGTCTAGCTATCATGGTTCATGAGATACAGCCTGGTGACAGACAGACAGACAGACAGACAGACAGACGGACAGACAGACAGACGGACAGCGGAGCCTTAGTAATAGGGTCCCGTTTTTACCCTTTGGGTACGGAACCCTAAAAACTATCCATATAGCAGAAAAAATTTAAAAGTTTTTTGTATTATTCTAACTTACCATCTCGTAAGTTAAAAAAAGCAGTCTTTCCTTTGTAGGTAAGTAAATACTAGTGAAATAAAAATGTCTGTTTTCTAAAGTGATGCAAATAAAGTCCACAGTATGAAACGAAGAGAAAATTACGCAATGGAAGAAAAATAATATAATTTATTTGGTAACTTTACAAATTTTCCCAGAGCACGGTGTAATTTTCAGCCTTATCTACGCTGTAACTTCAGAAAAAATGGTCTAGATAGCGTCTCGACTGGCTTCAGTTCACTGCCAAAGCGAATGGGGAAAGCAGTAGGAAATTCTTTTTGACATTTATGAAAAATCTAGGATCTTTTTCTTTAACTTTTTCACATAGGATTGTGATTTAAAGAGTAAGTTATCACCTTGCTCTCTTGAGCTGCTGTCCTGTGATCACCGCTGACTGGAAAATTCCCAGTGAGGGAATGGGTGGTGCAGCAGAATAAAGAACGCCATTTTTTATGTATGGACTGTCTGCGCGTTTGACCTTACTTTCACGTGATGGAAAGGACAAGGAGGACGAGGGTGGAGCACGCACAGTCAGTAAATGCCTATTTACTCTGGCTTTAAAGACGCCCAAGTTATATTGTTCAGGGTAAACAGACGCAGGGAGGTCATTCCACATCTTCACAAATTCACTTCGGAAACTGCACTTTGTTGTCAATCATAAAATGCGGCGTAGAATGTGGACACGGAAATCAGTGTTGCCACTACTGAAACTATTTTTTTCAATTTTAAATGTTGGCTGCAACTTTGTGTCTACTACCCTGTTTCATACGTGCTATGAACGTAACCGACATGAATTAAATGTACTAAAATGTTACTTTTTTTAACTTCTTCCCAACTCGCAAACAATGGCGTTGAATCTCAAATCAATAATTGCGATTTTGAATTATTTTAAATTGCAAGCTAAACTAACCGTATTTCTATAAGTAGGATATCCCTAAAGTTCTGTGCCTAACTTTTAATAGTTACTTTTACCAATTATGTACTCTGTGCTTTTTTTACACAGCCGAACTCATATTATTAATACCAATATAGAAACTTTGTTAGTCTTGATTTTTTCACAGAACTTTATGATCCCTTGCTCAGCTGCCTATCAAAAATGTAAAAGAAAACGAAACGTTGTCACTTTTCCTATCTATCGCAAGGTCAGCAAAATACTCGTTGTACTCAAGCAAGACAAAGTAGATGGAACCCATGCATTATGTTAGTTTGTATAAGTTTTTTAGGCACTGATATAAAGTGGATAGTACACTACAAGATTTGCAAAAAACTAAGGATGACAGTTGTATTAAAAAAATATAAATTATAAGATTTAGTTACTTTCAAACTAAATTAAGCAACGTTAGCTACTTGAAAATATTTTGAATATAACAATTTCAAATGACCAACTAATTTATAAATTTCTTTGGAAGTTTAAAAAACCGGTCAAGTGCGAGTCGGATTCACGCACGAAGAGTTCCGTACCAAAAAATGGCAATAAATCACGTTTGTTGTATGGGAGCCCCCATTAAATATTTATTTTATTTTGTTTTTAGTATTTGTTGTTATAGCGGCAACAGAAATACATCATCTGTGAAAATTTCAACTGTCTAGTTATCACGGTTCATGAGATACAGCCTGATGACAGACAGACAGACAGACAGACGGACAGCGGATTCTTAGTAATAGGGTCCCGTTTTCACCCTTTGGGTACGGAACCCAACGATATGTCAAAACAAGTTTAGATGCGTCATGCGCCAACATCATGCAATTTAAAACAGTGACAGGTACTGCAGATACACACATAGACATATTATGTCGAGAGAGGGACAAAAATGAACGCCACCATACGGAATACTTGTCATTAGAAAGAGATAAACAGACATCATAAGTTTCGTCTGATACGCTGCATGCTCATTGGCGGGATCATGGGAGTGACAGTCGCAATGCTCGCTCTTTGTAAAAATATGGCCGATTAGAGTAATAAAAATACATTTTACGGTTAAATACAGTACTTACGTAAGAAATGAAACATTTTTCCGATCTCTGACTGTTGCTGTATAATTTTCACATCATTTAAAGACGCAGGAAGGCATTTTTGATAAGGATGTCACGGTTTTTTAGTGACTGACTGACGAGAGTGGTGTGTGTTTACGTGTCACGAGCCTTTTTTTTTTTTTTTTTTTTTGAGTGAGGGCAAATACTATCTTTACGTATGCGACGCTTGGCATGCTGGGCTCGGTCAGTTTGCAGGAAGCCACACCTGGTCTGTCTCTCGCCGCCCCCGGGTCCCCTGTCGAGCCTAGATATTAGGTTCGGCGGGGGATCCGGGGGGTTCTAACCTCTCCCCAGAGAGAGGGGAGAGGGAGAGAGCCTACTCCCGAACTCCCCATAAGGTTACCCACTAATGTGGGCTGACCAGATGGGATGATCGGGAGCAGGCACCACTACCAGCTAAACCCCTCACTACTTGCTCTCTCTCTCCGTCAATCAGTCACGGGGGATGTGGTGACAGTCACCCTTTTGACCGGACGGGTGGCCTGGCTATCCGGGCCCCTACACGGCGGGAGACGACCGAGCAAGTGTGATCGTCCCCCCAGACGGCGTGCACTGTGCAATGCTGACGACAGACCGCTCCATCGCCAGCCAGTTACACTATGGAATGCGGCGGTCGTATTGACGCCTTCTTCTCCCCAACCGTCTGCGGCGGATGAGGGCCGCCTGAGCGTCCTCTTCACGCGCCCTCTCCGCTGTCTCTTTTTGGAGGATCACATCTTCGCAAAAAGAGACTGCCGCTTGCCAGCATCTGTCACTGTCCAGCATCCGGCTAACGATGCCGGGCAGCGAGAGATCCGGCCCTACCACCGCCACGAGATCCCGACGCTGCACCGACCACGCAGGGCACACCTCTAGTGTGTGCTGTGCGGTATCCAGCGCCTCGTCGCACTCATGGCATTCCGGCGTTACCTCCCGTTGGATTAGGTGCAGAAACTTACCAAAGCATCCGTGCCCGGTAAGAATCTGCACCAATCTGAACGTCAGCGTTCCATGACGCCGCTCCATCCACTCCACCAAGAGCGGGCGCACCGCATCCACCGTCCGCACGCCCGCCGGCGGAGTCTCCAGCTGGAGGCGCCACTCCATCAGTAGCTGCTCCTCCGCCTGCCGTCTGATTGCAGCAACCTCAGCCGGGGCCAACCGTGTCCCTTGCCTGCTTGCTTCCCTCTTGTTCAGGTACACCCTGCTGAGGACCCGTGCCTCCAGCTCCCACGGGGGTGTACCTGCGAGTAAACATGCCGCCGTACTGGAGACCGTCTTATAGCCGCGTATAATGCGGGTTGCTATAGCCCGTTGCGGTCTTCTCAAGAGGCGACAGTTCTCCTCGTTTAGAGCGTCCGCCCACACTGGTGCCCCATATAGGGCCATGCTGCGCACCACCCCTGCAAACAGCTTGCGACAGCTGACATTCGCGCCGCCAATATTCGGCAAAACCCGCCCTAATGCCGTCGCCACCCGCTCTAGTCTGGGCGCCAGTTGACGAAAGTGTTCCGTAAAGCGCCAGCGCCCGTCCAAGATGAGTCCCAGGTATTTAATGTGGGGCTTCAAAGGGATCCGCACACCCCTCACGACAATATTGGCCTCGACAGGAGGCCCTCTCCTGGGACCATGAAATATGATGGCCTCTGTCTTGTGAACCGCCACCTCCAGCCCTAACAACTGGATCCTTTCCATTACCAGCTGAGTTGCCACGCCAGCCAGTCGCCTCGCCTCCCAATAATCTTCCCCCCTCGCTATGACCAAGGTGTCGTCCGCATAGCAGAGGAGGCTCGTCTTCGGAAGCAGCGCTCCGCGGAGGACCCAGTCGTAACCGAGGTTCCATAACAACGGACCCAGTACGGAGCCCTGTGGGACTCCACGCGTCATACCCCGGCTTGTCAGCCGACCCTCTGCGTCTACAAAGATAACTTCCCGATCTTCGAGGTACGACTTCAGAATCCTTCTGAGGTACGCCGGGACACGGTGGTATTTAAGTGCTTCCTTGATCACGAAGTAGGGGAGGGTGTTGAAAGCGTTTCGGATATCGAGTGATACCGCCACAACCTGTTCCCCTCTCCGGATCGCACGTTCTGTGACCTCCTTTAGCGTCATCAGCGCATCAACTGTCGACCTGTTCCTACGGAACCCGAATTGGTTTGCAGACAAATCTGGACCTACCTGCTCCAGATGCTTGACGACTCGCTCTGCCAGGATTCTTTCCAGCGTCTTGGCGAGTTCGTCAAGCAGAACGATCGGACGATACGCCTCGGGGGAATCGGCAGGCCTTCCCTCCTTCCGGAGGAGGCACAAGCGGCCCCTTTTCCAAGCCCTAGGGAATTCACCTGACTCCAGGCAGCTATTATAGAGTGCCATTAGGTGTTCCCCGAGGTGCTCCATGATGATCGGGAGCGCCCTTCCCGGTATCCCATCCGGCCCTGGGGCCTTCCTCTTCCCTTTCATCCGATCGATGGCGGACTCAAATTCATCCTGCGTGATTGGATGAAAGTCGTCATTGACAGCTGGGAGGTCCACGCCAGCATATGGTGCCAGCGGAGGCACATACGGAACGTCCTCTGGGAACAGTCCCGCCACCACCCGTTCAAGGAGTTCCGGGTCCATCATTTCCGTAGAAGGCGCCTGGCCCCCCATCTTTTTCCGAACCATACGGTATGGACGCCCCCACGGATCCCGGTTAAGGTCTTCCAGGAACTCCTTCCAGGAGCTTTCCTTAGACCTGCAGATGGCGTCCTTGAGGGCCTTTTTTGCAGTGGCATAGGCTTCCCTTAGGCGTACCTCCTCTTCATCCCTCTGAACACGACGGCGACGGCGGCGGCGGCGGCGACGACGCCATCTAGCGAGTGCACGCCTGTGCCGTTGGCAGCTCTCTCGTAGTGAAGCAATTTCCTCGGACCACCAATACACTTGTTTCCTGCTTGGTGGCCCCCTCGCCCGAGGCATTGCCGCGTCACACACAGCCCTAACCGATGCCGTCAATCGCTCGACCTTGTCCGATATGCTGCCTTCCGGGCTCCGACCGTCCGCGCACCAGGCTTGTACGATGGCTGACTCCACAGCAGACTCCCTATCTAGTTTTCCGACAGCCCATCGGGGGAAACTGTAACGCGGTCCTTCATGACGCTGGAGCTGACCCTGCGATGCGTCGGGGGTGATTCGAAACTGGATGTATCGGTGGTCGGACAACGTTTCCGGACCCACCAACACTTTCCATTCCCTTATTCGATCGGCAAGGGCTGGAGAGGCAAACGTAAGGTCGACAATGGATCCCCCGTCGCCCCGCACACACGTAAACGTGTTCCCCTGATTCATAATAGTGAGCCCCAGGGACGTCGACCAATCCAGGAGTGCCTCACCCTTAGGCTTATTTGCAGGAGAGCCCCAAGCCGTATGGTGGGCATTAAAATCTCCCAGAACCATGACTTGCCGCGGGGCAAGGCGCTGGACCACACCGGACAGAACGTCGGTCCAGTTCTGGTACTCTGCGAGTGCCCTGTTGGGGGAGAAATATACACCGACGAGTGCTATTTCCCCCCACACAGCCGCCACATAGCCCGGTCCCCTCTCTTTTACCGAGAGGGGAGGGGAGTGCGCAGCATAGGTGGGCACCATGATGGCAACTGAGTCGTTTCCATCGCCCGCCCAGTTGGGCCTTTCTGGAACAAAATACGGTTCCGCGAATACTACCAAATCGCTCTTCCACTCCACCGCGTGCTGGATGACCAAGTCCTGCGACCCGGCGCAGTGGTTGACGTTCCCCTGGAGAATGTTGAAATGGTGTCTGGGCATTAGGTTTCCATTTCAACATTCTCCACAGCAACTTCGCTCTCCGTCCCTGGCGTCGGTCCCTTGGTCACGGGGGCCGGTTTTGCCTTTACCGCAGGGGGGGTGCAGAGCTTCCTCCCCATCACATGATTGGCTGGGAGTCCAGCCGCCGTACATACGAGACACTTGGCCGTCTTCTTACATTCCGCCGACCTGTGACCGGCCTCTCCGCAGCGAAAGCAAACCTCGCTGCGGTCAATCTCACTGAAACATGTCTGCTTTGTGTGTCCCAGCATCATGCACCGGTAGCATCGTAGTGGCAGTGGCTCCAAAACCTTTATTTGTGGGGAGCTCCACCCAATCAAAAGTCTCCCCGACTCCACTAGCTTTTTAGCCGCTGTCACCGGGCACCTCACTGTGACCGAGGCCATGCCTCCCGGGCCAGTCCTAATCGACCCCACCTTAATTTGCTCTGCTAAGCAATCCCCTTTCTCTGCTATAACCGCCTTCAGATCGTCAGCGGTGACGGAGTCATCAAAGCCGGTGATCCGAAGGTCAGCAGACTTCACCGGCCGATGTACGTTCGCATCTCCGTCTAATGCCACCCTTAACTTTTCGGCGAGCTGGTCCGCCTTGTCGCCGCTTGTAGAGCCAGAGATTTCAATGAGGCGCGCGCCACTCTGTGCCTGCCTCATTTTTATACTTTCAATCCCCAGCTCTTGAACTTGTATCGCCTGTCTTGCCTTAGCGATGGCCTGAGAGTATGTTACCCCTCGTTCAGCTGCCTCCTCAGGAATCGTCATAATTATCGCCGCAGAACGAGGGACAGATAACTTTGACTTAGCCTTTTTGTTTCTTATTGCAGGTGGAGCCCTACCCGATGCCGGAGCCGCTGGACCCTTAGCAGCCTCTGCTGCAGGACCCACAGACGCCGGATTCACGGACGATGCTTGACCCGCAGCAGGTACTGTTCCCGCTGCAGCCGCTCTCTCATCCCTTGCTGCTGCCTTACGCCGCTTCTTTTCCGCCTTGCTAATCACATCTTTCCATGTTTCAGGTGCAGCTGACTTCGTGTTAGCTGTTGGTTCCTCCGCCCTGTTCGCAGAAGCCGACGGTCCCTGCCGTGGAGGTGGAGGGGGCATCAGTCCCGCTGCCTTGTCACCTCTCTTGTCCGATGCCAAGGGTGGTCTACGCGTGGGCCCCGCAAGAAGGCGGCCATCGACCTCCAAACCGTCAAACCTGGCGCTGATCATAGTGCCAACTGAGCGCAGCAGCCTCGCTTCCAGATCTTCAGCCCACTCAGGTACGTGTCTCCCTTCTGACGCATCACGTGCTGGGGCCACTACTGGTTCTCTATCCGGGGTTTTCCTAGTCTCAGCCGCAAACTTTTTGACAGACTTCAGCTCATCGGAGACGTGCTGCAGCTGGCGGTTGAGGCGCTCGTTATCCAACTTTAAACGACGCACCTCCTCACTTACCGATACCTCCATAAGGCAGTCCCCTAATGCATCCAGATCCGCTTTTGTCTCGCGTAGACAGATTTTGTGCTCCCTGCGGATGTTCCCCGAATCTTTACAGACCTCGTGGAGAGACCGCGCCAGCTTTCTTACAACCTCCGCCATTTTAGTTGTCGTCATCTCGTCCCTATCAAGGTTACTTTGTATGGGGGATGGCGACTTCTTCTCCCTACCCTTTCCTTTCGTTTTCTTTTCAGGAATCCTCTTTTTACGATCCTGAAGATCAGCCTCATGTTTCGCCCTTTCTACATCTTCTCTATCCTTCAGGTAGGACGCCTGTGTTTTTGCAGCCGTTAGCCCTGTGTTTGGACCCGCCGGTTGCGATAAACTTTTTACGGAGATAAACTTGGTTTTACGCACCGAGCCCCCACTGCCTTCCTCATCCTCCGAAACGGATTTGGACCCAGAAACCAAAGTTCTTTGTCGTTTCCGTGGTCTCCTCCCACTCCTTGTTCCTTCCCTCGTAGAAGGGGTGACCGACCTGCTGCTAGCAGCATAATAGGACATGTCAGATTCCAACCCGTCTTCGAAGTCATCAGCACTGTTTGTAAATGGACGCTTCGTGTCACGAGCCTGTGCCTGACTAATTGAAAGTCGGGCAATTACCTGACTTTCGTCTTGCCATTGTGGAGCGCGGGTAACGTATCCCAACTTGTTTTAACATATCGTTGACGGAACCCTAAAAAAGGCTTGTTTTACAGTTTACAGGTTCGCAAACTAATTTCATAGAAATTCTGTTTTATTTTTAACTTATTCGGTCTAGTACAGTTGGCTAATAGCGCTGGCTGAAAATCAGTGATTTACTCAACGAGTAAATATTACACTGAGTTTTCTCCTTTTTGAATCGCTACAGCATACAATTGTATTGCTCTGTTCTATATTGTTTATTTATAGTGCAAATAAATAAATTCATTTTCACTATTTTTTTATTCTTCCTCTTCTTATGTTAGAGTTTATCAAGCCGCCTATAATAGTAGGTATGAACGTCTATACAAAAAAAAGTTGGGAGTTACAAGTCGTGATAAAAACGACTTGTAACTCCCAATTTTTTTTTGTATAGACGTTCATACCTACTATAAGGCCTCTGCCTCTAACTTAGCTTAACGACTATTATCAGATGACAACAGCCGGGACCGACGGTTCAACGTGCCCTCCGAAGCACGGAAGCGCTCAGTTGTAATGCCACTTATCGGTCACCCATCCGACACCTGACCGAACAGAGGAGTGTTCCTCAGCAAACGTGATCGAGTACGATCATCCTGTCAAGCTCCGTCGAGAGCGCTTCATTTATTAATAAACTAGCGGCCGCCCGCGGTTTCACCCGCGTGGTTCCCGTTCCCGTGGGAATATCGGGATAAAAAGTACCCTATATTTTAATCTAGGCTATATACTATCTGTGTGCTAAATTTCAAACAAATCCGTTCAGTAGTTTTTGCGTGATTGAGGAACAAACATCTAAACATCCAAACCCACAAACTTTCACATTTATAATATTAGTAGGATTAATATGAAATTTTGTTGCCAACCCTAAGGAGCGTTGATTTACGAGGTATAAAATAACAAGTGGCCGATCGCAACCGCCTCGCCATCCCACGATGGGCTTATTATTCAGACCCCTGTAAACTCTGCTCGCTGAGCACTCAGATTTCAGCGCTGAGCTAAATAGACGGTACGATGAGATCGCAATTCGGACAATCTACCTTTTTTTTTTAATATAAAAAATCAGTGGGAATTTGGTTCAGATGATGTTTTTAAATCCCAAAAAACTTACACAGTTGGCAAAACAAATAAGATATACTTAATTCTTTCTCTGTCTATATCTGAAATTGGCAACGCACTGGTGTTGTGTAGGTATCAAGTAACATCAAGCAAAGACTTGAAAAATAACTTGTTTTATTTTATTGAGTCGAGTCGAGCAGACTAGTTGAGCGAGTGAACGCGAAGCTAGCGAAGACTTTCCATTTCAGCTTGGGCAAAAATGCTTTCATAAGTATGTCTGTTCTCCTCTTTATGTCGCATGCCTCAACAGCCGTGGTCGCCGTTAACGTTGTTATGTCAAATTGACGATCACGAAACGATCGCGATGGTGCTGTTGAATAAGCCCGCAGATTCTCGTGAAATTTTGAGAGCAGGTACTATAATCAAATAGGTACCTATAGAATTTATTGTCGATTCAGTTTTTCGAAAATTTTCAAATTAGCGGTGATATGGGGAAAAATAATATGGCAATTTCGAAAAATGTTCAAAAATGTTACAAACGTGATGTGTATAATTCTACAGAGCCACTAGTTTATTAATGAGTACCTCCTCCTTTTATTGAAGTGGGTAAAAACATATTGCGTTTCGACATACGAACTCGCTGGGTGTCGTGAGGTACCTAATTGATTCTGGGGCGGGGTGGAGAGTTCTGTACGGTAGTACTAGATATATTATATCTATTCTGTGCTATGGCGGAACTTTCGCGGTTCCGCTGGTATAGTTTCGCGGCGGAGGTGTGTTACAGGCGTGAAACGCTAGCCTTTCACCTCGAACCCAGTGTAAGTGTGGACTCATTTTTTCAGCACTGAAATGCGGCTTCAAAGGCCGTGACGTGCTTCTGACATTCGTCGAGAGTGCTTTTAGCGGAGTGCGGCCTCGCTGACAGCGGGAGAGGTAAGTGGATTAAGGTGACTTTTGTGAAAAATAATACACTTTTCTTTATGGGGTATTTAAATTGGTGACTAAAGCCGCACAATTTTGTAAATGGCAATTTGGCCTAGGCAGCAGGTGACTGAACAAAATTATCTGATCCAGTGGCCAAAACTGGAACTACGTTATTACATTATTGTTACCTTGGTTACGCCATCAACTACATAGACGACAGTGACGCCATCACCTGCGAACCTGCGATTCAATTTTTGAAGCGACTTGCTAAGTCACTAAAGTCGACCGTGAAAGGTGACTAAAATCGGTCCCAATAAATAGTCCATTAGCGATCTAAAAACACAATAAAAACGATAATATAATTTCGTATTTAACGTCATTCTCTTGAGACTTGTCACTCGTAAGCTTCATAATTATGTTTGAGTCGTAATGAGTAAAGTTAGCACACATTTGCGTATAAAAAAAAAGTTAAATCATCAACATTATGACATCGCAGTCATAATTCTAATTTTTGATAGCGAGCGTTGCCAGTGTGTATTGACGAGTAGGCTGCGCTGCGCCGCGTCAGTGCAACACTAAATTACGAAATCGCAGCCACGCGAGCCTAGCGTATTGAGGGGAATCCCCCCAAATTTGGGGGTTTTTTCGTCTTTCGGGGTAATTATAAATCTGGCTGGTTGCATACAGTTAGTATCATTTTGGGGGGATTCTGAGTGAAGTAGGTAAGGAAGAACGCAAGACGGTCATCTGGCAACACTGCAACTTTTGGCGAGACACGCGTTAAGGCGCGATAAGGCGAGAGTAATCGCAGTGCGCATTTGTGTATGCTAGGCCGGAAAATGGTGTCTCGACGACTTATCTTTCGAATTATTAAATGGAAATAAAGATCTTTCTAACCCTACTACCTACTTAGAGCAAATACTCCTTTCATTTTCTATACAATTATTTCATTATTATGCAAGTATAGTCGCTGTGAGTGGGCCCCCACCCCAGTGTCGCACGCAGATCCACTCGGGCGGGCGGTGACGGTGACGCGGCCAACATCGATAACGTATTTACCAACCTCTATATTCACTGAGAAACGTGTACAACTGTAAATAGAGAACTTTCTTGTATTCAATATACTCAAATAATCTAGTATATGTAAGACGGAGATTTTTCTTCCTCTTATAGTCAAAGAAAATTCCTGAGTACGTGGTAGTAAAAATAGCTTCTTTCTTAGCTTTGAGTTTTCTCTGTTGAAAACGTCTTGGTATTTTTTTTATATTATACTTACGCTGAAATTAGTCATTTGGTGCCCGCAGTGGGGTGGTTCCACTCATGATTACAAGCACCTTTTACTATGAGGTCAACGCTGATATCACGAAAAAACAAGTGTTCCAAACAAAAGCGCAATACCTACTCGACCTTAATGTATGGAACAGCAGTTTTTTCGCGATACCAAGTTGCTTGTAATCATAAGTGGAACCACCCCACAGCGGGAACCAAATGATTAAAATTTTACGATGTAAAACTGGACTAGAGGCCGCTGACATCGTCTGTGTAGATGGTTATTTCTCTATCTTTCGGGAACTGAACTGATGCCTTTTATGTACTTACTCCTGAAAACGTGTAATCAAAAAATCGGTTTAGTCGACAAATGCCAAAACTTAATTTACAACGCCAGCTATTCTATAAATGTCCAGTTCTACAAATGTCAACTTCTACAAATGCCCTCTTCTACAAATTCCAAATTCTACAAAATCTACAAATGCTAACTACTACAAATGCCAACTCTACAAAGGACAATGAGTAATTTTGTTCGGACCCGTCCCCAAAATTTTTTTTGGATTGTAGGATTATGAAATGCTGTGATTTTGGTTGCTTTTGGTTAACTAGTGTTTCAATTTATTGTAGTACACCATGAGTGTATACACTGGCAGAAAAAAGATAATCAACCAAAAGTGTACCTTGAACGTAAAAAGATATACGTAATGTTCATATTCCTACAACTGACTTTAATCTTGGGGACGTTATTACTCATTGTCATTTAGTTGTTATATTTGCAATCACTTTTTGATATATATATTTTTGTGTTTATATAGTGTATTTTCAAAAAAATTTGGAATTTGATTTTTTTTTTGTTTTTTTTTTCTTTCCTTCGTAATAAAAACTTCTCCAAAGTACCAGGATCACATAAATATGGAGAAGGTAAATAAATAAATAATAATAAAAAATATGGAAACGCAAAAATGTACATCAATAAGTGATTGAAAATATTACAACTAAATGTTGGCATTTGTAGAAGTTGGCATTTGTAGAATTTGGCATTTGTAGAAGTTGGCATTTGTAGAATTTGGCATTTGTAGAAGTTGGCATTTGAAGAATTTGGCATTTGTAGAAGTTGGCATTTGTCGACTGAACCAAAAAATCATAAAGATCGGTTGAGTAGTTAAGGCGTGAAAGCGTAACAAACAAACAAACACACTATTCACTTATAATAATAGCTAAGAATATCTATTGGTTGGTTTAAACATACGCATCATGTGCAAGAAGTGAAAAGTGAGTATAGAAATCAAGCATAGTGAAGGTAGAACTAACGATGCATCCACGCGCGTTTTTATTCTACCAAAACTAGCACATTAAAGTTCTGATGCATTGCAAGCAGTGTGATCTGCCTTATTCATTGTTTTTTCCAATTCCCAATGTTGGTTTTTAAAAACAAAATGTCGGCAAACGTTCTAAATCTATTATAAAATGGACCGGAAGCGGGACGCTCTAATTGTTCCATTTTACGAGCTAATTAGCCATTATGGTAATTAATTTGTTTTCCGACGGACTTAATGGGTGGAGAAAAAACTGATCAACTAGTCGGACCACACGTCTAGGAAAATAGGGGATAAAAACAAAATAAAAAATACGGATCAAAAGTATTGATGAGTACCTACACTACCTATCTAGTTACTTACGTCTTTACTTGTTAGATAAATGCAACAATTCAAAATTATTGCACTTCACTACATATTATAAAACAAAGTCGCTGTCTGTCGCAACGGATTTTGATGCGGTTTTTTTAATAGATAGAGTGATTCCAGAGGAAGGTTTATATGTATAACACATGGTTTCAAATTCCACATTACATCAAAGCAAAGCGAGGACGAGTCGCTAGTGTTAATGTAATAATTCATACACTTTTGTTACATCCTTTTATCGAATGAGGATTAGTGGCCACCTCTGGTGTTAGAGTTTAGGTATCAAGCCGCCTGTAAGGCCTCTAACTTGGCTTAACGACCGTTATCAGATGACAACAGCCGGGACCGACACGGTTTAACGTGCCCTCCGAAGCACGGAAGCGCTCAGTTGTAAAGCCACTTAACGGTCACCCATCCGACACCTGGCCGGACCGAGTGTTGCTTAACAAACGTGATAGAGTACGATCGCTTCACTTTTGTTACTAAAAAATATTTCATTACCTACCTAATAAGAATGTAATGACGTAAACCTAAATTATACAAAAAACGCAGCATACGCTAGTTTTAGGCTTCACTCATCCGTCCGTCCATTGTAGCGTCTACAGTTTTGAACCGAATTTGATGTAATTTAATACATTTATACTTCTGAAAGATTTAAATTTTTTTATTGTTTGTCTCATTTCCCAAACCCTTTTTCTTAAATATTGTCACCCTATAAGCGTCTAAACGATTTCAAAACAAAAGCTCTTTCTTCTTTGTCGCACTGCTTTCAAAAAGTATATCTGTCCTTTTCCATTGCTTTCAATGCAGATTGCATTTTATTTCGAACCTGCTTCCGCCCGCGACTTTATCTGCGTAGAAATTCGAAAAATCCCTAGAGAACCTAGGGAAACAAGACTAGGAGATTCTGTTTTAATCCAGGCTGGAACAATACCCAATAATAGGGATGTTGACTTATGAATAAAATAACGAAATACTAATAAAAATCGTAAACATATCAAACTTTTGGAGTAGCTTGTATACCTCATGGTTTTATGTATTGCGTATTATTTGTTTTATGACCCTTCAAAGTTGGGTGGACAAGTCCATTAAAAAAGTATAAAATTTGTTAAAATAAATAATACATTTAGTTAGTCCGTAAAATTTATAGCAAATTTTGTCAAAGAAACTATTTTGATAAACACAATATTTAATATAGCTGCGGAACTTATTTCCTACGCGTCGCATACAACGTAGGAAGGCGTGACGTCATAACTTGGTAGCCGTTAGTATGGAGCGTTTTCGGGTGAGTCCAATTTTGTGCATTTCAAACTGTGATATCTCCGGCAGTTTTCATACTAGCGAAATAATTCTTAAACAAATGTTTCTTTTTTTGAGGGGTAATTTATGTAACATAAAATAAAAAAATAGTCAACATGCCTATTATCTTTGAAAAAATATTATGTTTCATTATTATGCGTAGCAAACTCTCTGTTAATAAATAAACAATTGCGCATCGTGTAATATCGGTTAGCAAAATTATTCTGTTTCCAAGCGTAATTCGTTTAAAAACTTTGCATTATGAATGCAAAATAATCAAATATATGCTGATTACACTTGAATATGCTTACTTACATTACACATAAAATGTAGGTATACAACATGTAGCAGAATTAATGGGTAGTCTAGAATATGGTAGATAGAGCCCATCAAACTGAATAACTTTTTACTGGCGCCATTTTGTCGAGTACGGTTTGGTGTCTATTTTAATTATTTGAAAATTGATTCATAGCAGATATTGTGTCTTAAAATTGGTGCAGTTTTGTGGTACAAGTGTCTACGCAACTGTACAATATGTGGGATAATTGAAATAGGTGCGATCTTGGTTGTGTGAAGCTGAGACTTTTATTGTAGTGGTGGCTACCTCGGCAGAACTTACCGAGTAAACTGTCTTGATATACTTGTTGCCAAATGCTCCAAGCAGCATTGGAATGCAATGCACCCGCATTCTAATGTAAACTTAAACTGAAACAATACCTACCACTGAACTATTAAACACTTGACACTGGCAAAAATTACTTCCAAGAGGAAAGTAGATTGCCAAAATAAAATTAGAAGAAGAAGAAGAAGGTATCGTCATACTGAACATCTTTTACTACAGGACCAATTCTGAAATCGCAAAAAAAAACGGCTGTTTCATACAAAAATTAATAACGGAAATATAAAAATGTATAAAACAGCTGATTTTTTTCGCGATTTCAGAGTTGGTCCTGTAGTAAAAGATGTTCAGTTTGACGATACCTTCTTCTTCTTCTTCTAATTTTATTTTGGCAATCTACTTTCCTCTTGGAAGTAATTTTTGCCAGTGTCAAGTGTTTAATAGTTCAGTGGTAGGTATTGTTTCAGTTTAAGTTTACATTAGAATGCGGGTGCATTGCATTCCAATGCTGCTTGGAGCATTTGGCAACAAGTATATCAAGACAGTTTACTCGGTAAGTTCTGCCGAGGTAGCCACCACTACAATAAAAGTCTCAGCTTCACACAACCAAGATCGCACCTATTTCAATTATCCCACATATTGTACAGTTGCGTAGACACTTGTACCACAAAACTGCACCAATTTTAAGACACAATATCTACTATGAATCAATTTTCAAATAATTAAAATAGACACCAAACCGTACTCGACAAAATGGCGCCGAAAGCTCTTGACGATACATCTACCATATTGTGGTTAAGCCATTAAGATTCACGTTATATTATAGAATTTTATTTTTCTTTTTTTTTCTGAATCAATCTCACTACCATAAAAATACCGACATATTTAAAAAAGTCTTGAAATAATTAATAAGCCCATCTCCCTCGCGAACCGGAACCGGAAATGAAGAGTGCTCCCAGGAAATTACACAGCTAGGAAGCTTCCCGGCTGGGAGTTTATAACCTTCGGCCTGAAAAAAAAGTTTTATGGTTCCTTTGCTTTTGTAAGAAAAGTGCACTATGTTTGGTCACAAAGACATTACTTAAGCATTATAACAGAGTAGGACCTTTTTCAAAAGAAAAACACTTAGATATGCCCATTTCCTGCCACGAAGATGCTGATGTACTATCTTATCTACCTCTACCTTTAGTCGACTTTAACGACACTAAAAGTGTGAGGATTTGGTATTCTACTCTTGTATTATAGTATAGCATTGTGTGTAATGAAACGCAAGTACAGACCAGTTAAAATACATGAGTCACATCATGACATTTAATTTAACCTAAACTGGCAGTTGTATCTGCATGCACCTACAGACGTATATAAAATTAATTAAGTAACTGTTGGTATGTGTCAAGTCAGTCGGTGCTCGATCGATTTTGTAATAAGTAATTAAAAATAAAACTCCAAGTGTTTCATATAACTATTCTTTTTATTAACTCCTGCTCAGTGCCTGAAATAAGTACAATACATGGCGCAGCCGCTTCACGAACCAATTATTTGACATGAGCAAAACTGAAGAAACCAGGGACGTTGTAACAAAGTCAATACAAACCGAACAGGTGGAAGAATTAGAAGACATGGGCACTCCTTTCGAATATAAGATGCCCCAACAACTGCAATGGGACTCCGTAGGTAACATGTTAACAAAATGGAGAAATTTTAAACAGCAAATAACTGTATTCTTATTGGCATCGGGTTTGGAAAAAGTCTCGGAAAAAAGGAAGTCTGCCATCTTACTGAATTGTATAGGTGAGGAGGGACAAAATATATATTTTAACATTCTAAAGAAGTCAGACGAAACACCTAAATATGAAGATTTGTTAAAAGAATTTGATAACTACTTTGAACCAAAGCAAAACGTGATCATAAACACATTTAATTTTAATAGTAGAAATCAAGAAGATGGGGAATCTTTTGATAGTTTCTATTCTGAAATAAGAAAATTAGTAAAAAGTTGCAACTATGAAGAACAAGAAAACAGAATGTTAAGAGATAGAATTGTCATGGGCATTCGGGACAGGAACTTACAACGGAAACTTCTAGAAAACCGAAACTTAACTTTGGATTTCGCAGTAGATCAATGTAGAGCAGCCGAACTATCACAAGAACACATCAAAATCATTCAGAAGCAAGAAGATTTTTTGAAGGTGGATGCCGTTACATCCCAAATCCCTAAAGCTAAGTATAACACAAACAATTCATTTAAAATTCAGAAAACTAACCAAAATTTTAACAAATATAGTAAAGATTTTTATCATTGTAAGAAATGTAATAGAGAACATGGCCCACGGCAGTGTCCTGCTTTTGGTAAACTTTGTTCTATTTGTAATAAGCCTAATCACTTTGCTAAAGGATGTATAAATAAAAAAGTAGATTCAGTTGAGAAATCTGAAAATACCGATGATGATAACTATGTAAATAACTTGTGACTAGTCAAAGTGTGTCACTCGCTTGGAAATTCTACAAAGAATGAGTGGCGAAGAACATTAAGAACTGAAAATAAAAAAGTTACATATAAATGTGACACTGGGGCCCAAGTCAATGTAATCTCATTAAAAGATTTCAAATTAATTGTCGATGATGAAAACCGTAAGTGGTCTGAGACAAAAGTTTTGTTAGAAGCGTTTGGAGGTAATAAAATAAAACCACTAGGTAAAGTAATATTAACAATACATTTAAATGATGAATTGGGTAACGTGCCTACAGAATTTCTGATAATAAAAGAAAATGTTTGTCCAATATTGGGTCTTAATTCATTAATAGAACTAAAATTATTAAATTCAAATAATATTAATTTAGCCAATGTAAACAGTAATTGTATTAACAGCGTCAATATCCAAAACAAAGATGTAATTATTAATCAATATCCTGAACTTTTCCAGGGCGTAGGACAATTTCATACACCGCTGGAACTGCACACTCAACCAGATGCACAGATTGTGGTGAAACCACCACGACGAGTTCCGCATGCATTAATGGACCGCCTTGCTAATAAGTTAAAAAGTTTGGAAGAAAATCAGATTATTGAGAAAGTCGAACATCCAAAATCATTTGTAAGTAATCTTGTTATAATTGAAAAGAGTGATGGCAATTTGAGAATTTGTCTAGATCCTCAAGAATTGAATAAGGTTTTAATAAGAGAATATCACTTAATTCCAACTTTAGAAGAAATAGTAAACAAACTAAGTAATAAGTCAATATTTTCAGTACTTGATTTGTCAGATGGTTTTTATAATATAAAATTAACAGACAAATCAACAAACTTATGTGCATTCAGTACTCCATTCGGTTGTTATAAATTTCTCAGATTGCCATTTGGTTTGTCAGTAGCATCAGAAATCTTTCAAAAATACACTGAAAAAACATTCGGAGACATCCCAGGTGTTGTAATATACTGTGATGATTTATTAATTTGTGCTGAAAATGAAATGGAACATGATAGAATATTAAAATGTGTGTTAGAAAGAGCAAAAGATAATAATGTTAGATTCAATAAAAGAAAATTCCAATATAAACTACCTGAGATAAAGTATTTCGGTCACATCTTTTCTAAGGAGGGAATGAAAATTGATCCTGACAGAGTTAAAGCTATTATGAATATTAAAAGTCCAATTAACAAAAAAGAACTTCAAATATTTTTGGGAATGGTTAATTATTTAAGAAACTTTATTAATAAACTAGCTGACCTAACAGCACCATTAAATACCCTCTTAAAAAAGGATGTGTCCTGGCTGTGGACGGAAGTGCATGAAAACGCTTTCACTAACATAAAAAAGTGCATTAGTACAGCACCAGTATTGCAAAACTTCAATTCCACATTGCCAGTAACAATTCAATGTGATGCGAGTAAGGATGGATTAGGTTGCTGTCTAATGCAAAATGGAAAACCGGTTAGCTATGCTTCCAGAAGTTTAAGTAGTGCAGAAAAGAATTTCTCACAAATAGAAAAAGAACTGTTAAGTGTAGTGTGGGCAACTAAAAAATTTCACTATTTTATTTATGGTAAAAAATGTACTATACTTAATGATCACAAACCGTTAGAAAGCCTCCTAAAAAAGGGTATTCATGCAATTCCTTCAGCACGACTACAGAGACTGAAACTAAAATTGTTAAAATATAATATAGAATTTAAGTATTTGAAAGGTCGTTTAATGTACATAGCGGATTTGCTTTCTCGCTCATACTTAGATGAAAATGAGGATGACCAGTCTTATATGTTTGAAGTAGTACACTGTATAGGTCTGGCAAACTATTTACAGTGTACTGATGAACAAAAGCAGGAACTAATAAGTGAGACATCTAAAGACATTGAATTATCTAAATTAATTGAATTTACACAGAATGGTTGGCCAAACAAAAATATCCCTGATTACCTGAAACATTACTTTAAATTCACTGATAACATAACAATTGATCAACAACTCTTGTTTATGAATGATAGATTAATAATTCCGCAGTCTCTTAGATTAAAAATCTTACATAAAATGCATGAAGGCCACTTAGGAATGACAAAAATGAAACAAGTTGCTAGAACTTTATATTATTGGCCAAATATTGATTCTCACATAGAAAAACTAGTTAAAAAATGCTTTATATGTCAAACTTATCAAAATAACAATATTAAAGAACCTTTACTGTCACATGATGTACCCAAGTTACCATTTTCAAAAATAGGAATAGACATCATGGATTTCAAAAGAAAAAGTTATCTGATCATCTATGATTACACTACTAAATGGTTAGACATAAAATTCATTGCTAATAAATCTGCAAATAGCATAATTAATGCACTAATAGATATTTTTACATGTTTTGGCATACCATCTGAGATTGTAGCAGATCACGTTCCGTTTGACTCTAGACAATGTAAACAGTTTGCCTATGAATGGGGTTTTAAATTCACATACTCTAGTCCAAGGTATCCTCAGTCAAACGGCATGGCCGAACGTGGAGTACAGATAGCTAAAAAAATGTTAATTAAGTGTAATGAAGATAAAATAGACTTCAGAATTTCCCTACTACAATATAGATCATCACCAGTATCAGGCACATGTTTCACACCTTCGCAGCTAATGATGAGTAGAAATTTAAAAACTAAGTTACCCTCGTGTTACAAGCATTTAGTACCAAAGTTAAATTGTAATGTAGAGACTGAAATGAATAAGACTAAAAATAGGAATACAATTTATTATAATAAGAATGTAAAAGAAAGAAGTAGCTTTGTATTAAATCAAAAAGTATGGTTTAAAAAGGATCCTCAAAAGAAATATTGGACACAAGGAACAATTGTAAATAATCATAATTTCAGATCTTATGATATTCAAGATAATAATGGCTCTGTTTATACAAGAACTTCTTATCATGTTCGATCTCAATAATCTGATAATAAACAGGTGTGAGTGTGCAGTTGCAGGAGCATTTTTTTCTTTCTTTTCTTATAGGAAGTAAGTAATTAAGTTAGTGCAATGTGTTATTTTTAATAACATTAGCAAATATTGTACCTACTAAAGTAATTAAGTGTGCTAAAATTGTAGTTAATTACTTTGTTTTTTTTTTGTTAAAAAAAATATATATATATATATATTTTTTTTCGAGAGGGGTATGATGTATTATAGTATAGCATTGTGTGTAATGAAACGCAAGTACAGACCAGTTAAAATACATGAGTCACATCATGACATTTAATTTAACCTAAAATGGCAGTTGTATCTGCATGCACCTACAGACGTATATAAAATTAATTAAGTAACTGTTGGTATGTGTCAAGTCAGTCGGTGCTCGATCGATTTTGTAATAAGTAATTAAAAATAAAACTCCAAGTGTTTCATATAACTATTCTTTTTATTAACTCCTGCTCAGTGCCTGAAATAAGTACAATACAACTCTGTCGGAAGCCACACGGCTAATAAAATAACGTTTTGACCGAGCAATGACGAAATTGACAAAGCGCGAGCGAAGCGTCTAGGCCAGTATATTCCAAAAACTCTGTCTCTGTCTTTTTCTTTATGTGTGAAGAGTAATGAAAATAACCTCACTTTTTCATTTTTTCAATGTTTTTGTTGTTATTTTGAGCATAAAGTCACTTTTTGAAAAAGTAACCGTTGAATATTCTTCTATATGTTATTACCTATTTTTCTATATATTTTTCGTGAAAAAAGGATTGATAAACTTTAAGTATTATCCAAAAAATATAAAATTAATGAAAATTTTCTTTGTCTTTGCATGTTTTTTTAGTCGAGTGAACATACGAATATCGTAAAATAATCAATACCGTTTATGAAACTTCAACATAATATTTTTATCTGCTCAAAATAAAGAATAATTGATTGTTTATTTTTGAATCAAACAGGCCAAATTCGATAATTTGGAATATACTGGCCTTAGGCTTAGTGCCTTAGTACTTATATCAATCTGACTCTACAGGTCGCATTTCTCAACAGATTCTCATGAAATTTTGTGAGCAGGTTCTATAATGATATAGTTAGACTTTTTTTGTCGATTTATTTTTTGAGAAATTTTTGAAAATGGCGGTGTACACGCCGAGCGTGAAGTATTGAAACTTGAACTTAAACCTCATTTGAGTTTTATAATTAAAAACTCGAGTAAAAAAGAGACTATCGTAATTCTCTCTGTCATTGTTATTAGCTTGAAAATAAATTGTAAAAAATATATTGATTGAAAATTTGCGAAAGCAATAAACAAATTGAACCAGCAAAAAATATATTTCATTTCTACGTTAGGGCGTAGATAGGCGGAGATATGTTACAGCGAGGTCTACAACTCACAGAGAACTCTAAAGCGTAATTAATTAGGTAAATATTATTTTGATTTTATTCTTCCTTGGCCAATTCAAAAATAATATATTTGGTCATAAAAATAATTCGCTATCTACAGCTAGCAATAACAAAACATTTGTCTAATCTAAACTAATGTATTACATATTTTTTTTAAATAAAATCACTTGTCATCATAGACTTATTATATTACTAGCGTAAGGACACGGTCAACGTCGCTACGAAGTGACGCCAGTTGGTTGGCCCTAAAATTACAATTTTAGGGCCAACGCGATTCAGTCATCCGCGGAAGACTATGGTAGACAGACGGTGACTGACGTGACATAAAAATAGCGAACGGCGCATTTGTAGATTGCAAAAAATATGATGCAAACGTTAAAAAGTTACATGGAATATCGTATCATCGCTTAGTAGCTTTACATTATTTTTATTACGTGTCTAACAATTTTTATAAATTATAAAATATTTTACTATTACTTGTTATTGTTCGAGGCAATAGAGATGGGTCATCATGACTCAAATGAACTCGTTCACTTGAAGATCTTTATATGGATTCAAATGAACTATGTTGTTCACTTGAGTCCATAAAAAGATCCTTAGTTCATTTAGTTCCATAGCTAGTTAACTCAAAGAACGAGAGTAAACGGAAAGGATAGATTACGAACACTGCGTAAAGAAATGTCTCCTATGAAACATATTTGCTGCAAAAATAATTATCTACATTACATTTCAATTCAAATAATTACAGATTGCCTAATGATCTAGTGCGTAAAGAAATATGGAGTTGCATAATAGTTATTTATGCAACTGTATTTTAATACCTAATTATGTACAGTTGCATACAAGACTTTATCTACACCCAATTTTTTTATTATTATTTTTATTTGGGAATAAACAATATTAATACATATGGATTAAAAACACCCATGATATTTATCTACACCCATGATATGTATCATCTATAAAGGTTTTGACTTTGACTTTGACCTTCCTCCCCCTCCTCGTCATTATGTCTTCCGCGAGAGTGTTATAATGTTGTACTAAATTTCATTATGCAACGCTGAGCGCGTGGTCGCGCGGCACAGCAGGTTCTCTCGCTCGGATACTGTAATGGTGGCAGTAAGCTAACCGTTGCAGAACCTTTTACAGAGGATTTAAAGCATGGGTGTAGATAAAATAACGAAAACAGTCCTATTTCATAAGCCTTCTAAAAACGCAAGAATATGCTCTGCTCTTTTTTATGACACAGATGTCAAAAGCTGGACTATGGAAGCTGAAAGCAATGGCAATACCGCGATTTGAGATTGAAGAATTTACCGCATTCACGCATAAAACAAAATAGCTGAACTCAGAAAACGAAGCTCCTGCCTCCCATAATAATGCAGTACTAGCGGCCGCCCACGAATCCGTCTGCGTGGAAAGTTTTTTGCTTTCCCTCGCGCTTCGGGAAGAATATTATTTTGGGATGAAATGTACTATCTTTCTCTATACCCCTGGTAATTGGTAATGGATATGTAAAATTTTATGATGATCGGTTCAGTAGTTAAGACTTGGAGGCGTAACCAACAAACATCAAACAGACTTTCTCATTTATAATATTATAAATGCGAAAGTAGTATAGTATATACTCTTATATATTCTGTGGTATAGTGACCGGTCGCAGCGTTGCTTTAAGGTTTATTCCTTTGTAAAAACCTAGAATATAATAATCTCTGTTATATTAACCCATATATGCCCAGTGGGTCGTTTTTGTCCTGTAAAACAGGTTATGGGAAACAAGCTATTTTGTAAATCGAAACACTTATTTGCGACGCCTAACGCCATCTATTGATTAAATACAGTATTATCTACCAAAACAAGTAAGTGATTGTATTGGCGGGGTAGTTTTGTTGCTACTGGTGACAGTTCACGTCACGACTTGATTTTTGGTGGCAAAAAAGTCCGGTTCTGCTGAGAATAATGTAAGTAATATTTTTTCCTGCGTTATAACACCTATTTTATCGTTTTTATTATAAAATTTGATAGTTTATCTATCTCATGACAGTGAAAGTGTTATGAAATACATGTTTATTACATAGATATAGTTGCTAAAACATTTATGGGTCGTAAACGACCCCTTGGGAAGAAGTGTATTTAGTTACATTTTTTTGTTTTAGGTCTAGAAGACCGCTTACAACGAACGATATCATAGAGGAGTTGGAAAATTTGGAGTCCGACGATGAGATATTAGGTGCTGATGTCTTTATTGCCCCTCCTGGTGATGGCAAGGTATCTGACGGTGATTCCGGAGATGAAGAAGATATGTTTTTCCATCATTTATCTCGTCTACAGCTACTCGCACCTGCAAGTCTAACTTTGAGACGTCCACTTGCTGAGGAATCCGCATCCAGTGAGAATAAGGAAACTGACTATACAAGACAAAATTCAAGAATGAAACCCAGAAAAACATTTTGCATGCAAACCGACACCACATCCACTGCACGCCGCTGCAGCTCCGTTTCTGCACGGGGCGCAGCGGGGTCTCGACAGGGCCCCCCCGATCATACGCTCTGCATTGCGCTTCCGCACCGCATACGGCACGCCAGTTTGGACCCCTCGAGCGGGCCCGGGCTGGGGCCCCTCGGAGCCGCGGCTCCGCAGCAGGGTGCGGGCAATGCTCCACTGAAAGACGCAGTTTCGCCGGAGCATTGCCCGCACTTTGTTGCGGAGCCGCGGCTCCGGGGGGTCTCAGCCTGGGCCCGCTCGAGGGGTCCAAACCAGCGCACCACACACGGTGCGGAGGCACAATGCAGAGCATATGATCGGAGAGGCCTTGTCGAGACCCCGCTGCGCCCCGTGCGGAGGCGGAGCTGCGGCGGCGTGCAGCAAATGTGGTGCCAGTCCACATGCAAAATGCCCCTCCAAGCTTCATTCCTGATGCAAAATGCCCCTCCAAGCTTCATTCCTGAATTTTGTCTTGAATTATGTCGATAATTAAATAATTAATACAATATTGGCATTTTTAATCATCATTAATTTTAAGTAACATATTTGACCTAGGGGTCGTTTTCGACCAATTAAAAAAAACACCATTCCGCCACTGCCACCTTAAATCTTCGCTTGCGGTCTTCATAAGAACCCTTCAGGTATCCACATATTCAAAATTGAAAGAATTCGGAGAGAAAAAATTGTTCTGGGCATATATGGGTTAAACAGACTATATTTATGTAATCAACTAGCGACCCGCCCTCGCTTCGCTTAAGTGTATAGATTTTGTTCAAAAAGATTAATCGATAAAAAGATTTTTATACCTACCTTTGAAAAACTTTAGGTACCTATATTGATGCTTATGTTTTAGGAGGAATTTGCATTTTAATAATCAACCTTGACAATGTAATTATTTAGTTGCATAAGGATTAATATCATGATACGAATGTCATCATCTTCCGATCAATAATTACTTTTATAGAAAAAAATATATACTGTGGCTTTCGTTTCATTATTACTATTTTCATTGGGATCTCTAATGTTACTTGCTGATAATTTCAATAGGTGATAGTTTTATAAAATCTGCTCAGTTAGTTTTTGAATTTTTACATTACAAACAATCAAACCAACAAACAAATCTTTCCTTTTTATATTTAATAATTTATATAGTTTATTTTATAATATTAGTTTAGTATAGCTGTGAAAAAGAACAAAAACATCTAATTTGAAATAAACATGTTTGAGATTTTGTAATGCTTACGTTTTATTTATGGCCTTAATACTATCGAAAAACTGATATAATTACCATTATAAAAATAAAAAAAAGTTAAAAGTACTAGCGACCCAAAGGAGCCAGATGAGTGAACTTGTTCTTAACTCCAATTGAACTAATTAGTTCACTTCAGGAATCTTTTTTGCCCACCTCTAATATGGCAGTAGTTCGAGTGGGATCTAAAAGATGTCGCTGATTTTGCTTGTATGAAGGAATTATAAAGCAAATATTCGGATGGGCTCATCCTTCCTTTTGAAATCATTGCTTGTCATTTTAAACTATTTACAAAGTTTAAAGTAGTTTAAACGTTTCATTTCTCCTGACAGATAAAACGTAAATTTCACGTGTCTAACTTTGCAATCTCAACTCTTATATCAACAGAAATGCTGCGAAAAATCCAAGTTTTCATTCACTCAATCGTGAATCAGGGCCAACCTAAAACCAAACTATGTTTTTACCATTTCTTCGACTGAATCTCTCTTTTCACATCCATTTCCGTATTTATGCACTGCGAAGAATATTTTTTCATTAAATACCGACAATGTACTTGAAGTTTAGTTGGTATGAAGTTTCAATTTCGATTGGCTTAAAGTTTCGTAGTACAGTTTTCAGTTTTATATCGTGCCGCCAAATAACTGTGAGCAGTTTCTTCAAAAATTGAGATTGCTCATGAATATCTACTGGAGTATCACTGATTCACATCTGTGATACTTGAAAGTTTTACAAGTTTTTTAAAGAAATATTTGAGGTATAAAGTCGGTTTATTAAATTACTTTAGTGTTCTTACTGAATATAATTTTGGTTTAAGTAAATAAAATATTATGCGAATCAACAATATTTGGAATAAAAAAAGTCTTCTGACTGTTGCAGTTTGATTTATCATAATTAACTAAACTAGAAAAAAAGAAACAAAATTTAAAAACTAAGTGGGTTAACAAACTAAACTTATTATATTGACTTGCAGATGTCATGATAAATGAAAAAAAAATACTTAAGAGAAAATCACTGCAACATTTTTCATTTGAGCCCTGTCAAAGTCTATATTAATGTAACCGTTAATGTGCGAATTAACTAGTTAATCTGCACATTAAAATACTGAGATTTTTGATTCGTAATAATTGTCCAGTCAAAATGTACATCCGTGCTTGCAAAAGGTCCGGTCGTTCTGATTTTTTTATACGTTGTTAGGACCTAAACTAAACCAACATTAAAATACCAGATTTGCAATTTCCAAAGTGCTGTGCGAGCGGCGGTGTACCCAAAAAACCATGAAATTTTCGGACTTTTTCAGTTTTTGCTCAATATCTCAGTGAAGGAAGAATTTGATCGGTCTAGTCTTTACTATACTTTTAATGTTAACAAAATAATTTAAAAACCAAGGCGACCTCTATACATTCATTGGTTCCCAAGATACAGTTCTTAGAAAATAGGTTTTTTTTTCAAAAACTTATTTTAATGTTGTATTAGGTCCTAACAACATATAAAAAAATCATAACGACCGGACCTTTCGCAGGCACGACCCCCTTTACATGTTTAATTTGACTGAAGTAAAATGCATTGGTTTATTTCTGTTGCTAACCCTGACCGCATTGCCCTAAGAGCAGTGACAACCCTACTGAACAAAAAGTAGCGCTATAAATTTCGTTAATGCCACATCACTATGACACACGAGGGCCCCGGGCAGTCCGCGCAAGCAGAAACCTGATAAACTAGCCCCGGGGACCGGGGTAAATCTCCCGCGCCAGGGTAATCTCCCCACATCGGGTAATTAGCTGTGTGCTGACAACGCATCGATTTTATCTGCCGCTTTATGGGATTGAGCTTTTCCGCTTTCGGAAGTGGTACCTTTAATTGTATAATACTTACTTACTTAGATTAACTTTTTGGTAATTAATTTTGATACTGAGATATAATTTGAACTATTTCTTAAAATCTAAGTAGGTAAGTATCTAATTTCTGAATTACTTTTGGTTAAAATAACTCGAAATGTTTGGTTCAACTACGGTGCCAGTACCAGTTACAAGAGGAAATTTTCCTTTCGCTGTTTGGAGTATATCTAAATCGAAAATCGTTGCTATTTAATTTTTTGCTACGATTTTCGTTAAAATTATATTTAAATTATTATTTATTTCCAAAAGTATGGTATTACATTAGGATGTTACATAGTATAATGTTCGGCATACTCTGCCCTCGTCGGCATGGAAAATATTATAAGTCAGTATCATGTTTTTATATATCTATACCAAATACTTATTATCATATTATGATGATAGCACAAACGTCTAGATAAGCAACAATGTCAATAATAAAACGTCAAACGTAATGACAGTTCAAAGACAATGCAACTTATTGGCCCAATTTTTTTTAAAGTATGGTACAGGAATGCAACTTTTTCCCAAGTATACATTTTATCATTAAGGTTGACTTTTACTATGGCACCAAAAAATCTATCCCGGTGAGAAAAAAAGGTATGAGGTACTAGCTTCAGAAAAATTCGTTCATATTTTTTGGTTTCAGTGCAGTTGTAACTTTTTTTCACCAGTATTGATTTTTTTGGTGCCATAGTAAAGTCAGCCCTAATGATAATATCAATACTTGGAAACAAGTCTCATTCCTGTACCATACTTTTAAAAAAATTGGGCCATCACATCAAGGGAAATGTTGCATTGTCTTTTGAAGTTAAGCTTTAATCTTAGTCTGAAACTATCAATCTACTGATATAAAAAAATATATAAAAATGATAAGAATGAAATTTGTATTTGATAAGGTACATTTGGATGCATGTTGCAAGGGCCACGGCAATGATCGATAGATATCATCACCGTGATAAGCGGGAGAGACAATAATGGAATTATTTGCAGGAGGCCTTTGTCTAAATGAATAGATGAATAAATAGAAAAATCTAAATAGGGCAATTTAATAATTGTTCCAAGTGTAAAAACTCTACTTGGCTATCACTATTTAGCAGATAGGATAGAATTGCGAATTTATCTAGCTAAAAATTCTGCAAATGGCTTATTCCGCAATAAGTTTTTAATTTAGTAAAAATGTTAAGTGAAAAAGTAATGCAACTCTCATCCTCTCTGTAAATGCTACATATTAGGGGAGGTGCCTGTCTGTCTGTCGGCCATTTTAATTACATTCCATTGTCCAGCCGTTGTTACTGCCCTGGAGTAGATTGTTTTTGCAATGTCGGAAAGCTAGTAGAAGACTTCTAAGCATAGAGTAAACAAAAATCTTCTGTGTTTTAAGCCTTGAAAGCTTAAATTGGTAGAAAATACACTGGCCTGCAAAACTAAGTACTACAGAGGTCTATTTTCATACAAACGAGGTAACTTTGAAGCATTGGTTCTCCGCCCAGGATTAAACATGGTGTGATCTGATGATGGCCATCCAGGGAGTGAATGGAGAAGATTCAGATCTCCCTACACACCAAATTGATCTGATCAGCATTCTAAGAGCTGTAAGGATTAGAGTTATCAGTTACAGCATTTCCATACATTTTAATGCTATTATTGTGGTTTTTTTTTAAACATATCCAAACAGCTCTTAGGATGGCTATCATCAGATCACACCACGTTTAATCCTGGGCGGAGAACCAAAGCTTCAAAGTTACCTCGTTTGTATGAAAATAGACCTCTGTAGTACTTAGTTTTGCAGGCCAGTGTAGTAGGTACACACGACGCCACCTCAGACTATACATGTTGACTTTGAGACCGCCTTTACGCCCTACGTAAGAAAAGCTGATTTTGCAGTTTAATTGTATAATCTGACGTGCTGTCGTGTGTATTTCAAAGTCAATTTAATAAAGTTTGCATTCACGTAGCGTATAGAAAAAGTATTTTATTTTCCCGTACGCAAAAAAGGTCGCTGGAACGTGTTACATATTCGAATAGACCCCAAAATCTATTTTTATCAATTCAGAATTTTATAGATCCGGCGAAGAAGCATCACACCAGGTAATTAAATTATATCAAACTTTAAATTAAGTAATAACAAACTTCTAACATAAGTGTTAGAAGACTTTGACTAAGGTCAATAGTTTATTTGCTTGAAGTATGGTTTAGTTGCGCCTGGCCCAGCGATCGCGGAGGTTAAACAACGTTCGCAAGGGTCGGCCATGGGTTGGGTGACCAAAAATGTATTATCTGTAGCTCCTCCGTGCTTCGGAAGGCACGTTAAGCCGTTGGTCCCGGCTGCATTTGCAGTCGATAACACCCACCAATACGCATTGGGCCCACGTGGTGGTTATGGCCCATCCTCCTCACCACCCATAAGGAAAGCCTGTGCCCCAGCTGTGGGGACATTAAAAATTGTTGTTGAACGATGGTTTGGTAAAACGGATTGGTCAATAATGAAACCGTTTCTTTGATATGTAGGTAATAAATCGAATCATATTTTACTTTTCTAGAAAAACAAAGCGATAATTCTTATAAAACTGGGAACAAAAACTACAGACCTACACTTTTAAAAAAATAAAGCCACATTATTTACTACTTAGTGTTGTCAACAAGGTTAACGTAAAGCCGAAAATGCCGAAAAACTAAGTGATGATCGTCGTACAGGTCTCAGCTTAAATGGCTTCCTATTCGTCAACGCAGGCAGTTACGGCTGCTCTGCACTCTCTATTCCATTCTTAACAATCCTCATTCTCCTGATTGCTTAAAATGTAAGTTTCAGCATCGTGAGCGTCAGGATGGCTGGTTGTCTGCATCGGTTCGCGTCAAGCTGGTGACCAAAAATTGCTACCTATTTGCTACTATTTGCTACCTACAGCCAATTAATTGCTACCTAACTATAAACCAAAATAAAGGGATTTCAAAATGTCCAGCCATTCTGATATCAGGATGGCTGGTCCACTCTCCGTTTGTGTAAACTATACAAATTCGTGTTATTATTTTTATTTCAGTAATTGCTACCTAATTGCTACCCTCACGTTTATCTATAATCTAACTTGTATCTTTAACAAGTAAAAAGCTATGATCATTTGAAACTTTTACAGGGAATTATGGACTACGGGTTTAAAATAATAGTACATTACAAACAAGAACGGGATGTTAGCAATTACATTGTCGAGGATGGTTCGAAGCCCGAGCCATAGGGGAGGGCTTTAATCACTTGAGGCAATGGAAATTGCTTCCCGTACAAGGCTTAATTCGTGCTTTTCTTAAAAAACAAAAAACAACTTTTCTTTTTTATTCCTTTAGACATAAAGAAAAAGCAAATAGAAAACTAATTAAAAAAAAAATACTTTTTTTATTTGTTTTTTATGTGTTTACTTTTCTCCTTTTTAAGATATAATAAGAATTCAATTTTTTTCTTTGTTATTTAAAATTGAATTATCCCTCTTTTCTTGATAAAAGCACTATTACAAGCCTTGTATGGAAAGCAATTTGCATTGCCTCAAGTGATTAAAGCCCTCCCCTATGGCTCGGACTTCGAACCATCCTCGACAATGTAATTGCTAACATCCCGTTCTTGTTTGTAATGTACTATTGTTTTAAACCCGTAGTCCATAATTCCCTGTAAAAGTTTCAAATGATCATAGCTTTTTACTTGTTAAAGATACAAGTTGGATTATAGATAAACGTGAGGGTAGCAATTAGGTAGCAATTACTGAAATAAAAATAATAACACGAATTTGTATAGTTTACACAAACGGAGAGTAGACCAGCCATCCTGATATCAGAATGGCTGGACATTTTGAAATCCCTTTATTTTGGTTTATAGTTAGGTAGCAATTAATTGGCTGTAGGTAGCAAATAGTAGCAAATAGGTAGCAATTTTTGGTCACCAGCTTGACGCGAACCGATGCAGACAACCAGCCATCCTGACGCTCACTCAGCATCTCTATGATTCTCATGATCGGCGCCTTCGCTCTGCCAATTTTCTTTCTCTATTTACTCCTCTCTTTCGTTCTGGGTATATGTCCGACTCCTTTACACTGCAAGCGACGCGTCTTGGAACGGTCTCCCCGATTCTATTAGAAGAGCTCCCAGTAAGTTTTCTTTCAAGAAACAAGTTCATGCACATCTGTTGGAGGGCTTTTGCCCGTGATTTGGAAGGGTCAACGTCACTACTTATCCAAACTCAGTATTTGGGGATATAATGTATTATATTATATTATTATATTATTATTCATATTTTTTTTTTTTTTTTTTTTTTTTTTTTTATTCATTTAATCTCCACAAATTTATAATAGTCGTACATAACATGTAAGTACATATTTGTCGGAGCGTGAGCACCGTGCTGCTCAAGATTATTGGAACCCCTAACGCCATCTATTGAGTTTAGTCGTAACTATCAAGTCGGAAACGTCAAGTGGCTCACTTGGGTAAGGTCGATACAGCGAGTGTGTGATCTGTGCAGGACGTGTGACAGTTGAAAGGTTTGATGTTTGTCAGTTTGACAGTTGACAGCCTTGACGTTTCCGAAGGCGGGAAAATGTGGAGAGCGCGATCGGGGGGTAGTCGGTGGGACATTCTGTTACCGGCAGCCGTAGTGAACGGTCGTTCATTTGAGTTTATTTTATTTTTATTTTATTTTATTTTATTTATTTGGGATAACAAACAGTTGACACAATTAATACTATTTATAAACTATTACATTTCCAATATTTACAATCGTGCAACCCACACCGCTATCCACGGATTAAAAGATAAGTAGTGTTTCTCAATTTTCTACAAAGAATACAGTAAAAGGTTAATTTAAATAAGATTGTACATTACAAAATTACAAGGGTTCGGTAACGAATTGTTTTTCCTTCAAAATACTAATAACATGTTTTTTGAATTTTGCTTCGGAAGTAGTAAAAATGTCAACATCAATGAATGACTTATTATAAGTATCAGTAAGTTGTCGAAGTGGCACACGCTCCTTAGCACGAGTTCTGCCCGCAGAGAGGTGGAACAGCCGGGGCACACGTACCTCTCGTCGGTGCCAGCTGCGCGGTACTACGTAGCACAAATCGTTGCTTAGCTCAGAGCAATCAAATTTGTTGTTACAGATTTTATATAGCGTCATGGCACTAAGGAGCTTGCGCCTACATTGTAAGCTAAGTATATTATATTCATCCAGTAGCTGAGCGTATGATAGACGTATACGATGGTATTTAAAGTGGACGCTACGCAAAAATTTGCGTTGTATTTTTTCTAAAGATTCTACGTATTTGTTATAAATAGGGTTCCATACTTGAACGGCATATTCCAATTGTGATCTTATGAGGGTTTTATAGAGAAATAGAAAAGTAGAAGGGCGTTTGAAATCAGGGGTGGATCTAATTATTAAACCGTACATTCTGAGAGCTTTATCTTTAATCGAGTTAATGTGCAGGTCTAAATGTAAATATGAGTCCAAAATTATTCCAAGGTCCTTAACAGATTGAATTGATTTTAATTCGATATTGAGTAATTTATATTTATTATTAATTATATTTTTATTTTTCGTAAAAGTTATGGTTAAACACTTTGATATACTAAGCTGAAGTTTATTTTTATTACAGTAATTTGAGAACCGATCTAAATCATTCTGAAATAATTCAACATCAGTAGTATCTTTAATGGCCTTATAGATTTTCAAATCATCAGCATACATAAGGAAGTTTGAATTTATGAAACATTCTTTGATGTCATTTATAAAAAGGTTGAACAACAGGGGACCCAATATAGATCCCTGTGGGACTCCAGATGATACACCGACGTTTTCTGATTTAAAACCATTAAGGACGACTGTTTGCGATCTGTTGGTTACATAGGACGCAAACCATCGGAGCAGATTTCCGCGGATTCCATTGTAAGCTAATTTTTTTAGAAGTAGTTCATGATCCACCTTGTCAAAACATTTTTGAAAATCTGTATATATTGTGTCAGTTTGCAAGCGACGATCCATATTCTTAAATAAGTTATTTGTGAAAATCATAAGATTAGTGGTTGTGGAACGACGCTTAACAAAACCATGCTGTTCAGGTATGATCACGTTATGTAGACAAGGATAGATAATGTTGTGCACTAACTTTTCAAACAACTTCGCTACTACGGAGAGAATAGATATTGGACGATAATTTTCCACATTATGTTTGTCGCCACTTTTATGCACTGGTGTGATATGAGCATGTTTCCATGCGATTGGGAAAATTCCTTCCAGGAGGCATCTATTATATAATATGTGAAGAGGTTTCGCTATTTCATCCGCAGTTGATTTTAAAAATATAACAGGTAAACCATCGGGACCCGGCCCCTTCGATACATCTAGTTTTTTTATTTCATTTATTATGGAATGTAATGTAATATGAATATCAGAGATAAGTTCCGCGTTATCAGCGATTTCGGCGTTTGGCTGCAAGCATGTTGTGTCTAAGGACGACGGCTCATAAACTGAATGGAAGAACGATGAAAATAAATTAGTGTTTTGATTAGGGTCAGTGGAGGACGTGGAGTTATAGTAAATTGTAGCTGGTATAGTAGATTTATTTTTCCGGTTAGCTATATACGACCAAAAATATTTGACATTGTTAGGAATACTGTCCTCAACCAACCTAATATAATTAAAATAACATTTACAGCACTCAGTTTTAAATTTTGTGCGGAAGCGAGAAAATCGTTCATAGTCGGAAATGTTATTGTACGTTTTCCATTTCAACCACGCACTTTCTTTATTCTTAAAAATATGTATAAGAGCAGGGGAGAACCAACAAGGAAACTGGGCAGATTTAAAACGTGTAGTTGGTACATTTTTACGAATTACATCATAAATAATTTCATAAAATGTTTGTACCGCGGTGTCAATATCTAGACCATTAAAAACAGTGTCCCAGTCAATTTTACTCAGTTCACAGTTTATACATTCATAATTCGCAGAGCTATACTTATATTTAGTCGAGGGGCTGACACAGCGAGGAGTTCACCTCGCTGTGTCGAACTTGCCGCGTTTACCGACTTGAATCCGTGTGAATCTGTTCGATCATCCGTTATTTTGAGCTAACTCGATGTTGATTGTAAGAATAGAGGTTGTGTATTGTAAAGAAACTATTATTTCGTGCTCGGCAGTGAATAACCTTATCCTGACTCCGTCATCAGAAGCGGGATGCAATCCAAACGTCCCACGTGGTGAGAAAAGTGAATCAAACGATATGAGGTGTGATAACGAGACACGTGCAACGGAAAATCAATGTGATCGACGAATAGTGGCGTCTATTGACCAAATCGCAATATTATTGCTTTGTTACAATACAAGCGATGCGTGTGCCTACTTCGAGTGCCAATGTTCGTTCCTGACTTTGACCCCGAGAGAAAAAAAATGTTGACGTTGCGTGCCTGGATCATAACGACGTAATGAAGCTATGGTGATGGATGACATGGTGTGATTTCAAGCAGCTGTTCATGCTAAGGTGTAGCATTCCAGTACATCGCACAGTACCGACTGATTCCAAGGATAACAGGTCATGTGATCGTTCCACTTTTTCTAGTGCTTGTTCTCATGTCAAACAACAACCAAATGCGCCTATGATTATCTGCTTCAGGTGCTTCACAACACAAGACAACAGCGGTGCAACAGGCAGCGGCAACAGTTGTGGAGCTGAGCAAAGCAACTAGCAGCGCAAGCGGTGATGCAGTGGCGACAGCGATGCAATGGCAATGGCGATGCTCTGTGGCGGGTGCTAGTGCAGCATTACAAGCTGAGAGCATCCTGTTACTCGGCGCAGCCAGCATAGCGAATCTACAAGGTCACTTTATAGAGGTCAGTCGTAACGATTTTATTGTGATTTAATTTTTAAACGAAAAGTCACTAAATATTCCTATTGGTTGCGATTATGAAAACGGCACAGATTGAAGTCTCATTATGTTTCAAAATTATTCAAGGCAGTGAATTTAACTAAAATTAAAGGGGTTAGTAATATTTTGTTGGTGAATGGTGACTTCAATCAACAGAAATTGTTGTTGAAATTTAGTGCAAAAATAAGGAAAATAGAATAAAATCTTTCTTAGTAATGTCATTTATCTTGTGGTACTGTAATGTTAGCACTATTCTGTCGTAATGTAACCACTTTTCTGTTTGAATTCACTGCTAACAGTTGGTAGATGCATCAATGTTTCTGAATATGTTTACTGTTGGTGTGCAGTGTTACTGCAGTGTTGGTAGTGTTGGTACAGTTCTGTTAGTACACTGTTGGTACACTGTTAGTACACTGTTAGTACACTGTTAGTACACTGTTAGTACACTGTTAGTACACTGTTAGTACACTGTTAGTACACTGTTAGTACACTGTTAGTACACTGTTAGTACACTGTTAGTACACTGTTAGTACACTGTTAGTACACTGTTAGTACACTGTTAGTACACTGTTAGTACACTGTTAGTACACTGTTAGTACACTGTTAGTACACTGTTAGTACACTGTTAGTACACTGTTAGTACACTGTTAGTACACTGTTAGTACACTGTTAGTACACTGTTAGTACACTGTTAGTACACTGTTAGTACACTGTTAGTACACTGTTAGTACACTGTTAGTACACTGTTAGTACACTGTTAGTACACTGTTAGTACACTGTTAGTACACTGTTAGTACACTGTTAGTACACTGTTAGTACACTGTTAGTACACTGTTAGTACACTGTTAGTACACTGTTAGTACACTGTTAGTACACTGTTAGTACACTGTTAGTACACTGTTAGTACACTGTTAGTACACTGTTAGTACACTGTTAGTACACTGTTAGTACACGGTTAGTACACTGTTAGTACACTGTTAGTACACGGTTAGTACACTGTTAGTACACTGTTTGTACACTGTTTGTACACTGTTTGTACACTGTTTGTACACTGTTAGTACACTGTTAGTACACTGTTAGTACACTGTTAGTACACTGTTAGTACACTGTTAGTACACTGTTAGTACACTGTTAGTACACTGTTGGTACATTGTTAGCACACTGCTAGTTCACTGTTAGTACACCGTTTGTACACTGTCAGTACACTTTTAGTCATAGTGTGGTGAATTTGAGTAAGCAGCTGTTGCTATGTAGGAATATAAATTCAGTTTTGTAACTACTGTTCATAATCATGAAATTAAATTACTTCCTGATTTAACAAAGTTAGACCCGAAGTTCAGGGGGCCATTTAAAGTCATAGAAATACTTGATAACGATCGTTATGTTTTTAAAGCCCTAAACTCAAAGCGTACTTACAAGTACGCACATGATAGGTTAAAAAAAAAGATGCCTGAGGGACAAGTACCTAATGACATCAGCGATTCGGAGTGTTCTGAAAATTTTGAGTCTTAACTGATTATTTTATTGTGTCCTCTTAAGTCATCTTGTTGAGTAAGATCACAGGGATGATCTTATGTTTGAGATCACAGGGATGATCAAATGTGTAAGAGCCACAGGGATGGTTCTGAGGAGTCACAGGGATGACTTAATTTATGAGCTACAGGGATAGCCGGACTAAAGTGGTACACAGTAAATTGATAATTCAATTGTTTGAAAGAAAAAAAAACAATTGGGTACTTGGCCCTCCAGCATATTTGGCTGTAAAAAGTTATCATTAGTTATTATGGTGATGATGATAGTGATGATAGTAAACGAAGGGGCTGGACCTTCAACTAGTTTTAATTAGTTCAAACAATACTCATTTTTTGTGATTGTTTATTCAATAGTATGCAAGTCGCTCAGATTGGTTACATCTTTCGTGCATTCGTAGTCGTAGGCGTAAATCGGGCCTGATTTCCCGTCGCAGTGCGGCCACGCTTGTGAGTGGCGTGCGTTTAGCTCAAAGATGTAAGCGATCGCTGTTGAGTCGCCGAATAGAGGCGCTGTGTTGTGTAAGGGTACCGGATGGAGGTAGCCCTTGTTTTGGGTGATGACCGGATAGAGGTTGTCATTGGGTGCTGGATGGAAGCATCTGAATTGTAGAGTATTGCATACTACACTGATTACATAATCTCTTTAGTTTGATTTGGAAAGATTGGTCTGATGAGTTTTGTTGAATTTTTAGTGAATAGTTATTTTGATACGTTTACTTTCATCACTGTTATTTCATGAGGTACCTATGATTTTGAGTAAGCAATGTTATGATTTTGAATAAAGTTGTGGTATACAAATTGTGGTATTACAAGACCTGACCCTTTTGGTCAGGAAGGCCGAGCGTTTGAACATTTTACTGTTCAGGTACTATCTCCTTTTGCAGGATCTTCCCCAGCCACCTCACACGAGGACGTGTGAAATGTCAGGATGGCCGTGTCGGAGCGTGAGCACCGTGCTGCTCAAGATTATTGGAACCCCTAACGCCATCTATTGAGTTTAGTCGTAACTATCAAGTCGGAAACGTCAAGTGGCTCACTTGGGTAAGGTCGATACAGCGAGTGTGTGATCTGTGCAGGACGTGTGACAGTTGAAAGGTTTGATGTTTGTCAGTTTGACAGTTGACAGCCTTGACGTTTCCGAAGGCGGGAAAATGTGGAGAGCGCGATCGGGGGGTAGTCGGTGGGACATTCTGTTACCGGCAGCCGTAGTGAACGGTCGTTCATTTGAGTTCACCTCGCTGTGTCGAACTTGCCGCGTTTACCGACTTGAATCCGTGTGAATCTGTTCGATCATCCGTTATTTTGAGCTAACTCGATGTTGATTGTAAGAATAGAGGTTGTGTATTGTAAAGAAACTATTATTTCGTGCTCGGCAGTGAATAACCTTATCCTGACTCCGTCATATTTATATATTTATATTTATATACATATATATTTATTTAAATGTAAGTTTATTATTATTATATCATTCTTCTTTATTTGTGCCGCATTCGCGTTTATCTGTTTACTGTTTGAGTTAGTAAGTACCTACTATCTGTTTTGCTTTTGCGACCAGGAACTGTTTAGTCTTTTTATTTATAATGTTCTCATGTAAGTGATGTTATGTCTTTATGAGAATAAAGTTCTATAAACCTAAACCTACTGTTGGTTAACTGGTAGAGAATGCTATTAGCATTAAGTCCGCCATTTGTACCTTACTCAATGTATTTGTACAATAAAGATTTATAAATAAATAAATAAAAATAGCCGAGTCACTTTGTGATCGGGGGTTACTCTCGAACGCTATCGAGAATCTGAGATCAAATTGTTCGAGTTATCGTGTAAACGTCAAGACGGTACAATGGAAACCATGGATCATTTAAAAATTAACGAAGAGAATTACATCTATGACCCACATGATATTTCTAATGAATTTAATACATATTTTATTAATCACACTAATAAAAATAATTTTGACATTAAAACCAAATCTAATTTATTACATGACATTCCAATTTCTCCGAATTCAATTTATCTCAGACCTGTAAATGAATATGATATTATTAAAAAGATAAAAGAATTAAAAAATACTCATTGTACAGGACATGACGATTTAAATACGAATATAATTAAAAAATCTGCCAATCTCATCGCCACTCCCCTGGCACATATTATAAATTTGTCATTTATGCAAGGCCAATTTCCCGCGGCATTAAAACGTTCAGTAGTAATACCTTTACACAAAAAAGGTCCTACTGATGAGTTAGGAAATTACAGACCAATTGCAAAAATATCGATACTTGCAAAAATTTTTGAAAAAATTATGCTGGACAAAATTAATGGCTTTTTATGCACTAATGGCATACTAAAAGATGAACAGTTTGGATTTAGAAAAAATAGTTCAACTATATTGGCATGCTTTCATTTTATAAAAAATATAACACAAGGCATTGACGCAAGGCTAAATACCTTAGCAATATTTCTCGATATGAGCAAAGCCTTTGACTGCGTAAATCATCAGTTATTGTTGAATAAATTAGAGAGATATGGCATCAGGGGAACAGCCTTGAATTGGATACAAAGTTATTTATCTAATCGTCAACAATGTGTTCAAATATCTAGAATCGAAAATAATTCAAGGAATTGTTATACTTCGGAATATCTTACTAACAAATGCGGCGTTCCTCAAGGGAGTGTGTTAGGGCCATTACTATTTCTTCTTTACATTAATGATCTTCCTAATGTCACTGAACAAAAGTGTATTCTATTCGCGGACGATACAACTTTGATAGTTAAATGTAAAAGTAAAAACGAAATGCAATTAACTGCCAAGACAGAATTTGATAAAATCATGACATGGTTAGAAGATAACAATTTAAATATAAATTTGGAAAAAACTAAATACATACAATTTAAAACAATTAATAGTTTTAATAATAAAATTGACATTAATTACCAAAATACGACTGAGACAATAGAAAATGTAAGCGCAACAAAATTCTTAGGTACACAAATTGACAACTACTTAAACTGGAAAGCACAAATTGAAGAAATAGTAATAAAATTAGACCGCTTTGTTTATGCACTTAACAGAATTAGACAAATTGTATCTAAAACGGCAGCTCTACTAGCCTACCACGGATATGTTGCGTCGGTACTAAGATACGGTGTCATTTTGTGGGGAAACTCCGTGGATACGATAAGAGTATTTAGAGCGCAAAAGAAATGTATAAGATCTGTTTGTGGTGCAAGCTATTTAGATAGTTGTAAGCCTCTGTTTAAAGCTTTAAATGTTTTGCCACTTCCTTGTTTGTATATTCATGAAATGGGAGTGTTCGTGAAAAAACACCAAAATCTGTTTACAACAAACAAGGACTATGAATATAGAGGACGGAAAGGTAACAACCTTCGTATTCCAAATCAGAGATTAAAAGTTTATTCGAACAACGCATATTGTATGGCTATAAGAATTTATAATAAACTGCCACATGACATAAAAACTTTGACATTATATAAATTTAAAAATAAGCTTTTTACTTTTTTAATAGAAAAAATTTACTATTCTGTTAAAGAATTCCTTGAAGACAAGAATATATAATATTATGACTAGTTTGATAAAATTGCTTGTATTGACTGAATTTTAAATTAATTAATTGATAACTTTATGACATGTAATATTTAACTAATAATTTGCACATCGAACTACTCGATCGAATATGTTGGATTAGTTTAAACATAAGATCACATTGTAACCATATTCTTGCAAATAAATGATTTTGATTTGATTTGATTTTGATGGAAACCGTTTTCAATGTACCAAAAAAAATTTGACCTTTATCGATCTCGTTAATTCCGGTCGAGATTAGGGGCTGAATTTTATCTAAAGCATTTTACGGTTTCATTAAAAGGTTACAGAGTTATGACGAGTATTAAAAATGTATGCATGTGCCTGCGATAAGTATTTATTTAGTAGCTAAGGTTTCAAGTTGAAGGTGTACCAAACCAACCTAATTGCGCGTATCTTTACACCATATAACACAGTACGATTCTCTATTTGAAACATTTTTTCTTTCTTCCCTTTTTACTTTTGGTATTTTTGTACATTATTTTCAACATTTACTAACTTAAATACTGATTATCAGTTTTGACAATTATCTATATATAGCGGTATGAGAAAATTCTCATGGAAAAGTTTACATGTGTAAAATAAAAATAAAAACAAATCTACGACAGAGATTACAATTTTCTTCACTTTAAACAATTTATTATTCTTATATTCTTTGGTTCAATGAATAAAATGATAACAATAGTTTTATGAAATTAAATACGAAAGACCGGGTCAATGCCACCTAGCGGCGAAGTTTCAAACTTTTGATTCGGCTGTTTATATTAAAGCAAACAGCATGCTTATCGAGTGTTTTAGAACCATTTGATGAAGAAGTACACCCAACAATTGATAGATGGCGCTGTCAAATGGTTATTCCGCTAAGCCTTTGGATAAAAAAAAAATGAAATAATTTAATTACTCGTGCTTTACAAGCTGCCAGGACAAAGAATAAATACAATAAAACTACCATGATAATTTGCAAATGAAGGACTTGCCGGGAATGACGAAAGGAGAACTTATCTTTCTGGTAGTACAAACTAGTGGTATGTTCTTCTTCATGGAACTGATCTTCCTCGTTTTGCTTGGTTCTGTCCATTGCTAGGGTGTGTCAGTCAATGCTGTTAAGGTTCATTAAACATAGCCATCAAGAAAATCCAGGAGAGACTTGAAATCTGAAAACATTAAAACACAAAATATAAGATTTGACACCGTCTACAATAGGTCAATTTTTCAAAGGAATTAAACTAAATCTAGGTATTTTGTAGTATTATTGTAGTATACCATATGTAGTGATAAGGATTAAATAAACTTGAACAGTGCTCAGTGTTTAACCAATTGACAGAGCCAAAAATTAAAATGGATAAAAATCTTGCCGATGACAAAAACTAAAATTTCATTAAAAATGCAGTGTTTTTGTATTCTTTATGAAAGGTTTTATACTTTATTATTACTACTAAATTAGTCCAACATTTCAACACTAAATTCAACCTTTAAAATTGCTTAAATTTTAGATGAGAACGAAAGAGCAGAAATTTTCATGTGAAAAATTCATAAAATAAAGCTAATTCAAAAATGTTAATATCTTTTTTGTTTATAAACGAATTTACCAAATTAATGTAAATTTGATAAATTCAGTTTGTCCTTATTATAGTATAATATAAATTGCATCATAAAACATAGGGAAACATTATTTTTATTGTGTAAGAAAAAACATCAAATATGTCAAATTTGCACCAACACTAATGAATTGACAATGTTAGACAATGCAAGATAAGATATTATTATTTACCTGTTTGGTCAGTGACATTGTGAGGGTCTAAGTAGTCTGTCTATAAGCATCAATATACATGCTAAATTGCTTGGAGAAAGGTAGAACTCCTCACAAGGAAATGTTCACTTTGTTGGACAGAGACGTTTGTAGCAATGCGTTGAAGACAAAGTGATTCTTTACGCTGGGAATTGACTAGCAAATACGATTGGCAATTAAAATTTATAAAAGAATACGCAGTTTAAACCATTCCATGTACCAAAATAATATTTGATAATAACTTTTTAATTTTCATAGGATGCGTTCGAAACCTCTCCTTTCATAGGATGCGTTAAACTGCAAAATCAGTCAAGTGCGAGTCGGACTCACGCACGAGGCATGGGAGACCCGCCTTAGATGTGAATTTTGTTCTGTTTTGGTATTTGTTAGGTGCGCCATCTGTGAAAGGTTCAACTGTCTGGACATCATGGTTCGTGGGATGGGGCATGGTGGCGGACAGACGGACGGACAGAAGGACGGACGGACAGCGGAGTCTTGGTAGTGGGGTCCCGTCTTGCCCTTGGGTACGGAACTCTATAAACCAGTTACGTCATAACGACTGCGTTCAAATGTGTTAGGGAATAATTCAATGTGAATGATGCTTTTGTCACAGTGTGGTCATAACGCGCAACATTACACAGCTATCTGCTACCTCAGCCGTCATGTCGTCAACTTATTAAGAGAATTATTATAATAAGCTTATAGGAAATAGGAACCGTTTTATTGTAATATTACATCACATATGGCCACATTATCATATCCTTATAACCTTATCCTTATCCTTGTACAATTTATAAATATACTTTATACACTATATCAAATACTAATATTCTTATTATATAATTTCTCATTAAATCAATACATTAATGATAAGGCTTCTTAGTTACAAAATAGGATGAGTACATATGCACTTGATATTGAGACATCTAAATTTAGTCCAGACATACCAAAAGAGCCGGGGTTTCTATATTCTATAAATCACAACGTAGGTCCTTTTTAAATCTAGACGATCATATTTGGCCAATACTATGTTTTCATAATATTTCAGCTGGTTATAGTTGAAATTGAGTGAGGACTGTCACCAGAAACTGACTAAGATCTGGTTAGTTAACATCTCTACTAGAAAGGCTTTACAAAAGGGGAGAGTGTTACAATTTGTTGCCGTGACCAACGGATATTTGGTCTTAAAAATGTCTGGACTGAGCGCTGATGTTTACAAGTGCAATTGGACTATATTTGTGAATTGCAAAGCGAAAATGTCTGTGTGCCTAGCGAAGTTATAAAAGCATTAGGGCGATTTGCAAAATAAAAATAAACACTTGCTTTAACCATTTATTAGTTCAATTTGGCTTAGCGAGCAAAGTTATGTTCCATTACAGTTGCAGTGCGTAGTAAATCTTCCAAGCATTCATAATCTCCATAAAAGGAATAGTACAAAAACTTGCTTTTCTATTTTGCGTGCGAGTAGGTTATGTTTCCATACAATTGCTGGGCGTAGTAAATTGTTCAAGCATTCATAATCCCCATAAAAAGAACAGTAAAAGGCAAACTGAAACAATGATAATAAGCGTTAAAAGCATGAAAACAAACATAAGTTATTAGTATAGTATAAAATCATAACAACAAAAGGTGTGAATGGTACCTGACTTCATCGTATGTTATTTCGTATCGTTTGGTTATAACTTTATAATTTTACAGCTGTTATTTCCATCTTTCGTGTTTTCAGGATTTCTTATGTATACGTTTGTGTTTTCAGAAATTATTTATTTCTCACACGTTTTTTACAAACATTACTTTGACAACATAGTGCCGTAACCATTTTACCGTTAGCTCACCGAAACGATTATCGATTTTAATCGATTCAACTGAACTTTACATAATTTTACTAACATAGCTATCTTTCAATCATTAGTGACGAAAAATCGATAAGTCTGTTGATAAATTCATTAGTTATATTTGAAATTGTTAAAATAGCTAAATGGTTACATTTTATAGTAGTATGCTGGGGGCGAAAAAGTCATAGAAATATATTTTTTTTCGTACTTATTGCATCATCTTAGTACTTTATAACATTTAAAGTTGAGAAATACGAGTAGAAATCGTTTGATTATTAACTTATTCGAAAATAGAATCGATTCATTCATAGTCATTGAATAGTTTAATTATCGATTTTTCTGTCACATCCCTAACCATGACACGTATCCTTGATATGTCAAAACGAAATGTTGCCAGTGATAGGATTTGAAAATAGTACGAAATACCTGAATTTAAATACGTGTTTTGCGAAAATTTATTATTATTTGGTTTTAAATGATAAATCCTAGTTTACATGTAGTAGTAATGTTGACTAAGCGGGAAAATTATAAATTGGCTAAACCTTGACTTTATAAAACTAAAATCGATAGATTTATCAAGTAAAATAGTAACAGTTGTTAAAAATTAGTGGACAATAGGTATTGGTTCTTTCGATTGCTAATTCATAATTCATAGTGCCCGTAGGAATATTATTAGCATAATGTCATTGTTCACCTATTCGTTCCGTACATTCGTAAAGTTTCGGATCTTTTTGATGAAGATGGTAACATTTGAGATTCTTTTTAAATAGGCAAAGACATGACGAATCATACGGCATTTTTTTAAATTTGTTACAATTTAACTCTTTTATACACGGAACTTATGAAAATATTGTGTGACGTTGTATAAGGCTATTATAATATATGATTGAGCTATTAATTGAATAGGACGTACTAAACGATAGGATGCATAAAAGTTAGGTATTTTATTTCATGTTATTTTATTATTATTGATATAATATTACTTGTGTGTGTGCGTGTGTGCGTGTGTGTGTATGTGTGTGTGTATGTGTATATGTGTGTGAGTGGGTTCTAAACGTTTAGGGGGCGTCCATTCTAGACATTTGAGTAAATCATTTGCGTAAATATCTAGTACGGTTCTTAAAATAGCATTTTGCGGGTTTTTCATTTGAAATGAAAAGAAAATAAAACGTCGTGGTACGGTCGACGGTTAGGGGGCGCGTAGCTAGGGGGTCATGTAGTGTTCTGGGGGGGGGGAAATGTACCTTATGATTAGGCCATGGGGTTCCTTTTCCCGTGGCGGGTCACATGTGTCCCATTCGAAGCATTAAAAGAAAGAAACTCGATAAACGTCGTAAAATTATTTGTGCAGATAAGCTCACACAAATTCAATTTAAAATATTTAAATTGTACTTATCAATTCCTGAATGTGGTCTACTACCTGTTATTTTCTTGGTTTAATTCTGCTAGGCTTTAGCCTAGTAGTAGGTTACTACAAATGATATTTGAATCGTGAATAAATTTTGTAATAACAAAGTGATTAGCAACGTTTTAAAATTTTCACATATGTTAGGAGAGCGTTGAGTATATTAGGAATATTTCTATAATAGTTCAATTATATCATAAAGAGATAGCAGCTTATAAACCCAATCATACGATGTCACATGGCATTGTGAACGTTTAGTTATAGAAATAATTAGTACGCGTTCAGTTTATTTCAATAGGGTCGTCATCAGCTATAGGTATATTATTCCAGTAGATTTGTCGTCAGCTATTATAACGACATGGGTTACGATGATGTAGAAAAAAAAATTTTTTGTGACTATGGCTTAATGGTTAGGTCGCAAGTTCGATTCTTGCTCGGGATTAACTTGAGGGCTGGGTCAATTTCTCTTTTAGAGTACGAAAGGACGTCACAGTTATTGGTATTAGAAAAAAAATAGTGACACGGTGGCTTAGTGGTAGTATCGTGGGTTCGGTTCCCGTCCGGGAGTTGACTTGATGCGGATCAGGTGTTCCCTTTAGACTGTTATAGAACGTCATAGCTAGAGGAATTTTGAGAAAATTTAGTGACTCAATGGCTTAGTGGTTAGGGCATAGAATAGAATCGTGTCCGGAAGTTGACTGATACGGATCGATTATATTCCGGGTGTGTAAATTAGTAATGTACTTTGAGTTAGTTTTGTTTTGCTAAAAGTATCATAGTACTAAAAGTTTAGTATTGAAAAAAAATATACATTTTACGAAAATGCGATTATCTCAAAAACGAGGCGTTTAGTTAGTTTAGTGAGACAAAAACTTGATTAAGTTTTGTAAATTGATAATAGATAACAAATTAAACATATAAATTGTAGTCATTCAAAGTCACACGTGACACGCGTCTCCATCGCACAACATATAGGTACAGTTAGCGCCACATTGGACCAGTTACATGACTCGACTAGTTGGGTTATTTGATAAAAACTTGTAAACAAATAATTTAATAAAATTTCAACTGAGCAACTTTTCGATTACATTTATCACTTTAAACTACATATAGCTAAGTATTTTGTATGAAAAACTGGGCTAGCAACTATTTTTTATTTACGTTTTGTACATTCAACAGCGCGTCGGACTGTGTATATTGACCTTGGGGTGTAAGCCTTTTAGATGATTCAGTTGATAGGTTCGTTGTGCGGTCGTGTGTGCGTGTGAATTTGTGTGAAGCGAACTAAAATCTACTAAAGGTAATCTAGATTTTCATCGTATTTCATTTTTAGTTTAAAGGGGGTGTCATTGAGTTTGAAACTAATTATCGTCAATAGTATGTAGGGTTTTTTGTTCCTTTTGCTCATTTAGTAACACAAATAACTAAAGTAAAATAAATCTAAAATTTTGTGCTTCCATCATTACTAGGTACGCTTTCATATGGTGGGCCGAGAAATAACGAAGACTGTTGCATAAAATAACCACGCAATAGCTGTTTGATAAAATAAGGGACATTTCTAGTCTGTGACTAAACGATTAGGCTACTGGAATGCGTGCATTTGTCTGTGTCACTGACATGTCAATTTAAAACTGACAAACAGCTGTTCTAGTCGATCAGTACCTAACTTCACGTGCATTTGTTTATTTACAATTTGGCGTATAAGTTGCGGCTTACAATAATCTCCAATTATAGCGAAAATTTTGTGGATGTTAGTGAATTCGGTTAATGAGTTAATAATAAGTTTGAGTGAAAAAAAAAAAAATAACTAAATGTGTTTATGTAAATAGGAGAATAGTTTGTTTAAAAATATGACCTTATAACTATGAACAGGTGAGTACGAATTATGATAGTTAGTACTAACGACATTTGTTTTTCTATCTCCAAAATATCGTGTTAGTTAAAAGTAACTAGGCAATACGTCAGTCTAGCTTATCTACATAATTCTGACGGATGACGGAAATAAAAACGTAAACAATCGAGGGGCCTACTATGAAAAGTTTGGTACGATACTCGCGGTCGCGTCCGTTTTCGTTCTAATTGTCTCTTATTACGGGGTAATTGTGCGTGTTATATTTCAAAGTGATTGCGTAAGTCAACAGGCTCATTCTGGTAGATCTGTCATTAATCGTTTAATAGTATGTAGACTACAATAGCTAAACTAAAAATGTTTGTAATGACTTCAACCGATAAGTCGCAGATAACTATCGTGGCCAAGTGATTTCGTTACAATATCTTCGTAATAGACCCCAGCACTAACTATGTTATAATAAGTAAGACGTTCACATTTATTTAAATCGAAATAAATTTGGTGGGATATTTATTTATGAGTTAGTCATCGATCCCTTAGGGCAGTTATAGTTTAAAGTCAAATTACTTAAAGGAGAATAATTGGTTAAAAGATGAATGAGAAATTTAGTTATTGCTATACACCAACGTGTTTGTATATCGTCTTATCTTTGCTGACGTCACCTCGAAACGACCAAAGTACCTACTTGGAATAATTAGTGCCTGGAAGCCATGTTCTCATATGTAGGGTGTAGCGGTTAACACTGCGCCGAAGTGGCTCAGTATTTTGATTTGTATCCTTCGTACATTGCCTGATCGTGACTAAAATCCAATAGTATTGTAACTTATCCCCTTAGGGTAGGGAAATTGAGGCTGTTTTATATTTATTGGATAAAATTAGATAATAATTAACAATGGAAGTCTGGGAACATTGCCATCTGGGCTATTGCGTTTACCTCGCTTTTGACAGTGCACTAGTAGGGAGATATCGTTCTGTGTGTTTATATTCTAAGACGGACAGTAATTGTACTGTATTGAAAAACTTACTTACGAACGGAACTATGATTCCCACCGCCTAAACGAAACATTTTACTACTTACCTAATACAAGTGAGTTGAAACGTAGTCAATAATAAAACTAGTGTTCGTTCGTGGCTTCGCCTGCGTAAGCAATATGGTCAATTTTATCTCTCGGAAAGTGTTCACGTTTATGGGTTTTTTTTTTTGAATACCTTCTTATTTTCCGGGTTTTAAACGTTATTTATCCAAGATTTCATAATCAATTTCATATACATGATAACGCGAAGGTACCACGTACGGCTGCGTACCCCTTAGGGTACGTAACACTATGGTTATGATTGTTGAATACCTATTTGTGTTATGTGTTGATATAACTTAAATTACACATGCAAAGTATTTAAGTGACTAAGTGAGTGTTAAGTGTTATTGAAATATTAGGTGTGCAATAATTAAAGTGTTTATGTTAAGTGTTTAAAGAATATTGTAAAGTGAAATGAAAGGTGTTTACAATTCATCATCAGTCAAGCTGAAGGGTCAATGGAGTGACACTTATCATCAGTCATCAACTTCAACTTACGTGTTCACGGGCTAGCAACGAGCTACGAACTACGTCCAGAAGATTAAATTTGATTCTTTATTAACATTATTGTTTAACATTAACATTATTGTTAAGATAATAAATGGGTTGTGTATCTACCTAATATCTAATGGATTTTATTTTTCCCTTTCTTATCACCACTTATCACGACATCAGTACGATTTTAATGCGGTTTGGTTTATTTTATTTTATTTTATTTAACAAACTTTATTGTACATACATTTAAAATAAATGTTACAAAAGGCGAGCTTAATGCTAAAAGCATTTTCTCCCAGTCAACCTTTAGGAAACAGATATTAATGAAGAATTTTATTTATAAATAAGAAGGAGTACAGGTACACGAATGTTTGTGTAAATAAATATCGGCTCACTAATTTCATTTTGCGAATTGGTTACATGAAAGTTTAGTGACTTTTACTGAAACAGTTAAGGCTCGGTTATGTGGAAACATCTGTCTCTACTTGTTTACGTATAAAGGGTGATTTCACTCTTGCAACTTTTATGTTTTGTTGTTTAAAGAAAGAAGAGAGGCTATTTGAGTGACGTTAGAGGAGATTTAAGGCGTTTCTTATGACAATTACGCCAGGGAAATGCCTCGTGATTGGCATTTTTGATATTTTTTCGTTATAAGATTTATACGCGGTTTGATACTTGCGGCTGATAAATAAGTTCTTTAGCTAATCATGTTATGTGTTTTGTGACTATAACTTTACGTTTACTGAAATAAGACGTGGCGTGCGCGTACCGTGTTATCCTTATGGACCCTTAAGGCCATAATAAAATTTACTAGGTATTAGCAAGATTAGACCGGGATTAGTATTCTCGACGATTCTTTTTTTATACATTACTGATTTATACCACGGGAATTATACGTTAGTTGTAGTATGGTTAACGGGATTTGCTGGTTGTTGAAGTAAATAGCTTTGATTTATTTTGGTTTAACTCGTGAAATAACAGACTAAAGTAAAGGCTTTATTTTATCGGATATTCCAATAATGAAGGAATTAGGGGATGTAGGTATAGGTAGATTGTGTTTTTTAAGTGTATGCTTACTTGGTTAAGTACAGATAAACAACGTGTTACAATTAAAGGTTATTAATCGTAGTACCTGACTGAATTAAACACTGGGTTTTACTGTTATATTTGTAGTTTGAAGGCAATGGGATCTAGATAGGCGTTGCAATGTTTGGCCGCTAGGGAGCGCTGTAGTAAAGATGGGTTCTATTTATTTTCAAGAATGGTTTAATCAAAGTTGATATGGTATTAGAATAAATAGCGAGCAGGTTCTTTAAAGGGTTTTGAATATGTAAGTCACATTTTAAAACTACAGAAGATAACATGTTTTGATAAGTTTTGTAACTATTTTATGCTCAATAGTTTAGTTTTCTTGCTTTGAATAACAAATAAACATACTTACACATAATTTAACGCTAGTAATAATTTTCGCGAAATGTTTATGATAGTTAGTTAGTAGTTTAGTTCGCGCTTTTCTACATAGATGGCATTAGTGGTTTTAAACCAGCCATTATCCTAAAATTATTTGATTTAATTTTCATATAGGATAAGTGGATTTTAACAGTGTAAATAAAGTGTTTTAAATACAGTTTAGCGGAGCTAACGAAACCGGTTATGTAGGGTAGTTAAAATGTAATGTGGGTAAATAAATTAAAATATTTAGTTCACTGAGAGTTAAGTAGGTGGCGCTAGTAGGATGATTATAACTTTAATAAATTTACATTTTTCGGCTTTTCGAAAAAAAATTCTTTTTAAATTACCTTTCTCTTTTGCGAGATAATTTCGTCTACGTGTTAGTACTTAATAAATAGCGGTTTTGGGTTTTCCCTCCGATAATTGTTTAAACATTACGGTTAATATCGCGTGCTAAGTGGTGTTGTGGTCTTTGGATCTACAGTAGTAACATATAATTTTATGAGTGTAGTTACGATTTTTTTGTTTTATCTTAGAATCTTGGTTAAGATTTCTCGATATCGTTCGCCATTTCATCCGCGTTTATTACTATTTCACTAATGTTTAAGTACAAATACGGTTCAACTGCGTTCCTGTTTGCATTTTAAGTGGAGCATGTTGACTTTTATTATTTAAATTTTATAAAATTTAGTATGACGTCTACAACAAGCTACTTTCTTATTCAACTATGACTTTGCACATAGAGTTTTAACCTTTATCTGTTTTGCGAGCTTTGAGTATCAATGCGGTATTATCGGTTTAACGTATACACGTTTGTTCCAGAGTGTGAATTAACGAGTGGATACCACGAGTATGTTGTCGAATTTCGGAGTGCTATCAAGTGGAAGTGAATTAGCTATACAGGGTGCATTATGTTGTACTATAAATAACTGCAAGTGACTTTGTGTTAACGTGAACTTATAAATTTTATTCTTTTGGTTATTACTATTGAGTGAATTGAAGTGTTAAAGTGAACTATTATTTCTTTTGACTATTTTTTTTTCTGAGTGAATATTAGGATTAAGGTGAACTTGTATATATTTTTTAAATTTTTTTTTATTCTTTGACTTTGAGTTATGGTGTTAGATGCTAAGTGATATACTTTTTTTTTCTTGACTTTGAGTTATGGTGTTAAAGTGTTAAGTGATATACTTTTTAATTTTTCTTTGACTTTGAGTTTGATGGTGTTAAGTGCTAAGTGAACAGTGAGAATTTTAGTGAGTGCTCAACGTTGAATTTAAAAGTGAACAAAGACTTCAAGATGCCTAAACAAAAATCACAACCTAAAGCAGCTGCGACAAGAAGGTCCAGTATGGTGACTCGAGGGGCCGCTATAGCAGACCCCCCGCCAGGACCTCGAAAGGTCACTTCAGTGCAGTATATGTCACGTATGGTACAAAGAGCTGTTAATGCCATCAATAATAAGATCACTGAATTAGAAAACCGGATTTCTGCCACATCTACGCCTGTAGTGGAGTCATCAGATACACCTGTGCAAGGGAGTGATACTAATCCCTGCTTGCCACTAATCCCTTCATGCCAGCCTGGTCCTGCTACCATATATTACCCAGTACCCCAGATGTCTGCAGAGAAGCCAAGATTCCCATCAAAATACAAGCACCCTGTGACCTTCATTGAAGACTTAACTGCTTATCTGAAGAAGTATCATGGGACGACAGATGAGATCGACATTGTGTTGGAAACACTAGATAATGACGTTCGAGCCTGGGGACGGTTGTATAGAGAAAGGTGGACGAATTTTGAAGATTTCAAGAAGGATTTCCTGGACAATTTTTGGGGAGAAGCAGAACAAGGAGAATTAAGGAGGAAAATTGTGCAAAATACCTGGGATGGGTCGCAATCTATGTTAAACCATTTCATATCGCTATGTGGACAGGCGAAGATGTTAACATACCCCATCCAAGAACAACAGCTAGTGAGCGACATCATGGGACATTTTCCCAGAAATATCCAATACGCATGGAATGCTTCTAATAATACTACCATACTACAAGCTACAGAATTTTTACGAAAATTGGACAATGTGAACAAGCGAACCGACCTCAAGCAAAAGAATAATAACCGAATGAATGCGGTACAAAAACCTACAGCGACTGAACAGCATCAACCAGACAACAGAAACAACTTCAACCGGAAGAGGCAGTTCAATGACCGACCGGCACGACAAGTGGCATCGAATAAGATAGCAAAGACCAATGTTGTAAATATTGTAAATGATTCTAATAATTCTTCTAATGAACCCACAAATAATTTAAACGAGTAGGTGTTGATGTAAGTCGCTCCGTTACATCGACATTAGGAGGGGCCGATTTAACTCCAGTTTCTTTGAAAATCATGCTTGATCTCGGGTGGAGGCCTGGACAGACATTAGGAACGCGTAATGAAGGGATACTTAAACCTATAGTTGTCAAAGGTCAATGCAGTAAGGCAGGGTTAGGATCGGGTATAAAAGAGACCAACTTAACTGACTTTGAGTTACAGGTCGTAGATATTCTAAAAGCCCAATCGGAGTTAGGTGACAGGTCAACAATTCAAACTGAGGTAGTTTCGTCACTATTCGAAGAGGAAGATAATATTTCTGCTGATAAACTCGAAATGGTCAAGTCTGAAGTTGAGGTAGAAATATTTAATCATCGTGTTATATGCCTTGTAGATACTGGAAGTGACATCACGTGTATTTCCGAATCGTTTTGGGAAACTTTAAAGTCACAAATTGGAAATAAGTTAAACATGCTACCCGTTAAACCGATACAGATTCGCGGAGCCGTAGGACAAAAGAGCGCTAAAATACAACAGATGGTCTTATTACCTGTAAGGTTTGGTGAAATTGAACTAGAGATCCGGTTTTTGATAGTACCTAAATTAGTTCATTCCGTTATATTAGGATTTGATTGGCTTGTAGCAAATAAAACTAATATCAGATTACAAACTCCTCCGGTAGGGTTAATAATTAGTCACAAGGGCCAAAGGGTGTTAATACCTTTTATAGAGTATGTATTTGAGGGTCAGGTCTCAGAAATTACCAAGGTAGATGATAAATTTGACTTTGAGAAATATCTACAAGAAATCAAAACAGGGATACCTCTTCAAGGGACACAGACTAATAAATTGAGACAAGTGCTTAGGAAACATAGTGATGTCTTTACTAAAAGGTTAGGCCGTGCTAATTGCTACGAACACGTAATAAAAATGACAGATCATAGTCCAGTTATAAGGCGTTCTTATCCTGTTCCATACGCGTATCGACAACAAATGGAAGAAAAACTAGCGGAAATGGTCGAGATGGGGATAATATCAAGAGGTTCTACTCCATACTGTAGTCCGTTAACTTTCACCTTAAAGCCTGACGGTTCAATTAGGGTTTTATTAGATGCACGGGAGATTAACAAGTATATGATAGCCGAGGCCGAGTCCCCTCCAATGCAAATAGACGTGTTAAATTCATTTCATGGGGTTAATTACATCAGTATAATAGACCTTAATAATGCGTATTTTCAAATTAAAATCTCTGAAGAAAGCAGGAAGTATACTGGATTCACGTTTAATGGAAAATCATACATGTACAACGTACTTCCGCAAGGGCTGAAGACCAGCGTCGGTACATTTTGCAGAGCTCTTGATAAGATACTAGGGCCAGAGGTTAGCCATTTCTGCGTTAAGTATTTAGATGATATCGCTATCCTAACACAAGGGAGCTTAGAGGAACATTTAGAGCATATTGACATCATATTAAACAAATTAAAATCAGCAGGTCTTACTTGTAATCTCGAGAAATGTAGGTTCATTTGTAAGGAAGTAAAAATGCTAGGTCACATTATTTCTACAGAAGGAATTAGGACGGACCCGGAAAAAATAGAATCCATAAAGAATTTTCCTATTCCTAAGAAGATAAAACATTTGAGAGCATTTTTAGGACTTTGCAATTACTATAGACGTTTCATTCCTGATTACAATAGTACTATTCAACCCTTATGTCAGTTATTAAAGAAAAGTAAAGGTTGGACCTGGACTCCAGAAGCCCAGGCAGCATTTGAGGAGCTTAAAAGCAAGTTTTTGAATACAATAATGTTGCATCATCCGGATATGTCTAGGCCTTATTATCTGCAGACCGATAGTTCCGGGGTAGGCTTAGCTGGGGTTCTATTTCAGTACGATGATAAAGGTGAAATGAAAATTCTGGGGTACTGTAGTAGGGCTTTAAGAGGCGCAGAACTAAGATGGACGGTTACAGAACAGGAATTTTGGGCAATTATATATTGTTTGAGGAAATTCGAAACATATCTGAGAGGCGCCAAATTAATAATTAGGACTGACCATAAAGCATTGACGTTTGTCAGAACTTGGAAATTATATAACAGCCGAATAATAAGATGGATCCTTTTCCTTGAACAGTTTGATTATACCATTGAGCATATAAAAGGTAAAGATAACGTCGCTGTTGATGTTCTGTCTAGGTTTCCGCCCGATTCAGCGTTAATACAGGAGGATAGGGTATATTGTCCTGAGATTAATTATATGGAGAACACTAAAAACAAAACTCTAATAGCTGATTTGAAAAACATAGCAAATTTTCAGGCTAGTGATAGTGAGGTCCAGTTAATTATAAATGTTGTAAATAAGACTAATAATAATCTAGCTGGCAAAATAGGTAAAATAGCTCAACGGTGTTATATTAAAGACGGAGTAGTATATTTCAAAATCGATTCTGATAAACATGTAATCTATTTGCCTACTAGTTTGAGAGAGGAAATCATAATTCAAGTCCACAAAGAGATGGGACATCAAGGAGCTTATAAGGTACTTAAATACCTCAAGGATAGGTTTTATTGGATTGGAATGAACAAAACTGTAAAGACATTATTAAGAACTTGTCACATTTGCCAGGTATCTAAAAGTGACAACATAAAATATGTAGGCGAATGTAAGTCCATTGTAACAGAGCAAGTAGGAGATATTGTAATGGCTGATTTATATGGACCTCTTCCTAAAGGTAGATTTGGAGTTGCTTATATTTTAGTGATCCAGGACTCATTTAGCAAGTTTGTTAAGTTATATGATTTAGCAAAGGCTACTTCACGAGCAGTAATTTCTAAGTTGAAACAATTCGCTAAAATAATCACGCCCAGAGTAGTTATGACAGATAATGGCAGTCAATTCTCATCTGATAGCTGGAAACAAGCATTAAAGGACATCAATATTAAACCAATATACACAACCGTTAGAAACCCTCGTCCTAACACCACGGAAAGGGTAAATAAAGAGTTAGGGCGGCTATTTAGAACGTATTGTCATAAAAATCATAAGGGGTGGGCAACTATATTAAATAATATAGAACAGCTGTACAATAACACATTCCATGAAAGTACCGGTTTTACTCCTAACGAAATATTATATGGTTCATGTAACAGTATGTCATTTGACAATTGTCTGCCACAACTAAATAAAACTAAAGACATTAATGATGTCAGGGCTAAAGCTAGGCAAAATTTAAAAGATAACAGCATTAAACGACAGATTAGGTTCAATAGATCTCATCGGTTGATAGAATTTCAGATTGGTGACTATGTAAAGGTTCGTAAAGTTAATAAGTCAGAGGCGCAGAAAAAGCTTACAAAGAAATTTCAATTACTTTACGAAGGTCCATATGTAGTAAGTGCAGTGCCATTTGCAAATGTATATACTTTAATGGACCCTAAGACAAAGCAGATTAGGGGCAATTTCAATGCCATTCATTTGAATAAGTACTATGTGTAAATATTTAATTACAAATTATCTGTAATAGGTTAAGGATGATTGATTATAATGAACGAATCATTAAAACATATAAAGGATTAGGTTAGGATTCGTCTTTTGTTATTATTATAGATTGTGAGGTTAATATTTTGTTCTTTATTCAATTTTCTCTTTAAATTTGATTTAAATTCTTAATATTAGGTACAATTATTTTGTTAAGGGTTCAATACTGTAAATATTGTGTTAGTTATTTTCATTCATTTTATTTTGGGTTCAATATTGTAAATACTTGTTGGCTAAGTTCGTTAATTTTAATTGTGTGTTTTAATATTGCAAATTTGAGTTCTGATGTTAGAGTTAAATTCGTTAATTTCACTAACTAGATTGATATTGTTAAGTCTGGAAGCTTGAGCTAACTACGTTAGTCAAGTTATTTGTGTCATTGGACACCATCGTAACTAAAATCGTCAATATCAAAGTAATGATTCCTTGTTTAACTATATCATGATTTGATTTACGAGGGCTTCTTGACAATAGTTACAGTTGATTTTGTGATGAGGGCAAGTTAAACATGCCAATTTTAAGAATGACTGCCAATTATTGTATAATTTCAATTATTAACAATCACGACTGATTTTGTTCTGATTCTTATTCTATGAAAATTTGACAATATTATTTGTAGATTACTGAGCTACTAAGAATAGAGTACAGATATTATCATAGAATTTTGCAAAATTATTTGTCTAACAAAAGCTTTATTATATTGTTGTTAGAAAATTGTAATTGTTCTTCGAACAATATTCATTTAACTAGTTAGTATATTAGTTATAAGAAAAAAAAAAAAAGGGGGAATCGCTGGGTAAGGGAAATGACTCGAGGACGACTGTCAAAACGCTTGACAGCATAAATAACCTCGATTATACATTTTACACTCAAATCAATGACCTCAATTGGTCTATTACCTTAATATCATTCTAAATTGGTTAACAAGTAAGCTATCAAGCGCTATAAGACCGTCTTCCTCGGTGGGGTGAAGGGAGGTCATTTCAGGGGGTAGGGGGGCTACTCACACCCTGCGAAACAAATAATAATAATGAAAAAAAAAAATTTTTTTTTTCTCCCAATCTGTCTCCAAATTTTATCTTATTAATAACGGCAATTAATGTGGTTTGTATTGTTTGGGTTTATTATTATTCCACTAAATTCCACTAATAATAAAGGGGGCGGGTGTACCAAACCAACCTAATTGCGCGTATCTTTACACCATATAACACAGTACGATTCTCTATTTGAAACATTTTTTCTTTCTTCCCTTTTTACTTTTGGTATTTTTGTACATTATTTTCAACATTTACTAACTTAAATACTGATTATCAGTTTTGACAATTATCTATATATAGCGGTATGAGAAAATTCTCATGGAAAAGTTTACATGTGTAAAATAAAAATAAAAACAAATCTACGACAGAGATTACAATTTTCTTCACTTTAAACAATTTATTATTCTTATATTCTTTGGTTCAATGAATAAAATGATAACAATAGTTTTATGAAATTAAATACGAAAGACCGGGTCAATGCCACCTAGCGGCGAAGTTTCAAACTTTTGATTCGGCTGTTTATATTAAAGCAAACAGCATGCTTATCGAGTGTTTTAGAACCATTTGATGAAGAAGTACACCCAACAATTGATAGATGGCGCTGTCAAATGGTTATTCCGCTAAGCCTTTGGATAAAAAAAAAATGAAATAATTTAATTACTCGTGCTTTACAAGCTGCCAGGACAAAGAATAAATACAATAAAACTACCATGATAATTTGCAAATGAAGGACTTGCCGGGAATGACGAAAGGAGAACTTATCTTTCTGGTAGTACAAACTAGTGGTATGTTCTTCTTCATGGAACTGATCTTCCTCGTTTTGCTTGGTTCTGTCCATTGCTAGGGTGTGTCAGTCAATGCTGTTAAGGTTCATTAAACATAGCCATCAAGAAAATCCAGGAGAGACTTGAAATCTGAAAACATTAAAACACAAAATATAAGATTTGACACCGTCTACAATAGGTCAATTTTTCAAAGGAATTAAACTAAATCTAGGTATTTTGTAGTATTATTGTAGTATACCATATGTAGTGATAAGGATTAAATAAACTTGAACAGTGCTCAGTGTTTAACCAATTGACAGAGCCAAAAATTAAAATGGATAAAAATCTTGCCGATGACAAAAACTAAAATTTCATTAAAAATGCAGTGTTTTTGTATTCTTTATGAAAGGTTTTATACTTTATTATTACTACTAAATTAGTCCAACATTTCAACACTAAATTCAACCTTTAAAATTGCTTAAATTTTAGATGAGAACGAAAGAGCAGAAATTTTCATGTGAAAAATTCATAAAATAAAGCTAATTCAAAAATGTTAATATCTTTTTTGTTTATAAACGAATTTACCAAATTAATGTAAATTTGATAAATTCAGTTTGTCCTTATTATAGTATAATATAAATTGCATCATAAAACATAGGGAAACATTATTTTTATTGTGTAAGAAAAAACATCAAATATGTCAAATTTGCACCAACACTAATGAATTGACAATGTTAGACAATGCAAGATAAGATATTATTATTTACCTGTTTGGTCAGTGACATTGTGAGGGTCTAAGTAGTCTGTCTATAAGCATCAATATACATGCTAAATTGCTTGGAGAAAGGTAGAACTCCTCACAAGGAAATGTTCACTTTGTTGGACAGAGACGTTTGTAGCAATGCGTTGAAGACAAAGTGATTCTTTACGCTGGGAATTGACTAGCAAATACGATTGGCAATTAAAATTTATAAAAGAATACGCAGTTTAAACCATTCCATGTACCAAAATAATATTTGATAATAACTTTTTAATTTTCATAGGATGCGTTCGAAACCTCTCCTTTCATAGGATGCGTTAAACTGCAAAATCAGTCAAGTGCGAGTCGGACTCACGCACGAGGCATGGGAGACCCGCCTTAGATGTGAATTTTGTTCTGTTTTGGTATTTGTTAGGTGCGCCATCTGTGAAAGGTTCAACTGTCTGGACATCATGGTTCGTGGGATGGGGCATGGTGGCGGACAGACGGACGGACAGAAGGACGGACGGACAGCGGAGTCTTGGTAGTGGGGTCCCGTCTTGCCCTTGGGTACGGAACTCTATAAACCAGTTACGTCATAACGACTGCGTTCAAATGTGTTAGGGAATAATTCAATGTGAATGATGCTTTTGTCACAGTGTGGTCATAACGCGCAACATTACACAGCTATCTGCTACCTCAGCCGTCATGTCGTCAACTTATTAAGAGAATTATTATAATAAGCTTATAGGAAATAGGAACCGTTTTATTGTAATATTACATCACATATGGCCACATTATCATATCCTTATAACCTTATCCTTATCCTTGTACAATTTATAAATATACTTTATACACTATATCAAATACTAATATTCTTATTATATAATTTCTCATTAAATCAATACATTAATGATAAGGCTTCTTAGTTACAAAATAGGATGAGTACATATGCACTTGATATTGAGACATCTAAATTTAGTCCAGACATACCAAAAGAGCCGGGGTTTCTATATTCTATAAATCACAACGTAGGTCCTTTTTAAATCTAGACGATCATATTTGGCCAATACTATGTTTTCATAATATTTCAGCTGGTTATAGTTGAAATTGAGTGAGGACTGTCACCAGAAACTGACTAAGATCTGGTTAGTTAACATCTCTACTAGAAAGGCTTTACAAAAGGGGAGAGTGTTACAAAGGAAACTAAAAAGTGTAAGTTAGGTTTAGTTAAAAATGCAGTTTTAACATGTCTTCTAAATATAATTATTTTTAAGTACTACCATATTATAGTTTCTATTTTGTAAAAGTCCCTTTATTTTATGTTCATAGTATTTGAGAGAATTAGCCGATTCGGTCAAGTTGAAGCCGAATTCACACCCCATCCCTAATCCGAATAGGTCCACCCGAATATTGGGAAAAACTGGAAATTTATGTGTTTAATACCGACCGAATGAGAGACGGGCCGGCGGGCACTTTATTGGTCACTAGTTTTTGCACGCGGATGCGCTGGCATGAGTACTTTTGGTACAGTCAGCGTCAAACCGATATGAGCGTCTAGAGTAGTCAAAATGATCTGAAAACCAAAAAATCAATTTGATCTACGTAGTTAGAATCATCATATTGTTGTAGGCACACAAAGTTTCATATTTATATGAGCAGTCAGAATGTTCAAAATTATCTTGGCAAACAAAGCTCTCAAAATTATCTGTGCATAGTGCATTATTACATTGTGCACGGACAGCTTTGTTTGCTAAGATAATTTTGAACACTCTGACTGCTCATATAAATATAAAACCCTTCCGGACCTAAGGCACGCAACTACTATGCTCAACTGATTGTGCCTTTGGTACTTTTGATTCCCTACTACACAACTGATTGGTCCGTTGGGAAAAAAAAGGAACCCATTGCCCAACTGACGAAAACTCAATCCTTGGTTGTGCCGTGGGTGCTTTTGAGACACAACTGATTGCCACCACTGAACAAAAAGTAGTAAGATATTTTAAACAACAATATTCTGCGTAGTAAGATTTTTTTGTTTTTCAGATCATTTTGACTACTCTAGACGCTCATATCAATTTGACGCTGACTGTACGAGTACAGTCGGCAACTTTCCTAAGGTTATCCCCGGTTTTCTTTTACTCTCGTCCTATGTTTTTCGATAATGAAAAATTGTGATAGATTACGCCATTTTTGTTGCTGTAATAGACATGAATTTGTTAAGTAGATAGGAAAAATTCCTCTACATAAATTCAGTTTCTAAAAAAGGCGCTTAATCCACTTAGGAGCAAAAAATATCGAGCCACTGTGTGATTTTCATACAAACATGCTCACTTCAAATTCTCCTAAATAAAGCAGTACTTACATATATCACTATGACTTTTATGTCGATGGATAGACCAAATTTAGTGTCCATCTCTCAAATAAGCATTTCAAAAAAAAATACAAAAATTTCTCCATATAGAATAGCATTGATTCAAATTCCTAAAAAAAAGTGTATGGAATGCGAAAACCGGCTATTTTATTTTTTAAAGAATTCAAGAGGTTTTTAAAGATGTTTGAAATGCTTATTTGAGAGATACACTGTAGCGGTTTTCTCCCACAGGGCGACTATTGAGAGTTAAAGGGTGAGCGTTCGGTGTTATAGTTTAAGCTCAAGTGAAATGCGGCTTACTCAGTTAGGCTGGAACATGTTCAGGGAGTTGGCTCTTCCGCACCTGGAGTACAGCGTATTAGAATTTATAGAAGATAAGGGCGCCTTATACGCTGCAGCAAGCGATTTCAGAGATAAATAAAGAGAAAGATTGAATTTAAAGAATTACATTTATTTCTCAGAACAGTTTATCGTTTATTACATATATCCCGCTTACGGTCAAAAGATTAACTTGTAAAACTTATCACTAAGTTAAGAAATATATTTAAAGTTACCATACATACAGTAGAATGGTTGATTACTGCTGAATCTCCACCATGTAAGAGCTTTCCAAGGATGTCATCGGTGAGGTTTTCGTCCCTCTTGGTGTCAAGGCCGTTGATCAGTAAATACAACTTCCCATCTTGAGTAGGTACGGAACAGTACAGGATGCTTGAAGTATGAAGCGTTGGTCACCACTTCATATTGGCACATATAAAAAAAAACCCTGGAACAAAAGAACACGCGGTTTAGCACATGGCGGATCGATGTTCGCAATTCATGAAATGATATTATTTCCAAAAGGATTTCTTACCATGTTTACTGCATGGGTTTTAAAGATATTTTAAATTATAAAAATGGGCCGCAGCCCTACAAATTAAGACTCAAAAAAGGATAATTTTGCTTCCTTCACTTCATGGTTTGGAGCCAAAAAAGGACCAGAGAAAAGTGCATGATCATGTCATGTCAGACGAAAAAAAAAATTAACAGCTTCGGACACCTAGCGATTTGCCAAATCTCAAAGTAAAACACTGAAAATACCAGAACGAGACTCAAATCGTGAAGAATTTTATTTATAAGTTAATTGCTTGCGATAAAACTATTCAATTAAAATATTCCTATCGAAAAATCATAATTTTGTAGTTAAAACTCTAAGAGCGATTACTAATCGATTGTCATCGATTACTAATCGATTAATCTATTAGAAGGGTTATGATCAGAAATTTATCTGTGACACGGTGCTTTGTTCCGTTTCATGTTTTTTAGAAGAAAAATACTGCAGAACTAATGTAGTTTAATTTACTTATTTAATTTTATATTCTTTTATAAGAAAAGTCAAAGTCAAATAAGCTTTATTCAAATAAACTTAATTATTAAGTACTTTTGAATCGTCTATATTTTCCTACCACCCGTTCCAGACTTTTTTAGCTGACAAGAAGAACGGGCGCAAGAAACTTATCAGCTGTAACAGCCATAAGTAACGATATTTACAAACTTGAATATATCGTTACCAGAAAATTACAACAGGGTGACAGGATTATTGGCAACAACATAGACTTATTATATAACTTCAACAAAGTAGTTACTTATTAGCAAGTTATGTGTTACATCATTTCCACGCATTTAGATCTTTAAGATAATCATCTACTTTATAATAACCTTTACCCATGAGCGTTTTTTTAACATGGTTTTTAAATTCATGCAAAGGAAGATCAATCACTTGTTGTGGAACTTTATTAATAAAGGCTATGCCTTTCCCCATAAATGAACCTCTAGTTTTTGCAAGCCTAAATCTTGGAACGGCAAGTTTATCTTTATTTCTTGTATTGAACTGGTGAATATTGCTGTTCTTAGCAAATGAATCATAGTGTTTCCTTACATAAACTAAATTATCATAAATATATTGGCCTGCCAAAGTTAAAATATTTATTTCTTTGAACATTTCTCTCAAGGTATCTCTCCGCCGTAGATTGTATATGGCGCGAACAGCTCTTTTTTGGAGTACAAAAATATTTTCAATACTGGCAGCTGAGCCCCACAATAGCAGTCCATACGACATTACGCTATGAAAATAACTAAAGTATACTAACCTTGCCGTTTCAATATCAGTTAAAAGCCTTATTTTCTTAACAGCGAATGCCGCTGAACTAAGTCTACTTGACAAGGCTTCAATATGTGGATCCCATTGCAGTCGAGAATCTAGTGTGATACCTAGAAATTTTGTGCTCTCGATAAACTCGACTTCATCGTCTTTCAAATTAATATTTAATTTTGTCTGCTCAACATTAGGTAATGAGAATTTAACACATTTAGTTTTTTTGGGGTTAAGTGCTAAATTATTACTATTAAACCAGTATGAAACTTTAGAGAGGGCACTATTTACTTCGTCCGAACAGTTATTACCTCTGTTTACTTTAAAAACTAAAGAAGTATCATCCGCAAATAGTACTGTTTCACATAAATTATTCGCGTAGTTGGGAAGGTCATTTATATAAATTAGAAACAGCAATGGGCCCAATATTGATCCCTGTGGCACACCCATATTGATGGGGGCTCCAGTAGATTCAGTTCTATTAATCACTACTTTCTGAGTTCTATTGTACAAATACGATTTCATAAGACTAACTGATTTATCAGAGACACCATAATGTTCTAGCTTCTTTAATAGTGTTTGATGATCAACGCAATCGAATGCCTTAGAAAGGTCACAGAAAATGCCAATTACATCTTGCTTTTCTTCCCAAGCATCAAGAATATGTTTGAGAAGTGTAATTCCAGCATCAGTAGTACTTTTACCCTTGGAAAAACCAAACTGATTTTTATGAAGTATATTATTGTATGTGAAGTAATCTAATAATTGGGAATATATAATTTTTTCAAATATTTTACTAAGTGCTGGTAGTATAGATATTGGCCTAAAGTTAGCTGGGTCACTTTTATCCCCAGATTTAAAAAGAGGAATCAATTTACTATTTTTCATTAGATCAGGAAAGACCCCTTCGTCAATACATTTGTTAAAAATAAAAGCCAAGTAAGGGGCTAGTATATCAATTATTGATTTAATTATGCTTGTTGACATGCCCCAAAGATCTTCTGTTTTTTTAACATTAATTGTTTTAAAAGCTTTAATGATATCTGCACTATTTATATATTTAAAGGAAAAACTTTCATTGCACTTATCAACACTTGACTCCAGAAGGGAGACAGCGATGTTGGGACAAGCACTAAGAGTACTGGTAGTTTCTACAGGTATTCTAACAAAGAAATCTTCAAAAACTTTAGCGACCTCATTGTCAGATTCAAAAGTTTGATCACCAGTTTTTAAACAGAAGGAATTTATATTGGATTTTGATTTGCCCGTTTCTTTGTTAATAATATTCCAAGTAGCCTTAATTTTATTGTCTGCTAATTTAATTTTATTTGCAAAGTACTTGGACTTTGCTAAGATACAGACTTCTCTGAATGTTTGTGAATACTTCTTGACAAATTCAATGAAGTTAGGATCACTAGAAGTAGCTTTCTCTGCATAAAGTTCGTATAATTTCCTTCTGCTCTTATATATGCCGGGTGTGGCCCAGTCACTAAATTTCGTACTATCATTACATTTGATGACTTTTTGTTTAAAAGTTTTACTAAATTCAGTTTGAACTATGCTAAATAAATGATTATATAGGTTATTGGCTTCAAAATTTGGTTCTGGTAATGTTTCAATTTTACTTGTGACATTGGTTCTGAATTTTTCAATACAGTGTTTTTTTACTGGCCTACACATTATTTCCCGTTTAGGCGGAACATGATGGTGCTCAATGGAGGCTAATTGTCCACTATGGTCGGATTTAATACAATTTAAAATTGATTTTTCAATGACATTACAGTTACAGAAAATATTATCTAAGCAGGTTGCCGATGTGGGTGTGATACGCGTTGGTTCATTAAAAATATGTAGCAAATTAAATGATTTAAATAGGTTTATGAACCTACTCGACAATTTGGCTATTTTAGGGTCTAAGATGTCGACATTAAAATCTCCGCAAATTGCGACTTTTTTATTCTTCCTACAAGTTATTTTTAAAACTTCCTCCATAGTGGACTCAAACTCAGAGTAATTTGCTTTGGGGGGTCTATATACGCATACTATAATTATTTGATCAAGTTCCACGCACGATAACTCAACAGTTCGTTCAATTGAGAGGGATACTACATCTCTACGCTCTTTACATTGTAAACTATTGTGTAGAATAATAAGTGAACCCCCTCTTATAGTAGATTTCCTACTAAGCGAGCTAACAACTTTATAATTATCTAAACTTAAAAGTAATTCGTGCTTTTTCAACCAATGCTCAGTAACACATAACACATCAATATCTTCAGAGTTTAAGAATAAGCTTATTTCTAAATCTTTGCCAGAAAAGCCTTGCATATTTTGGTGTACAATTCTTAAACACTTTGGCTTTTCTATTGTTAAGTCAGGGCTAGAGGACGCCTCTATTGTCCTAGATGGTAATTTAAATGTGAAACATTATTATTACTTGAACTAAGTAAAATGTTATAATTATTTTTATTTGGAACAGATTCCAAAGTTGAATGACTAATGTCAATAGTTGACTGCTCAATAAAAGCAGTTGTTTTACTAGCCAGATTATTGGCTAAATGTTTAAAATAAAAAGATAGCGATAATGCTATTTGTCTCCTAAAAGAACTAGGCAGATAGAACTTATCTTTTGTCAAGTAAAAACTATTAAATAATTTATTGATGTCAATTATGTGTAGCTGTTCACTATTATGAAATGCTACCGTATAAAACGAATAAACGAAAGTTTTTAATTAAGAAAGAATGTTTGGATTACTAAGATTTCATCAAAACATCTCAAAGCGTGCGTGGAACGGAGCGGGCAAAACGTCAAAATGAAGTGACAGATTGACCTTTCAACTAATGTCATTGAACTTAACCATTAAAAGTAAACAAATTATAAATTGTTTTCAGGAATTACTTAGATTACGTAAAAAAAGTGTTACAGCACCGTTTTAGGTGGTAAGAATTATTTTATTTTAAAATTTTAAAATAAAATAATTCGAAGAAAAATTCCTCGGACAAAAGGGAAAAAAAAAAAATTTCAACTTGTGACAAGGTTGAAACCATAAAATACTACAAAGAAAGTGTGTACCTAGCTACCTAGCAACTAGTGGATATCATTATTACCTAACAATACCTATACTACACCTACATAACTTAAACTGTTATAGTAATAACTTATCACCTATCCGTGCGGCTAAGTCTATGTGATAAAAAGAACTAACAACTAATGTTGTTTCATGCAAAACAAAGACTGACTAACATGTAATGAGACAGACATAAAACCTACCAATTACTATGGTTATATCTGTTGGTTAAAATAGAATACCTAAATTTTATTTTCAGATAAAAGTACTAGTGTTAATAAACGTATTTTACTGATTTGTTGTTTATTTACAAAGAGGTAAGTGATGAAGTATCACCTTCATTCAGAGATATGAATGAGATTTATTTACTGGACACTCTGTTGGAATACAAAGAGATGACCAAACATTAAAGTTTAAAGATTAAAACTTATTTATATGGATAGGAAAATTAATTTCCAAGCTTAGAGTAATATGTACTAGAATAGACATACTATTTAAATAGATTATTATTAAAGAATATTATTCCTTTCTTAGGGAATAAAGAGATAGCTAAGTATTTTAAGACAAAATATTTTAAGATGAAGTTAAGACTTCAATGTGAATAACATAAAACTAAGTTTAACTATTAGAGAGATTAATAGCTAGGAGAATGAACGCAGTGTTATGACAAGGTTCTATTCTTTATTAATATTGTTACCACACAATAAGAAAGTTTTAGAGAAATGTGTTTCTTAGTCAGAAACAGAATCACCAGGGCGTACAATATCTGTTATATGCCACCGGCCAAGAAATTTCCCCGATAAGGATTTTAAACCATATACCAAGGGTGAATATTTTTCAGAAATGACACATTTTTCAAATTTAGGGGCTAATTTAGCAGAGAAGTGTTTTGCAGCATTAGATTGAGGAAAACATCTTTTAAAAACAAATTGCCCTACTTTAAGTTCAACTTGCCGTTTACGCAGGTTATAATAATGAGAGTTTTTATTATGTGCCTTTTTAAGGTTATTTTTGACTTTTTCAAATATAGATTTTAGCTCTTTTAATGAATCAGAGAATGAGTAAGTATGATCAATGGAGATGTTAGCACTGTCTATGGGTTGGTCAAGGTTATAAAATGAACCATCCAATATCATTTCCCTACCATGTAATAGATAGAAAGGGGTATATTTGGTACCTTCATGAACAGAAGTGTTAAGAGCACATTGCACCTCAGATATGTTCTTATCCCAATTTCTATGATCAGAACGCACATAGGAAGCAATGGATCTAACAATTTCACGGTTTACCCTCTCAGTTTGGTTAGTTTGGGGGTGATATACTGGATTGTAAAATAAGTGAGGAATCTGATATTTACTGATCAATTCTCTAAATTCTTTAGCTATAAATTGTGGACCATTATCTACATAAACATATTTTGGCACACCATGTATTAGGAATATGCCTTTTTCCATACATTTGACCACATTTTTAGCAGTCACAGTTCTCAGAGGAAAAATAGTCACATATTTACTAAAATAGTCACAACATACTAGTAAATATTTGTTTTGAGAATAAGAAGGTGGAAAAGGTCCAAGAATGTCGCAAGATAAGGCTTCTCCTGGTTGAGATACACATTTAGGATTTCCCATTAAACCAGCAGGTTTGACATTTAGAGGCTTGTAACAGTTGCATATGTCACAAGATTTAACATAGTTTTTAACATCTTGAAAGAGAGATGGCCAAAAGAACCAATTAGAAATCTTTTTATGAGTTTTTGCAACACCAAAATGACCAGCAGTTGGATCATCATGATACTTTTGTAAGATTTCAAGACGTTTTTCAGAAGGAATTATTTGTTTCCATTCAAATTGAGAAACAGAATTATATTTATTTTTAGAAAGTCTATATAGCTTATTATTTTCAATTTTATAATTAGGATACCTAGATGGAGTTTTAGAGCATTTTTCATAAAGAGATTTGTACCACTCATCAGAAGTTGACTGAGTGTCAAATATGGAATTAATTTTAATACTGGATAAATGATCAGAAATGATAGGTTCTTTACCCTTTCTATGAATAATTTCAAAGTTATAATGACTGAGAATTGAGGCCCATCTTTTAAGACGACCAATAGGATTTTTAAGATTGGAAAGCCAAAGTAATGAAGAATGGTCAGTAATAATAAAACATTTTTTACCTTTTATGTAAGAATGGTACTGTTCTAAAGCATAGATCACCGCTAGTATTTCTTTATGAGTGACTGAGTAATTTATTTCCCGCGCATCAAGAGTGCGGCTGCAGTAAGCAATGGGATGGTCAACATTGTCAATCTTTTGTGTAAGTACAGCACCTATGGCGTAAGAAGAAGCATCAGTATGTATGTTGAAAGGTAAATCATAATTAGGACATTTCAGTATTGGTGCAGAGACCAATGCTGTTTTAAGTTTATTGAAAGCTTCATCAGCTTCAGATGACCATGTAAAAGGAATCTTTTTGCTAGTTAAGCGAGATAAAGGACGAGATATTTTAGAAAAATTGTCTATGAACCGACGATACCAACCGACCAGACTAAGAAATTTTTTGATGTCTTTTGCATCTTTAGGAATAGGAAAGTTTAAAATGTCCTTTTCGGTATGAATGGTATTAAACAAAGATTTTATCTCATTAATTTGCTTCTGATGTTCAGAGGTTAAAGAATCAAAGGTATTGTTATCAGAAGGATTAGAGAAAATTGACAAACTATTTTTATTTTGTAGTTGACAATCATTTTTAAATATATCAGGAGCTAAGTTGAAAGCTTTCCAAAAATTAATTCCAAAATGAATAGGAATATTTATTTCTGGTTGAATAATAAATTTAAGAATTTTCACCTCATTTTTATAAGAAATGGGCAGTAACATATATTCATTACAGATTAATTCTTGTCCGCTGGCAACACTTAACCTTATTGGAATATCCAATTTATAAGACGGAATACCAATATTTAAAAATAAAGAATGGCAGTTATTACCTAAGACAGAACAAGAAGCACCACAGTCCAACAAACCCTTAACTTTCAGGCCAAGTACTTCAACGGATAAATATGGTCGGTAGTCATCAGACGGAGGTTCAAAATATGTCTCTTCTGTAGTGGGATGTTTGGGACTACTTTTGGAACATGAGGAGACAGAGCCTATTAGTTTTTTGGCATATTACACTTAGTGCACTCCGGCGTCTTAACACCTTTGTTACCACATTTGAAGCAAACTAGTTCTCTAGACTTCAGGCATTTGTTAGTGTTGTGGTTATTCATTCCACAGCGGACACAATGTAAAGATTTATTATTTTTAGAGTTTAAAGAGGCAATTGGTTTTGGTTTTGAATTTCCAAAATTAGTATTTAGTTGTCTGGGAGTAGAATTCCTAGATTTATTAGAATAAGTAAAGTCAGGAGCAAGTGAATCGTTTGTCAAAATCGGTTCTTTAAAATCAATGGCTTTTGCCTTCGCAAGTTCTAGTTTCTTGCAAACAAGTTTAAGATTGTCTATGGAAGTAATATCATGGAGAGCTAATTCCATGCTGTACTCAGGTCGAATATTCCTTAAGATGATATCAAGTTGTTCATCTGCGGAGAGGGTTTTCCTTAAACGAGAGAACATACCTACCATGATAGATAGAAAAACGACGATGGTTTCACTTTTTGCTTGGGTCCGTTGCCGAATCTCCGCCAGCAATTTATGGTCCAAATCTGGGATGTCGAAGTCATCTCCTAGAGACTGGATCACGTCCTTGTAGCAAGAGAAATTGGTTTTATTTGCTCTGAACCAATACAACGCTGGACCTTCTAAGATATCTGGAAATCCATCAAAAATTATATCATTAGGAATTTTCCTAGCAATCCTAAGTTCTTCCAACCGAGTAATAAAGACACGGACACAAGTATCGCCGCGGTATTTTAAATTAAGAGAGTTCAAATTATAAGTTTTTGGAACCTGTTGAACACACATAGGGTTTTCAACATGGTTCACTTCAGGAGTAGAATATGATTCACCCGTATCTTCGGGTTCATCTGCATCATTTTCAAGATGCATAAGAAGACAAATCAGAGAAGATTTAAGTTTAGCGATACCCTCTTCAGGATCACTAATTCTAGAGAGGCGACAAAGAATGTAATTGCAACGAGCTACTAAACGTTTTACCAAGCGTTCACTGGATGTTAAATCTTTACTACTCGCTTCTATTTCAGCAACCTTCGGCGTGCATACAGTTAATTCGGAAGCTTGGTCAATGACAAACTGATCAATAGCCTTTACACTACCACGTCGAGTAAGTTTGCAAGTATGACGTAAAAGTTTTCGCAAATCATCGGTTGATGATGTAGGTTCAGCTGGTAAATGACGTAATTTAAGTTCGTACACTAGTTCATCTTTGTGCAAGAATTCTATTGGACAACCGGCAGTTACAAAATCCATGTTGTACACTTTTAAATTATACAGTAATAAAAATGAAGTTATTTGCTAAGACAAGTTTATAAGCTTGTAGCATTAAAGTATCACAGTGTGATATAAGTTAGCTTATTTAAGCTTAAAGTGAGCAAGTAGCCCTAAGAACAAAGTTTACAATCAACCATTATCTAGGTTATGTATTATTTTAGCTTAGACAGCTTAGAGTGAGTAGATAACTCAGAGACTTACATACAATTAACCGTTTGCATGGTTAAGTATTAAAAGTAAAAGGAATACAGCAAAGACATGCTATTACTTAACTAAGTATTATAAAAAAATTCTACTTCTTGTTTTCTATACAAAAAGTTACACATTATGAGTTAAGTTTAACAGGAGTGAAATTTAATATTTTCACTTAAAAGAAAGCTTTATTTTTCTCTGAAATCTCCAGGCCAAACGTTGGGAACGCCACTGTAGCGGTTTTCTCCCACAGGGCGACTATTGAGAGTTAAAGGGTGAGCGTTCGGTGTTATAGTTTAAGCTCAAGTGAAATGCGGCTTACTCAGTTAGGCTGGAACATGTTCAGGGAGTTGGCTCTTCCGCACCTGGAGTACAGCGTATTAGAATTTATAGAAGATAAGGGCGCCTTATACGCTGCAGCAAGCGATTTCAGAGATAAATAAAGAGAAAGATTGAATTTAAAGAATTACATTTATTTCTCAGAACAGTTTATCGTTTATTACATATATCCCGCTTACGGTCAAAAGATTAACTTGTAAAACTTATCACTAAGTTAAGAAATATATTTAAAGTTACCATACATACAGTAGAATGGTTGATTACTGCTGAATCTCCACCATGTAAGAGCTTTCCAAGGATGTCATCGGTGAGGTTTTCGTCCCTCTTGGTGTCAAGGCCGTTGATCAGTAAATACAACTTCCCATCTTGAGTAGGTACGGAACAGTACAGGATGCTTGAAGTATGAAGCGTTGGTCACCACTTCATATTGGCGATGGAAGATATGAGACAACCTCCATCATGATAAGTTGAGTGTAATTCAAGGTTTCATTACATCAAAAATTAGGCTGGTACTAAGGATTAGACCAGAAAACTAGGCACTGTTAAACAGTGTTAAAACTTATGTACAGACATAAGAACAAAAAAAAGAAAAAGAAAAAAAAACCCTGGAACAAAAGAACACGCGGTTTAGCACATGGCGGATCGATGTTCGCAATTCATGAAATGATATTATTTCCAAAAGGATTTCTTACCATGTTTACTGCATGGGTTTTAAAGATATTTTAAATTATAAAAATGGGCCGCAGCCCTACAAATTAAGACTCAAAAAAGGATAATTTTGCTTCCTTCACTTCATGGTTTGGAGCCAAAAAAGGACCAGAGAAAAGTGCATGATCATGTCATGTCAGACGAAAAAAAAAATTAACAGCTTCGGACACCTAGCGATTTGCCAAATCTCAAAGTAAAACACTGAAAATACCAGACCGAGACTCAAATCGTGAAGAATTTTATTTATAAGTTAATTGCTTGCGATAAAACTATTCAATTAAAATATTCCTATCGAAAAATCATAATTTTGTAGTTAAAACTCTAAGAGCGATTACTAATCGATTGTCATCGATTACTAATCGATTAATCTATTAGAAGGGTTATGATCAGAAATTTATCTGTGACACGGTGCTTTGTTCCGTTTCATGTTTTTTAGAAGAAAAATACTGCAGAACTAATGTAGTTTAATTTACTTATTTAATTTTATATTCTTTTATAAGAAAACGAATAAACGAAAGTTGTTAATTAAGAAAGAATGTTTGGATTACTAAGATTTCATCAAAACATCTCAAAGCGTTCGTGGAACGGAGCGGGCAAAACGTCAAAATGAAGTGACAGATTGACCTTTCAACTAATGTCATTGAACTTAACCATTAAAAGTAAACAAATTATAAATTGTTTTCAGGAATTACTTAGATTACGTAAAAAAAGTGTTACAACACATTAAGAGTCTATCTATCGACATAAAGTCATAGCAGTGATACATTTACTTTTTATTTATTTATGAGAATGTGAAGTGAGCATATTTGTATGAAAATAAATTACATACCTTATGGCTAAATATTTTTTTCACTCCTCTTGCTCAAAAAGTCCGTCATTGTAAGGTACAAGAGTCAGGATAAAATAACATAAATACCCCTAGGGGATAAAGTTTTTTCTTTTTTAATGTTTGTCTATTACCAATGAACCTACTAAAACGAAAAAGTCTTTATTCATAATTACGAATGAAAACTCGCTCGATTTTTGAAAATGGAACTAAAAGCAGCGATCTCTTCGGTGAAATCATAGACTTATTTATACTCTGTGACTTTATGTTTAAAATGCGTGCATTGTGTTTCTTAGCTGCTATTATAAGTAGAAATTAAAAAAGGCACTGGCGCGAAATCTTTAGAATTTTTCTCTGATTCCAAACTGATTGAATTGTGTGACTGCAAGTAAGTAATAGAATAGAAATAATTTTAATCTTTTGCCGTCAATCACAAATTGCGTATTTAAATACTGTATGAAAAGTTTATGAAGTGGAGGATAGAAAAACGAGTGGATTCGTTTACGGAAGTATAAACTATAGGTATATAATATTGGATTTTATTTTTTCGCAATCGTAGTGAAAAGTAGAGTGTAACACACGACGCTAAAACCCATTGTAACTCGGTTTCTATTTATTCCCTCGCTAAAGCTCGGGAATAAAACTACCTCGTATGCAATGGGTCATTTTAGCGTCTTGTATAACAATCTACTATTTCACTCCTCTTGCTCAAAAAGTCCGCCATTGTAAGGTACAAGAGTCAGGATAAAATAGCATAAATACCCCTAGGGGATAAAGTTTTTTCTTTTTTAATGTTTGTCAATTCCCAATGAACCTACTAAAACGAAAAAGTCTTTATTCATAATTACGAATAAAAACTCGCTCGATTTTTGAAAATGAAATTAAAAGCAGCGATCTCTTCGGTGAAATCATAGACTTATTTATACTCTGTGACTTTTAGTTTAAAATGCGTGCATTGTGTTTCTTAGCTGCTACAGTAGAAATTAATAAAAACAAAAAAACCGACTTCAAAAAAAACCTGCCTCTAAAAAGCAAGAAATAATATTCAAATCAATAGATACGCATTATCATCGTTATAATAACGTCTATTGAAGTCGGGTGGGGTACGAACGTACCGTACGTACGTACGGGAAGTACAACTTCCTTTTTTTATTCTAAAATCCCCACCCGACTTCAATAGACGTTATTATAACGATGATAATGCGTATCTAATGATTTGAATATTATTTCTTGCTTTTTAGAGGCAGGTTTTCATTGAAGTCGGTTTTTTTGTTTTTAAAAAATTTTTTATTTATTTATTTTTAGTGTAAGTACCTTCTGTATTAGGTAATGTAGGTAAGTATATTATTTAGGTAGAAAATTCAGCTAAGCCAAACGTGAGATAATCGCGGAGAAACATACTATATACAGATCAAACTGAGAACCTTTTTTTGTAGTCGGTTAAAATGACTACACTAAAGGTATCCCCTCTCCAACACAAAAAACTTCATCTAATTCGGTTCATAAATAACAAAGTCGTCAAGGTAGTTGATGCAAAATCATAGTATTTTCAAGATTACTTGAAAACTACTGGACCAATTTGAAAAAAAATTAAATGGGACCATCTCGCAAGCAAACTCAATCGAACAAAAAAAGAATCATCAAAATCGGTCCATAAATGACGGAGATACGCGCGAACAACGATAAAAAAAACATACAATCGAATTGAGAACCTCCTCCTTTTGATGAAGTCGGTTAAAAAATGCACTGGCGCGAAATCTTTAGAATTTTTCTCTAATTCCAAACTGATTGAATTGTGTGACTGTAAATAAGTAATAGGATAGAAATAATTTAATCTTTTGCCGTCAAGCACAAATCATTTATTTAAATACTGTATGAAAAGTTTATGAAGTGGAGGATAGAAAAACGAGTGGATTCGTTTACGGAAGTATAAACTATAGGTATTTAATATTGGATTTTATTTTTTCGCAATCGTAGTGAAAAGTAGAGTGTAACACACGACGCTAAAACCCATTGCTACTCGGTTTCTATTTATTCCTTCGCTAAAGCTCGGGAATAAAACTACCTCGAATGCAATGGGTCATTTTAGCGTCTTGTATAACAATCTACTATTTGGCTTTGTGACAGCAAACCACTGATTTCATCCAATTGAAATATCCTGAAAATACGCCAGTAAAGATGTCAATGTAGCTATATAATTATGTACGAGTAACATTGGAGAAAAAATCTATGTATTTTCTTTCAATGACTGATTGTACTCCATTGTGTACACTCGCTCACAAAAAAGTAATATACCCATGCTTTATAAGGTGCGTTTTCACTAAACGAATATCTAAGTAGGTAATAAAGGTTTATATTTTCTACTTTTAAAATTTTCCCGTTGTTACTAGCTACATTTTGTAAACTACTTAATGAAAAAATAAATATATTAAAAACTTCCAGACATTATTTATAATTAAGTTAGTATGTACCTATTTATTTAGTTTATGAATGGAATGGACTTTGGTAGATTATTTTATTCTTTTCGTGCTTCTACGATAGTCCGTCTCTATCACATTATCTTAATATATAAAATCGTAAACTGAATGACTGACTGACTGACTGACTGACTGACTGACTGATCTATCAACGCACAGCCCAAACCGCTGGACCTAGAGACTTGAAATTTTGCACACAGATACCTTATACAGTGTAGGCATCCACTAAGGAAGGATTTTTGAAAATTCTATCCCTAAGGGGATGAAATAAGGGATGAAAGTTTGTATGAAAGTCCCTCAGTTTTGAAGCTAGGATCTTCAAATTTTGTGTTTAGGCTGACAATTGAAAATTAATTAATACGGGTCTCGGCGTTTTTCAAAATTCTACCCCCGAAGGGGTCAAAAGGGGGATGAAGTTGTGTAATGAAGAAAATTTTATTTTCGAAGTCAACATTGCTAAATATATAATTTAGGCTTATGGATGGAAATCTAACGCAACGCATATTGTTATTCTTAGTATTTCAACCCCTAGGATGATGCAATGGGGGTGAAAAGGGGTAAAAAAACCTAAAAATAGATATGGATGTCGTTATTGGGGTTTTCTGGGATGACGATTGCAAAAATAACATTTATTTTGAAGTCCAACACGGTGGACATGATGTCACCCTTAAGGGGTGAAAATGGGGTTCAAATTTTGTATGGAAAAATAATATTAAATGGACATTACAACTTTAAACTTCGTAGGAGCACGTCTAAAAATAAATAAGCAAACATATATTTTGTGATTTTAAAAATCAACCCCTTAGGGGGTAAATGGGGTGAGTAAACCTAAAAATAGATATGGATATCGTCATTGGGGTTTTCTGGGATGACGATTGCAAAAATGACATTTATTTTAAAGTCCAACACGGTGGGCATGATTTAACCCCTCAAGGGGTGAAAATGGGGTTCAAATTTTCTATGGAAAAAATATTAAATGGCCATTACAACTTTAAACTTCGTAGGAGCACGTCTAAAAATAAATAAGCAAACATATATTTTGTGATTTTGAAAATCATCCCCTTAGGGGGTAAATGGGATGAGTAAACATAAAAATCGATGTGGATGTCGTTCTTGAGGTTTTATGGGATGGTGATTGCGAAAATGAGATTTATTATGAAGTCTGACACGGTGGACATGATTAACTCCTAAAGGGGTGAAAATGGGGTTCCAATTTTGTATGGAAAAATAATATAAAATATACATTACAACTTTGAACTTCGTAGGAGCACATCTAAAAATAAATAGGCAAACATATATTTTGTGACTTTGAAAATCAACCCCTTAGGCGGTAAATGGGCTGAGAAAACATAAAAAATCGATATGGATGTCGTTCTTGAGGTGTCATGGGATGGTGATTGCGAAAATGACATTTATTTTGAAGTCCAACACGGTGAACATGACACATCATGGACCTGGACCTGGACATCCACATCCAGGTAACGGGCACGGGCACGGGCACGGGAACAGGAACGGGAACGGGAACAGGACGGGAACGGAACGGGCTGGAACGGAAACGGAACGGGAAGGGAACGGGAATGAAACGGGAATGGAATGGGAACGGGAACGAAGCGGGAACGGAACGGGAACGGAACGGGAACGGAACGGGAACGGAACGGGAAGGGAACGGGAATGGAACGGGAACGGAACGGGAACGGAACGGGAACGGAACGGGAACGGAACGGGAACGGAACGGGAACGGAACGGGAACGGAACGGGAAGGGAACGGGAAGGGAACGGGAACGGAACGGGAACGGAACGGGAACGGAACGGGAACGGGAACGGAAAGGGAACGGAACGGGAACGGAACGGGAACGGGAACGGAACGGGAACGGAACGGGAACGGAACGGGAACGGAACGGGAACGGAACCGGAACGGAACGGGAACGGAACGGGAACGGAACGGGAACGGAACGGGAACGGAACGGGAACGGAACGGGAACGGAACGGGAACGGAACGGGAACGGAACGGGAACGGAACGGGAACGGAACGGGAACGGAACGGGAACGGAACGGGAACGGAACGGGAACGGAACGGGAACGGAACGGGAGCGGAAAGGAGACGGAACGGGAACGGAACGGGAACGGAACGGGAACGGAACGGAACGGGAACGGAACGGGAACGGAACGGGAACGGAACGGGAACGAAACGGGAACGGAACGGAACGGGAACGGAACGGGAACAGAACGGGAACGGAACGGGATCGGACGGGAATGAAACGGGAACGATACAGGAATGGAACGGGAACGATACAGGAATGGAACGGGAACGAGAACGGGACGGGAACGGTAGAGGAACAGCACGGGAACGGGACGGGAACGGAGGGGAAAGGATTGGGTACGGAACGGAATGGGAACGATACGGGAACGGAACGGGACGAGAACGCGACGAGAACGGGACGAGAACTGGAACGGGAACGGGAACGAGACCGGGACGGGAATGGGAACGGAAGGGGTACAGGACGGGAACGGAACGGGACGGAATGGGAACGGAACGGGAACGGAATGGGAACGGGAACGGCACGGGAACGAGAACGGGAAGGGAATGGGAATGGAAACTGAAGGGGGACGGGACGGGTACGGAACGGGAACAAGAACGGAACGGGACGGAATGGGAACGGAACGGGAACGGAATGGAAACGGGAACGGAACGGGACGAGAATGGTACGGGAACGGGAACGAAAACGGGACGGTAACGGGACGGGAACGGGAATGGCAACGGAGAGGGTATGAGAACGGGACAGGAAAGGGACGGGAACGGACGGGAACAGAACGGGAACGGGAACCGGAAACGTAAAAATGACTGGTCAGATCTTGGTTGAAGGTTCTCTAAGGATTTTCTCTAACATCCACGCGGACGAAGTCGCGGGCAGAAGCTAGTACTTAAATAAAACGTAAGTTCTGAATTCAGTTTTATTTTTCCACCGTGGGTACTGTGATGCAATGCATTGCACTGGTTTGGGTTTGGGTTGCAGATAAATAATATACCTATAATCTAAGTCCTGACTGACTGACTGACTGACTGATTGACTGACTGACTGAGATATCAACGCACAGCCCAAACCGCTGAACCTAGAGTCTTGAAATTTTGCACACATATACCTTATACAGTGTAGGCATCCACTAAGGAAGGATTTTTGAAAATTCTATCCCTAAGGGGATGAAATAAGGGATGAAAGTCTGTATGAAAGTCCCTCAGTTTTGGAGCTAGGATCTTCAAATTTTGTATTTAATCTGATGATTGAAAATAAATAAATACGTGTCTCAGCGTTTTTCAAAATTCTACCCCCGAAGGGGTGAAAAGGGGGATGAAGTTGTGTTTAGAAGAAAATCCTTCATTTTCGAAGTAAAAATCGCTAAATTTATAATTAAGGCTTATTAATGGAAATCAAACGCAACGTGTATTGTTGTTGGCAGTATTTCAACCCCTAAAGGGATGAAATGGGGGTAAAGTGGGGTAAATAAACCTAAAAATAGATATGGATGTCGTTATAGGGGTTTTCTGGGATGACGATTGCGAAAATGATATTTATTTTGAAGTCCAACACGGTGAACATGATTTACACCCTAAAGGGGTGAAAAAAGGGTTGAAATTATGAATTGAAAAAGAATATAAAACAGACATTACAAAACATATATTTTGTAATTTTGAAAATCAACCCCTTAGTGGCTAAATGGGGTAAGTAAACATAAAAATCGATATAGATGCCGTTCTTGAAGTTTTATGAGATGGTGATTGCGAAAATGAGATTTATTTTGAAGTCCAACGCGTTGCACATGATTCAGCCCCAGGGGACGGCAACGGGAACGGGAACGCGAACAGAAACGGGAACGGGATACCTACTAATATCTCTGGCTGGACCCAATTCTGATTATGGTAATAAACTAGCTTCCGCCCGCGACTTCGTCCGCGTGGATATTAGAGAAAATCCTTAAGTAACCTTCAACCAGGATCCAACCAGCCGTTTTTACGCGATTAGGTGGGTCCCCACCAAGCAAGCAGCCTCGTGCGAGGCCCGCTGCACGCGGCAAAGGTCTTGCCTCGCGAGGCAGCCCACCTAATCGCGTAAAAACGGCTGGTTGGATCCTGGTTGAAGGTTACTTAAGGATTTTCTCTAATATCCACGCGGACGAAGTCGCGGGCGGAAGCTAGTTTTGAATATTTTAAAGCGATCGGCTTTAATTCTTCGGTATTTGTCATTATTTGCATGAAATAAAATGTGTTTTTTTAATAAAAAGTATTTTATTATTTAAAATGCTCTCGCCTCTATTACAGTACCTATCATAAGCTAAGACTTTGATGGCCTTTATCAACGGAAAAATTCGTAATGTACGTAACTTGATAGAAGTTCGTAATGAACGTAAAACTATACGAATGTACAAGTGAAGACTGTTTCACAAAGGTGCTTGAATCTTCCGTGAACATATGCTTTTCCGAATTTCCAATCACTTTATTTTCTTAAACCGCCCGACTTTTCCGTGAATTCCCTTGTACCTTAAAATTGTTGAAATTTTCATAAATATTTTTTCTAAGACACGTTCGGCTAGCCAAACTGACCATTATCGAACACAATATCCATTGAACACACCTCACTTCCGCCATCGCATCATCAGCGAAAATTCTAGTACAGTCGACGACAAATCAAACAGCACAACCACGTACATCAAAATAGTATTTAACCCAACAGTATACAGGTCATTTTTGTACAATTTAACTTGATGTTGTGCGTTAAAATCTCAATATAGACGTGATGAAGTGATGTAGCATTTTGGAACTATTAAAAGGTTTTTGACTCTTGAAAACCGGTTGATTGCGATGCCCAATTATCAATTGAATATAAATAGTTTTTAAGACCGGTAACGAAACTTATGTCTATTTTACACATCTTTTGATAGCCAAGTTTATCTTTGCCTCAGATCAAATAAAAAAGAAAGATGGAGCTTTACGGAGCGAGGCCGGTTTTTGATGGTACATGTGTGCGTACAAGGGGGCGGGCGGGGGCCGGGCGGCAGGGTTTTATATGGAAAGCCAAGGCGTAGTTTTACAGACCTCACCGCTTCGTTCGGAAGACTCCGTCTTACTTTTTTTGTTTGGTCTGAGATCTTTGCCTAGAGATATGGAACATCTTATGGACTAACTATGGCGGTGACGGCGAATGTTATACCAGCTTTTTTAATGTAGGGGGAATTTTTTTACGCATCCCGAAGGCATTGTCACTGAGAGAAACCTGTTAAGGTCAATTTTTATTTAAATTCAGAAAAGTTAGGAGAATTTGGACGGAATAAACATGACATCTCGTAATTTTTTATTTTTGATTTTGTACAAAGCTAACTTTTCTTCATAATAGTAATTCCGGAGTCATTTCCAATATTTTTATCAAATTGTGTCATCAAAAAATGATAACTGTTTGTTTAATTCCTTTATTTTTTGCTTTTAACTTGATAACTGCCATAAAGAAATTACATGTTTAGTATAGTTCAGTATAAATAGATACTTCTTTAAAAAAGATCGGATCGGATTCGCAAAAGACACATCCATTTTTCTAAGACATAACGGATTTGTAGCGAGTGACCTCAAGTGACTAAACTTTCAAACGTTCATACTGGAAAAAATAAATTTTGGAGTTAATCGGTTTCTCCCAGAGACCAAAAATTAGTGTATTATGAGACTCGCCAGGTACCACTAAACCCCATACTTAAGACCCGCACTATAAGTTACAACCAAGTACCTGGAATTAGAAATATTGGTCAGGGTTTGTAACACCTATGTAATACCTATCGAGAGATGTGAATAACAGAATCACAGTTACATTATAAATTCAACATCACACACATGATTCACATCACAATTATGTTAGATTACTCATACTAATACACGTGACATTCAAAGTAACTGTGCTTATAATCAACGTTGGAAAATCGACTCAATTCTTATCTAACACAGTTTAAAATTCTATGAGAAGAAACATAAAGTTCTTTGTTAATAAACAGTATGTTTGAGGTGACGAGGTAGTAGAGTGTTTAAAGTCTTAAGGAAACCGCAAAATATTATGCACCTTTGCTGTGCCTTTGCTACATAAAATAAAATAAAAAATCATATACCTACACTCGACTCAACACTTTTGTAATACAGTTTAAACTCTATGAGAAGAAACACAAAGTTCTTTGTACATAAACATGCTTGAGGGGACGAGGTACCTATAGTAGAATGTTTAAAGTCTTAAACCGCAAAATATTATGCACCTTTGTAATATAAAATATTATAAAAGTCATATAAGTACCCTCCATTTTTTTGCTTCGTCGTAGTCGGGTTATTACGACGATCGCGGATCCGGGGGGTAATTATCTAACTTTGTTGCAATCAACTCTGACAGAAATCGCAGTTATATTGCTGCTTTAGTAAGAACCAATATGACAACTATCTTACTTAAAGCAGCAATGTAACTGCGCTTTCAATCGATGTCAATCGAGAATTGTTAGCAACAGCCTTACGTAATCAAGATACAGGACTGATCCGACGGCAAAAAAACTGGTGAAACTAGATTTTGATTCCAGAAAACCGACCGTTGAAATCTGCGACGGTTTTTTGGTCGTTAGTCATTGTAACTGCCTTTCTATAAATATTTCTGTCTAATTTAGAATTCTAGAATCGTTAAACAACTTTATACTAAACGAAGAAATCAGAATCTTTGAGTTTTAGATGCTGTCAGGTTTCTAAAAAGTTGTTTGGCGGTAAATAAAATTTAGATTTAGCTTTATAATTATTTTCCCTCTTCACAAAATATATTTAATTAGTTGCTTAAAATACTGTAGAAATTAGGGGCGAGAATATTAACGGATGTTTTTGTAGGATTTTCCTTACACGTTGGCTAACATTATTAATTTGTCAAGACTTTCCCTAAATAAATTAACTAAAATAGTAAGATTACTTTAAATATCAAGTCAATTCAATGTTTAGAGTCTAACTAATAAAAAATAATCACGTATTTAATAGCTCTACAAGAAAAAAATGTGTTAGTTTGGGTGCATGGTAGAGGTTAACCCCACAGTGGTTAACTCTTTCCAATATTTTTCAGTTGATTCCCCAAAACCTTCAAATATGATTTATTTATTTATTTTATTAATATATAAAATTTTTGTGTGTATGTACTAAACCTAACACACAAAATTATTACATGAAAAATAATGGACAGAAGAGTAGTACAAGGGTACTACTACTAATAAGTAGTTCTCTAGTTTCATTAACTTTATTACATCGCAAACACAAAGTCCTTGTTCACATTTCTCATAAAACATATAACCGGTACGTTCCTTCAATTTTGTTATCGTTCTCGTAAAATGACCCACCCATCCATCCGCCTAGTTACTATTCATGTGTTTGTCCGTCTGTATATCCCGGGAACGAATCTAGATCTGCCCGGGATAGCGTTGATTTATCGCGCGCCCTTATCGTGCTTACTTGACCGGGAACCGCGCATTTCAATTTGCGCGAATAAAGAGATTTTGCTGATACATTGCGTTTAATTACGGTATACAACGGAAATGAGATTGCGAGTGCAGTTTTGGTGTTAAGTATAAAAAATAATAAAAATAAATAAATAAAAAATCTATTTATTCAAGAAAACACATAACAAAGGAGAAGTTGAAAGCGCTCATGTCGGAACTTGACAGTCTGATCGTACTCGATCACGTTTGTTAAGCAACGCTCGGTCCGGTCAGGTGTTGGATGGGTGACCGTTAAAGTGGCATTACAACTGAGCGCTTCCGTGCTTCGGAGGGCACGTTAAACCGTCGCGTCGGTCCCGGCTGTTGTCATTTGATAACAGGCGTTAAGCCAAGTTAGAGGCCTTACAGGCGGCTTGATAAACTCTAACACCAGAGGTGGCCACTAATCCTCATTCGATAAGAAGAAGAATAACAAAGCAGAATATGAACTGCTCTCATATAAGGTTACCCTGTGATATAGATAGAGACAGGCTCTTCAATTAATTACAATAATAACAATTTCAATAGTTGTTTTTTAGGGTTCCGTATCCAAAGGGTAAAAACGGGACCCTATTACTAAGACTCCGCTGTCCGGCTGTCTGTCTGTCTGTCAGGCTGTATTGTATCTCATGAACCGTGATAGCTAGACAGTTGAAATTTTCACAGATGATGTATTTCTGTTGCCGCTATAACAACAAATACAAAAAACAGAATGAAATAAATATTTAAGGGGGGCTCCTATACAACAAACGTGATTTTTTTGCCGTTTTTTGCTCGAAACTAATAACGACTGCAGGTAGACAGTTGAAATTTTCACAGATGATGTATTTCTATTGCTGCTATAACAACAAATACTAAAAACAGAATAAAATAAATATTCTCTAGGCTCCCATACAACAAACGTGATTTTTTGCCGTTTTTTGGTACGGAACCCTTCGTGCGCGAGTCCAACTCGCACTTGGCCGGTTTTTTTTTAAGAACATTTATTTATGCTTAATGCATAAAGAGACGGTTTTTTCATTTTATTTTATTTGTTTGTGTGTTTGGAAAAAAAAGAAAGTGAAAGGGACAAACTTTTAACCCCCCGGGCTACCTGACTATTTTAAGAAAGTGTAAGTAATAAATAAAACTCTACAACTTAACGTGACAAACGCTCTTGTTGTATGTAAATTTTAATTGTTTCCGCATTTTAGCAGTTGCTGTGGTCACGCACGACTGATGACCCTGCTCTGCTTGCTCTGTCACCAGGCTGTATCTCATGATCCGTGATTAGCTAGACAGTTGATCACAGATTATGTATTTCTGTTGCCACTACAAAAATAATAACTAAAAACAGAATAAATATTTAAGGGCTGCGCGAGTCCGACTCGCACTTTATTTATTTTTTATTGTAAAAGTGAAGTTTGTTTCATCCATTTCCATTAATAAACTAATCCTATTCCCTGCCTATACAAGTTCTGAAGATATTAAGCGTTTAAGAGAAATTCGGTTTACTGAGCCCTTTCCTATTCCTGTTCAAAACTACGAAACTTTTCCAATTTCATATCGTGAACTATTTCGTGAATAAGTTTAACTATACAAAGTCAACCTTCAAGGACTTTTTTCTTTAAGGAGCACTCTCCCGAATTCCCCGTTCGCCGCATTTCTCCCGACAAATTGTGGTAATTTAGACGATAATTCACCGCTACATCACGTACTTGGGCGAGGGAGGGCGTGCGACTGACAGCTGTCAAAACAATTGTCATGGCCGAAGCGCGCGTAAATTGGGCGGGAAAAAGTATAGAGGTTTTATTGGAAAATTGTTTACGCTGAAAAAACTGGTGTGGGCAGAGAATGGAAAACACTGATTTTCAATGAGGGGTTTTCAAATTGACATAAAAAAAAAAGAAAAGTAACTATTTGCCTCACTAGATGGCGTTGATAAGAGGGAAGTCAAAATTGGTAGTAAAAAATACTTTGAATCCCCTATTTTTTTCAACGCCATCTATCGAGCCTACAGCTTTTTGTCATTTTGAAAAGCCCTCAACACTTTTGACAATTTGTGGGTTAAGTTTTGCGTTAAAAGCAGTTTTTTATCAAAGTCCTAAGGTTTTTTGAAATAAAACTTAAGTAAAGAAACTTTAGCAGGTCTTGAAACTTATAACATTAAAAAATAAAGCTCTTAATGTCACTTTGAATGCCTACTTTGCTTGTAATAAAATAAATGCCCAAATAATTTGTTTTTATAGGTTATCTGTGTTTTATAGCTTAAGATTTGAATCGCACCTTCATTCTCGTCGGAACTTTTTAATAAGGTACCCTAAGATAACGGTTTTCTTTTGTGAATAAGAAATAAACTCTTTCTTTTTGATCAGTTTGATCATACATTTGAAAATACTTAATACTAACACAGTAAAAATGTAGGAACATAATCAATTCAACAAACATGATCATGAACTAACGTACCTACCCCGGTGTGTTGAGTCGCCTATAAATACGTGTAGCGGCAGAGTGCGTGCGTTTGACAGCTGTCAAGTGGCTGTCATTACAGCCGAGTGGCGCGCAAATTGGGCGCGAGCGACGCCGGCGCCCTCTGCGATATTTTCGACAACTTATTTACTAGCATTGCTTTTCGTTCCAATATTGCATTAGTTAAATGTGATACCTCCAAAAACATTTTCATGTAAAATGTTGCCAAGATGAGTCCATATTGCTCGCACTGTCAAAAAGTTATCAGACCTCATTTAGAGCCAAGCTTCTAACTCTACGCGCCCTAACTTCAAAAACTCTACACCTTATTCAAAATACGTGGCTTGGCCATTACTAAAAGAAATATTGTATAACAGAAAAATAATAAACACTGAATAATTTTTTAACCTTACGCCCATGTAAATGTAGCGATGCCTTCCTAAGCACGGTCAAACTCTAGATAATAAATGTTTGGTCACCCATCCCATGACCGACCCTTGCGAAAGTTACTTAACCTTCTCAATCGCAGGGCCAGGCGCTAAACCAATGTACTACTAAGCTCCTTAACGATCAATAATATAAACACGAAAATACACGACACAATTATTAATTGTAATTGCTTGCTTAAAATTGAATCATTACCTGGCTGCTATACCCAGGGCTGCCTTCCGACGAGGAACTCCTCAGCAAGCAAAAGCGTTTTTTAAAGCTTGTTTTTTTATAAATAATTATTTACATTGACTTATTTTAGTGGAAACTTCTTGGTTTACGTAGAGAAATACATATCTATGTAACTTCATAGTGTTAATTTTCCGGAAGCTAGGAAAAATGTAACGTAACGGTAATGGTTTTCTCGGAAATGGTAATCAAAATCTGCAGGATAACGGAAAGAGAGATGACTAACGGAATGACTCAATCTAATTCTGTGTGGTTTTTTCTGTACCTGTTTAAACGATTATTTTCCTTAATCTTAGAACAGAGAAGCAGAAATTCCCTACGGTTTTGCCATTGAAATTAGGTTTTAACTATTGCATAATATTAAATTCAATCATCAAAATAAAAAACATCTTCAAAACCGAACAAATGTGAATCTGGCTTAAGACCGAGTGCTTGATCTCTGATTTTTTTTTAAATAAACGAATTTTTTGTAATTTATTATGCCTTATTCACATCGACACCTTGCTACCGGTAAAATTTTATGATACAAGCTAGGTCATCAGGAAGTAAGAAGTGCTTCATCTTTAAGCGACATAAATCACTGTATTTTTCTTTACTTGTTTACAATGTTTGATATTTTTACAGCTCCCAGGGACCATAGATTTCGGTAAGTATCTATTTTGACTTGGCCGAGCGAGCGCGAAGCGTTTCTGTTTCAGCTTGGGCAAAAATTCTTTCATATTATATCTTACCGGCTGTCTGTCTGTTCTCTTCACAGCTGGTTCCATTTCTCAACCGATTCTCGTGAAATTTTGTGTTTGAAAGAGCTATAATATCTAAGTACATATTCTGTGTTATTCGTTTTTAAAAAACATACCATTTGCTTTGGACTACTTTTTAACGCGAAGTCTACAAGCTCACGGAGCTACTATTATAGAATTTTCCAAATAAAAAAAGGCAGTTTTTCGATTTTTTTTTCTAAATGGAAGACTATTAAAGCCAGGTCTACAGCTCACAGAACCATTAGTATTTTGCGCAGTAGTTTCTGAGATATACTACGCCCACGAAGTTTTAATATTTAATTCAAACCCAAAATCTTAACTCAAGGTTTTATGTCAACAGAAATCACATCACGTCTACAATGCTTTGCTTGTCATATTACTTATTGTGACATCACACCCTTTTATCGTAATCGAGTAAAACCTTCGTTCGAGTTTATCTGATAAAAGATCTTTCCAAGATCATGTCACGTCCGTATTTAGAGTTCCGTTAGATTTTTTATTCAGTTTTCCATGAATGAGGGCTTTTCAAAATGACAATAAACAGTAGGCTCGATAGATGGCGTTGATAAAAATGTATATGTCAATGTGTTTTTTAACTAAGCTTCGAAGAGTACTCAGGTAGACAGTCAGATGTAGCCTTAAAATTTTCTCTTTGGGCAGATGTCAGCCAGCGAGCGCTTACTTGCCTCTTTGGTACAGGCCGTTTATTTTTAAAAGTCAATTTTGGCACTTCTCTTTTCATCAACCCTATCTAGTGAGGACAATAGTTACTATTTTAATTTTTTAAATGTCACTTTGAAAAGGTCTAATTGCGAAAAAAAATGTGTTTAATATTTTTTTCTCACATATTTTCTTTTCTGTCTTAGTTTCGAAAAGAAACTTTTTGAAACTAGCTTGTTCTTTCAATGTTATTTAAGGTCAACTCGATCGGTCAGGTAACTGCGACTCGGAAACTCAGCGGTCAGAGTATTCGACCGGACATCTGAAGGTCGCGGGTTCGAATCCCGTCCGAGAATGTGCGAGTCGTATTTTCTAGTATATTATTAGTAAAAATTACTTATTCTACAATTGTCCACCAATCGAAAAAATAACTTCCCATGCGTACCTAGGATTAGTTATTTACAATACATTTAACTGGGGACCACATGTCCAAAAAGTATGTAATAAACTTCGTGCCTTTCTCGCTAACTTAAGTATCATAAAAAAACGTATGACTTTTAGAACCAGGCTATATAACGCATTTGCTAATTCTTTTGTAAGCTATGGCCTTTCTAGTTATGGTCGAACCTTCAAGACATACCTAGACAAGATATATAATCTTCAACTACGCATACTAAAACAAGTAGTATCACCTAATATTAAGCAGCAGCTAGCTTCAAACAATATCAGTCTATTCAAACATTGTAATGTACTGCCGGTGCACGACTAGTTTGTGCTCCAGCTTCTTGTTGAAGAATTCTTTAATAATAATACTAAAAAGGTAGCTCACAGTAAAGGTACGCGAGCGATCATTCACGGCAGGCTGGTTACGATAGCCGCGCACAACACATATGGCAGACGCACTGCTGACTACTTGTTACCACGGCTAATAAATAAACTTGACCCTGAGTTTCGGGAATCACTAAATTTAAAAAATATAAGAAACAAAATAAAGATTTTGCTCGTTGATGAGTTGGATAATAGCGATCGAACTGGGTTTTATTATAAGCAAGATAATGTAAAATAATAATTTAGGTCATAATATTGGTATAATCATAGATTAAAATAGATACCAATAGCGAATTCTAGCACATTAATTTAAATCTCAGTGGTTTCTGATGTGCTTTAAATGTGAATGAAAATTGTAAAACTTTATTGATAATAAATGGAAAAAAAATATATTATTGTTTAAAAATAACATTGTAATGCAAAAATCTCAAATGTCTTTAAAAATAGACATACATAATATATAATTTTCACAAATTGATTATCAGATTTTTTTTTGTTAAAACTTTACCTCACTATCAATTTTCACTTTACACTACGAGTATTTCTATAGAATTAAAAAGAAGAAGGAAATCACTTATCTATTTTAATATGATTGTTTTTAACTGAAGGCATCGTAATAACGAACCAAATTCTCAGCTAATATGTTCATTCGCAAAATAAATTTCCTATTTGCAAAGAGAAAATAAATACTGTTGTAGAAAGAACGCTATAAACTGTATGATCAGAATATCAATCAGTTGTAACTGTGTAAAATGTTTCTGCGCCGCGGGCGAGGACAAAACAACCGATGCAAATAATATATCCTATGTAAGCCTGACATAGTTTAACATATATCCCGTGTTAACAGAATAGTAAAAATATAAATTTATTATATACTTAGCAACTAAACAACACGATATCAAACTTGTGGGTAGTCAAGTTTTGTTTTGTAACGGAAATGCACTTTTGGAATCTGGAAAGACTTTTGCTATGGAATGCCAGCACAAAACGTCAAAAGTAGGTTCCTTCCTACTTATTATTCTTATAATTATTATTTTATAATATTTTTCGATCTAATTCGATGTAATATAATACATGTAGGTAATTCTTTTTCACATAGCGAGAAGAACCGATGGCCGTTGGGGCGGAAAGGTTCTAGAATGGCGACCGCGCACCAGACGACGCGCCGTGGGACAAGGTGGACCGACGTGAGGGTGAAGGTCGCGGGAAGCCAGTGGATGCAGGCAGCGCAGGACCGAGTATCGTGGAGATCCTTAGGGGAGGCCTATACCCAGCAGTGGGTGTCGTGCGGCTGATATGATGATGATGATATGAATTCTTTTTCGATACTAGATCAAAAAATCTAACTAAAAATCTAACGACTAGTGGCTCTGTGAGGTGTAAATATCGCGTTTGTGTCATTCTTGATCATTTTTTGAAATGGCTGAAGTAGGTTTTGTTTTTAAACTGAATGGAAAAAATAAATCGATAAAAAAGGACAAAATATCATGAGAATCAGCTGAGAAACGCGACCTGTAGATGATAACAGACGGACGAGCATACGAAAGTATTTTGGCCCAAGCTAACACGGAGACGCTTCGCGCTCGCTAAGTCAATGAATTTTTATTGAGTAGTAAAAACCACCCAACAGTTTGTCAAAAGACAACATCAAACCTTCATCGTCAAAACGCAAACGAAATCCATTAATAAAGTGTTGGCGTCCCTTAAAAATCCTAACATTTTCCCGCGAAGCGTTATTTGGTACCCGATTAATCTCCTGGACAAGTCATGAAAAAACCACGCCAACCAATGCCAATACATGTGATAGCTTGACAGTCTCTTTGTGCAAAAACGCGTTAGCCATTTTCGAAAACGAGGAATATCCAAACGCAACTCTATGGCCAAGAGAAACAGTCGAAGTTTCCGAACGAACCCGTGAATTTTGAAAATGGAATCGTCCCATTCATTTTGTGTTCGATCCTAAACGCGACTCTATCGCCCACCGCAGACAGTCTACAATTTCGAAAATTCAAACGGTTCCAAATTTAAAATTGAGAAGAGCTCTACCTAACTTTTTTAGGGTTCCGTAGCCCAAAGGCAAAAAACGGAACCCTTATAGATTCGTCATGTCTGTCTGTCTGTCCGTATATCACAGCCACTTTATTCCGAAACTATTAGGATTACACAGTTGAAACTTGGTAGGTAGATGTATTCTGTAAACCGCTTGACGATGTTTACACAAAAAAATAAAAGATTAAGGGGGGGCTCCCCATACATGGAACTGAAACTGAAAATATTTTTTTCATCAAACTAATACGTGCGAGGTGTCTATAGATAGCCTTTTAAAAATGACTTTGAGGTTTCTAAGACAATTTTTTCTCCAAGTCAACCGTTTGAAAGATATGCTGCCAAAGTGGTAAAATGTGTCCCTCCTCCCCCACTCTAACTTTTAAATAAGAGAGTGAAAAATCTAAAAAATATATATGCGTAGTTTTAGAGACATATCATATTTTCCAAAACCGCAAATATAACTTTGTCATTTATACAAACTCTATGAAAAACAAAGTTATTTTTTGTAAACACAAGTTGGTATGGTATATGGTAACTACGAAACCCTACGGAACCTTACTGCGCGTGGCCCGACACGCACTTGGCCGGGTTTTTTTCACGGTACTGGCACTTTCTGTTGTTCTGTCCTGGATTAGATTTGTTATTTTTCTAATCAAAAGAGTTGGACTGGGCATTGGGATACATTTTCCGTGTTCTCTACTCGAAAAAGCATTTTAATTGGTACTTAATTGAAATGTAAAGCTTTTACTTTAGTGAATTCAAACTGTAATTTCAATATAACTACCTTTCTTTCGTTACTTAAAAAAATCTAATAATATTTATTTACCTTAAAATATCATTTTACAGTAGACTGGCCACTGCCTTCTTTTAAGCATAGAAATACTTGTACCAAGAGACTCTGCTTTTCATATAACATATTTAATTGTGAAACTTACTTATGTATTGTTTTGTTCACGTTATGTAAATAAGTTAAAATGGAAATTGATTTAAATTGAGCGAAAGGACTTAAGTTAGACATTTTGTCATCAAAATTAAACCTTACTCAAAATATATACTTACCTACATAAACATTATTTTTATAGTTTTCAATACTCATCCATTCATAAACTGTAGTCATTTAAGTTGCTAAATCTGGTAATAATGCTTTATGACGTCACACTGTGGAGCAATCATTCAGAACCTACAAATTGAATGGAAATTGCCGAGTGCATTGTGTTGTGTTTAAATTGCTATTTTAAATAGTATCTATGGATAATGCAATAGACTATAGTGCTCAGATCAAATAAAAAAGAAAGATGGAGCGTTGCGAACAATGAAGTGAGGCCGGTTTTACCATTGAAAATGGTTATCAGATATTTGCATGTATGGATAGCAAATTGCCTGAGACGTATTTTTGGCCATATTAGCGAAGATTTTGGGAGGATCGAGATGAAAATAGTAGTTTAAGTTGAGGAATTTATCGAGACACGTGTGAACGTTTGAATTTTGAAAATCTACTGGTAACTTTTTTTGGAATTTTGCAAAATTCCCAAAATTCCGGGTTTTTAGGGGGGTGTTTGTTTACTAAATTGTAAATATTTCGAAACAAAAACCGACTTAAGAAAAAATGAAAAAAAGGTCCTATGGTATTAGTTTAGCTACCAAATGGCGAAATAATTTTGAAAATCGGTTAATAATTGTGACCTGTAGGTGGTCCCTTTAGATTTGGAATTGTTGAAAAACGGGTGTTTCCGTACATAAAAAGTGATGTAGCTTTTATGATTATTGGCCGATCGTCATGGTAATAGTGTTAAAAGATGCAGAAGCAGACGAGAAGTGCATTCGTTGGAATTTTTAAAATAGGTTAATAATATTTCGGCTGCGTCGAGGCAGTCAGCGGGCGCTTTTGTGACTGTCACAATCGTAAAAATAAATAGGTACTACCCAGGTAACTTTAAACATATAATAGGACTTTGCATTTGATTTGATTTTGGTTTTTTGTAAATTTTGGTGTTCATTTTCAATGCTCCGATTCTTACGGGGACTGTAAAATCGGTGAATTTTTGATGGTACATGTGTGCGTACAAGGGGGCTGGCGGGGGCCGGGCGGCAGGGTTTTATATGGAAAGCCACGGCGTAGTTTCGTTACACGTGTGTGCGTGAACTGTGTATGGACACAGTCATGGCGTAGTTTTATAGGCCTCACCGCTTCGTTCGGAAGACTCCGTCTTACTTTTTTTATTTGGTCTGAGCTAGAGTGTTCAATTAAATTTGTAATTAAACTTAAACAATTTTCGAAAATACCATTGCTCTAACAAAACAAACATAATTCGGTTGGAACGAAAGTCATCACGTTATTTATTTCATTAGTTTTATGGTCTTAACGATAATCTTCAAACAACTTATTTATTTTTCTCAAGGCTCAAATGAAAGAGGTCATAAAAACACTGTGCTATTAACACCTACCTAATGAGAAATTATTAATACCTTCATCTTTGTATCTATGAAATAAAGTGGCCTTTGGCTGGGTGCGAAGGTATAATAATCGATCGCAGCGCTCATGGTGGCAAAAAGTAGAAACAATGTAGGCTCTGTAATCTGTTTGAAAACGATATTTAATTTATTACTGTTTATTATACATACACCAGGGGCGTAGCTACCGCCGTATCAGCCGTATCAATTATACGGGGCCCCCGGGCCACGGGGGCCCCCAACGTGCGTAACCAAAAATAAATAAAAACCTTTTTTTTATGGAAAAAGTAAATTTTTTTCCGCGTGAAGCGTGCGCATTAATCAGTTGGCCGAAAAATAGGCAAGGAGAGTATACAACGTGTAACAGAAAGGGAGTATCAACCTGCAAGGAGGCAGGATTGCCACCCGTCCCGATTTTGCCGGGACAGTCCCGATTTTGATCATATTGTCCCGCGTCCCGACGATCCCATCAGTTTTGTCCCGATTTTTGATGTAACACGCGATCAAAATCAAAGTGTTGATAAAAAATGGGTCCAAATGTTTAAAGGATTAAAGGACCATTGATTTTGAGTATTTTAATTACAAACAGCCACATACATTCAATATGTCCTTAATTTATCAGTTACCAGTCTCTACAGTAGTTTTACTGCCAGTAAACATTTAAAAAATAGACGAAAAATTTTTTCGCGGCTCGCGCTTCGCGCTCGCCGCCGCCGCCGCCGCGGGTCGGGTAAAGGAAGTAAATGTGCTCGTGAAACTGAACATCTACCAACAGAAAAAAATAAAAAAAAATTCCAAACAAAATGATGGCGGCAAATTAAAATTTTCTTTGCCTAATTTTTTTTTTCGATTTAATTTTTTTTCTGTTGGAAGGTGTTCAGATTCACGAGTACATTGACCTCCTTTCGGGTTCATACCCCCTTTCTGTTACACGTTGTATATTCAATTTGGATTGTTTGTAAAAAATTTGGAAAAAGTGACAGTGAATAAACATTTATTTTAATTTTATTAAATATTTTTTTTCTTTTGTGAGAAATCTTTAACCTTCTTAAGGGCCCCCAAACAAATTTTTATACGGGGCCCCGCCAAGGCACGCTACGCCCCTGACATACACTCACGCCTGTTT